>JBBMOI010000010.1:16017500-16607500 GCA_038088405.1 Porites divaricata | reverse complement strand
TCTCCCGCAATGCCCGCCATTCACACGGACCGCTTTAATTAAGAATACATTCTTTAATAGAATTGTCTTTAAGTATAATGTAGCTTTGTCAATAGTGCACTTTCTGTATTTGATTTTTGGTTGAGAAATGTGCTACTTGCAAAGTCGGAAATCCGATTTCGGATGGCATCGTTTTTGTTTTTCACCTTGCTGGATGCGTAAGAGGGTTATAAAGGCTCAAGCGATTCTGGCCTTACTTGATAGCTTTCAGGAGCTGCATCTCGAAATATGGTAAGCTTGAGTAATTATTGTAAAATTATTGTAAGCTTGAGTAATTATTGTAACACTCGAAGAGAAAGTTCGTGTCGCTGCGCGGCCACGTAATATGCTTTATTTATTCCTCGAGTAAATTAAAGACTAGACTCGACGTGATCTCAAGATATCACGAAGTAGTCCGGTCTCATTTCGTGAAATAGCCGAAACATATCGAAAAGTCACGAACTTGCACGCCAAATCTTGTCCCGAAACTAGTCCATCATTTCATAACTATTTTTCATATGCCGCACTACCTTGGGTCGCAGTAGCGCAATCGGTTAATCCCTCAACTTAGGGTCTTCTCTGATCTGACGGGTTACACAGGTGAGTCGGTTCAAACCCCGGGGAAGCCAAAATAATAATTCTTTCTTCCTCGAAAATGTTAAAGAATAAATCAAAGAAATCGAAGTGATCTCGAGATATCTCGAACTAATTCGGCTCGCACTTCGTCAAATAGCCGAATAAAACCGAAACCCACAATTCCCAAAATTCTGGGAACTAGAACGAAGTAATCGTGGAACATTAGTGCAGCTTAAAAGTTCGGATAGGTAAGTTGGTGCCAAGCCATTTAGACATTTGTAAACTAAGAGTAAAATTTTAAAATGTATGCGATAACCCACCGGCAACCAATGAAGTTTGAACAGGATAGGAGTGATATGGTCAAACCGCTTAGATAATGTAGCAATGCGTGCAGCAGTGTTTTGTATCAGTCTTAACCTGTTTAACAGGTGTTTAGGAAGACCTAAGGGAATATCTGCTTGATGTTGTCCGGCTGATCAATTTGCAGATATAATCAGGGACCATGCCGTGAATAGCTTTTGGAGTAATAAGAAAAAATTTAAACTCCAAGCGGTACTTAATGGGCAGCCAGTGAAGCTGAGATAAGACTGGCATTGTAGGGTTATATGGCAAAACTTATTAGGTTGCTTGAGAATAAATCTTGCAACTGCATTTTGTGTCTGCTATGTACTAACTTTTTATATTATTTTTTACGCATAACGTAATGTCTAGCTTGTTTTAGATAATTATTTTCCTTTCTCTCTTTCTTTCATTTAGACGAATTACCTAAAACATGCAGTGAAATAAAATACAACAACGCAAAAGCCCCAAGTGGCAATTATTTTATCGATCCCGATGGAGTTGGGGGCTACAAGTCTTTTGCTGTTCACTGCAACATGACCGACAAGAATGAAGTTGGCGTAACAGTTGTCGGTCACGACAGTCAAGACAGAACTTCGGTTAACGGCCATGAAGCACCAGGAAGCTACGTACGTGATGTCCATTACGAGGGGAAAGGGCTAACTAGCAATCAACAATTGTTTGGCCTTCTGAACGTCTCTAGACATTGTGAGCAATTTATCAAGTATGAATGCTTCGCTTCTATGATTCAGGACGGCTGGTGGGTATCACGTAATCAAGACAAAATTACCTACTGGGGTGGAGCCAGTCGAGCACATCCCGGCAAGTGCGCATGCGGGGTGACCAAGCCCAATTCATGTGCAGACAGCAGCCGTGGGTGCAACTGTGATAAAAATGATCAAGTCTGGCGTGAGGACAGCGGTCTTTTAACTGAAAAGCGTGACCTACCAGTTTTACAGTTAAGATTTGGAGATACAGGAACTGATTTTGAAGAAGGTTATCATACCCTTGGAAAACTCAAGTGTTACGGTAAGTTTAAAAGACTAAAAATGAATAAAAATTTACAAACAGGTAAAAGATCTAAAATATAATGATAGTACAATAAATAAATAATAAAATCAACGAAATAAATGCTCTACTGCAATTTTTAATTTTAAAAAAAACTTCTTTAAAAAAATACGTTACAACACTGGAATTTAAAATTTGAAAGAGAGTCAACGCTGCATATTCTACTGGAAGAATGTTCCAGCGCTTCGGGGCTGCCCGTAGCATAGGAACCTCAAGCATAATTTTTGGCTGGATCTAAGGGAATATCTGGTTGATGTTGTCCGGCTGATCAATTTGCAGATATAATCAGGGGCCATGCCGTAAATAGCTTTTGGAGTAATAAGATCTAGAAAAAATTTAAACTCCAAACGATACTTAATGGACAGCCAGTAAAGCTGAGATAAGACTGGCATTGTAGGGTTATATGGCAAAACTTATTAGGTTGCTTGAGAATAAATCTAGCAACTGCATTTTGTGTCTGCTATGTACTTACTTTTTACATTATTTTTTACGCATAACGTAATGTCTAGCTTGTTTTAGATAATTATGCGCATTTGATCATATTCACATGTATTTTGCGCAATATAAATGTTAAATTATTACTATCATTATTTTCCTTTCTCTCTTTCTTTCATTTAGACGAATTGCCTAAAACATGCAGTGAAATAAAACACAACAACGCAAAAGCACCAAGTGGCTATTATGTTATCGACCCCGATGGAGTTGGGGGCTTCAAGCCTTTTGCTGTTCACTGCAACATGACAGACAAGAATGAAGTTGGCGTAACAGTTGTCGGTCACGACAGTGAAGTCAGAACCCTGGTTAACGGCTATGAAGCACCAGGAAGCTACAAACGTGATGTCCATTACGAAGGAGCGGGGCTAACTAGCAATCAACAATTGTTTGGCCTCCTGGATGTCTCTGCACATTGTGAGCAATTTATCAAGTATGAATGCTTCCATTCTATGATTCAGGACGGCTGGTGGGTATCACGTAATCAAGACAACATTACCTACTGGGGTGGAGCCAGTCGAGCACATCCCGGCAAGTGCGCATGCGGGGTGACCAAGCCCAATTCATGCGCAGACAGCAGCCGTGGATGCAACTGTGATAAAAATGATCAAGTCTGGCGTGAGGACAGCGGTCTTTTAACTGAAAAGCGTGACCTACCAGTTTTACAGTTAAGATTTGGAGATACAGGAACTGATTTTGAAGAAGGTTATCATACCCTTGGAAAACTCAAGTGTTACGGTAAGTTTAAAAGACTAAAAATGAATAAAAATTTACAAACAGGTAAAAGATCTAAAATATAATGATAGTAAACTAAATAAATAATAAAATCAACGAAATAAATGCTCTACTACAATTTTTGATTTTTAAAAAAAAAACTTTTTTACAAAGATATGTTACAACACTGGAATTTAAAATTTGAAAGAGAGTCAACGCTGCATATTTTACTGGGAAGAATGTTCCAGCGCTTCGGGGCTGCCCGTAGCATAGGAACCTCAAGCATAATTTTTGGCTGGATCTAAGGGAATATCTGGTTGATGTTGTCCGGCTGATCAATTTGCAGATATAATCAGGGGCCATGCCGTGAATAGCTTTTGGAGTAATAGGAAAACATTTAAACTCCAAGCGGTACTTAATGGGCAGCCAGTGAAGCTGAGATAAGACTGGCATTGTAGGGTTACATGGAAAAACTTATTAGGTTGCTTGAGAATAAATCTAGCAACTGCATTTTGTGTCTGCTATGTACTTACTTTTTACATTATTTTTTACGCATAACGTAATGTCTAGCTTGTTTTAGATAATTATGCGCATTCGATCATATTCACATGTATTTTGCGCAATATAAATGTTAAATTATTACTATCATTATTTTCCTTTCTCTCTTTCTTTCATTTAGACGAATTGCCTAAAACATGCAGTGAAATAAAACACAACAACGCAAAAGCACCAAGTGGCTATTATGTTATCGACCCCGATGGAGTTGGGGGCTTCAAGCCTTTTGCTGTTCACTGCAACATGACAGACAAGAATGAAGTTGGCGTAACAGTTGTCGGTCACGACAGTGAAGTCAGAACCCTGGTTAACGGCTATGAAGCACCAGGAAGCTACAAACGTGATGTCCATTACGAAGGAGCGGGGCTAACTAGCAATCCACAATTGTTTGGCCTCCTGGATGTCTCTGCACATTGTGAGCAATTTATCAAGTATGAATGCTTCCATTCTATGATTCAGGACGGCTGGTGGGTATCACGTAATCAAGACAAAATTACCTACTGGGGTGGAGCCAGTCGAGCACATCCCGGCAAGTGCGCATGCGGGGTGACCAAGCCCAATTCATGCGCAGACAGCAGCCGTGGATGCAACTGTGATAAAAATGATCAAGTCTGGCGTGAGGACAGCGGTCTTTTAACTGAAAAGCGTGACCTACCAGTTTTACAGTTAAGATTTGGAGATACAGGAACTGATTCTGAGGAAGGGTACCATACCCTTGGAAAACTCAAGTGTTACGGAAAAGCTTCTGTACCTTGAATTTTATACCAAAAAAAACACAAGTGAACGTGTTTGTCGTCAGTTGACTTGGACGCAGATTTGGGCGGGTTTGAGATTATCCTCATCTCCAGAGATTTCCTAATCTCTGAAGACTAGGTTGAGATCTGTTCGCATGCAGAGCTTCAGGAGCTTACACAAGGCTTGCCTTATATATTAATGTTAACGCAGCAAGAGATCTAAAGAGGTTATTCCACATGTTTTATTTTTAATTATACATATTCTTCTTTGCATAGCAGGCTTTAACTTAACTAGTTTCCGTCTTTGAACGTAGAGACTGCAGTTGCTTGAGAAATGGTTTTGACTTTTATTATTACATTGCAATTGTAAATGCGTTAGCTGAAGCATTTCTTTGATTATAATAATAGAGATATTTATAAGAAATGGTATCAGAACTAAGTGGAGTACAATTCAGGGACTAATTGGCGAGTAATTTAAGGCCGATTTCAGAATTCTTATTGCCAAAGAGCAGCCGTACGCAAAAGTTCCAAGGCAGTTGATCTCGAAGCGAAGTAACATAAGGTATTGTAAGGTAACTTTTATGCCGTAATGCAGATAAGAGAAAGCATTGTTTTCGAGTGTTGAAATCACAGGCGACCCAAACTCACGTTACGAGGAAATGGAGTAAAGGAATTTACACACCATAGGAGACGACGCGTAACCTTAATGCTGAACGAAGCGCCGGTGTCAAGTTACAAGGGACCGTTGAAAATAAGAGACTTCGTATGAGAAATAAAATACTGAGATCTGCGAAGGCTAAGAAACGTCTTATGAAGGGAGTAACAGTGGTTATGCAATAACGCCAAAAAATCCAGTAAAAGACAACAAGCAGACACCAAAACACAGTGGAATACATCACAGGTAAGTCTTTTTTATTCATTTCATTGATGGAAAAATTAGGTTTAACGTTATTTAGTTTTCGCAGATCTTCGTTTTTTATTCTCATACAAAGTCTCTTATTTTCAACGGTCGCCTGTAATGCGACACCGGCGCGTCCGTCCAGCACAGGTCACGCGTCACCCAGGTATGGCGTTCCGTTGCGGACAAAATTATACCGATAGTAAAAACATGTTGAAAACATAATACTTAAGTCGAAACTTGTAAAATACATCGAATACAGTAAAAAATACGAGTCGACATTTGCAAAAGATATGTTCACGAACGAAAAAAAAAACATGAGTCGAAAGTTTGAAATTTGAGTCGAAAAAAAAAATTCGAGTCGAGTTGAAAAAAAAAAAACGTGAGTCGAGAAAGAGAGAACGCTGACCAGTTGTGTTGTCAATCGATGTCTTCACTTCACCGATACGAGTCTTTGTTCCAAAGTAGTGGTTTGTTGGCTACCAAATATTGCAGATTTTTTCTTCTCCCTTGGTAGACTTATCGAATACTTGGAAAGGTAGCTTAGTTCAGCTTCATATGACAGTTCAGAATTCTTATTTCGGCGCCGTGACGAGTACAAAAGGACACTTGCAACTCTGTCGTCAAGATAAATCGGAGCCCTCGCGAGAGGTACAAATGACAGAGATACAAATAACAAAGCCAAAACCTGTCACGCAAGGACCGACAAGCATCAAAAAGAATTACAGCATAACACTGGCTCGCGGCATCGACATCAAGCGGTCAAGGGAATCACTACAGTAGACACGGATGAACTTCCCTATTTCTAAACAACTGTACCGTAAGTCTCACAGTATCTTGACGACAGAGTTGCAAGTGTCCTTTTGTACTCGTCACGGCGCCAAAATAAGAATTCTGAACTGTCAAATGAAACCAAGCTTGGTTTATATGAAGCTGAACTAAGCTGCCTTTCCAAGTCCTCGATAAGTCTACCAAGGGAGAAGAAAAAGTCTGCAATATTTGGTAGCCAACAAACCACAACTTTGGATCGAAGCCTCGTATAAAGAGGGGGGCGTAAGGGGGGTACGAATACCGCAATACCGCACGTGGTAGAGAGAGAAAACCGCAATACCGCATCAAAATTTACCCAAATACCGAAATCGAAACAAATGGAGAAAAGTTGCTGTTCTGAAGACTAACAGTTCCGCCTTTTAAATAGCAATAATATTTTTATGTCAGTGTTTCCAAATCAAGGGGCGTCGATGGTAAGCGTGAGATAAACATACGACCCTCGCACTCGTTTTGGTTCATTAAACGTTTGTACGTAAATGACAGAAATGATACAACAGGCGTATTACTATTACTAACCTTATTTCTAACCTGGATCATAAACTCTGACGGAAAACAGTTGACTCCTATGAGGCTGTTTCATGTTCATAATTGACACTGTTCTGTGTTGAAAGGTTTTCAAGACGTCGACCCAGTCTACGACCCAGCTACGGCGTTTCTGTGGTCAGTAGAGCAGACGATTGTTAAATCTAACAACTCTCCCAAATCGAGTCTTCGCTCCCAGGAGAAACGTGGCCGTGCTTCCGATCTCTCCTTGAAGAAGCGATTCTTCCCGACCATGATCTTCAACATCTTCATCCCTGCTTTCATCAAACTCGGCGTCACTCTCGTCTTCTTCCGAATTATTTTTCTTTGGCATCTCTGGTACATAAACTCAGGGAGCGTGCCATGCTTTGCCATGGTAGTCTCTTGGCGTACCGTTCGTTGTCTTACGGCAGCTCCATAGGAGGATGCCCAGTCCCTGAGTGCGTTGCAGTCGGCTGAGCTCATACTGACACTAGGTAGAGGTTTCATGATAGGAACCTGCGATAGTTGCAAAGAACCCTCTGGTTTGGGGTACCAAGATCGCCCGCTTGTGTGGTAGTATGCAGCCCAAGAGGTCACCCGTTTCACTGCCTCCTTCATTGCCAAGCCAAATGACCAGTGGTTTCTTGAATATCATAGGTATTCTCGTCAAGCATCCTTCTACATTGCCTAACAAGACCAATAGCTTCCTCTCCTGTCTTAACAGTATACTGTGCACCTTTGTGATGCACAGAGAAAGCTTCATACAAACAGCCAATTGCACTAAGAAAGTGGCCACACTCTTTTAATTTGGTGCAGATCTTTATTGAGTTCGTTTGTGCGTAACAAACATACACAACACCATCGAACTCTGTACAAATGCCTACTGGTTGTTTAAAGCGACATTCTTTGATAGGCTCATCTATATTTCCGTCTTCTTTGTCAGAGCCAGCAAACAAACGTAACTCTTTTCCATTGCCACTGAGTTGCCATATTGAAGACTTCTTCTGGTTTGTGAATAGGACGTCTGTGCTAAACCTTGTAAGAACACAAGGTTCATCGTCAAGCTTCACGGCTAACTTACACTCACTGTTTTCCATGTTGAACATGCTTATTCCCTGGACTTGGGATACAAACAGATTTCTGTTACTAAGGCACATACTGTAAACCTTTCCCCATGTGTTTCGATAAGAAACAATTCTTCGGACATTATTCCCCTTGAGACCAACTCCATCCCTTTCGACTTCGATGGAAACGATTGATTTATTTGTAACTTCAGCTGCATAGATCAAATCACTGGCCACACAAACCATGGCCTCAAAGCTGGGTTCTTCTTCAGTCTCGACGAAATTTCAGCAACAGTCCCCACCGGTGACACGTTAAGTTTTCTTGCCAAGTTGACAAGGTCATATTTTCTTTTCTTTTCCTTTGAAATCATATTGATTGTTCCTTCAGAGAATTCAATGGCCCTGACAGGTCCTCTGTCGGAAGTTAGGTATATTATACCGTCAGAGCAATGGATCTGTTTAACCTTGAGGTTTTTGCTGAGAACAGTGATTTTGTCGACGGGACTGTGAAGACGAGCTTTGAACAGGGTAGAACTACCATTCTTTGCATCAAACGAAAGAAAGGCAATCCACCCTTATGATGGTACGGCAATACTGATTGGACATGGATACATGCCACGTTGATTGTCAGCCGAGTATTTGTCCAGTTCGGGTACGATTCAATGAAACGCCAAAGAGATTTTAAAATGCCCAATTTATATTTGGTGGCCTTTCAGTGAAGCTCATAAACGATAAGGTCCGATAACTATCAGTATTTTTTTTAAGTGGACTGAAGGACAGGATAATGTTGATAATCGATGTACTTTTAAGGTAGGATAGGATTAAGTATAAGAAGATAGTACTTACCAAACGGTTTCCCAGAATTTTACCAGCCTCTTCTCCCCTCGCTTTACCAAACAACGGAACTTGTTTTTTTTCCTGTAATTCCCCCCCCCCCCCCCCCTTTTCCTTCTTCGTAGAAAAATGCTACGCAATTTAAAACCACCTCGCTATTTGCTGGATTAACTGATTGATCTTCTGGATCGCTCGCCATTGTTTCGCGACTGGCATGAAAGAACCGGTAAGGTCGAAAAGGTCCGATAAGGTTAGCCCAGCCGACTATTCCCTTAAGGTCAATGAGGTCATAAAATAATGCGACATGTTACCGTATCATTGGATAAAAAGGTTAATGTCGTTAATCATATAAAGTATTAACTGAAATTACAAGCCATACGATTTTTCTGGACTGCTTGCGCAATACGGTCCCCCACTGTGCAACTGGGAAGACACTCAGGTCACGCAGGCTAGCTAGGGAGACCTTTTAGGACCCTTTAGGACTCCTTTTAGGATTGCATAGTTGTCATGCTTTAAAAAGGAAAGGACTCAGGAAGCAGATCACCGCGAGACAACAATTTTTTCACCGATTACCGCTACATAAAATTTAAAATTACCGCATACCGCTTGGACTTTGAAAACCGCAATACCGTACTTTGAAATAAAAATTACCGCAAAACCGCACCAAAAATAACCCAATACCGCAATACCGCAAACCCTTACGCCCCCCTCTATAAAATACCCCTCGTATCGGTGAAGTGAAGACATCGATTGACAACACAACTGGTCAGCGTTCTCTCTTTCTCGACTCGCGTTTTCTTTTTTCAACTCGACTCGAATTTTTTTTTTTCGACTCAAATTTCAAAATTTCGACTCATGTTTTTTTTTCGTTCGTGAACATATAGTTTGCAAATGTCGACTCGTATTTTTTACTGTATTCGATGTATTTTACAAGTTTCGACTTAAGTATTATGTTTTCAACATGTTTTTACTATCGGTATAATTTTGTCCGCAACGGAACGCCATACCCAGGCGGTATGCTTCACGACCCACAAAGGTTCATGAGTAAAACTGTTAATGTGCCTCATTTTCATCGCCACACGATCGAATACACATCTCGTGAGGGAGATGATGAATCAAAACTCTGGATCAAAACACGGTTTCCTTATTTTCTGAAAAACATTACGGAAGAGAGCGATTTGGATAATTTTCAAGATCTCGTAGTGGCCTTAGATGCTTGCTTATTGGCTTCATAAGGAAATTTCAATAAGTTCATCGCGATTTGGAGGTGATCGAAGATGAGATTTTAGCCGATTTTAGGTGGCGATTTCCCTGCTTCCGCTGTGTTAATATGTATATTTTCATCTCAGAGATCTGTAGTTCATACTTGGATTTGCTTAAATAAATTTTAAAAAATCGTGCATTAGTAGTGATGGACTTTATTACCGGGCACGGAGGGGGGGCGCAAACAAAGAGCAAAGTGAGAAATCTTGCATATATCGACTCTCATATGTAACATCGACAAGTATATTTTATTTGCAAACAGCACCTGTTTTTGTTAATTATGCGCAAATAAAGCTTCTGTTAGGCGAGCGAAAAACAGACCAAAAGAGTCGAACAGCTACAGCACAATGGGAATTTCACCAAAGCTACGGTCGCAGAAATAAAACCACGATCTTGTCTGTACGTTCATTGAGGTGAGCGCAGTGTATCGATTCTGTTACAAACCTAATCTCACAGTTTTAAAATTCTGTATGATGTTGTCTAGATCTTCGACTGATAACGGTTTTGTGTATTGTTAGAGATTTGTGACAAATTATATTCTCTACACGTAATCCTGACGTAAGCTTAAGTTTACAAGAATATTTGCATACTCATAGCACACAGGGCATGCAACTTATTTTGGAGACACGCTTTCAGTTTCCGCACTGCGTTATGAAAAATGTTTTGTTTCCAAAGGTTATTACATTATTCAAACTTATTTACCTATTCTGGTTTAAAATGGAACAAACGCTAGGTTTGGCGTTGCTCCCTTCACGTTTCGGTATGTTTTCTCAGCCCGTTTCCCGAAAGTTGTGCTGCTTGGCTAAGAGGATCTCTTCAATCCAAGACACTTTCAATGCCTCATAACGGGAAGTGTTATGAGGATCAGAATTATTTTTAGTTTATCCGTCATGCAATTCCAGACTTTTCTAGAATTATCTTATAATCTGTAATATTCCAGAAATATCTGTAATGTGACTCAGCAGTTTCCGCAAATAGAAGATGTTGTAATGCACTATAAATAGTAATGGAACGTTCTAGATGTTTAAAGAAAAAGTATAAAACTACGCAGGCTTCCAAGTATCAAGGTCTTGCTGTTGTGTGCCCGAGGATTTTCCCTCGTGGCTAGTTGTGATTGAGCTCATCAGCTATGGATGCTATACTGTGAAATCAACTGCTATAACTATGGAGGAGCTATAACCTTGGACATTGCTATATCAAGAGAAAAGAAAGAGAAAAGAAAGAAACGATAGCAGAAAAGAGAAGACATGAAAAGAGCTCATGATGAAGTTTCCCAGACGAGTTTGTAAACACAGAAAAGCCAATGAGTGTAAAGGATCCAGTGAATCAAGAAAGTCAAGCATTAGTGATGTCTCAAGTCAGTTGAGTTGACAGTTGTTCCTGTATGGCCATGAAAGACAGTAAGCCTGCCTGCTTTACGAACTGCTTAACTTAATCTTTAACCTTAGTAACTATAACAGTGTATAATTAAATAAATAATAGTTAAAAAAAGGTAACTGCTAGTTGTCACACTTTTGTTGCGTGCCTTATATCGTACTCGGGAATTCTTTTTACTTATGCCTTGTTCACGGGCATCTCTTGGCTTTTCCGGTACGTAACAGAAGCCTATCAGGGCTAGACCCAGGTAGACCCCAAAATTTACAAAGAAGAAAGGTTGAACTAACGAGACGACCAAAATAATCCGATAAAACCGCTAACAGTAACCGGCAATGAATCCAAGAGGAACGTTGAAAATAACACTCAAGTTATCATGACGGCCTGCACATGACCAAGCAATTCAAACTTTTCTCAAACTTTCAAGAAAGCAAAATATTTAAAAGTAACGTAACTACTATCAAAATAAAGTGTTCCAACAACTTTCCATGGCGGTATAGTGTCGAAATTACCTATTCAAGCTTGGAATAAAGCAGAAATTTCACCATATACAACTCTGAAAACGGCTCTTTCCGAGCGGGAAAATCACTCTACAAATAACGCATTCTGATTGGTCGAATCTCGTGACGCACACCGCCTGCGCGTCACCTGTGGTATGTACTAAATCACTTTACACCTTTCCCTCGTAACGTGAGTTTGGGTAGTCTCCCTCGCAGCCGTTTATAGCGTTGCGTGACATCCAAAAAACGGCTGCGAGGGAGACTAGAGTTTGGGTCGCCTGTATTGAAATGTGAATTGATCTGGTGTACTAAACCAAAGCCGCTTTGTTCTAAACAAGGTTAAGCTAATCCAGGGCTACTGCCGATTTTCAATTCTGTTTTGAAACTTAATGATGAAGACTCCTGTAAATTCGAAAGTTTCTTGAGCTTTTCTACTTGGTTCTGAGACATTGTTTCAAGTTTGATTGCATATACATCCACCCATTGTCTTGTTGTTTTCGTTTTAACTGAATGGTCATCGTGGAATGTTACCTCGCGCGGCATTGCGTTGTAAACTGGTCCAGTCAACTGGAGGCATTGATTGTACGAAAGCAGCTATCGAGTTTCGACCCTTGCCTTTATTTATTACCGTTAATTCAAATAGTTAATAAATTAATAGCCAACGATGAAAAGAGAGATGATAATAACAACCGGCGCGAGACCACATAAAGCATTAGGGACCTTAAGATCCGACGACGGCGACGGAAAGGGGAACGCCACAAAAACAATAGGTTTAATTAGCAAACTGCACGCTTTTTTGTACATTTCTTTGCCGTCACTGCACGACTACGACGTGAAAATGCCTAATTTCACGATGTACAGAGGAAGTACACAAGCGACAACGAAATTTCCTCTCTCTTTCTGAACTTGGATGTGGTTCTTAGGAATTCAACTTTTGGAGGATTCGCCTACATTTGACAAAGTTAGTGACTTGGAGTAACCGCGATGAAGATTGAAAGAACGCGAATTCACTTATTCAGAGACGTTTTCTCTGCCGTCGCCGTCCTCGGATCTTAAAGGGTCGACTTGAACATAGTTTTCGCATCGTAAAACAACTTCCATTTCACTTCACACCACAGCAAATTCAAGAATAAAACTAAAAAGGTAAAATTTAATCCCTTATTTAATTTCCATTTGCAGTTTGCAAATAAGAGCGTGGGTTCCCTATGCTGAATCCTTGAAGTTTCCCTAATCAGCCTAATACCATGAGACAGCCAAAATATAGTCATATGTGCATTGGCGGGGATATAGCGCTGAGAAGTGGAAACTTACTTCAAATGATAGTTCAAAGAGGTAAATGTAGTTAACGTGTTAGAACGCCTTCTTCCAGCCATTAACCCAGAAAAGTCTTTGCAAAACGTTATTTGGTCTTTCACCACACATGGTGCCAGAGGTTTTTTTCCGAGTTTGTCTAATGGTCGTGGGTCGTAGGTCGTGGGTACAAGTCGTAGGTCGTGGGTACAAGTCGTAGGTCGTGGGTGTGGGTGTGGGTGTGGGTAATGATTAATAATTAATTTTTAATCATATTAACAATGTTACTAAGTTTTGTTAAAATATTAATAATTTACACTATTACAAGTTTTTTATTTTTTTTAACTACTCGATAACAAAACGAACATAACACGATGTATGAAAATTATACAACACTTCCCCTACTCTGTTACTCTACCAGAGATCGTCGACCGCTAGCGCAGGGTGTGGGTACAGGAACAATTGAAAAGAAAAAGAAATAACGTCGAAATAATTTTTTCAAATATAAAGTTGACATAGGAAAGCTGTCAAACTTTGTCTCCACCATAAACTGATCAAAAATGCTTTCAAAGGGTCTTGCAAGAAGCGTATTGCTTATTGCCAGTTATTCGACTACTCTTATATGGAACTGATCCCGGCTTCCTCAATTTTCCGATTTATGCGTATTGCTCAAGCGTTTGACCAAAACAAATTTTCTCAAAATATTATCAAGAGATTACACCAGTCCTGAAAATAGCTCCAATGAGTTCCTGCCTTTACCCATCCCCACCCATTTTCATACACTGTGTTATGTTCGTTTCGTTATGTTATTAGTTATCGAGTAGTTAAAAAAATCAAAAACTTGTAATATTGTAAATTATTAATATTTAACAAAACTTAGTAACATTGTTAATTATTAATTATGATTAAAAATTAGTTTTTAAGCATTACCCACACCCACGACCCACGACTTTTACCCACGACCCACGACCTACGACCATTAGACAAACTCTTTTTTTCCATTGGAACCCGCGAAAGCGAGTCGCGAAGCTGCGAGAAAATATAATCTCTCGCCGAGCAGGCTCCGATTGTTCAAACGATGGATAGCGCTATCCACCGGATAAATCACTACCCAGTGGATAAGTATTAGGGAAACTGACTGCGTTATCCACTAGATGGAGATTTAACCAGTGGATAGCTTCAGATCCACGTTTTGAACAATTTAACTGGGCGGGGCCAACACTTTAGCACTTAGCTCTTTACGCTTCTCCATCGCAGCTGATGAGCGGAAAGACGTCTGGCATCCAGGGTAGCCTTCCATTGACCGTGTACTTGATTTGACATCACTGCGCTTAAAATTGGCTCAAACATTTCTTGCACCCAAGCGGCATTCGTTTCTGCTTTCATGGCACAATTTGATTGTTTTGGCGTTGTTATTAATAACAGCTGTGATTGATTTGTTGGATTCTTTGCGGCTGTTCAAGTCATCAGCCAATCTCGTCTCAAGAGCCCGTTTTCTCTCTGGCCAGCACCAAACTGACGAGTCAGGACACTTAACACATGGCCAAAAGGGATCTATGGAGACGTGATTGGTCATGATCAGCCAGTAAAATCACGACACTTGAGTAATGCGTACATTCTGTATGCTCTTCCATGGCCACCGAGGTCAATGCAAGCGTCTTAGGCGTTTCTTGTTTTAATCAATTAGAGCACGTGGAAACAATGGCAAGGATGTATCGAATTGTAACTAGCAATTTGCCGACGAATGTAATGAAAGATATAACTATGACAAAGGACGTTTTAGTTTTTTAAAGAATAATGACCCTAGGACACCATGGCTTAACTGACGGACAAACAAAGGAATACCGCGACGTTGATGACTTATCAGGTCATTCAGTCATTCATTGGTCAAACCATTTACATGATTACTACTTTGAAATGAGAAATGCTAAAGTATAAAACAAGTCAAGTGCGGAACAATGTTATTTTAATCATACTGAAAGCGTTACAGGTATTACAGGTATTTCAGCCAGTCTATATATCTGTTCACTGTTCTTCAAAGAAATTTGAAAGAATGGCACTAGAGGCCGCGGACGTATGTTTGCGCGTGCTAAAGGAAAACAACAAAAGAAGTTTTGACAGCTACAGTGTCAGGAACAATGTATTGATCATATCCCATATTTTCTTTCGGGATTGTCGCGTGCACATTTTTGCCGACAACCTTTCTTGAAATAGCTGTATACTGACTTTAAGTCACCCTATACTCTACTGAGAGTTTAAAGCCACAGGAAGCCCACTGAAGAAAAACTTTTGTCCCATCTTGCCCTGAAACCCGGGGGCTTCTGAGCGAGATTTCACCTTACAAATAATAATAATAATAATAATAATAAACGGTGCCAACTTTCCTCACTTGCAGCCAATGGCTGAATTACGAAGGAACCAGAGAGGTGAGATCGGACGTCAGCATGTAAAGGCGCACTCTTGCTGCCACTTCAGTCCATGTTTTGATCACACCTCGCCCACCCAGACCGATGACGGCACAAGTCAGTTAGATCATGACATCGGGGCCTACTCTTTTCGAACAATGTCACGGGTTCTTTTACGTCCCCTTCCAACTGAAGTACAAGGATGAAGGAGACAAGGCCAACGGCTTAACGTCACCGCCCAATGACGCGATCATCTGAACTGAGAAAGGCTCACAGCAAGCATGATCTCACCAGTTTTTTAAAGACCTTGGTTGATGGTCCGGCCTGGGTTTGAACTCACGACCTTCCGCTCAGCAGACCGGCGCTATTCCAACTGAGCTAACCGGGCGGCGGTTATGCTAAGGCTATGATCATAGCTTTTTTTTGTATCCTAAAATTTCAAATCTGAGCCCTTAGAGAAACTAAATGGTCATTATATGACAAATCTGTGGATGCTTAATAAAACTATTATTTCAGCCCAAAAGTTTTCAACGTTCTGAATGACGAGCATTTTAGCAACCAGATATCACACTCTTTTGCATTGCATTAACAACCGTTATTGTCGGTGAAAGAGCTAGGTAAAACATTACGTCAATCCTTTACGAAAAATTCGCTGCGCCCTAAAGTAAAGTTCGGTGCAATCCAACATGGCGATTGATCTTCTCAGTAGTGGCTAACTGTTAAGGTTTGTCATTCAGTTAAAACCTTAATAGCTTTATATACTTCTTTGATCTCATCCGCTGATTGCTGGAAGTCCTACTCAGTCCCGCTGTTTTTTGGCCTGAAAGATTAATCTATAAATAGCCTAGTTAAAATCGAAACACGCTGGGCTCCTGATAACATATGGAGCGCCTTACTGTTACACTTTTTTTTTTTTTACGCTTAATGCTCTTTTTATGTTCGTTTTAATTCTTTCAGTATTTTCTTAGCTTAGTTTCTAAGTCAATAACCATGCATTTAAAGGCTTATACTCGTTCCGTCTTAAACTGTCCGATCATTGGGGATGCTCCTTCTTCTAGCTTCAGGTGGCACAGTTGGTGCATCCCTTTCCATTATCGCCTCCAGTCTTTCGATCAAACGGTAGAAACTGGGACGAATGTAAGGGTCTTCGTTCCAACAGTCAGAAATCAGCTCATATCTGCTATGAACAGAAAAAAAAAATAGAATCATTCAATGCTAACTAGAGCTCCATTTAACTATTAGACGGTGTCATATAAGCTTCTTTATAGCTTGTATATTTTGTTTTCCCAATAGAGGTCCCAGGGGAATTTGACCCTTTGTCTTTTCATCATAAATTAAGCGTACATATGCACGTGAATAAGATGAAATTTGAAAGATACAGTTCCTTGGAGTATTATCACATGACCTGTATTGGGAAAACAAAACATACAAGCGAAAGAGGTCTATTGGAATAAAAGAAAATTTTTTAGTAGAAGAGGCCTCTTAGCTTCATGAGTTTACAGGGAAGCTCCACCGTGATGTCCAACCCCTTTTAGTAAAATCCAACTAGTGGTCTATCATCAATGCTGCGTTCTGATTGGTTGAGCTACTACTAGGCTATATGTTATAGCCCACTAGTAGCGAAAAGCGCGGGCTTTTTGGCGGCAAAAAAGGATTAAAGTCTAGCTTTAACAAGCTGAAACTTTTTTATTCTCGATATTTTTGACCAACTAGTTGGATTTTACTAAAACAATTATTCCTCGAGCCCAAATGGGCTCTGAGTCAATAGCCCATTCGGCCTTCGGCCTCATGGGCTATTGACTCAGAGCCCATTCGGGCTCGAGGAATAATTGTTAATTATACATCATTTTTGACAGTAAAGGTACCCCTTTCGTATACATTCCTTTCCTGCGTACCTTGAAAAATGGTACGACTACTTCATTTTCTTAAGCCCGTAAGGGAAACATCAAGCATACATTAAAGGTGCACCTGTTTAAAATGTTGTTGGTTTTCACATGACGTCACTAAAATTCAAACTAAAAAACTATCGATCCTACCGAGATTTTACTTTCAACATGTATTAGAGCAGCTGAAAACTAATTTCCATACAAATTTTCGCTTCAAAAGGGTTCTTGGTTTTGTGATAGAGTATGCTTGAATTTCTTAGCTTTTTCGTGACGCGGCATTTTCGTCAACCTCGTACCCAGGGTTCTCTCCTACCGCCCTACGGAGCGTAAGGTGGGTAGGAGAGAATCCCGGGAACAAGGTTGCATTTACATGACGGAGAAGAAAGCTGTCATGTAGGTTAAAAAAATTACTTATTTCAGGAAATTTTGCTATCTAACCAGTTCATGTATTAGAAAAAGTATTACTTTAATCTTTATGAGTTTCTCAAAGAATGAATTCACGCTTTTGCAGCAAAACTTGGTAACAGATGTTTCTGTTGGTTTCCGTCCGCCATGTTGGTTCTCATCCAGGTGAGCAACAGAATGGCGTCTCCATACAAATCTCTATAAATTTGGGTAAAACATTTCTTCGGATATATCGTATACGAAATATTCCTCTGACCTGAATCTTGGCGAGGGTCTCTGTATGTGTACCTCCTTTTTATTTCCCAGATTCTGGACTTTATCTATTGAACGGTTTGATTTTTATTTTGACCTATTTTGAACGGCGTGACACTGAAAACCAGCAATATTTTAATGTACGTTACAGAAGAGACAAAATTTCCTACCATTTCACACATTTCATACTCGTTCCTACCTATATATGCACTTCCTTTTAAATATGAGTTAAATCACGAAACTACAAAATATTCTCGACTTTTTCACAACCACAAAATCCTTCTGTAGCCCTCTTAAGTCATTTTACAGACCGAAATGACAGATTTCCCTTTCATATACTTCGACTAGCGAAATTCCTATACCAGAAGGGGTAAAATATAATAATTACATATCGGTAGATATAATTAGACAGATTTCTATTAAAGATGCTATCAATGCAAAAAATGTTATTTGAATGGTGGTCTGATGGCCAATGCACTTAAATGTGTCAGAAAAGAAAGCAGGCTTTATTCCCGTAACTTTCAATGCTCGCAAGTACAATGCATTGTCACGTATCGTTATCATCTAGGAGAGTTCTTACAGCACTTAAAATTAACAGAGCTCAGATCAGACAAAACAAAAAGTCCAACTTGCTGCAAATAGAACATCACGCTAAGGGAAACCAGGTTGAATTGTTTCATAGGTGGCAGTAACCTTGATAACAATCGTTCAAGTCACAACCTACCATGGCAAAAGGGGCGAGGAGGGTTCCCTGGATGTGTTTGTGTAACAAGATTTTACGATAATAGTCAGAACGATTTTTCGAACGGCGCTGCTTAGTCGACAATGAAAAATGACGTGACGGATGACACAATTTATTAACCTCTTTCTTTTGCGCGAGATTTTTCCGAAAAAAATTACTGGGAATGAATCTCAAAAAAAACTGTCAATTTTATTGAAAGAAAAGACAAACAAACAAATCGATAATCTTTATGGTCTATGATAATATTCACTTATCGACCGTCAAACTTTGGGTCAAACTTTGCAATGAAATCTTTCGCCAGCAGGTCGTGCATGGCTCCACCTGAGTTTCTAACATTTTAACATCATTTTTATGGTAGATACGAGAGATTTCTTCGTGTTTTAGACAGTACTTAGTTGTTTTTGTTTTGGAATAACATCAAAGTAGAAGTAGAACGAAAATATAATTCAGTGGTAGAGTCATGGAAGTAATAAGTTAGACTGAAACCCTTTGAAAGAGATGTTTGTCTACTCCAACTAAACCGCCCGCAAAAAATAGCAACATTTTCCTCTCGGAGACAGCGTACCAGCAACAATTAAGGAACGAGGAAGAAGTGCAAGAAAACAAATCAAGCCTCCATAATTCAGTGACAGCGGCAGTGTCTAATGGACAAACCACATCTCAAGCCCTGACCGAAGAAAAACAAGCGACATTTGATTTCTAAGCAGAGTCCCAGTCCACTGCATCACACCTTTTTGCTCGGACGCGCTCGTTTCACCGCCCAACCTTTATCCGCCCTGCTCCCCATGCATGGAGACCGTGCTAGCAGGCTATGTTGGAGCCAATTAGTCTCCCTCGCAACCGTTTTTGTCTCGTCACGCAACGCTCCTCCCTTCGCTGTTTGTTGGGGAGGAGCGTTGAGTGACGAGACAAAAACGGTTGCGTTGAACCCGGGCCACATTGGTGGCAGGCGGGTGCTCTCACCACTGCTCCACCCTTGATCTGATAGCAGATTCATCGCTACCGTAAGTTTATATTGGACTGACCGTTAATGGCCAATTTGATTGATTAACAGATACGACCCCCACACCACTACAGGAAGCCTTTTGTCAACCGAGGCCAGTTGAAATCAAAGTTCCAAGTGATGAAAAATATTTCAACGGTACTCCCTTCGTCACCCTGCACCGATGCCGTGGGGGATGCCTCAGGGCACAGGCACACTGTACTGTCGAAGAAAAGACCCCAATTTCCGTTAAAGTGCTCCAGTGCTCAAGATTCGCATGTCCACATGAGACGAAGGTAATCATGGACAATCACACACACTGCTCTTGTGACTGCATCGAGAGCTCAAGTGCCTGCGATCCCGCCAATCATGTGTGGGACGTCCGCACGTGCTCCTGTATATGCATTTTGGACCTAGGTGCGTGCACGTCAATTCAGCGTTTGAACAGAGCTACCTGCGAGTGCGAATGTGCTAAGATACCTGGTGATTGCACTGGTTATGGCATGATATGGGACTACAAGAATTGCGGATGCAGCTGCTCACAATCTGCTAGAGACTATTGTCAAAAGAACAACCAAGATATTGATCTCTCGGACTGCAAGTGTATCACACCTTAGGCTGGTTTTCACTAGCGACGAAGTCAGAGTCGGAGTCGTAGGAGCACTTATGATGGTGAAAGTCAAAACTCCGAGTCGAAAGCGAAGTCATAAACTCGACAGAATCGGGGTCAGAAGAATAGGAATGTTTCCATTTTCTCAGGGGTAGGTTAGGGAGGGAGGTCATATAGAACACTAACTCCAGGTCCCTACAGGGTCCGTTATAAAGGTAGCTGGCTCTATATGGAATGTCTGTATGTATATATAACCAAACATTATGTTAGGGCATAATGTTATTTATGTCGATACGATATGCCTTTGTGGTCTGCATGGTTGGTCTTCCGACTCACATCAATCTAACTTCTCTTTCAAGAGCCAATCATTTCTATCGCCCTGAGGGAGTGTCCGTATAAAGGAGCGTGCATTCCCGCTTTCGTCCCCTCTTATTTTCACCATCACGGCGATTACATCTCAGCGGAAAAATTCTTTTTTGTCAGGCAAGTCCTATTATATTTTACCATCTCTAGAACATTTATCTCTGTAATCGACTTAGCGATTTTGCACTTCGCCTGCCATTTCTTTTCTTTTCTCGTACATTCTATATTCATTTTTTTGTTGTTGTTGTTTTAACATAAATTGAGATGGGTGAGCCTCGTGTGTTAATTGTCGGGCACTCTTTTATCCGCCGTTTAAATAGCTTTATTACTGATAGTACTCATCTTGATCATCGTTTTATTATACACGAGGCCGCCCAGTTTAAATGGCATGGTGTAGGAGGTCGAACAGTTGAAAAAACTATTCGCTGTGATCTCCACGTGGTGGAGTCGTTTGCTCCCCATATTGTGATACTACAGTTGGGAACTAATGATCTTTCCCACCTAGATCCCTTAGTAGCAGCCTCGGCAATAGAGGACTTAGTAGGTATTCTGTACGAAGAGCACAGTGTGCGACAAATTTGTGTTTGCCAAACGCTAATTCGCGAAAACGATGCTTCCTTTAACGCACGTGTTAAGGCCCTCACGAAATTTCTGAAGGTCCTTCTAGAGCCAATTCCCTATTGCTTTTTTTGGGGTCACAGGGGTTTTTGGAATACTTCGCAGAGATATTTCGCTCGTGATGGTGTTCACCTTAATAAGTTGGGGCACTATAAGTATTACCGAAGTCTCAGGGGGGCCGTTTTAAAGTCTTTGCATTCCTGGGCACGTTCTGGCGAGCAGCCCAACTAGTTTTCGTAACCATTTTCACTTGCCCATTTCCGATTTACTTATCATGGTTTTTATTTTCAAACCAAGCCGGGTGTGTTATCGCCTTGTGGTTTAGCTGGTTGTTATATTTGATTTCCGGCAATTATTTGCCGCATTTTGCTAACCACTTATGGCCAAATTTTGTGGTTTCTGAAACCTTAGAAGTGCACTGTGTGCCTTCCTGTTACCGGCTTTGGTATGTATGTTTGTTTGCTTGCAGTTACCATGTTATGAGTGAACAATCCATTTTGACCGCCTGCATATGTGGGGGTGTCCAATGCACTCGGTATACTGTCAATGCTCTAATGTTGTGTTGTGGAAATGGGTATCCTTTTTCGTTACTACTTATGAGGTATAAGCCTCACTATTTTTTCGGGTCAATTTTGCACTCGAGTCATTATGTAAATTCAAATACCTGCTTTGAATCGGCCCCTCTGATGACCCCCTTGTTCTAATTTATTTGACATTAAAACTTATTTCTAACACTAGTTTCACTGCCTATCACATCTATCACTTATAGTTAGTTTTTTCTCATTGAAAAATGCCTCCTGCGAAGCGTACCACCGCCCAACAAGCCAGGCGCTCGAAACGGCTACGAACAGACCTCACTGAGGCCGGACCTTCATCGGTTGTGGAGAATCCTCCGATGCCTCAGCAGCAGACTGGACAAGAAGGAGAAATGCAAGGAGGACAAGGAGCGATGCGGCTGGACATGCGGGCTCTCACTAGTACTATTTCCGTGGCCGTCGCCCAGGCCGTAAAGGATGCAATGGCTGCGCATCAAGCCACCGTCTCCAGTACGGTCATGCCAACGCCAACGCCGTCAGCCGCAGTAGAGCAGGTTGTACAAAATGAAATCCTCTCATATACAACAGGTACAATCGAACAGGCACCCCTACCAGCATTGCTTGGGGCTGGCGATCAGCCTAGCCACCCCTTCTCTAGCATAGCTGTTAATCTAGGTTCTCGTGTGAGCGCCAAAATGAAAGCGAAAATCTGGGCAAATGAATATATTGACTTTGGGGCACTGCTCTCTGTCGCACCCCCTCGAGAAAAGTTTGCTCTTTCCATGGTTTCCAGTGGGGTTGCTGTAAATCAACCACAGTTAACTCTCGAGCCTTATCATACACCGAAAAAGGTCACTAATATCAGCCAGTGGCTCACGGCTTTTAACACATTTGTATCCATTTATTCCGTAAAATGTTCCCAGGATGCCCCTAAGCTAATGAAATATTGCGAAGTGGTGCGTGACCTTGCTAATAAGTCTGGGGACTGGTGTTTCTATGATGAGCAGTTTCGTTATTCTGGCAAATAAAAAAACTAACTGAAACTGAATCGTAAACCATGGTGTCGTAAGCGGAATCCACACTCACTGTTTCACTAGATCTTATAAGTTTTACGTTCTGATTACGACTCCGACTTGACTCCGTCGCTAGTGAAACCAACCTTTATAATTATTGTAGTTTGAAAATTGTTTTTGTATAAGTACTAAGATACTATTACTTGAACTTGTTCTTACCCTGCTAGCAGAGGCTTTTCCCTTGTGTTTCTCAGCGTTGTACTCCCATTCTCTTCGCGGTTTTGGCTGCTCGCGGTTTGTTTTAGTCGTTTCTGTGCCGAGGAAAAGACCTCTGCAGACAGCCGTTTGGGATTCCTGTTGAGCATGCGCGAGATGAAAATGCGGTTACCACGGAATTTCTGGGTCACGTGTCGGCAATACAATGCCGCCGCCGGAGTTTGCCCGTCAGTTTCACTTTCTCGCACCTCTGGTTTCTAGCACTTCATGACCAGCCAAACTGACAGTATCTTCAAGAGATGAGGCATCGAGCTTACAGGCTGTAATTCCTAACTTGGTAACTGAGGCTATCTGATCATCTATCAGAGCGTTCAACGGGGAAATAACGAGTACAATCGGCACTTCACTGAGGAGGCCAAGATGCTTGGAGACCGATGGAGCTAGTTGATATATCAACGATTTCCCATGACCCGTTGGTAAACTGACGAATGTATCTTCGCCATTCAATACGTGAAACAAACCTTTGGACTGATATTTAGTCAAAGACTCGATTGAACTGTCCTTAAGGGCTTCTAAAGCCTTTTCATCAGCGTCGTTGAAACTTTCACGGGAAAGAATCGCACTCGCCATGTTGATATAGCGGGCTCACTTTTGCACAGCAAACTAGTACAAAAAAGATGCGCGAGTCGATAAAACCGGTTCCACAACCGGTTTAGTCATGTGATTACTTCCTAGATCTTGGAGGTATCTAATACGCATGCTCAACAGGAATCCCAAACGGCTGTCTGCACATTCTCGACCCTAGTGCTTACGGGTTTGGGAATGCGCCCGTAAGCTCTGGGAAACTCTGCGCTGGAGTCATTCTCGACCCCAGTGCTTAACGGGTTTGGGAATGCGCCCGTAAGCTCTGGGAAACTCTGCGCCGGAGTAGCCAAAATCTGGCTATTTGGGCCTCACAGCGCATGCTCTTTGATCCAACCCAAACTTTTTGCTTCTTTTATATCTGCTTCATCGCGAAGTGTTGTGTTGCTTCGGTATTAGAACGGAAGAAATTCAGTTAACGGCCGTGAAGAATTTTCAGGTATCCAAGGCTCTTGTGGTAGCTGCTGAGAAAATACCGTTAAACGTTCCCAATCACAGATTGAGACTTGAAGTTTGCGTATGCTTGGCAGTTGATTAATATTTCTGTGGACTACTTCACGAGGCGGTAAGTGAAACCCGAATAGCTTGTTAAAATAAACGTATGGAAATTCCAATAAAACTTTCCAAAATATGAATTTAGCGTCCTTTTATTTATGTTTGTTCATGAACATTAACACTTCAGCGAAGTTGCTTTGAAATGTGACATCGTGGGAAAAGAAGAGAACTATAAATATCTAGCCGCATTGTACACGTATCACTTTTACTTTTTCTGGTTTTTTTTTCTTGGAAGTCTGTTTTTGGGGAATTTACGACAAGAAGCTGAAGTTTTCATTCATACTCGGCTACTTCGTGTGAACAAGATAACGTGGAAGTCGAAGAAAAATCAGCAATGTGTCACGCTTCTTAACTTATAGCTGGCAAAGATGTCGGTGTATTTTTATTTTATTTTTTTTTTTTTTGCATTCAAATCTTTTTCTGGTTCACGGTTCAATTTTCGATATGTAGCTAAGCATTTTTATTTGAAAATTGGAAAATCTAGTAATTCTGCCTAATTAGTCGTTCAAATGTTGTTTTGTAATCGCTGATATCAAGAATCGGCCGGCCGTGTTTACTTCAACATGTCTAGGGAAAAAACCCGCTCACACTCCACACACACCGCACGTTCAACCGCTCTCGTGCAAACTTGAATAGACCAATCAGAAACACGTTTATTGTTTTTTGCTGAAACCAATCAGAGACAAATCTTGCTCCAGGGTTCCCCAGAGCTCTTGATCCCTCTCCTTTACATGCGCAGAAGAGCTCTGGGTCGCGATTGCGCTGGAGTAGCCAAAATCTGGCTATTTGGGCCTCACAGCGCATGCTCTTTGATCCATCGCGAAGTGTTGTGTTGCTTCGGTATACACCGTATTCCCAAATGGCGGACACGCGGGAAAAAACTGGTGCCTAGTCATGAAAGCGAGGCGTTGGAGGATAAACAAAAATTGCAAATGAAGACTTTCAGTGAACTTGCAGAGTGTTTAGCACGGATTCCACCTAAAATAACTTTGTATGGACGTCTTTTTAAATACAATTACGTGGGATGTCTTCGGCTTTGAATGTTTAGTACTGATTTGTTGTTTGCAATCAAAAGGGACGCGTACATCTTCAACGAAACCGGATGATTTTGTAGGTTTCCGAAACATCAGAAGCTTGACAAGTGGGCGATGGCTGCAGAAAAGCGGCAAACATGTTGGCCCAAACTTCACACTGAAACCGAATACGAAAGACAGCTCACTCCAATTCTGTAAAACAGAGATAAAAAAGATATTGGTGGTGAGAAATAAAGAAATAATTATAAGCGACGGATATATGGCCTACTTGTCAACGGAAGAGACCTCCGTAATTACACAAAACAGGTCAAGTCGAGAGCGGGTGAAATTCACGAGGCTCATTCATTCATGTCAGTGTAATTTTATACATATCTATGTATATAATATGCCTGTATTTACAACTTCCTTTGGATCATATTAATTCCGTCGCTTTGGTGTGAATTATTAGAGGTAAGTTGGCAGAGCTTAGCAAAAATCTCATGATTTCTTTGCCATTGCGAAATAAAATAAGTTTGTCAAAATTAGAAGCTGTAGTGTGTGAATCATATGGCTTGCTATTTGCCTGGTCTCCTTTTGGGGCATTATCTCAGAGACCTCTTGGTAAAAAAGTGGTATAAAGCTCACATTTTACTAGGTTAAACTTTTAAGGCAATGTTTAAGTCAGGACTGAACACGGTAAGCTTCTGTTTCGAATAATTAAATTCGAGTCTGGATCCGTTTAAGAAGACCATCATTTTATTTATTTTTGTATTCTTCAACTTAAAATACTATGGAACATAGAGTTAAAACTCTTAACAGCCAAAGACAAGAAATACGAAAATTACTTGCTGAAATGATAATTATGTGGCCCGCTTACTGAGTCTGCCGAGTATTAAACAGGTTGAAATATTTTGAGCGTATTCCACTCGATCGCTCCTGCATTTATACTAAAAAATAGTTCTAATTGATGTCCTTCATCGCTGAAGACCAGAGAATAACGTCCTGGCAAACAAAAACCAAACATAACTTCATCGAAACCTCAGTCACCTCTTCTTTCCTGTCTTCTATTTTTCCATCTTGACTTGAACTGTTTTGTTCAATGGCAGACGTCCGTAAGGCATATAGCCGCCACTTTTTTTTTTCTTGCCGCCAAGATTTGTTTATATTTCTGTTTTACCGAATTGCAGTGAGCTGGCGTTCGTACTCGGTTTCAATGTGAAGTCTGGGCGAAAATGCCGCCTTTCTGCAGCTATTGCCCACTTGCCGTCGATCATCTGATGCTTCGGAAACCTACAAAATCACCCTGTTTCCTTGAAGATATACGCTTCCCTTTTGATTGCAAACAGCAAATCAGTACTAAACATTAAAAGCAGAAGACATCCCACGTAATTGTATTTAAAAAGAAGTCCGTGCAAAGTTATTTTAGGTGCAATCCGTGCTAAACACTCTGCAAGTTCACTGAAAGTCTTTATTTGCAATTTTTGTTTATCCTCCAACTCCTCGCTTTCATGACTAGGCACCAGTTTTTTCCCGCGTGTCCGCCATTTGTGAATACGGTGAATTTTCAGGTATCCAAGGTTCTTGTGGTAGCTGCTGAGAAAATACCGTTAAACGTTTCCAATCACAGATTTGAGACGAAGTTTGCGTATGCTTGGTAGTTGATTAATATTTCTGTGGACTACTTCACGAGGCGGTAAGTGAAACCCGAATGGCTTGTTAAAATAAACGTATCGAAATTCCAATAAAACTTTCCAAAATATGAATTTAGCGTCCTTTTATTTATGTTTGTTCTCAATTCAGCGAAGCTGCTTTGAAATGTGATATCGTGGGAAAAGAAGAGAACTATAAATATCTAGTCGCATTGTACACGTATCACTTTTACTTTTTCTGTTTATTTTTTTGTTGAAAGTCTGTTTTTTGGGCAATTTAACACGATAACGTGGAAGTCGAAGAAAAATCAGCAATGTGTCATGCTTCTTAACTTATAGCTGGCAAAGATGTCGGTGTATTTTATTTTCTTTTTTCGCATTCAAATCTTTTTCTGGTTCACGGTTCAATTTTCGATATGTAGCTAAGCTATTTTATTTGAAAATTGGAAAATCTAGTAATTCTGCCTAATTAGTCGTTCAAATGTTGTTTTGTAATCGCTGATATCAAGAATCGGCCGGCCGTGTTTACTTCAACATGTCTAGGGAAAAACCCGCTCACACGCCAGACACGCCGCACGTTCAACTGCTCTCGTTCAAACTTGAATAGACCAATCAGAAACACGTTTATTGTTTTTTGCTGAAACCAATCAGAGACAATCTTGCTCCAGGGTTCCCCAGAGCTCTTGATCTCTCTCCTCTACATGCGCAGAAGAGCTCTGGGTCGAGATTGCTGTCTGCAGAGGTCTTTTGCTCCGCACAGAAACAACCAAAACAAAACGCGAGCAACCAAAACCGCGAAGAGAATGGCAGTACAACGCTGAGAAACACAAGGGAAAAGCCTCTGCTAGCAAGGTAACTTGTTCTATACCTAGTAGTTATAGAATTGAATTGTAAAAAGAAGTGTGACTTTAATAGAGCTTTAGATTCGAGGACGAGGTAGGGTTAGATAAATTATGCTCGAAAATTTGAGCATTATGGTTTTGGGCGTCACTCCTAAAATCATAGCATTATGCTCGAAATTATGCTCGTGCCCTAGCAATATTCTCAAATATGCTGAGTTTATTTGCGCAAATAAGAAAAAAAATAGGGGCTAACATATTATTTCCTTCTTTTAAATAACAACGACGTCTTTGAAATAAGACTGCTCTTTTACGGCGCAAAAAGAGTTAAATGTCATCAGTCTCTTCAGTTCGGTTCATGGCAGGTGAAAACGCTTCGTTGTTTATCTCTGGAACATCAGAAGGCTATGTTGAACTCTCAAAGTTAGAGGCCTAGGAAGCCAGGCCTTCAACAAAGCCTGAAGGGTGTCGAACTGATGGACTACTTAGGCAAGAGTTTTTCTGAAATGACTTCGGCTGGTCAAAGTGTTCTGATACGGCGGCATCCAGTCCTCAGTTGAACAAGTGATAATGGTGTCTGGGCAAACATTTACGTCAACTGCTTACAGGAATCTCTGGTCGGGTAATAGATCGTTTTGTACACCAATATAGCCGCCGTGACGTCCTGTGAAAACGATCTATAGGACTGAATGGAATCCAATTTGATCCGTAATCACACGAGTGATCAATAAAATCGGACGAAGACGTAAGGCGAGTTCGATTTGTTTATTCACAAGTATGATCACAGACCGAACTGGACGACACGAAGTTTTATCGTGATATTGAAAGCTTTTAATTTTTAAAATTAAAACACTAGATATTCCGAGGGTTTTTTCGCCAGAAGTGAAAAAACAAAATCAAGTGTGTACACGATGGCGCGCACTATCCTGAATAGATAGTTTTCACATGACGTCACGGCGGCCATATTTGTGTACAAAACAATGAATCGGCGGCCATGTTTGTGTCAGAAAAAATCCTTTGGAAATTGAACTCTTTTCACACGTTAAAACTTTCTTTTATTCCAAGTAATGTGCAAAGCTGCTGACCACTTGACTGAAAACGATTATAGGGACGTTATGATCTGACAACGGCGATGTCCATGAAAAGGTCACTGAAAAAATAGACTCCGCATCCTTTCAAACGATTTCGCGATTTTCCGAAGTCGTCCTGTTACTTAAGAAGGGGATTTAGGTTGGAACTGAAGAGAGGGGACAGCGCCCAAGTTCGTACAGAGATGGTAGAATGTATCGCCTTGCCGTGATCGTCCTCAAAAAAACTAAAATTTGGTCATTTCACGTCGTAGTTGTGCAGAGACGGCAAAGAATTGTACAAAAAAGCGTGATGCACCTGCAGAGTTGTTGTTTTGCTTACTAAACCTATTGTTTTTTGACGTTCCCGTTGCCGTCGCCGTCGTAGTTTTGTAAGGCCCTTAATTGGGGACTTTAAGATCCAACGACGCGACGGCCACGAGAACGTGGCTTAAAAAAGTGTATTTGCGTTCTTTCAAGTCTTTATAGGGATTATTCGTACCCAATTACTTTGTCAAATGTAGGCGAACCCTCCTGAAGCTGAATTTCAAGGCACCATATCCAAGCTCAGAAAAAGAAATGAAATTTCGTCGTTGCTTGTTTACGTCCTCCATAAAACATGAAAGTAAGCATTTTCACGTCGTAGTCGTGCAAAAACGGGAAAGAAATGTACAAAAAAAGTGTGATGCACGTGCAAAGCTGTTGTTTTGCTTAAAAAACCCTATTGTTTTTTGACGTTCTCGTCGCCGTCCGCGTCGTTGGATCGTAAAGTCCCTAATTACTTAGGCGTGACGCGGAATGTTCAGTTACACTGTCCTGTTAACGCTGAAATCAGGGCAGCTGGTAACCACTCAGGTTAGAAAAATTTGTTATAGTTAAGATTAATTTTACCGTAGTTTTAGCGCAAAGGAATGTATAGTGACGCTCAGCACTAAAATCACTTGAGTAACTGCGTCGTACCCAGACGCTACGTAGGTAGTCTCAGCGTTAAGGATCATGGGAAAGCTTCAACAACACAAAGGCACAAGGGAAGCCTTAAGGTGAAAAAGAAGAGCGCTTCCCGTGTTTCGTCTTTCCCATGACCCCTTGTGCTGCCACCTCCCTCGAAAATCCCAAGAAAAGCCTGGGTACGAGGTAGTCTCCCTCGCAGCCGTTTTTTGGATACGAGGGTACGAGGCAGCTTGAGTAATGCTTTCGCGTTTGTTTCCACCGGGGGGAAACGTCTAAAACGTTTCTTGCTTTAATCAGTTGGACTAAGTGGAAACAAGAGGCAAGGATGTATCGAATACTTTGTTATTGTAACTTTCTTTTAATTTTTTTTCTCAAAATAGAGAGCTTCTTATCACTGAAAACGCTTCTCGCCTGAGCAACTTGTTTACTTCAATTTATTCCAAAAAGCACTTAAATAAAATAGCACTTTATGCCAAAAAATTTTAGGTATGGAGCAAACGCGCTGAGGAAGAAATTTAAATATCCACCCTAAAGTAAACGTTAAAAAATAATAAGATTAAAAGCTCTTATTCAATGGAAAAGTATCGAATGTTTCTTTTTACGTTTGTCTTTCGTACAATGTAACTTGTTTGTTCCTCCTGGCTTTTCTTCTTATTATTAATTATTATTAAAACTATATACATCGTCGTAAAAATATATCCATCATTTTCACTCTCTATTTTGGCCTGTCACTGGAGAGCTGCAGTGTGGTTCTTTTTAGCTTTTTTAAGTTCTCGTGGACATTTTTACTATGCGGATCAAGCTTCAGAGCCTTTCTGTAGTATATCCCGGCTTGCTCGTGTTTCCCCCATCTGTGATATAACACTCCTGTCAAGTCGAAACAAAACAATAGCGTTATATCTTGGAATTAATTTGAGACTGCGTTTAGGCACAGATTCAAGTTACTTGAAAGCCACAATAGGTAATCCGAACAGTACAATTAGCTTTTTCATTACTATTAGTCATTACTGTAAACAACTTGAAAAGCATAACAAACTCTGTCCAGTAAAGAACATGTTCAGTAGCGTTTACGTCAATGGTTACACTTTGTAATCGGCCTTAAGCTGCGATCAGGCCTCCTTTTTTTCGGGGAAGCACGAAATTCGGCGGACAGGTAAAAGTAAAAAGGACCGCCTTATCGCAGGTTAAATCCACCTACAGAGCATAATAAACACTAGAACAGGAAAATAATGCTCAAAAACTTCATTTGAATGGTCACACTTGAGGGTTTGACTCACAGACTCAGAAGTTAGTATTACCGTCGATTGCATCTACCCGTGAACGCACGCGCTCAAAACATGTTTTCACGTGACGTCAAACTTCTGAGTTTCAGGAGTCAAACTTTGAAGTTTTCCCGCCCAAATGTGAAGTTCCCACGGTAAAGTCGGTAGAGTCGGTGTTCTCGTGGTTCACTCTGTTCTCTTGGGCGGGGAAAACTTCAAAGTTTGACGCCTGAAACTCAGAAGTTTGACGTCACGTGAAAACATGTTTTGAGCGCGTGCGTTCACGGGTAGATGCAATCGACGGTATCTTGAACATCATAATAAAGAGCACCACAGCAAAGAACTGTTCAGCAGCTTTTATCTGAACGGTCACATTGTAGAATTTCATCCCCTGTTAGAACGACTCTTACAGCAAATCAAAAAGAAAGAGTAACAACTCGAGGAATTCTTACCAAGATTTCCATAAGTTTCCGCAGAATTAGGTTTCAGCTTCAAAGCTATTAGAAAGTGTTTCTCAGCCTCCTATAAAAGAAAAAATATTTATTCAACTTTACTTTAATTTCCCTCATTGAAGATTGGTATAGTATGTACAGAAATGAGGGCTAACAGGATGCGCGAACTTTAATACGCCTTGGGTCATTCCCTGCCCCTAAGTAAGCCGCGTTCCTTAATTTAGCATGCACCACAGACGAGACTTAACTCCACAAAACTCTACACTGTTCACAGTCCCCTATTTTCCCGTACGATTGTCGAGATTGAGCGCTTTGCGTTACGGGCTGCCATCTTGCATGAGTCTCAAAACTACTATAATCCCTGACGCCCGCCGCCTCGGTACATTTGAAAATCAAGATGGCCGCCATTAATGGTAAGACGCAGTCTATCTCGGCCATCTCACGGAAAAATAGGGGACTGTGAACAGTCTAACTTAACTCTGGTTAAGCCTGGTTACTAACTGGCGTTAGATCACGTCTGCGACACAGGCTATCCTGACTAAATGCAATTTAATATTCCTTGACATGTTTTCCTTAAAAAGAAGAGAGTCAATTCGTTGGAGAGTGTTATGGGGAGAACAGGGAGAAATAGACATGTTCATTATTCATCGTGCAGCATCCAATAATCAGCGATCTACCCAGATGCCAGCCTATGGTCTCCACCCTCCCCTCTCTCTCTTTTTTATCTCTCCACCCCACCCTCCCCGGGAGAGTGTTCACAGCCTACGCCATACATAAATTTATTAAGCACGAGAGGCTTTGCGTTTGAACTGGTCCCTCTCCTCACAGAGGTAACTTTATGAGGTAGGGGAGAAAGCGCGCGGGGGGGCGATTCCCCGCCTATTTTCTCCCCTATTACCAGCGGGAGCCCCTACGGGGAACAGAGGACTAAATCCCCTTCACCAGTGTCTTTGACTCATCGTTGTGTAATTCTGTAACGAATCACTTACCACAAACTCATCTTTCTGTCCGAGCATGTTAGCAAGGTTGAAATGAACTGACGGCTCGTCAGGAATGTGGTTTTTAGCCTCTCTGATCACCTTTATCGCCGCATCTCTGTTACCTAGAAAGGGAAACCAGCCAGGCGTTACCTTAAAATTTAACTCGTCTGTCATCAAGAGACGTTACTTCGCACAATATTTTTTTAAGTACACCTAGCTGTGAACGACCAACTAAAACGCCAGGATTGTGTGGTTGTCTAAGTGAGGTGGAGGCTTGGGAGAGTTTTGTTACTGGGGATCTACCAGAAAAATGACTGGCCCATTTGAAGATCTAAGAAGGGGTAGGAGAAGAGTAATTAACTGAAAATACCATACTATGCAAAAAACGTTTTTCAAGACTGTAGTTTACCCTTGCAAGCTTTCCCACACCTTGCAATAATTTTACTATTTTCTTTAAGGGTTAAGAGGGTAATTAATGGGTCCAAAATTACGTCAGTTGCTCTGAATAGTCATCATCTGAATAAAAAACCTGAGGCCGACGTTGCACCTGCGAGCAAGCTCTCCATTTGGGAGATATCGTGAAAAGTGGACGCGCGGCTCGCTTCGTTCACCCAAATAGGAGAGCTTGCTCGCAGCTACACTCATTTTATCCCCCCTCCCACACCTCTCTCTCTCTCTCTCTCTCTCTCCACCAGTGCTCCGTTTAATTTTACGGGCATTTCAGTTCCTACACGGAAAGAACGGAAGTCAAACAAGGATCGGAAGTCATAAATGGGAATCAAACTCAGGACCTCCAGCATAGAAGGCCTGGCAACAACCAACATGAACTAAGCTGAATCCTTGCTCTTGCGCTCGGAAAACGTTTGCTCGAGTTCTTTTCCACTTTTCTAAAATAGGTGAGTTCTTTGCTCCCTTCCCTTATACAACTCGAAAAAACGTTTCCATGTTCGGCACTCAAGTGAAACAACGATCAGCAAGCGAATAGTTTCACTGCAAATTTTTGAACGTTTTCGCGTCATTTCTATGATCGATAAGAGTATGGACCATGGAAATTTTTGTCGATTTTGTCTTATACAATAGCATTAAGAGTTTTTGACATCCACTCGTTAAATAATTCTCCAAAACCCGCGCGCAAGAGAAAGAGAAAAACAAATTGCGCCACCGTCACGTAATTTCCATCACTTCGGACCACTGGAAAAATTAGGGAGGGGGAGGGGGCGAAGTATCACAAAAATATATTCGTGCAAGGGAAAATCTTATGAAGAAAATTCATGCACGCCAATTATTTTAAACGTCCGTCCCTTATCGACGGTTATCGACCATAGCTCTCCACCAATCAGCACAAAAACTCGCTCAGTTACCGTAAAATCCTTCCTCCCCACCCGTTAAAAGCCCCCTTGCAGACATTTACCTGACTTTTCTAAGAGCAGAGCATGATTCATCCAGGCACCCACATGATCGTGTTTTAAATTGATGGCTGTTTTAAATGCGGCAATGGCTTTTACAGTTTTGTCTTGATCGATGTACTGGAGGAGAAGACTTTAAGGTCAGTAATACGCACGAAAAAGCAATGAATGGAAAACTTTCCAGGGTTCACGTAAAGGATTATATCATTGTATCTGCACTGCTTACACTGTGCATTTCAAACGTTTAAAAACTATTGATCTTTTTTTACCAGATTTCCAAGGTTGAAAAAAGCATCTGGATATCTTGGTCTGTATTTTATAGCGTTGCTGTAGCATTTTTCGGCCTCCTAAGAAACAAATTTTGTGGGATCAGCGAAGATCGAAGTTGTGTGGAAGACATAATCGTGCAGAGAGAATCAAAGTTAAGAGATGAGAAAAACTGACAAAAGACGAGGCACAAGTTTGATTAAAGTATACCCTTAATTCTCTCTCTCCTGGCTTGGCTCACCACCACCTGCGCGCCTGGCCGCTATCCGGTTGTTACCCAGAAAAACAAAGCTTGCCGGAAGGTCAAATCGTGATGAATAATTTGTGCAAACATAAATAAAGCTATCAAACTCACATCTTCTTTATGCAATGCTGCCTTTACGGTGCCTAAGTTCATCCAGCCCGCAGCAAAGTTATTCCTATACACAAGAATGGCTGCGTTAATAAGTTATCTCAGACCCCCCGGGGGTTACTCCCTTATATAAGCTATATAGGTATGTGCCATCTCAGCAAAAGAACGAGACATTGGGACATCTTCCTGTTTTACATGATATTTATACCGCGGAAGGATTAGCTCAGTCGGTAGAGCGCTTGACTGCAGAGCGGGAGGTCGCGGGTTCGATTCCCGGGGTCGGACTAATACTCAGGGTCTTAAAATAACTGAGAAATGAAGGTACTACCTTTGCCCTGCGAATGGCTGGACCTTCGCGTGGCTCGGATGACCACGTAAAATGGCGGTCCCGTCTCCAGTAGGAGACGTTAATATAGTATCCCCAATTAGCACTTTCGTGCTAAACACATTGACACTCAAATAAAAAGTGCAAAGTGCAAGTGCATTTAGGACATGTGATTTGAAATAAACGCCGCTCTCGAATAAACGCCGCCCTTGAATAATCACCGCATCGAAAAGGCTTAAACTTGACAAACACCCCAGCGTTTAATCGAGTAAATACGGTATTAAATCAAATTCCACTAATGACACTAAATTGTATAGGTTTGGGTCTCTCTATTAGCTTTTCAACGATGAACAGGCAAAGTTGAGGATTCTGGCTTTCTGGGCCAATGCATTTTGGCGATCCGACAAGAGAGAAACACGTGACCTAGAACGAACAGGCCGCGCGGAATAATGAGGCTACAGTTGGGCAAGGTTACTCGCGCGAACACGATCTCGCGCACCTTGTACAATGTACGGGTCTCAAATAGGGACCTTTGGATAGCACTTCAAGTTTTCAAACCAAAAGCGTGTGCATCATACAATTACTTATCACACCAATCTGAACCCTAAAGTTTACTAATGTACAAGTCAGCAACAGGGAAGAGTTATGGTTCGGGAGATATAATTATCTCAAAATTCTTAAGTCGTAATTATGCCTGATTTCTCACTCGTAGTCACTGATTTTGAGGATAGGGGATCCAAACCTGCCAACTCTGCTCTTTTTCTTGGCTTCCCCCCTCCAACCCTTTTTTCAATTACGAAATAGTGGGTATTGTTGCATAATTCCCCATATTTCTCCCCTCCCCGACCTTTTAGCTTCCCAATCTTTCCTCTTCCGCCCCATAATTCTCCAGGCCCCCACCCCCTGTCCTCCCCCGTGAGTCAAATGTTAAGGTCACTAATGTGTTTAGAACTTCAAATGAATTCAAATTAGAAAGAAAAACGCTTCATATTGACTCACCTTATTTCTACAGCTTTTTCTAACAGTGCTTCAGCTTCTATGTATCTTCCATCATCCTTAAAAAAACATGTTTTTTTACTCTAAAATTTTAAAATTGACTCATTTTAAATCTACTAATACTTACAACTTCAGACAGTTTTGCAAAACCAAAAAAAAATCAAGAAAAAGCCTCTTTCTTCTAAATGCAACTTGAGTAAACCGTTATTATTACGAAGCGCTCTACAAAGTTCCAAAAGTCCTGAATTTTTTTCAGGCTTCTTACGCAATTGCATAAATTGCGTTCAAAACTGCGAGGATCACTCTTCGTTTGATTCATTTCCGCAGTTCTTATATGATTTATTTCATATACATCTATCACATTCATTTCTTGAACACAATTGACCAGCTACCAACATCAGTGGCTTCATACCTCAGTTAGTTAGAGAATCGCACCAGTATCGCGAGGTCACGGGTTCAAATCCCATTGAAGTCCTGAATTTTTTCAGGCTTTTTATGCAATTGCATAAACTGCGAGGATCATTCTTCATTTGATGAAACTTGCACTTGGCAAAACTTTTCAAAAAAGGACAACCTCGCGAGTTGTACCCAGTTTTTTGGTTGAATCGATCGCCTTCGAACATTTTGTAGCTTTTCGAGTTTTAGATGAAGTTCCTACCCGTTTATTCTCATTTCATTTTGGTCGAATAGGAAGGACCGAAAATTCAAAATCCTAGAGAATGCATTCTTTTTGCAGGGTTTGTATCCCAAAAGAATCATTCTATAATTACATCCTACGATTAAATTTATTTGCGATACAAAAAATCCGCCATGGGGTCTTTTTAGCGATAATTACAATGACAAATATGAGCTTGGTGTGATCTTTGTTTCTCATCAGAGGATCATTTTTGAAAGGACTCTTTATTAAAATGTTCACTGCCACAAAAACTAAGTACGCATATTTTGGAGTATTCACATGTCTACTACCTCTCGGTTATTGAACGTCTCATGTGCGTCAAAAACAAAATACATGTAACATGCGGCATAAGGATATCATACCTTGATAAGGTTTCCCAAATTGTTTAAAGCTTGATCGTATGTTGGGTTTAACCTGCCATTTAAGGGAATTTCAATCAGTTGATATCGTTCTAGTCTTAGTAGATTGATTAATTGTCGTAGAACTGCATACTTTAGAACAACAAAACTTTACTAGAAATACGCGAATCACATAACCTTGCGCAGCAGGGTGAAAAAGGGAAAGAAGCCAATAGGGTTGAGAAAATATGAAAAAAATATGCAAACAAAACAAAAGAAAAAGAAAAACGAGCTCCTCCAAGAATCAAACCCAGTACATCCTGTGTATTGGGACCATTCTATACGCTACGTGAGGATATGTCCAATCTGTAAAACAAATATTTCTTTAAAAGTATTTCCCGTGGAACTTCCGCCGGCAAGGGCCGCTCCCGAAACCTTTTCACGCTTGGATGAAATTGCAGGCTATTTTTTATATTGTTAACACCACTCAAAGGAAAGTTCATTTTAATAGTTACAGGGAGGAACTATCATTTGACTCAACGTGAATTATCAAGAATTATAAAATAACTGAGATAGTACGCGCATTCTGATTGGTTAAAAACCTATGATTTACTTATTGTGCCGGTAAACTCATAGTTTTACTTAAAGTTATTTTATAAAAGCAATAGGCCACACTTTTTATGGGTTTACCGGTGTGATAACCGGCTCGTGATTTACAAGCTTTTCTCCTGTTCTCTCAACACCCCGCGCGAGTTATCGCACGCCGGTAAACCCATAGAAAGTGTGGGGGGTTTATGAATGTTTATCACTGAGTTCTACACGGTACCTGATTGCTTCTCTATAAAACTTCTCTGCAATCACTGCCTGTCCTTTTTCAGCTCTCAGCTTGCCAATGTTATAGTGAACCTGTTGAAGGGACAAAACTGATCATAAATATACAGTCGAAAGGCTCCACTAACGGCCACCTCTCCACAACGACTACAACGCTTGAGATCTAGAATTTTCGGAACGTTTATTGTAAAATTTCTTGCTTGCCTGCCTCTACTAGGATTTTCGAACATCTAAAACATGGTAATAATTGCCCATTTTTAACGGATTTTTACCCTGAAAAGGTCACCTAGAATTTTCGGGAGTCTTTTTTCTGACTGAAATTTTCGAAAAGGTAAGTTTTGATCTCTATAATTTTTTGGATCACTAGACTTTCAGCTAGGAAATCCGAACAGATAAATTTTTAGGGGATAAAAATATGCCTATATCGACCGTTTAAATACTAAAATACGTTTATATGTTTACGTGGTTTTGAGCTATGTTCTCGTTAGGTGCATGCGCCTGGCACATGGAGTTTTAGCTGCTACTCTCACTGCATTTAGTATAATTACATCGATGACTATCGAAAATAGAGCGCTGTGATTGGCTAGGAGCTTCGCTTTATCTCGCTATAATCACCGCGCGGTGATTATAGCGTTGAAGGCTAGCAGTTTTCAAAATAACAGCCAGATTTTTTGATGTTTCGGGGTCGGAAATTGATCAATAATTTTATTTTCTCGAATAATCATCAATGTAATTAAACTAAAACAATTAGTCGCCTCAGGCGACGTGAACATTGGCGAATAGTCACCTCGACTTCGTCTCGGTGACTATTCGCCGATATTCACGTCGCCTTCGGCGACTAATTGTTAAATATAATGAGCACGTCTTGCAAACATGCCTCCATTCTTCTTATCCTAGGGGTTTTTGGCAATTGGGGTCAATTATGATCCTTTACGGCCTTCTAACTTTAATTCCGCCGCCGTTGTGTGAAATCTCGCAGTTTGACGGGATTGCCTGCTGGAAGCGCTTTTCGTCCCTCCGACCTTGCCTGGTGGTGGTGACCGCATCACCAACCTTCCTGCATATCTTTTGCCAGGGCGACGATAGATATGTAGCGAGGATAAACTGCAATTATGACTGTGAGAATATCCCTCCAGCTATTTCATTTACCTTGGCATTCAGTGGGCAAACAGTGAGTCCAGAAGTGAATAAAGTGTCTTCATCAAACCACTCTGCAGATCTCTAAGAAAAGGAAGAAAGCAATATAAAAACAGTCAAACCCCGGGGGGTCCACTTCCTTATAAGAGCTAATGGGGATGTGCCGCTGGATGGGGTCGCATTTTCACGTCTGGACTGACTATAATGGGGTTGCATTTTCAAAAGAGTTATTAGAGTGGGGTCGCACATTTTCGGATTTTTGGGGTAGAGAGTTGTTCATATTTACGGTTCGCAAACGTACCAGGATATTTAAATTTGTACAGTAGGTGAAAAGTAAAGTGTTCTCATTCAATTTATTAAAAAATGAGTCAATTCATTTTTTGACTGGACCTATTTAAAGGATTGATAAGGTAGATAAATAAATAAAAAGTGACTAACGTGGGATCGCAAAAATTACATATTAGCTCAAGAGTGACTAATATGGGGTCTACAATTGGCCAGAGAATAGACTATAATGGGGTAGGGGCTCTGAGAGGCCAGCGGCACATACCCAGCAAAAATTAACCCAAGTAACCCCCCCGGGAGTCAAACCTCCAAGAAGGTGTTCAGGCGAACACCAAAGGGACAAATCAACGTGTCTGTCTGTATCATGGAGAAGCTCGTATTTCTTAAGCTCACAGGGTTCTCATTAAGTGCCGGCAACTGGCTAAAAGCGACTACTTTGAGGTTTGAGTCGCATTTTCGGAAAAAGGATAAAGTAAGGGAGTGAAAGCCTATTAAAATACCTACTGTAACTGATTGCTAATTCACCTACTTTTACATCCTAGCTGTCTACTTTAGAACTTAACGAACTGTGAACTGTGCCATGAGCTCAGTATCTTTTGAAAGCGGGACGGGTGCCTGTATTATAGTAGTATCAGAGGGGAAAAGGATATGACAAGATTTTAAGTCCAAGAAATCTACATCACACCTGACAGTTGTTCCTATAAAGCAGGGCAAGAACTGGCCCCTATGCAGATTCGGGCTTAGGAATTTGCCAAAAGTCCCTTGCCTAACCTGGAAACGTCTGCCGGGAGCAAGCCAAAGCAAAGCACGTAATAACTTGGTACACAATATAACATGGTGATATATAGATGATAAAAACATGGATGAAAGAGAGACTGCAATGCAATTACACCCTCACTCTTTGATTGCCTAACATCAGGCTTAATTCCAAGCACGCCTTTTTCTTACCTGTAGTGTACGAGCCATGTACAAAGCTATCAATGCACCAACAGTAACTCCTAATACCTATACAGGTGCAGGGCAGCAGAAAAAAATCAAATAAATCTTGTCTGGTCAGCACACCTGCACAATGCTATACACTGCCAGAGTTTTCATTAAGAATTTTAGTAACAGGAGAAAGGTGTAACGTTACAGGAGAATATTTATAAAGAGGATCCTCATCTGAATTAAAAAAAATCGGCACAGGCTACCCAACATTAGCCAGATAAATTTTCATTGTAAAATAATGGAGAATTACCCGATCTCCGATGCCTAATGAACACCCTGCACTGCTTAAGCTGGTGAAGGTTTTGGCTCCCTACTGTACCCAGCCCACCCTTTGACCCTTTAAGCCCCAATATCGACATACAAATTCTCCACACTGATATTCATACATTTCCTTAGAGATAAGTTGAGAGAATTTAATAAAAGATCAAAGCATTTTCTCTTTGGTGATCCTTTGATTGAATCTAGTAACTATTTCTCTTGACAACATCAGGATATTGTTAGGAGAAAACTGATGTTGGTCACCATATGGGACTTAAAGGGTTAATCCATGTACTAGTAAACAATGTGATGGTGCCTGGGTGGATACCATTGACAGGGTTGTCATGGTTACAAGGTACACTCAGCTGCAGTTCTTGGCTCCACCAGCCTCTTAGGGACTTCCCCTCCTTGCACTCCTCTTTTGTTGAGTTTAATTCAAAGGATAATTACTACCCATAATCTGCCTAATGGAGTGTTTCCCCTGCAGAAAAACAATCGCTTCCACCAACAAGGTCAAGCCACATTGCTAAAAAGAGGATGGTACCTAAATACATACATGTAGATGCAAGCAGTCTTAATTTCAAACCACCATATTACATGTTTTTGAAGAGTGACAAGTGAATATAATTATATATATCATTCTGCTCACCTTTTTTCCAAAGTATTTCTTGCTTAGTGCAGCAAATCCAAGAACAGTGATCAGACAAGAGCCAATACTGGAGAGATACAGCACCCTTTCAGCTACAACAAAACCAACTGTGAAGAAGATATTTGATGCTGGAAGGAATGGAACAGCAAGGACAGCAAGTCCCATTGTTAGAATCCTGAAAAAAAGAAGATTATCTCTCTTGTCAAACACAACAGATCCAGATGTAAAACAAAAGGCTATCATTAATGCTCATCCTTATGCAATGAACTGCAAATGCAAGGTAGCAGATACTACATGTGTTATCATAAGCAGAGAAAATTGATACTTGCATGATTGTATTATTTTGAAGTGATACATATGTGCTGGTGGCCCACAACTACATGGTCTGCTATTAAATTTCTAATCAGAACAAAGTTTGTATTCAGTTTGCACAATACCAGAATGAAGTATCACACCACATGAAAAATAAAATAATTTGTATTGAAAACTGGAATGAACTCATTCCAGAATGACTAACTATGTGTAGGAATGAACCTTGGTCTTTGTATCATAAAAGTAAACATATACAGAGTAATAAAGTTATGGAGATGGGACGGACTCATTTTAAAATTAAAGTATTAGATGTGAATAGCCCCTTAAAAGAACCTTACCGTTTTATTTGCAAATCCCTCCCACATAAACAGTACGCAAGAAGCAGGAGAAGCACAGTCCACAGGGCAACAATGCAGAGTATACGTGGATCACTATATGTGTTGATTATTGGCACACAACCCATTGACCAATCAAAACAAAGCCATTGAGGTACAAGGAGAAGCCAAGCATTAATGGCATAGAGATAGTTATAATTAATTATCTGTGTGTGGAAAAAAAAAAACAACCATTGCAGTTAATTCACTTAAATGTAATTTATTATAACATTTGATAACATAAGGAAACTAATGAGTCAACAAACTACTGAAATTAACCCCGTAAATTTGTATCTTTCTGGCCTATGTAATATTTAAGAAGAATGTACATCAAAAGGATAAATGCCTCTATATTTCCACAACTGTGCTATAATCATTGGCAAAATAAGTTTCTGCAACAAAAATAAATAAACTGATGATATATTAACTGAAAATTCATCCAGTAAATTTTATTCTAAATGTATTCTTCTGTACTCACTCTCATAATAAGAGACTTCTCAAATGATGTTGGATTATCAACGACCTGGAACACTGGAGGTGAGGAACCCATGACATGCCATCGACACAGCAGAAGGAGGATACCAGTGACTAGTAAAGCCACTTGTCTAAAAATCAGGCCTTTCAGCCATGTAGTGGCTGCCTTTTTCTCCTGCAAAGAATGTACAAGTCAGAATTGTAATTTACATATTAACACCATACTGTATTTATTCAAAAATATATAGCGTCACTTCTGATTATGCAGTGCCCTCAAATAAGCTGTGCATTTGGGGCAAAGGAGTTTGCTACCCCCAAGTAAGCACTGCAGCCCTGACATAATCAAAATCAAAAGGCATTTAATTCTGTTAGCATAATAGACCTTATTCATGATCATCTTTGCACACGCTTAAGGACTAATAGCAGGGATCCATATTCTCAGTCATCCGTTCGTCCCAGACGACTACAATCTTGCACGGACAATTAAGATAACCCTCAAAGTCATCCTTTGGACAAGTACAGTTTTGGTCAACTACAAAATCTTTTCAAAAATTCAAATATGATCACTTGATATGATTTAATCATGTCATTTTATCAGCATTCTGACTACTTGTCATTGATTAAAACTTTTAGAATGATGGACAATAACACACAACTTTGTCAGCAATGAAATTGAACTGTGAACTGCATTCACAGGCTGTTCGCAGAGAACGTGACAGCACTCATTAAGATGTGGCATTTATTAGAAGGTGTTTTGCCACCTCCGGTGGAAAAAAAAACAAAAACAAAAAGTGAAGCAGAAGCCACTGCCTTATGGGAGGAAAAACGTAACCTTCTTGTCTTCATGGCAAACTGAAAGACCAACAAGTAGACAGTTCAATAAACAAATACTCGTAAAAGCTGGTAAAGAAACTGTGTTTAGCCTCAGGCCTGTAACCTTAATTGTACTTTTTAGTTTAGTTAAAACCCTATAATGGTAATAAAATGCAAATCATAAAATGTTCAAGTTGCATGCAATTTTATCATGCACCATTCATTTTCAATGCTGCACTTTTGTCCGGGCAACCCAAATTGTAAGTGGGCAAGTATACCATCAGGCTTACTTGCCTGGCTGATGACTCTCATAAAAAATGAATGTAGATCCCTGTGATGGGATAAAAGTTTTCTCGCACTGGCAAATTTCATCTTTTGTTTGGTCCCAGAAATATTAATACGAGTCGTGACATTGCTTTTATCCTATGCAATCCCTAGCGCATGCAAAGATGGCAGGTATCTATAAAATACTATTATCTGTTATCAAAGTTAAAACAATTAACAGTTAGTCACCGAAGGCGACGTGAATATCGGCGAATAGTCTCGGTGACTATTCGCCAATATTCACGTCGCCTGAGGTGACTAATTGTTTTAGTATAATGACATTGATGATTATTCAAGAAAATAAAAGTATTGATCAATTTCCTATTCCGAAACATCAAAAAATCTGGCTGCCATTTTGAAAACTGCTAGCCTACAATGTTATAATCCCCGCGTGGTGATTATAGCGGGATAAAGCGAAGCTCCTAGCCAATCACAGCACTCTATTTTTGATAATCATCAATGTAATTATACTAAATCTTTATAGTGTCCAACTTTTAAATAAAAGCCACCCTAGAATAAGTGCCACCCACAAATATAATTAAGTGCCACATTTGAGGTGTGAAAAATTATTCAGACACTTATTCACTTATTTTTTTGCTTTTTGAGCAAATAGGGTGATCAAACTATTGTAGCCTCCTATGGGTGCATGCCATCGCTTCTGCATTGAAGAGGCTAATTTAATAAAACCATGGTATCCTTTGGCTGTAAATAATTATTATTAAAGAGAAAAACAAGATATTTTGGGCAAGAAATTGGATTGTTCTTACAATTATTTTCTTATCATTCATGAAGTCACCTTTAAATATATGGTTCCATTTCTGTCCCCTTTGGTAGGTGTAGCCCTCATTATAAGCATAAGCGGATCTGCCTCACACACAACAATGATATCATAAACACAACAAATACCCTAAAAAGACAAAAATGTTTTTGTTTGCATGATGAGTCAAGAAAAGCCACATGGAAGACTATAGATGATGCTTTAAATGTGTTTTATTGGGAATTGGGGATGTTTATTGTAATACACTCTCTGGAGGTGGTGCACCACTGCATATAGGTCTCTGGAACTTTTCACTCAGTTTATCCACAACCATGTTCAGATACACTAGCCTACAATGTGGCATAAACTCAATTCTTGCAGACCACAAATCTCTCCCCTATCTATTTCTGACAACTCTCTGATCCTATGATCCTATGAAGGATCAGCACTGAACTGAAGTTCAGTGGCCTGAAATTCAGTGGCGAACCTATCATTCCCATCATCAATTCAACTGACAAAAGTAAATCTTTTGGTCTGGCTTATACAGATCATGTCAGCCTGAAGTTACTTGAAATTCACTTAAAATTTGATACATTACCAAGACTGTGATCCCTTGCTCTTTACAAAGCATTGCCACACTGCAAAACACCATACTCATTGCAAGATATGTCCAAGAGAAATATTCAGAAGACCCATCTTCTGCATCTGCAAATACGAAAACACATTAATTGTAAACTATATGCGGTAATGTTTCTGTTCCTTTAACTAATTTAATTAATTAATAATGAATATATATATTGCCAATGAATGCTATTAAAAAATTAATATTTAAAAGTGCTTAATATCAACACTATATATTTAAAAGTAGGTTGAGTTTGATCGTCCGGGTTAACGTAGTCCTGAATAGGACTGTTGTCGTTGACAGTGACTGACGTTTCGACAACCTGTGCGGTAGTCATCTTCAGAGTCAAAGTGAGTTGTATCACGTCAGTAGATGGTATTATATACTCTGGTTATTGATCTGATTGGTCAATAAAGTCAAGATGTTATTGGTCGTCTGTCAGTGAAGCCGCGATGTCATTGGCTATGAAGACTCGTAATCAGTAATTGGCGCGTTTCGATCCGTCTATTGTCACAGTTAAGCAGTCGTCTATTGTTAGTCAAATTGTCAGTTCTCCAGTCGATCTCTCGTAGTTAGTTTCGCTTCATCCCGTCAATAAGTCGTTTGTACGGCGCTGGTAACTGTTGGCTACGATTCAGTGGCGTCTGTTCTAAGTTAGTGAACCAGCTTTCCAAAGTAAGACGTTGATGGTAGTCTGTAGAATACGTTATACATGTCGCAGAGTCCCAGTCAATTTGATGTTTCGTCTGTAAATGATGCTCAGCAATGTGATTGTTGACGTCACCATTCCTCGTTGCTCGTTTGTGTTCGGTCAGTCGCGTGCTAAGGTTTCTGCCGGTTTCACCAATGTAAGAAGCCTGGCAGTCGCAGCATTTGATCTTGTATACTGCTCCCTGTCTGTCCTCCGGTTTGTCTTTGTCCTTGACATTAGTAAGCAGGCGTCGTAAAGTGGTTATGGGTTTGTGTGCAACACGTATATTGTAAGGTTGTAATATACGTGCAATACCATCTACTGACGTGATACAACTCACTTTGACTCTGAAGATGACTACCGCACAGGTTGTCGAAACGTCAGTCACTGTCAACGACAACAGTCCTATTCAGGACTACGTTAACCCGGACGATCAAACTCAACCTACTTTTGAAATGACTCCTGGGTTCAAACCTTTCACACTATATATTTACCTATAAAAAGCATATTTAAAAAGAAATGTTTTAATAAAAATTTTTAAAAATGATGAGGCATCTACTAGTTCTCATTGATAACAGCAGTTAGTTCCATAACATGAGTGAAGGTGTGATCCCCAACAGAAATAGCAGTCGACTTTTGGAATGTACAGAAGAGATTGTGTACATGAGAAAAGAGCACTGTCATGCACAATTAGCAGCACGTTTCAAGGACAGAGATTTTCTATGTAGGCTACACTGTAAATGATAAGTTGAAAGTATAATATAAGCACAGCAACTGGATGTAAGGCATAAATGGAGAACATCACTTCATGATTGCTGTGGAGGACAAAAATTTACTATTCCATTAATTGCATGACCATAAAACCTCACCTTTCTCCCTGGGAAAATGTATTTAAAGATTCAGGCCAGATCAGACATGTTAGTGACTGGTCCAAAATTTACTGGCCACTCATTTGTAAATGAATGTGCATGGCAACCCTTAATTTATCAAGGCTTCTGATATTGTGACGTAATACTAATATCAACTAGATGTTTTCTGTACTTACCAATATCACAGCATCTTGCATAAAACAGAAAGGAAAGGATAAAGAAGAGTGCACTCAAAAGATCTGCTCTACCAACTAAGCCTGCAACCTTAATAAATTAAGGGCATTAAATGTGGGAGGTGTCTGGAATAAAGCCCTATGCCAAGGGGGTGAAAACTTTAGAAATTTTTGGATGGGGATGTGCCGCTGGGACCCTGGATCCCTTCAGATGAAATTCTTCCCACCTTAATTTTCTGTAAAAAATATAAGAAAAATGCTGCAAAGTTTTTCTGAGATGGGAAATCAAAGACCCTGAGATGCAGGACAATGCCAAATCTCATATCATGGGGACTGGGTACGAGTCCATGTAATGTCAATGCAAGACCAACAAATTCAGCAAGAGCTCACAGAATCCTCAAGTTTGGCATTTATCAGGCAGATATGGGACAAGATACAGCCATCCATACATTTCTTAGTAAATTTTCAACTTTTTGATCATGAATGGTTGTATCATGTAATTTCAGCCTGATCAATACTAAACTTAGGGATTTTGTAAATCTTGCTGTGCATGCTCTTTCTGTTTACCAGGTTCTTGCATAACTTGAATCCCATAATACAGACTTGTGCCTGATCCAGTTTCATGATATGAATAGCAATGTTTCCATTTTAAAATTTCTGAGAGTAATAGAGGGGGGCACGCTCCCATGTCTCAATAAGATGCTGATATAGATTCACCCACTTTTGAGAAATCATGTCAACAACTTTCTCGAAATGACTTTTGACTTGCAGCCCATACACTGTTCGCAACCTGAACAAAATGGACGAAATGTGATTGTAAATTATGCAGTTGTATGGCCGCAGTATCCCCTCCTCATATAGGTGGCTAATCCCGGGGGGGGGTACTCCCATATATGGGCTATATAGGTACGTGCCGCGGAATAGGGTATGGTTTTTGAGGTTCTCGGTCCTTAAATAGGGTATCTTGTTTGACCCTTTTGTTTCTGTGTCCCTGGTGTGGTCCTTAGATAGGGTAGCTTAATTGTATTATCTAATACTGGAGTGTGAAAACGTCCGCCTTAGCGAACGGTTTTTTTAAAACTTGATGTATCCGTTTAAGTATCCGTTTTAACAGAGGTTTAATAGACGTTAAGCGGCTAAATACACGTAACGCCTCTTCAAGCCGCATTTTTTGTTTTTTCCTTGAATAGGGTGTCATTTTTCGGCTTTGGGCCTTAAAAAGGGTATCAGTTTTCGATTTCTTAGTCCTTAAAATAGGGTTAGGGTTCACGAGCCTTCGCGGCACACCCCTATCCAAAATTCGCGGGAGTACCCCCCCCCCCCCCCCCCCCCGGGTGGCTAATATTCTTATTTCCTTCTGTAATACAGTTCAGCAAGCAGGATATAACCTTAAATTATGGCTGATTTACACCATATAAGTTTTTTGCATGTCAAGTGCTTATGATAAGCTCATGACACATTTTGTATTGTTTAAATCAAACCTATAAAATTTTTAAGTATGTGGTAGGTTTGATTTACACATGTCCAATATTACAACTTGTGTGGAAGGCTTATGGTAGGCAAATCACATGTGAAAACAAATTAGTTGGACAATGCAAATTGCATGTGGCTTTTAGCCTGGGTTCCAGAGGTTAATAATTTTTTTTTCTTATCATACCGTAAGTATTAGCACCGTTTTACTTCATCTTAGGCATTTTGAGAACCGCAGACCTCTGAAGCCAGGGCAATTGGCTCTAAGAAACTCTTGGGAAATTAACGTGCTACTCTAACCATAAATTTTTGTGGCAAATTTTCAATTTTAAAACAGCCAATATCAACTCTAAATTTTTTTGTCTCATAATTTGAAATGGTGAACCAACCTTGAATAAAAATATCATTAAATATTGATTGAACTGTCATTATTAATGGTAACAACTCAAATATTTAACGAAAATTGTAACTACCTGCTAACCTTAAAAAGTAAATAATTTTACAAGCATAAAAAATAGATAAGCTTAGGCAGTTGGTAACTAAGCAAAGGAGCTAAATTGAGGTCAGCGAAAGTGGTCAGCGATATAAAAAATGTTTAAGATTAAAGTTAGAGATACTCATATTTAACTTACACTTTCCGTGTGAACTGGATGCACTGCAAAAATGAGGGCGCCGACCAAACTTGCCTTCGGAGCAGAAAATTGAATGCTTGTGGATTCGCCCGTTGAGCTTATACTATCTTTAGAGGTCCTTTTTCTGCCGCTAATGAGAACTGAAAAAAGTTTCAAAGTTAACACTGAAACCACAGCATGAAGTATGACATTGAAGAGATGAAATTCCCAAGGTTTTAGTCCTCCAGCCAGCCAGTAATTAAATCTGAAAGTCAAAATAGTCAGTGGGCGATAACTTTTGTGGCTTAGATTTGAAGAGATGTTTGTTCCCCAAAAGTCATGAAGAAACAGTTTTCCAAGCGGGACCTCAGCTTTTAGGTCCTTGTTACCCACAATAGCCTCAGAATCGTCGAATACAAATCCTGCATTGCAGGAATTCCAATAACAAATTATTGAAACAAAGAATACGAAGACAGATGCGACGTGAAACGAAAAGCTGGGAACGGGAAAATCACAATCAACTTCTCCACCGCCCACCGCAAAGTCAAAATATTCATCTTTGCGTTCCTCTTGGACGAAATCTTTTGCATTTCTTCTGCGGGGCCTGCTTCCATTTGCTCTGAGTTTGGATGCCATGAAACAAGCCTCTTTTAAAGGTAATTTGAGGCGAATTTTTAAGCTAATTTCCAGCGGGTGGAACTCAACATTTTCAAACAAAGCGCGAACAAAATCAAAACAGTGTCCGAGCACCTGCAGACGAAAGCTTCCTCTTTCCAGGGAGGGGTACGAAGAAAAGTCAAACTTGTTGCTAAAAACAACATTTAATGATAGAAACGTTATTTAATTCAGTACCAAACAATTTTCCCCAAATGAGACCTAAGATCCTCATGGACAGTATACGATAAAACATATGCAATTTTCATTCCCCAAATTTTGCAACAACTTCGATTTTACCTTCCTCTCCCTAGAAGGGCAGCCAATAAAGCCGCATAGAATGCTGGGACTGTCTAATCAAACATGGCGGATTTTCAAGTACGAGGGTAACGAGAGGAGATGATGTTAAGATTGGTATTAATATGGCGTGCAGTCAGGTCTAATTTAAAAGCTGAAGAGGTCACATAGCCTTGTCATGTTTTTTTTATTTATTACAAGTTTTAAGCACACATAAACGGGTGTCATCCTTTAGATTTTCATCGCGGAAGTAAGGTATCATTTTACTGTTGCGCAATGTTCAACTTATGTTACGTGGAAATTTTGGTGATTGGGTCCACATTAGTTTATATGAGAGCTAAGTTATCGACTTTTGAGGTTTATATTGATCCTTTGGTATGTGTGCATGTCATTTGAATTAGAATACAGGGTCTTGTCATCGCTTGATGTGGTCTTGCGTTTGTCGATTGGTTTGTAATTATTTTTGTAGTGCAGTTTTATCAGTTTATACTACAACATGAGAAATTTCTGCAATTTGATTGGCTTAGAGCAGTGGTATTTCACCTTAATTTGAAATACCTACATGTGAAAATTACAAACCTTTTGCGGGTAGTAGTATAAACAAATAATAGCATGATTTGCACGTGGTATTTGTCATAAATACCACTCGTGATATTTCAAAATGGTCTCAAATTTCACTCGCCTAACGGCTCGTGAAATTACGTATAACAATTTTGAAATATCACTCGTGGTGAGGTAATTACACTTGTGCTGGCCATGGATTAGCGTTTGATCATGATAATTGGATGATCAACTCCCTCCCTACTTAGGAGTTAGATGCTATTGGTTTTATCTCTTTTTTTATGTGCATGTTATTAAATTTGTCTTTGTTGATTTCTCGGAAATCTGAACTGAGAAAAATTAATCATTAATTCAACTCAGTTCAGCTGTACGCAGATGAGAAGTCAATGGAATGTCTTTTCTACTTGATTTAATGTCTCATGTTCTTGCTTTCTTTCTTTACTGCAGTATAGTACAGTATAAGGATCAATTAAATTTTAAACATGGCACAGCTGTTGGAGCCACTTCCATTGGAGATGGAGAGGTAAGTTAACAACTGATTTATTTTTAATTATTTTCCAAAATCAAGTTATTATACCATGTGGTTTTGTCTTAGCCTACTCCGATTCTACCTTTCTGTAAAAACAAAAAAACATGTACAGCTGACCCCCAATAATTCGAACCTTCAAGGGAAAGAGAAAATAGTTCAAGTTACCGGGAGTTTGAGTTATCAAGGGTAAAATTATATAGAAAGTGATCTGAAGGGAAATGTAAATTGCTTTGAGTTAGCAGGAAGTTCGAGTTATAGAGGTTTTGAGTTACGGGGATTCAACTGTATTTGTTTGTGATGTCGTGTTATTTTACAAAACAGATTCTCTCTACAAAGACGTGAAAAGGATGGCGAGCATACATTAGGTGAGAATAATAAGATTTGCAATAAGCTCTCTTACAGTGCAAATAGTGTAACAGGGGCCACTTAGACAAAGTTGACCAATCAGATTACAGGAAACTAACAAAACATTCACTCCAACAGTGTCATTTACTCTAACAGACCTCTCAGGAAACACAGGTTTTTTTTCTGCAGGTTCAAAAGGGCAGGTCTGTAGGTTGTAATTATTGGTTGATTTTGATCCATGTTGTTTAGTTTGATTATGACTGACAACTAACTTTCTCAGAATATATTGTTATTTTCCTGTAATCCGATTGGTCAATGTTGTCTAGGTGGCCCCAGTTATAGCATAACTTCTAAGCAGGTAGCTTGAATTGTGGCTACTTGAATAAAACCTAGTCGTAAGAGGCCGCTTACAAGGATCATTCCCATATAAACTACCGTATTTATTCGGCTATAAGCCGAGACCCCAAACTTTGAACATGTAGACTCGTCATAACGAGAACCAAAAATAAATCGAAAACACCCGGCTATAAGCCGAGACCCATTCATTATTACAAGACTGAATTGTTAACTACGGGAAAACCTACCATTTTCAGAAAAAAATCACACTGATTGCCATAAATGAGGCTTAAAACTAACTGTGTTGTTGCGGTAAGCAGCATCACCAGTCTACAAATCGAAATCTGTAAGTGTCTACCAAACAATCTCGTGTTCGCAATCGTTTGTTTCAAGTCAAGTTGTCATCATGCCCAAGGCTCGTGGCACGTCATACAACCTCGCCTTTAAACTTAAAATAGTTGCCAAAGCAGAAGCTGTTGAAAATAACTCTGAAATCGCCAGAGAATATGGCATCAGTGGGTCCATGGTCCGTCGCTGGAGGAAAGATTAAGCGAACCTTTTTAACGGCGAGATTAAATTGTCAGCGAAACGGAATACGATGGGATGCTTCACGCCGAAGTATCTGGAGCTCGATCAAAGAATACTGGAATGGTTTACAGAGCAGAGAAGCCAAGGTAGTCAAGGTACGTTTTCTGTCGAACAACAGAAACACGATCACGAAATAAATCAATCAGCTGTTGAATGTGTGACTCTCAAAACTATCGTAGTATCATGTGACAACATATTGTGTATGAAAGATTCTCATTGGCCAGTTTTCACAAGCATCAAGACAAGTTCATCACATCATCAAATTTTTATCCTTTTGGTCGTTTAGTAACGTTCTCGCTTCGTTTCGCATAGGAATAGCTGTTAGTGGATTGATGCTACGTCTAAAGGCAAAAGAATTCAGCGATGATCCTGAGTTTAAAGCGTCCCTCGGTTGGTAAAAGAAATGCAAGCGCTGCCATTCTATCAACCTTTGCATCAAACCAACCCTCGCTCAGTGTCTACCGGAAGATTTGGAGCAGCAAAAACTCACGTTCCATCGATTTGTAATCACATCCCGTCAGCTTCACGGTTATTCCCTATCAAGAATCTTTAACATGGACGAGACAGTGATTCGGTTCGAACTACCATCCAGTCGCACTCTCGAATTCAGCAACGATGGCATATTGTGTTTCTTTACTTTAGCTCGGCTTATAAGTAAATACATCCCGATTTAGTGGAGTTTCCATGCGCTGGAAAAAAATTTTTTTCAAAAACTTTCGGCTATAAGCCGAGACCCCTCTAGAGCCCAAATTTTAATTGACTTCCTTTTTAATTTGTGTAAAAATCGCTCGGCTCATAGTCAAATAAATACGGTAGCAACTGTAGTTCCAATTACCAGACCAGTGCAGTACACCCATTACCTTACAATCTTATAGCTGGTATTGATGTATAACTAGAAATAGGTTTATTTGAAAAACCTTGCGAAGTTGTAAAGGGCCAGCAGTAAGAATGAAAGGAAATAAGCCAAGGAGAAAAATAAGCGGAACGGAAAAAAATTAGTAATGATTCCTGAAACAAAATAGTGACTCTTCAATAAAAGCTGTACTGTTGTCATGGTGATGGAAACAGTACTTATTTTATTTAGCATTATATGACAATGTTGACTGTGTTTTTTGTGTTTTCTTTTCTTTTTTTATTAAAATTCATTAACCCTATAAGGTCCAGAGCCCTGAGCCCAGACTACCCCTGAAAATCCAGACAAAATGGCTGCCTAGTTAGAAAAACATAACAAGTCTGAAATAATTCAAAATTATTTTGTCTTCCTTTGATTTTATCAAAGTGAAACTTCACAAAATCATTGCTATTATAATAAAGATTTATTTACACCTCCTAAATTTACAAGATGACAATAACCCTCTCTATAAAAGAATTGCAAAGTCAAAGAATTGAGTAAACGACATGACTTTCAAATAGGACAAGAGCTATATGCAGTTGATCAAGGGAGAATTTTAACCACATGCTGTCTATTTCTTTCTCTTAGCTAATCAAAAGGGCTAAAGAAAAGATTTTGCCATGCAATTTTGCTTTCTACGGGTCATCTAATCGAAAGTAAAGTGAAATTTTCAAGTTTCTTACAAGAATCAAAATTTGAATTTGCCGCCATTGCTGACATAACGCTACGTCATGACATGGAGAACTCAAAGTTATATTTTACCACTCAAACCTGCTGATACAAAGCTTCATTTTCTAAACCATCGGACAAAATAACGTAACTACTTAAAATAGTATTCACATTTGTTCGCTTAATATGTTATGAACAATAGATTTTGCAAAAGAAAGACACGACTTGTTTTTATCCTACAGTGTACTTGAACAATGGTCTCCTTGCAAACAGCGCGTAAGGTGAACTGCTTAAATTAATGTTTCACAGCACTTAACATAGTTGATAATGAAGAACAAATTCTAATAAAAGATAAAGTCAAAGTTCAGTGTCTATTAAAATACTAGTTTCTCCCGTGCCATTCGGAAAAGAAGGATTGTTCGCCGCGCATTTGCCGACACACGGGAATGCCACACTGTGCACATGCATACGATGTCTCGAACATGCGTCCTTCATCGCGCTTTCACCCGGCTTTCCCACACATAGCACAAGCTTTTTTCCTGCCTTGCAACTTGCCAAGAAAATGTCCTTTCAGGTTTCTTCACTGATTACAGTTTGGATTGCACAGGTGCCTGAACTTGACGGACGTAGCCGGCAATAAGAAGCCTAGCTAGTTTACGCCGATAGGCAAGTTGCTGCGCACCAAAATGTAAATATCTGCCCAGAGTTTTGAAGCGCTGCTTGGGGATCATTTTCTTGAACCCTTCCACGCCAATAAAAATATCGGAATCCCAAAACATATCTATTTGAAGAAGACTATGGATTCCCATATAAATATTCAGTCCAAAATAGGCTGAAATTTCTGCACGACTAGTTCCGAAGGTTTCATCTCCTTTCAAACGGGCGTAAGCAATAGTGCATCGAACGATTTCATCCAGATAATCATCGTCCATGAAAAGATTAAAAAAATCTTTCGACGTTGCACGGTCACCGAGATCTTTAGTTGCACCGTGACGAGCAGAGAACTCTTCGATGTCAATTTCTCCCAATACATTCGACCATCGAAACGGAACATCTTCAGTTTCGTCTGCGCTATCGTCGCTTTCTTCTTCCTCTTTTCCTTTATCTTCGCTACCGAAAAGTTCAACATCAGAGTCTGTTCCCCTTTCGTGTGCTCCTAGGTCCATGAACTCCTCGATTTCTCGATCTACATCTTCAAGCAAATCTTGCTCTAGCCATTTCTGCCGTCTTTGCCAAGTTCAGCGACATCTTCCACAGAAAAACTGGCAAAGATTTCTTCTTCTTTATCAGAGGAAAGTGGAGCGTTGTTACATTGACCAGAAGCCATGCAAAAAAACTAAGATGAATATTCAAAAATTCGCCAAAAATCTCACAGTTAACAAAGAAAACTGACCTGGGTCTCAAATAAAAGCTAAATTTATGCATGTCACGTTTCTGCATATTTCAAATACCCAGGGGATTAAGTATCCAAGCTACAGCCAATTAAAATGAGCCATTTATGACAGGGCACACAAGGGCGCTCTGGATTTTCAGGGCAGTTTTTCTTCTGGGTGCATGAGGGCGCACTGGACGTTAATGGGTTAATTTTGTTCCTTTTAAACTTTTTATATCTATTTTTTTTTGTGGTAATGTTAGAGTAATGATGAATGCACAAAAATAATGGCTCTTGTAAAAATACAAGAGTTTCAACCAGTTTCAGAGTAACAAGTGGATTTTGTTGTCTCAAAATGTACAGTATTTTATGGCCTTATTCAATTATTGTTATTGTTTTGTTATCATCTTCATTATTTTTATTGTTATGATAATAATATTTTTTTGATAGTGGATTACAGTAAGGTACCACGTTCAAGTGGAGATGGCATGGAGTTTTCTTCTAGTAATTCCAGTGATGGAAGTATCTCTGAGGGGAGTGATGATAGTAAACTGTCACAAAGAAAAATTACATCTTTACCAACAACTACAAAAAGCCAAATGTTTGGAAACAAAGCAGTTTGTTCCTCGACTAGGAGGAAAACCACATCACAACCAAAGAACCATCAAGAAAATCAAACGAATACAGATGCTCAAGACATACTTAACCAGATTCAAAGTGAACATGGTTACCCACCGACGTCTCTCTTTAGAACTGAAAATAAACATTATGCAGAACGTGATGAACACCCCAAACCTACAGTGATTTATCGGCAAAACTCAACAAATATTTTACTGGAAGGTGCTGAGTTACCGAGATTAAACTGTCAGTTGGGAATATCATTAAAAGGAGATGGTCAAGTCTCATCTTTAGCTCTTCCAGTCACAGATCTCAACTCTAAAGAGCTTGCTGAGAAGACTACTGTCATAGAACACACAGCAGAGTTTGTGGATAGTCAGAAAGTTATTAATGACCTTGAGGAACAAAACTCCAAGTTGGTTGAGGAGAAAACAAAGCTTTCTGTGCAGCTTGGCGTCCAAACTAAGGTTTGAACAAAAACATAATAACTAATTTGTTACCAGTAGGTAACAAATATGTTTTCTGAATTCCAAGATTACAATCATGCCACTCTTTTTTGTTGTCCTCTCTGATGACATGAGGAACATTTTATTATTTTTTTTTTTTTTTTTTTGTTATTGTACAATTATATTTCTGGTGTTCATGGTTTTCCCAGTTTGATTGTAAAAATTTTCTACCCTCAAAGAGAAAATGTCAAATACATGTACAATGAAGTAGCAGTTGATGAGTGTAACAAAAGAGTTTTTATCAAGCATAGAGTAGTCAAAAGTGATAAAAAAAGCATTTGTAGTAAGTAGCAGACTTTTAATTTTGTTGCAAAGCAAGGTGTAATATTATTATTTGTATCACTGTGGGGCCCCATCAGGATAAATAATGAAGACAGGTGACAGGGCTTGAAACAGTGACACAAGACACAAAACAGATGAATTAATGACAACAAAGTTGGATTCAAACTGAACATGATACCATAGAACACAACTGATAATACAATAGACATTTTTCCCTCCTTTTCAAAGTCTTTGATATCAAGGCACTCTTATTCTCAAGTAAACAAAACTTCATTTTCATATGAAATGTTTTAAATTTACACTCGACAAATTCATTTTGACACGTAATGTCAAAGTCTCACTTGGGCTACATTCACATGGCACCGGGCAAATTTTCAACCAGTTGAAAATTTGTGCATTTAGGGGTTCTGAACATTCACATATAACCACCTTTAGCTTAACCATATCAAAATCTAGATACCTAGCCGTTCAAAGCTCCATGTGAACAGAGCGAAAATAGTGAACTGTTCCATGTGAACTAATAATAATTATTGTCCCATGGCTGTCATTATTAAGAGGTGGGGGCCAGGGATTTCCTCCGTCTACCATGAACGTGGCCCCCGGCTACTTTAAAAGGAAAATAGAAGAAAAATAGAACCAAAAGAAATCCCTAGCTGTTTGATTCCCCACCTACTTGTCGTATTCACCCGGCAACTTGAAATCTTATTGACAACCCTGTTGTCCAGTCAAATCTTTCAGCTGGTTGAAAATTGGACTTGTGCCATGTGAAAATAGCCTAGGTTTCTCAAGCAAAATAATACAAGGCAAATTGGAAAGAGAACAAAGTGTTTGGTAGAAGTTAATCAGAAGCTGACCTCTTTAGTGCTTTTTTTGTGCATCCTTCAGAGTTTTCCCTAAATTTTAGCTCAGCAGTTAAGGAACAATTCATGGCCGGTAAGGTAAAAATATGTGCCAGAGGCCCATTTTGCTGGTCATGGCTTTGACCTCCCTGTGAAATTTAGGAGCTAAGTTCTCTGAAATGTCATTCTCTCATTTTAAAACCTATTTTATGCAAATCAGCCCTTGATATCTTTAGACAACTATTTAAAATGTTTGATTTCTGTCTTGAATGCTCTCATTCCAAAATGCGTGGCCCATAAAAAGAAAAGCTGTGTATACTTTAGTACACTTCCATATATTCATTCATTACCTTTATCAGATTGGATCACAACATTAGTACTTTTTAAAACAACTTATTTAATTTTAGTAAACCTTGAACAAGCAGTTGCAGGCAGTAAGAAGTGTTGCTTCAGGCAGTAAATTTTACCGGTTACCAGCTGATAAGGAGATCACTGATCCTTTTCTTTATGCATTTTGTCAAGGGACAAAAAAATAAAGTTGTGATGACATCACAAGAGAAAGGTTTTGTGCTCTCCCACTGGCATGGGTCATGGAAGGAAGGCTTAAGTATAGTGTTAACAGGTCAAAAATCTTTGTTTTTTTCTCTCCTGAACAGGTTAATGCAGAGATAAAGAGGTTACTAGTAGCATCAGTTGGAGAGGATATTGGACAAAGGTAATTCAAAATTCTATGACTGATTCTCTTAGGTTTGAAAAAATGAAAAAAAATATCTGCAAATTAGATGGAAACATTTTATTTTGTTTTCATTTCAAACTGAATTGATTTTTCATTTCTCTCTCAGAACTGAGAACATGGATTTTCTGCCTCAGCTATAATTGCAAACTGTAATAATATTTTCACACTATTTTGTTGTTCTTAAAAAATCAGGTTGGAGGACTTAGTTAATAGAAATGTCCAGCAAACTGTTGAACTTGAGCACTGGAAAAAAATGTGTGAAGAATACTCTGAGGAGTCGGACAGGCTCGAGATTGAATGTGATGTATGGAGAACAAAATTTCTTGCAAGCAGGTAAGAGTGGAGTTTTACCGTCTCATTGCTTACACGCAAGCTTCGCATCTTGCTCATCAAGAACAAAAAAAAGTTGTCAACCAAAAAATACTGGTACATGGAGCAATCAACCCAGTCTTTCTTTTATCATCAGTGAAAATCACACATTCAGTAGTATGTAATCTTTAAAAACATTCTTCCATAATTACACTAAACAATTTTATCCCTGCAACATTTATACCTTAGTTGTGGTTCCTACATACAGGTAGAAATGTTTTATCTCAGCTCATGCTTTTGGCCCAATTTGTCTTGCTTGGCAGAAAAATGTGAGCTAACGCAGCCTTAAATGAAGCCCAGGAAAATCCCCAGCCCCTGGCCAAAAGTCGCAACCCTTTCGTTAACATGAAATAAACTTGAACCAATTTTCAGGAAGAGAGAAGTCAAAGTGAATGATCGCACTTTCCCAAAAACCACCAAATTTTATTAGGAAAGTCACTGTTGCTCATTCAGAGAACTTCAGAACTCTTTTGAATGTCTTCAGAAATAATCCGTGCCTAAGAACATAATGAGGTCATGTACAAAAAACTGTGGTACTTGCAGAGCTTCTTATAAGGATGAAAATCCAAACAAGTTAACTCCCCTTTGGTACCTAAATGTTAAAGTAAAATATAGTGTTTTTGCCTTAAGAATGATGTCTGATGAACTATCAAGTTGGAAGGTAGCACTCTATGCCAGATACCGACAAGCACAGAGTGCTTTGCAGAGATTGCTGGATGAGAGAGCTCAGCTACAGCAGTACTTGATTGATACCAAGAGGCAAGTAACAAGCTTAATTGGCTTCACCTGACATAAATCTTATGTGACCTACATCCTTGCTTCAACAAGTCATCTTCTTTATCTTCACTGACATCATCATCATCATCATCGTCGTCATCATCATCATCATCATTATCAGCATGATAGTAATAATAATGATGATAAACAGTTAATAATCAGGAGCATTCATTTTCTTCTGAAACAAGACTCTTACACTTGCACTTATACTTACATTGCCAGTGTAAACCAGACTTAAATGGATGGACATCCTAAGTGAGGATTTTAATGAGTTCTTTTCAGTCAAAACTTGGACATTTGGCCCTGAAAAGAATTTGTCCTGACCTATGTTTTTATTTTATTCTATTTTATTTTTAATAGAAATGCATCCAGCTGCTCTTATGTGTTCAGTTATTGTTTAGACATTTAGCTAGTTTGTTTCTTTAATTAATGTGGTAGGTTCCCTGCTAGAGGAGGCCTCTTTTCTGCCAAATACCAGGGAAAAGAGGTGTCTGCTAGAGGTAGGGTGATAGGGCTGGGCTTTACATAAAAAAGCGAGCTACTCCCTATTGTCATCTGTGGATTTGTCCTGTAAGCTTAAGTTGATTAGTCTCTCTCGCAGCCATTTTTGTGTCATCACGCAATGCTCCTTGTTGGGGAACATAATTGCGTGTTGGGACAAAAACAGCATGGGAGCCTGAGGTGATATGAGATATTGTTCTCTTTCCTGGTCAGTGAAATTACATACAGACACACGGTTCGAAAAATTTATCAGTGGCTTCTAGTTTTTTAAAGTAGCACTTCTTTTAGTCTGTTACACAGTTGTTCTTTGTGTCATCACACAACGCTCCTATTTGTGAGGAGGAGCGTTGTGTGATGACACAAAGGACGGCTATGTAGCAGACTATATATAATGTATAACCCACAACATAGTAGATGCCCATAATAAAGTGAATTCTTAGGTAATCAGGGGTTTCAATAAAAGTAGCCAGCAGGTTTGAATAGAGTAACCGACTGTATGAAAAGGCGAAGGAAGCGGTGGGGGATGTCTGGGGACGTGGTTCCCCAGAAAATTTTGACATTTCAAAGCCCTAAAATGCGATTTTCAGCGTTCTGGACACTAAATTGAGAACAAAAGAGAGTCTTTTTCATTCTAGAAAATGTAGCTGTCATTCACCTTTTGACTTCTTAGTTGCAATCAATTCCTAGTTAACAAACTCTGCGTAAATCTATAGAGAAAAAGCCTCAAACTTGTGAAAATTGACTGAAATATAGCGTTTACATGACTAAAGCATAACGTAAAACCAATGAGCCTTTGTAAAATCACATCATAATTACGTTTTCATTCAGATTTTACGATACGTATTTGTTTACAAAGTTATTCAAACTAGTTCCTTTTTCCTTGTAGAATAAGGTAAGCGACTTTGATGAGCAAAGTAGCCGACGCGTTTCGTCAGCTGTCGGTGCTTATTGAAACCCCTGGGTAATTCACTGATTTTTTGTTTGTTGCATTGTAGGTGTATTCAGTCCTTACATTCAATGCTGAAAAGCACAGGTGGTATTCTTCAAGGATCCTTTCCTTCATTGACCTCCGCAAATGAACAGAACATTGTAGAAACAGCTTCATTAAACAACTCCTTGGCCGAAGAAACTTTAGATCTTGCCCAGAATGTTTTGCCAGCCTTGTCACTCTCAGAGACATCACTTATGTTAACTCATGAGTCAGTGGAGAACACGGAAAAACTCAAGATGGGACCAACTTCTGCTGAAAAACTTGCTTTACAGGTGAATTTTACATGGCTAGCTTGTAGTTATGAGTTCACTGCAAACTCAGGAGAGAGACTCAAAAAGAGGTGTAGAATTCAAATAAAAGCTTTTGGTCAGTAATTAAGGACAAAGAAAATCTGGAGACTGTCTCTTTTGCAGTTCACCCCCCCCCCCCCCCCCCCTCTACATCAAGCACCTCTCTTCACGGGTGTGACTCAGGACATAAGTCTTCCAAATTTGCTTTTATGAAAGTGTACTGATGAGAGAGGCCGTGGAAACTGTTTGAATTTTTGAAAACAAGGCGCAAAACCCCAAACTTAAACACAGTCAAGTTTATCCGGGAGCTTTGATGACCAGTACAGGAGACGGGGAGAACTGTGTAGTATACGAAAAATTCGGCGAGAGTTGGCAGTGATTTCTTTTGTCTTCTCTGTAGTAATATTTCCCTGCTGGCAGAGGTCTCTCATGACAGAAAAAAAATGTACCGCATGTACAGTAATAGCGTCTACTGGCGTTTCTTTAACAACCAGTTAAGTTTTAATTACGTGCGATACAACTTACAGAACCAGTTTGCGCGATAACAACTGTGGGCTCAGAATAGCCTGTGAGCAAGCTCTCCGGGGGGGGCGCTCTGGCGGCGGGGCGGGAAAAGGAAGGAGAGCTTGCAACTACGTCTCTGGAATTTGAATATCTGCATCGAAAAAGTCGATGCAAAATGCTGATTGGCGGAGATGACATTAATAATGACGTCATTACCTTAGGCACTTGGTTTTCAATGCTTATTTACATTCGCGCTCTTTCCACTTCCCGGTGATTAGCGGAAATCTGACAGCTCAATCGACGAATTGGAGGTGGAATTCAAATTCTAGAGACGTAGTTGCAAGTTCTCATTCCTTTTTCTTGCCCCGCCGCCAAAGTTCCTTAGGGAGCTTGCTCGCAGGCTAGGCTCAGAAATATCCAGCATGCAGTCTCAATAGGACGCGTGCTTTCTACAATAAACGGAACCAGTTTTGAAAACCAGTCAGTTTCTGCCAGAAATGTTGCCGGCGGCTACATGGAAACACGCGTCAAGGGCCGACAGAGGTCTTCCTGTATCCTCTCCTTATTCTTCTCTTGTTGCCAGAGACCTTTTTAAGAGGGAATTATAACAAGTTTAGTGAACTGTAGTTTCTCTTCATTCCAATATCATTCTTCCTTTCTCGTACCTTTTACCGCTAGAGTCATTACTTCGAAGAAATAAATGTATTGTAGTTTTAACTTATCAGTGGATGAAACTCTGTTTTGTGATATAAAAAAACCATTCAATTGAAACCTCTTCTGCAGTACTTTTCACAATGTGACATTTGTCTTCAGTACTTCACAGCATGAAATTTGAATTATCTCTTAGAATCCCTTGAATTTTGAATGGTCATAACCAACTCTTAAAATTTACATGTAAAGGTTTAGTCTGTAACAACAATAATTGTTGGTACCACACACGTAGAAGATCGCGCACCCACGTTAAAGGCTTCCTGTCCAGTAAGACACCCTGTTCAAGTCCCTGAATAGTGCAATTGTATAACCTGTTAATAACCCCGAAATCAAAAACTAAAGGTAAATTGTTACTGTATACTAATATGGGATGTGAGATAACCGTACTCTGTTCAGCAGAACATTTCTGTTAAGATGCCTCCTCCGCCCAACGCGTCTAAGACAGATTTGACTGAATAAAGAGCAATTTTGCTTTTTTTCGTTAGGTCTTGTCCGATGACGTGGACCTTCAAGTTGAACAGCAGCAACTCAGAGGTGTTATGAAAAGAATGTCTCAGCAGTACATTGGTCACGATTATCAAAGCCGGTTTGCTACCAAGAATTTCAGAGTAACTTATGACTGCTGTGAGAGGTGCACAGGAGCTCTTCAAGTGGTGTAGACACAGGCAGACCACCCTCTGTTCTTAGAAGAAACACCAGCCTGTTCCACACAGATAGAGGAGTGTGGCGCGAAGTCAGAGAGGATCATTATCTTTCTGGGAAACTGCCTACCTACCCCTCCCCTAAGCCAACATTTTGCCCTTAGTGAGAAGTAAGTGTTAATGTTGGCTTAGGGGAGGGGTAGCTGGGCAGTTTCCCGGAAACATGTAAAAAAAATTTAAGGAGGGAGAGGGAGAGAGGAGGAAACTTCTCTTCGTTCATTCGCTCTTACTCCCTTTTCCACTGCGTCGTTGTTTTTCCTGCTCAAACAAATTTTCAAAAATGTCCAGATACGAGTGGACGAGGCCTTGCATTGTGTCACTAAGTGATCAAGCCAACAAGCCATTTGCACGATGACGTCATTTTACTACTACGACCAAAATCCTTCAGATGTTGCTTTCTAGTGCAAATTAGGGCTTTTGTTATTTAGACCTCTCTGGGGTTACCAAATTTAAATGTGAAAAGAAAAACAAAAAGGATTCTGGTCGTAGTAGTAAAATGACGCCATCGTGCAAATGGCCTGTAGGAGCTGGTCAATTTGGGGTTTAGTGCTATAACACTAGAGAGGTTCTATTTAACCGAGGTGGGGAAAACCGACCTCAGAGAATACTGACAAATTCAACGTTTTTTTTTTTCGTTTTAATATAGTAATGTATTGACGTACAATGCGCGTGTTGTATCGAATATACTCACTCGTACATGAAAAGGAGAAACGTTTCTATAGAATTCAGAGACCCATCTTACAATTTATAAATATAAATAAATATAAATTTAAACGGACTTTTACACATTATGTTTTATACAAATGCTGCATTGACATATTACAGTGCTCAACGGTCGAAGAGTAACAAAGAGTACATTTCTTTGTCTATCACGAAGGGGCTTTCCTGCCTTCTCCGTTTAGTTTCTAGGAGGTACAGAATCGCAAATCTAAGGTCCTGGATTCGTTTCCCGCTCAGAACTCTAGCTGGATTTGTCTCTCCGTCGTTGCAGGTTAGGGAGCTTTAGCGTCGACGACGGCGAAGGCAACGTGAACGCCAACAAAACAGTAGAAAACGATGTAATAAGCAAACAGCATCACACTTTTTTGTTCATTTTTTTGCCGTCAATGCACGACTATATTATACGACGTGAAATTCTCTTATGCGGCGTTTTATGGAGCACGTAAACACACGACCACGAATCTTTCTTTTTCCTTAAAAACTTGGGTTCGGTCCCCAGTAACTCAATTCCAGGGAAATTCACCTTCAATTGACATTTTTCAAAAGTAACTTGGAGTCATAGCGACAAAGTTTGAAACAAAGCTAAGTCTGTAATTAGTTAATAAAGGCAATAAAAGGTCCCTATTGCGCTGTTTTCCCGGGACGGCAACTTCACAAGGAAATCCGGGGTGTGCGCCCATATTAAGGGCAGACTCTTACCCAGTCGCTATTATATGTTTTGGGGGTGAAAGAGACGAAGGAAAAAAATTTCTTGCCCCCTTTACAAAAGTCCCCGCGCGCGTCAACCTAACCTCGGCACCCTCTCTTCCTGACTCTCCTCACCCCCAAAACACATAAATAGCGACTAGGTACGATTCTGTTTTAAGGGGTGGGGTTTGTCGTCGGGGAAAATTAGAATTACTAGGTGTAGCTCAATCTTTTTTTACCCCTACAAGATGCAGCTCCGAAACAAAAGTAAGATAAACTGTAATGATATTAATTTGAATAGAGAAGATGTCATTGCATGTTTTCTTCTGCTTTAAGTTTCTTTTTTCTCTTTTTGTCATTTCGTTCTTTATTTCTTCACCCACAACCGTAAGCGAAACCGTCATCCGAGGGTAACTAAAATGTGCTTTTCGTGCTGAAAACCTTAAGCTGAACCTGAATCCGCAATTTAGACTCCTTGACAAGACGACCAGTATCACCGCTCTTTTAATAACGAAACTTTTCCCCCGGGAAAATTAATAATAATAATAAAGGTCTTAAAAAAAATTCAAGGTTTTAAACAAACGTTAAAACTTACAAGTTCTATTGTAAAATGAAGAAAAAACTGTTGAAGTGTAAAAAGAAAGATTATAAATACTAAATTGCAGTCTATTTAAAATCAAAGAGACAAATTAACAATGACAAGGGCGATTTGAATTTCAACCAGGTTTCCGGTAGTCTGCTACACAGCCGTTTTTAGTGTCGTCACGCAACGCTCCTCCCCACTAATGGTTAGTGGGGAGGAGCGTTGCGTGACGACGCTAAAAACGGCTGTGTAGCAGGCTAGGTTTCCGGCGGCCTGTTACCTTGGGTACCGGAGGTTCTTTTTCTCTCGCGTGCAGCTGGATGCTTCGGTGTCGGCAGGAAGCCGACAGATCTTCGCGCGGGTCACTATTGGGACAACGCGCATAAAAAGTCTGTGGCACCCAGGGTAAAGGTTTTTATGTACTTCTTCAGGGGCACCCAACGACAATTTTTGGAAAATATCTGTTCGGAAGACGATTTGAGATCTATACTTTTCGGAACATTTGTTGTAAAATTTCTTGCTTGCCTGCCTCTCCTAGGATTTTCAAAAATCTAAAAAATGGCATAATTGCCTATTTTTAACGGATTTTTACCCGATAAAGGTCACCTAGAATTTTCGGGAGCCTTTTTTCTGGCTGAAATTTTCGAAAAGGAAGGTTTTGATGCCTAGAATTTTCGGATCACCAGACTTTCAGCTAGGAAATCCGAACAGATGAAAAATTTTTAGGGGATAAAAATATGCCTATATCTACCGTTGAAATACTAAAATACGTTTAACAATGCTATGTTTAAGTGGTTTTGAACTATATTCTCGTTGGGTGCCCCTGCTTCTTTCATGCTAGACTGGGAATGCCACTGATGTGGCATCACTCCCTTCATCGGACATGAACTCTTCTACTTCCGCTTCCATACTAGCTCTGTAACCCTCTCTGTGGTAGGCCGAAAACATCGTTGGACTAAAACACTGATTGATCGTCAAATGCTGTGGGAAAGCTCCACAAATCGCCTCTGACAAACCACGACATGCGTCTCCATGGCAGCATTCACAGCAACAAAACGTCAATCGATCAGCTTCCTCCGCAGATAACCTAGGCCCATTCCCCCACAGACTCCTCTCGATGTCAACATCATGCAACGCATCGTTCCACGTCTCGCATCGTGTGGTTGTTGCACCTTTTTCAGGATGTCTGGGCTTTATGTAGAGTATTTCACCTTCACCAACCTTAGTCTTCCCGTCTTCGTTGGTATTTTTGTCATAGTAATGCACTTTGAACCTATATACGTGTCACAGATGTAAAGTAGATCGTAATTAGTTTATATGGAGAGCGATTCGGTATGAACTCGCTCTATCAAGCCAGCCTGTTTACATCTTATAATTTCCACCCGTTACAAGCTCATTTCTAGCTAGTAAACTTACGACCCCTGATTTTAGTTTAAAATGCCGCGCGAGGGGAACACGCGAAGGGCAGAGGAGGCCTCCACGGTGTCCACTCCTTTTTCGCGGCCCCTCGCGCGTTCTCGTTCCCTTTGGTCCGGACCAAAAGATCCCTCACTGAAAGGCAATATCAAGTGAGTGAGAAGGAATCGGGTAATAGGAATAAATAGGGGAAAAAAGTTACTAAGTAACAAAAACAAGTAGAGAGATTTCTTTCAAGAATAGAGCATCTTTCTGGAGGAGCGTTCACTTGATAGGGTGTATTGGGTGTTCCAACCTCTCCCCAGGCCTTTTTTCTGTTCCTTCTCCCTCCATCTCCCATTTCCTAAGGTAAAAGCCATGGGAGAGAGATTTTTGGACATGTTCTTGTCAGAGGGTCACTTTAAAAAATTGTACAACCTAAGAAACCAGGAAACTGACCTGTAACTTCTAGGCTGTGATCCAGCACTTGTTTCCACGAATTTATCCCGTATATCCTCTGCAATATCCCGTCCATCCAACCCTGAAAATGAACAACCGAGCTTTTTTCTGGCCAAATCTAAGGCTGTCAAAAGAGAGCTCCCATAGTCTTCGTCTAATATGGTACGACCTCCATCCACCGACACAATTTTATTCAGTCTCAACTTCAAGAGTGGGAGGATACCCAAGTTTTCAATATGACCGCCGTCACTAAGAGACAGGACCGCTGGAGGACTGGGACCTTGGTTGACAATTTTCATTGCGTTGCGAATAAAGTTGACGTAATAGACATTGACAGTCAACCACCTTTTAAAAGAAATGCATGCAATTGTTGTGTTAGCAACCAACAAAGTTTAACTATTCATTACTTAATCCATTTTGGTCCAGTTTCGGTAACATGTGTAGTTTCCTATCTCTATTTCTCACTTTTGTTTCTTTCATAGCGGTTTTCATGAGCGAGTTAGACTGACTTTGTACGCCGTATTTTTGGGTTCCAGGGATTTTTGATCTACGGGGATGCGCACTGTTTAAACGTTTTGAAGTATATAGCTTCAATCAACTCTTCCTCGCCGTGACACCTTGTTTACTGAAATTTTTTTAAGACGGTTTCTGGGTCGAAAAGTTTCAAATTTTTCCAAAAGAATCTAAGGCTAGTCAGCAGCATTTTTAGTTGGCATCTTTTTTTCAATTTCATTTAAAAGTTTATTAATTGGAAATAAACAAGCCATTTTTAAGGATGCAGGTCAAAATGTTTTAACGTGCAAATTGAATCAGAATATAATAAATTTTAAATAAGTCAGACCAACGATTTTGAAGTTCACCAGAACGCAGACCGTCTTAATCCTCTGCAATTTTTCCCATTTGCGCTCTTTTTCGGCAGTCTGTGATTTTTTTTTCTTTTTTTTCTCTTTTTTTTTTTTACAGATTTAAGCGGTTATTTTGATGTTTTAGGAGTTAAAAGTGGTTAAAAGTTCGCGCGATCTTGCTTTGTAAGGATTCTAACCAGAATGTTAAGGCTCGAAATACTTGCCTGGCAATTCGTTCCAGTCTTCCTCGTTTTCTACTTCCAGTCGGAACCAACGCCACAAGAGTCAACAAGAACAAAATGAAGAAAAATATGAGCAGCCCAATGGTCAAATAATTACCATCGCCAGTAATAAGATAAATAACAAAAAACACAGCCAAAGGAAGACCACGAATAAACTCTATTGTTATTGGAAGAACCTGTAAGAGAGAAAAAACAAGCACGTACACCATGAAGTGATCACTAAGATCATGTTTTTTAAAGGATCGTTTGATTTTCGCTGCCTTGCTGTAGCAACAGTCTGTTGGTGTCATATGCAGTCCATCCCATTTTTATGGACACCTTTGTAGTAGGACTTTTCTTGCTTTCTGAGTATAAGTGATCGTGTAGTAGCAATCGTAGCAATCTTTGTTAAGGATAATAGACTTGAACTGAGTTTCCAAGAAAGGCAGTCCATAAAAACTGAAGAAAGCCACATTGTACTGATCCTGTACTGTTAAAGTGCATGTTGCAGCAGGGGGGAAAGTCTGCTTAGGTATTGCCAAAATACCACGTATACAGCGGCGGATCCAGAACTTCAGATAAGAGGGGGGGCCCGGTCATCCAGACCCTGAGATAAGAGGGGGGCCCAGGCCTGGGCCCCTCGGGCCCCTCCCCGAGATCCGCCCCTGGTATAGGGGGTATAGAATGTGTTTTAAAAGGAGAACAGAGGCGCGACCAAAACTACACTAAGGAATCATGAAAAAAAAAGTAAAAAATCTTGATTTATATTTCTTTCTTGGAATATGTATTCGTCAACCCTTGTAACTTTCCACTTTGTGTTTGTGTTTGGACAAACTAAATTGACTTATTTTAAACTACACTTTACCTGGATGCAAAAGTGTCTCTTCTTTTCACGTCTTTGATCAGACACGATAGATGTACCCACCGACAATCCAAGCATAACTTTAAAATCTTTAAACGGTACTTCGTCTCCCTGCCTTGCTCCCATCTGATGGTTTAGCGCAGCCGCAGACGTGGCGGCAGCATCGGAAAGGTAGACATCCATAGGTGTCAATTTCCCACTCAGTTCCTCCTCCCCCTCAGGACGGTCAAGACGCTCAATAGAGTACGGACTCATAGTAAGGAGTTCAGAATCGAGATCCCTGGGAGAGGTGGTGCGTCGCCATTGATTACTTGTAACACAGCCTAGGTACAGCGGTCTCATATCATCGAGGTCATCCAAGGTCAACACTCTGCGGTATCTGATTCCTTTTATTTCGGGTCTACAGCAGGTCGGACAATAAAGAAAAAGACTTCGCCAAGTGATTCCAGCGCATCCACACGTACCGACTGTTTTCGGATAGAAAAATGCCTTCTGGATTATCCACCTGCGTAAAAAGTAAAGTTACTTTAATTAGTCCACAGACTTTGGCCAACAATTTCGAAACTTCGAGACAAAAGGATCGGGGGTGGAAGCGGAATCATGAATCATGAATCACAGCTGTAAAATTAAAATGAGTCATGAATTATTGTGTATACAAACTAAAGAATCATGAATCACTAGAGATTGTTAAAGGAATCATGAATCTCGAAAAAAATGTGAATGAATCATGAATCATTGGGTAAAAATAAGGAAGGAATCATGAATAACGAAGGACAAATGATTCCGCTTCCACTCCCGAAAAAGGATCTTTCTATAGCCGTAAGCCTCGTTGAATATAAGGCCTCGCGGGCTGCTTCAAGAATTGGCCCAAATCCAAAAACAACTGTATCGACCAAGAGCTTTCACACTGGGCAGAAAGGTGTCTATCGCCATGTTCACACTTAGTGTCTGAGGACTAGCTCTGAGGCAGCAGGTGTAAACACAACCTTAGAAACTTGCAAAATTTCTCTCCACTTGGCTAAAAGGAAATAAACGGAGACGACTGCTGTGCAGGCTAGAACGAATGAAGGAAAAATATAAAAAATAAATCCTAGAATGGGCGAAACTTGGCTTACCTAACATATATGTGAACAAGCCGTTGTTGAATTGTGATCATCCATGGGGAGATCCAATGCACTATTGCTGCTAAAACCAGGAGAATATCAAACGTGCCCGATTTGTACTCAAAACCAAGGGTGTTCTCGTGATAAACTCTCCAATATATTACGAACGAGCTCAGATATATGGCAGTCATGAGCGTAGTGGACGAACGAATGGGAGGAAATGAAATCCACAAAAAAAATAAAGGGATGAATATAAGAAACTTCACCCACGTGGGAGCTCGATGAAAAAATACTTTTAGAAACCAAGGGAAAAACACCAACGCAAAAAACGCCGCAGAAACGTGAAAAAGAAGAGTGAAAAGAGGTTTCTCTTTTGAACAAAAGCCTCTGAGAATGAAAGATGTACAAGCTAAAATAGTGGGTGTCAGAAACAGGACTAGGAGGTAGTAAATTGCCCCGGATGATTCGTGTTCCTTTTCATCTTCATATTGTTGTAGGGTTAGGTTTGGATTGTGTCGAACAACTTCATAACAGGAAGGGACCCCACTTCTGAGAATATTCCCAAACATCCAATCTATAACATAGGCCAGTGGATATGAAAATGACATCCATAGCAGGGCAGGTACAAGAAAAGTCACAAAGAGTATAACTATGATTATTGTCAAACACCCTAGAAGTCCCTTGACCGGATTTTGCCAATGACACATAAAACCAGCACTCTGTCTCATGTGATTGAAGAATTCTTGATGCCAGTTTTTGTCGTCCTTATTGCCATTCCGATATTTCCAGTCCAGATAGGCAGTGCCTGTGTAACCGCCCCCTGACACACAACTGAGGTAGTCAATCTTCACATTCTTCTGCAGCAACCTTCGCAAGACTCCTGAACATAAGGCCGCTGACCTTATTCCACCACCAGAAAATGCTAAACCAGTTTGGACCATGAAGTGGCTGCAAAATCGTTTGAAAAAGCAAGTTATAGAGGCGGATCCAGAGGAGGGGCCTGGGGGACCCGTCCCTCCCTTATTTTTAGACCAAAATGAGGCCCGAAGGGCCGAAGAAGAATGTTTTTGAGACCGTTCCCCCCACTTACCGTCGATTGCATCTACCCGTGAACGCACGCGCTCAAAACATGTTTTCACGTGACGTCAAACGTTTGAGTTTCAGGCGTCAAACTTTGAAGTTTTCCCGCCCAAATGTGAAGTTCCCTCTGTAGAGTCGGTGTTCTCGTGGTTCACTCGAGCGGTTCACTCTGTTCTCTTGACCGTTCACTGTCAGCGCGGTCAAGAAATTAGAGAAAAATCAGCGAAAATCTTTTCCCTGAAATGGAGAGTCGAAAAAGTATCGAGGACTTCCTCAGAGAATTGGATGAAGATTTAATAATATATGCTGGTGAATTACGAAGCAATGGTTTTACGTCAACAGCGAGCGCAAAGTATCTAACAGAAAACGATCTAGCGGGAATCCCTGACTCATCGAAAAACTTAACAGAGGAAGGATCTTTGTCTTTTAAATAGTCAATGTACAACTAAGTGTACTATATTTTCGGGAGTAAAACGCTCTGACGCACATTTTCCCAATCTTTTTAGGGAATAGTTGCGGCCACTTGGAAGTTTGTTCCTAGTATTTCTGGAAATTATTGATGTTGACAGTTCTCCGCAGTCACCGTGAATAGCCAAATCATCGCTCAGTTCTTTAAGAGAGGACAAACCTCTTGCTTGCACCATGGTCTTCAACAGAATAGAGTCTTGGAAAGTACACCTAGGAACCGTTCGAACGTGATTCAACTTTTTGGGAGCCGTGCTTCAAGTCAAGTTGTACTGCTTAACGATTTTTGAAACTGCCCCCTTGTTGATGCGTAATCTTCTCCCAACTTCTGAAAAACAATAATCCTGCGCAAGTTCTTTTACTTGATTCCGCAAATCGCTTGAAAGTGGGACACCTTTTTGATAATTTCTTCCTTTCTTGTTGATTGAAAACATCTTTCCTTTGAGCAGTGCCGAGAAGGATAACTTCACATTTGGGCGGGAAACTTCAAAGTTTGACACCTGAAACTCAGACGTTTGACGTCACGTGAAAACATGTTTTGCGAGCGTGCGTTCACAGGTAGTAGTCTAGGAGCATATGTACTCCCGTGGGAAGTTCGTGCTGAAAGCAAGTGATTGGTCTAGAAGTGTTAAGAGGACCCCAAAGGACAAGAAAAATCTTGTTGCCAGTTTTGTAACCCGCACCGAGGCTTTCCAGGGGAGGGGTAACAAAATAGCCTAAAAGAACCTGCAAGAAAACGAGGCTGGGGAATAAAATGTCTTAAAAACTTTACAAACTGTGAATAAAATGACACCAAAATAACAGGAGATGTAAAACTCGATGTTGTCAGTTTTCTCGTTAGCCGATGGGACACTTCGCTAGTCACGTGACAAAGCTAGCATGAAAACGAGGCTGCCAATTGAAAAATTATTCTTTTTCACAGGCAATTAAATTCGATTGATTTCTGCTATTTCTGATCAAAAAAGGTCATGGAAACTCAAAAAACATTCTCCACACAGTACCACACAAATAAGAAAATGACCAAGTAATTTGCCTGCCGCGAAATAGAATGTCCTGAAATGTCGTCATAATCATTCCCAGTCTTCTGTTTTCGCTAGCGCGGTTTTGTAGCTCACCGGAAGTGAAATTTCACGTTTTTGGCAGGTTAAAACACGGGGAAGAAAAATCGCTATCGAAAAAATTGTTTTGCTTTCCTTATCAAAACACTGTATAGATTCTATCAAGCAAATAAAAAAATTTCTGTCATATACACTTTAACGTTCGCTAATACGGAAGTAGCAAATAGATACAAAAAAGGTATAAAAAAAACTTACATCTGTGTCCGATTGAGGGATCTTAGACTCAAAAAGGTAGACGTTACAAACTTGACGTTAGCGCGATGACTTGTAGACTAGAACTGGCGTTTTTCCTAAACACGTAGCAAGGAGAACTACCTAATACAAAGGATAATACATCTCTTTTTTCCATATGCCAGCCGTGGGCACATATATCCGTTGGTTTTAACCTCAGGAAATAAGAATTATCTTGTAAGCGACTGCTTGACGCATGGTGTGGTTTGTGCAGTGTTCGCTGTTCGTAGTCACATCACTCAGAGTATACGAAGAACTTTCAGTGACAATATGGAACCACATGTATACGTGACCTAATAATTGCGTGGAATCCTGCATGCAATGAATTATCTGCTAATAAGTTCTGTTTCGGGAGCTCTTCTTGAAAACAGACATCTAGTTTATAGTTTGATTCTCATAAGCGTGACCACCTACCATATGAGCGACCACTTTTTCAATTTGCTTTTTGGGTGGTCACTTAGGCGGGATGGTTCAGCGACTGCATGTACCGTATATGTTGTTTTACCAGGCGTCACTAGCATGCATTTAAAAAAATACATGATTCGGCTCCGGGACTGAAAAGAATACCAGAAATTTCCGAGTTCAAGAAAAGAATAACTGGAAGACTCCGGCAATGAATGAACACTAATACTTTTCGTCTTGATCGGACAGGAAAATTGATACCAAGGAAATATAAAAAACATATATATATATATATATATTAGTTTAATGTATAGCCCCTTTAGCCACATAGTTTTTTCAAAAGGCACACAAAAACTAATAACTTTAAAAAATTTTAAGGCCCGGTTCAGGCGCCGAACTTTTCATGAGCCGAAAGGAACCTAATACATTGAATGCTCGGCGTCTGAATCAATTAGGAACGCCTGTTTCGATTTGGAACGGCTCGGCCGTTCTTTTCGCCTAGCCCAGCTGGGACTTTCGCCTTTCAGTTTGGAGCGACAGTTTGGAACGGCTTAAATTAATTTAGACGCCGAACATTTCGTTTACATAAATTATTATAACGTATTTTTTGTAAGCAGTTTGGCCGAAATGAGCATTTTTCGCCTTTTGAACTTAGTTTAGCTGCAATTAAGATCGGCGTCTGAATTAATTCAGGTTCTGGATAAAGGTAATTAAGGGCCTAAGGCTTGTCAGTATGCATTTTATATATTGTCGATATTTAAGTAGCGGTTACTCGATGTGTTTCATTTATAAGTTAACACTGTCCAGTTCTGGCTCTTTACATGGAAAAACACTTATTGCACTTCATTCTTTTTTTTTTTTTCTTTTTTTTTTTTGCCGATGATCAGCAGCTTTACTTGTCTTTCAAAACGTCACCTTTGAAGGAAATTGCCTCTTGCAAATCTAAAAAGAGTATAAACATGCGTCACGGATATTAACTCATAAATGGTTTCTTTCGTCTTCTTTTAGTTCTCGTTCTGCTATTATACTTCAAAGAATGTGCGTTGCTCAAGCTAGTTTTAGTGATAACTTGTCTAAGGAAAGGAATATTGCTTTTGCGGTATCGCGGAGTTACTCATTTTTTTGTGCGGGCAGTTTCGGTGAATAAAATACCATCCTGTGGTATTGTGTGCGATGATCTCAATCCGTACTTTTTGCAATGTTTCTGTTTTTAAAACTACGGTGTTCCGCGAAACAAAATTCTTTGCGAAGTTGCGGTTTCTTATTTGACGCTTGTCCAAACTCTTGACTTTCGTATATTTTCGTTTATCTGTGCTTAAAAGCACGCACCATTGTACAAATTACTGTTTAGTTAGTCTTTAATAAGCTGTACTTTTGCCTTTCCAAACCTGATTTTCGTTCATAAAACATTGACCTCTGTCGATGTCTGCCGGGGATCTGCCACCCGTATTGTCAGTCGAAGGTAGACATTTTGCAGAATATTATATCACGTGCGGAAGTTCTCCCTTTTTTCAGATTTATCAAATATCGATCATGTAAAATCGTAGGGCTAAAAATAAATAGCAGCGTTTGCGTTTCGTCGATTTCTTTATGAGGTGTACCTTTTTTGTTGTTTGCTTTTTTTGTTTACAGCTATTTCGAGAAAGGTTGTCGGAAAAAGAGCACGCGACAATCCCGAAAGGCATTGTGGATGGTTTTGAGTTCACTGTTCTTCCGAGAAATTTGAAAGAATTGGCACGAAAGGCCATGAAAATGTGTTTGCGAGTGCTAACTGAAAGCAACAAAAGTAGGTTCGACAGCTACAGTCGCCAGGAACAGTGTATCGATCATATCCCATATTACCTTTCGGGATTGTCGCGTGCACATTTTTTCCGACAACCTTTCTCGAAATAGCTGTATATATTTTAATGCAGTGTTTTCAAGGTGTTTCGCCATGGGCGAATCTTTGTTAACTTTATCGTTCCCTTGTTTTTGCCCATTGAGTGTGTATTGAGTGCATCGCCGTATGCAGTGTACTGTTTATTCAAAAACCAAATAAACTTCAAATGTTAGTGAAAGAGCAGGTTAACTTGAGCAACTCGTGCAATTTTCAGATCCAGGAGAAATTATTTAAGGAAAAAGGCAGCAGCCATTAAAAACTGCGAAATTGCTGGGTGGCAAACAAGTTCATTTTTTAGAAACTATTGGTACAGTGTCGGGCTCACATAATTTCCGAGGATCACTAATATTACTATGCTTTATCAATATTAAGCAATATTCAGAGATGTCATTGTTTGATCAAAGAATTAGAAGTGTATGCATGACGAGCCCCAAAAATGTAAACAAAGGTTCGCCTATACTCGACAACTTTATCATTTATCGCTTTCCATTACTTCAGTGGGTTGGGTTCCGAGGATTTGCTCCAACAGGGAAGGAAACTTATCTTGCTGGATTTCTCTTCGAACTTGCGTTGAAGAAAGTCCAGTGAGTTTTTCGTAGTGTTTCCATATACCACGAGTTTGTTATTAGAGTTTGTTTTTTGAGGCACAGTTAGGAAATATGGGTATATGGGTAATATAATTTAGTTGTTGAGACACAGCAAGAGAGTGAAAAGGCCGGACTCTCTTGGACATGCACAGACGAAAGCTATGTCCCGCTATTTGCTATCTTTTTAAGGGGAAATAGAGACAATGTCATGACGCTGGCATCATCTAATCATACAGTCCTTTGGTGCCCCGGCTGTGCATTTCTTTTTTGACGCTTTTGTTTAAGACTGCCGACTGATTTATTAAAAAAGGCTAATATTTCAATTCAGTTGTAGTTGTTTATTTTAAGAATTTTGACCAGGAAAATTGTTTCCCTTTACAGCATTGCTGTTTTTAGACATCAACAGTATTTTTGGATGTGTAGTACAAATTTGACGCTCTATTGTAGGGTAGAAGACGTCACCGTATACAAGATACAAATTTAGTCACAAAGTAGAGGTGGTTTTCAGCTCTTTGCAAGCAATATGTAACGAAATAGCAGCTGTCAAAAACTGCAAAGGTTGTTGGGTGGCAAAAACTCGCTAATGTGTCATATATTCTTTGTAAAACTTCGAGCAGATTCATATTTTCTGGGATTACTAACATTGCTACGCTATTTTAATAGAAGTTGTTCAGAGAATGTTAAGCTTGCCTAGTCCCAGGCTAAGCCTACCGATATGTTACGTCGTCGGACGAGCAAAATCTTTATGGAGAACGTAAACACGACACGACCATTTTCTTATTTTTTTTTCTGACCTTGGATGTCGTCCTTACGATTTCAACTCCAGAAAAACTCGCCCTCATCACAGGGGGCTCTGCTCTCACATCTTAAAGTGAAAATAATGGACAGGAATATCTTTTCTTAGTTGATGAGTGGAATGTGTTTTCGTTGGCGGCGGTCATTTGGACGTTTGCGGTCAGCAGGTGCGCTGAATACTCGAAGCTTAACCTGCGAAAACAGCCCGTTTCTCCTCGCTCCTAGCCGCTGGGGGCGTTTCGCGCGAAGGACGTACTCGAAGCCCTGAAAAGGCTTGACAATTGCCGCAAAAAATTCTGGCAAGGAAAACTTTTGTCAAACTTGTCTAAAAAAGTCTTGGGAGTGGCGGTACCTGAAAAGATTCACGGACAGACGATGTGACAAACGCGGTATAAACACAATTACGCCAAACAGTGGAATTATACAGCTACGCTAAATTGACCACTCACAGGAAATGTAGAAACTGAGAAAAAATGAACCTAGCCATTTTTCATGTCAGTCGCGTATTTAGTTTGTTCACGCCGGCGTGAACACCTACGCGACTGACAAGCAACTCAAACGAGTTTGTAAATGTTAAAAGCCATGCCCAGACTGAAGTTACTAACTACGGCTCGCAGGATTCAGCTGAGGATAAAATGAATCATGTAATTTTATCAAATGTAGCAAGATTTAATGTAAGCAGTCATATATAGTTATTAACTACACTGTGAACCAGCTATGATATTGCTTTTCGTACTTTTATTTTATACTGTGATGTTAATTATATTTACAGTAGTACCACTAACTATATATCCATATTAAACTATAAACAGTTAATTTAGAAAGGGAAGGGTTTGTTCAAAAGCTTATGTACACTAAATTGTCAAACAATGATATTATTAATGCAAAAAATATACCTTGAAATTTTCAACAAGCAGTTCACAAAATAAGAGAAAAAGAGGAGATTTTGTTACTGTTAAGGACATTCTTAATAATGCTGCCGAATATAAATCAGGGTAATTGATGTACGCCTCTTGCATGAACTTAAAATGAAATGACAGTGTCATATTTTAATCATGCAATTTGTCCAACTAAACAAAGTTTATGAGATGGTGTCATATCACAAAACTAGTAATTGTTGCTTTCGTGTGTCTGTTGATGACGAGGTTTGCTTACTTTGAGTAACTTCTCAGGGAGACACGGTTTATTTTATCAGTAAACATATTCAATGCCCATTTCATTAGCAGGCACTGTGCAGAACTTTGAAAGAGCCGTTTCAATATTTCTCCATATTTTTGTTAATTATCAAGAATATCCAGAAGTCTTGAGAACTATTCCTTTTGTAATTAGAATTTAACCATATCCATCAGTCGAATTTTACTCTCAATGATGTCCTTTAACCACTTCTCTCGGAACCTGGTCTTTCCTGGTCTAAAAGTAAAGGAGAAAATCAGTATAGGTCTCCACTATTTCCTACGACAGTAACAACAGATTGAACAGTGACCTGTACTCTTGACATGTGGACCGTGACCTATACTTTAGACCAGGCCACAGTCCATGTCAGCCCAAGTATAGGCTTCTATAAGCATTTTATCGAGGCAAAAGCATTAAGCATCATTCGAGCATCTTATAATATTATTAGTGGCATTTTCCTGAAAAAGTAGTATTTTTTCCGAGATAAAATAAAATTCAAATATTTTAAGAGAAAATGATGACTTAAACTGGAAATTCTGAAAGAGTATATATGCAAATTTCACCTTTAATAAATTCATGTTGAGGATCTTTTTTGCTGTATTAAAAACTCCTAACTTGTACACATTGTTGTCACACTAGTTATCCATTTTTGTTAGCCTTAGACCTTCTTACAGTGTACATCCATTAGAATAATTTTAAATAACTGTTATATGATGAGAATTATCCAAGCATTCTAATGACCTTTTTTTTGGGGGGGGGGGGGGGGGCAGGGGGCGGGGGGCAACTGAGTATTTTAGTGTGAAAAGCGGAGCATTTTAATGGGGAAACAAAAGCATAGTGTACAAAAGCCTACTCAAGTAAAATCCCGCTCATAATTTGATAGGGTTCTTGGAATAAAGCCCTGAATCAAATAGAGAATTTTGTGTTTACATCAGCATTATTATAACATACAAAGCTTCTTCTCTGTATTCCCTTGCCCTTAAATTCACCAACTGGGGGTGAAGCACGGGCAACTTTGGACAATCTTCTGGCATGAGTCCGAAATAAAAACAGACATAGAAAAGGCAACATACCTGTGAACCAAACGATGTGTCTCAAAAATATAGTACACTTCAACAGGAAAAGTCTAAAATCAAACAGATTCAAACTTGGTCAAAATAATAAAAGTGGCTGGCTTCTTACATTTGATAGTAAGGAGAACGAAACAGAAATGTTGAAAGCCCACTGGTAGCTTAAGTAGCCCAGTCCAGGCAAAAAAAAAACATAAATGCAGGGTGGTCACTCAGGTTTCAAGTTGCTGGGTAAATGCGATTAGTAAGCAGGGAATCAAACAGCCAGGAAGTTCTTTAGGATTTATTTTCCCACTTGCTTCCTGACAAAGTAGCCAGGCTTTATGCTCTTAGTGGATGTAGTTGGGTAATAATTTGAGTGCTTCAAGATGGATTACAATGTTTGTGATTTACAAAAATGCTCAAAAACTCCATTACAGTTTCCATCAGGAGTGTTGTAAGAGCCATATGCAGGAACGGTTTTCAGTGGAAGGAAGTATGAAATGATTAAGAATTATTGTTATTTCAAAATACATTTTATTTTTCTGTTTCTGAATGGCCTCAACCTCCTGCCTAATTCCTCATAACCAACTGGTGCTTCCCATATTTGGATGATGCAAGCAGCATTAATATACCATCAAATCAATGGTATATTTTGTTTAGAAAACAACGGTGATTGATGGTATATTTAATTGGAAATGAGGCTGCTTGGGCAAAAGTGAACCAAAAAATGGCTTACTGTAGTTTGCAAAACGAAATGGAACGAAAGGAAATGAAACGAAACGAAATGGAATGAAATGAAATGGAAATCTGTAGTTTGCGAAATGGAAATCTGTAGTTTGCGAAATGGGAATCTGTAGTTTGCGAAATGGAAATCTGTAGTTTGCGAAATGGAAATCTGTAGTTTGCGAAATGAAAATCTGTAGTTTGCGAAATGGAAATCTGTAGTTTGCGAAATGAAAATCTGTAGTTTGCGAAACGTGGATATTCGGATATTCTAAACAGAAAATTCCCTCCAAAAAAGCCGTTTCGCCCAGAAAGTTCAGATTAAGCAGAATGCGTGACGTTTTCGTTGCACGTATAAAGTTTAAATTAAGCTCAGGCGTTTTTGAGTGACGGACAGCAACCGGAAGCAAGACCTCTGCCCTTTTTATATGCCTTGACGCCACCACATTTGCATTGATAAGTATGCAAAAAGTCCATTTCCAGTGGAAAGTACATACTCTGATGTTCCATTCTTGAAATGCATATTGAACTATATGTAAGGAGAAAGGTGCAAATGTAAGTTCCACTGAGAAATAAGTTAGCTTCTGTGGGCTGATTGCTCCTCGGCCCCAGGTGATCGCCTGACCCGTTAGAAAATGTAACGCAAGGGTCTCCTATGTAGCAAATGTACGAATATAAGATTACAGAGGTATAATATATGTATTGTTGGATGTTATGTAACAAACAGTTCCAGTTTCAATCTCATTATCCATTGGGCATGTAGGGCATATCAAATATAGTTAAATGCTTTTACACAAACTGCCACATTCTGTAATTGTACAACGATGATTGTGGTTTCGTGTGCGTTGCCCACAATCTTTGTTATGGTACGGATGATTTGCATTATTAGATGTGAAATATATTTCAGATAAGTTCCAGTTATAATCCCATTAGCCACTGATGAAATTTAGTTTGCAAGGCTGACGCTGGATTGGGATAGACCTAAGCATTTCTGAAAGGGGAGGGGGTTACTGGCAATTATTTTAAGCACGAGTATTTATAGTACTAGTATTTTTCTTTTGCGAAAACTAAGCCGAAATTCTTATTGCAACCAGGGGTGTAGCCAGCACATATAACTGTAGGCCCGTGCCTACAAAGTTTTGGTTTGATGCATTGTTGGGGCGAGAGAAAAAGCTTAAGAGCTCAAAGTGTTGGTGAGGTCAAGGCGTACAATTTAAAGGATATGTGGAAATGAAAATTAGCCAGGCCTACAACAACTCGAAAATCTGGCTACTCCCCTGGCAACCCCACTTGATCCCCTCAAAAAGTAAACTGGACTATCCGTTCATCGTTAGCTAATTGATGTGGTAAAGGTTTTCTTTTTCTTCCATTCTGCGAATGATTAAGTTTATAATAATAAGAAGAGTTGTTCTGAGTAATTTTTGAAATTGCTTTAATCATTTAGTAGCGGTAGTGTATTTTCATTATCAATTATTGTTAGATTTTAGAACCGTTTTTGTTGAAATTAAATTACCTATCCTTCTCTATTATTGAATCACTTATTTCTTTATAAGAGGTGATAAAAAGTTTCCGTTTTTCCGTCCAGTGAAGGCCATGCATTGTAAGAACCGATGCAGCAAACTCAATGACTTTCCTCCAAAGGGAATTCCTGCCGTCAAATGACACTTAAACAACAAAAACTTCTGCTGGAAATACTTTTTTCCGGCATTTGTTTATCTATACAAAACATTAAAACCACCATTTTCCAAAGTAAACAAAAAAGCCACAATGATGTACGTTATCGGTTCGTTCGAATATCGCGTGACGTTTCTGATTAAGATAAGGCGTTTTAACGGCCACGGGAAGTGGACTTCTTGCATCGTTGGGCAGTAGTTCTTGGGCAAATTTTCAGGCAGATTGTCTCTAAGAGTAATGCCACTAATCAATGCAAATGTGGTGGCGTCAAGGCATATAAAAAGGGCAGAGGTCTTGCTTCCGGTTGCTGTCCGTCACTCAAAAACGCCTGAGCTTAATTTAAACTTTATACGTGCAACGAAAACGTCATGCATTCTGCTTAATCTGAACTTTCTGGGCGAAAAGGCTTTTTTGGAGGGAATTTTCTGTTTAGAATATCCGAATATCCACGTTTCGCAAACTACAGATTTTCATTTCGCAAACTACAGATTTCCATTTCGCAAACTACAGATTTTCATTTCGCAAACTACAGATTTCCATTTCGCAAACTACAGATTTCCATTTCGCAAACTACAGATTCCCATTTCGCAAACTACAGATTTCCATTTCGCAAACTACAGATTTCCATTTCATTTCATTCCATTTCGTTTCCCAAAATACGGTAAGCCCCAAAAAATAGCACTCATAGCTATCTGAAGACAAAATAGCTGAATTTTTTACTAAAACCGAATGGAATAAATGCAAGAATGCACTGTCAAAACACATTTCTCAGTGGATATTACTACTTTTAGAGGAGTATCTGCAAGAAAAAAAATCTGTTTATAGTCTTATATCTTGAAACGGTGCCAAGAAACAGACCAAAATTTTGAGGAAAGTTGATCTACAAGGAGGTAAGCTTGTAAAGAACTTAGAAACAATTTTGAATGAATAACTATTAAAACAGTTACTGAATTTGGCTTTCATATGATGTGCTGTTATCATCATAACCTTGGCGGCTGATTACATACTCCTCGATCTGCAGAATTCTTCACATCATACATGTACTCAACCTCATTCAATAGTTGTTAGGTGTATCACCTCAGCTTCAGCTATAGAAATGCCACATTCAATCCACTGATGTATCATATGACCGGTATGGCCCTGCGTGCAATTTCATATTGGAAAACCATATGAATATAAAGTTCGGTATGCCTGACCATATGTATCAAGTGATGAGGCTGGAAAAATGCGTTTGGCCCTGCTAGAAAAGCATACTGATCAATGCAGGTTCACTCCGTCAGAAAAATTCAAAAGCAAAATGGTCATAATGATAAAATGATTATTGGGTGCTTTCCATTTAGTTAAAAAAAAAGCTGGAAATTTCAGTGGGAACAAAAATGGATTTTCTGATAGGTACAAAGTTGTTCCATTTGATTGTAAACCGCGGTACGGCGCCGAGCCCATTAGCCGATGGGACACCAAGATGGTTCCTGAGTCGGTAACAATTGAAACTGGTATAAACCAAGAGAAACGTGTACATGGAACATGAAATTCCGTTTGGGGCATTCCAACCGGGAAAACGGATCTACCTTTTTAGATTTTCCACTTTTTCCGGGAATTTTCCAGTGGGACGAACTGACGAAACGTTTTCCATTTACTGCCAAACTGAAATTTCCGGAAATTTTGACTAAATGGGAAGCCCACATTGACTTTGCGAGGTCCGTGCGTCCATGGCCGCAAGCCAAATTTTTCCCATCCAGCCCTCCCACTCAGTTAATAAGTACATAGTATTTACCATACCTTTGGCTTAAATTTGCTAACTTCAATGGTAATGTAGACCGAAGCAGTTGCTCTTGGGATTGGCTTTCTTCTGGTTGGTATACTCCACTTAACAGCATAGCGGTATCGCCAACTGTAAGGATGTTCTTCCTCTCTTAAAAAGTCAATGCAGTAAAGCCAGCTGCCGTCACGCTCCCATGTCTGCAAGACAATGGTCACTGCTAATGTTAATATCATGTTGAATCTTTTGTCAGTATTTATTGGCAAGCAAATGGCACATCAAGCTGAGGAGCTCAAGGCCAACAATAAAGCCTTTCCTTTTTCTGTAGACACAAACCAGTGTAAGCTTCAGATTTCTTCATGTTTCTTAGCCCCATTAACTCACAGTTCATCTAATACTCTCAACAGTAGTGTATTGTACAACGTAATATTATATGAAGCTCAGTACCCTATATGTTTCCTTCATCATCCTTGCTTTTCGTGTCTGCACTGTGTTTGAGCAAAAGAGAAACGACGTCTTCGAAGCCAAGCAAAGCGGCCTTGTGCAACGGTGTGCGAAAAATGCAGACTGCAGACTTGCAGACCACAGACCTGCAGACTTGCAGACTAGCCGACTCGCAGACTCGAAGATTTGAAGAGCTACATTTTTTGTGACAGGGGTTTGGGCTAATTGTATTCATCCTCTGTTTACTGTTGGCAAATCGCAAAGTACATCTGAGGCAAACAACAGCGGGCTGCAAACACAACAGTGCCCGATTCGACAGGTGACTGGAAATCCTTGCTGTGGAAGACTTAACATCGGAAAAACGGTGACCTAAACTTCAGCAAGAGCAGCGAAGAAGAAGACAGGTGGGATCATCGAGCAGCCGTTTATATAAAGCTTAGCCTGCGTAGCAGGTGTCAAAAGGGGTAGGGGATAGGGAGGAATCGAAAAGGGAGGGGGATTGGGGAAAGAGTTCCCTTCCCTTTTCCCCACTTTCGCGCTTTATAAAGCTAGAGAGTGGATAAACACGTAAATAATGCGAAATGGCTTTGGAATACTTGTTTAAGCTATTTTTCCTCAACCATATCTTGGATTCATGATAAATACCCCTCCACAAGGTTCAAACAGTGTGAATGGCAGAGAATGAATACTTTAAGGCTATTAAACTTGACATTTTATTTTTGTAGTGGTCGCATGGCTCAGTAGTACGATGCCTCACTATTTGCGCTGGAGGAAGTTGCGGTGCAGGTTCAAATCCTGGGGGAGCCACTTGTAGTCTTTTTCAGTTTTTTTTTTTTGTTTTTTTTCTTTCATCGTATATTTTTTCCTTTGGCTTGTTTCCATTTATTTTCATTGCTGGCCCATTTTATATAGCTTCGCGAGATTTTTGTGACAACGTATTTTTAGTTTAGGATTTTTTGTCCTAAACAGGTTCAGCATTTCAAACCCTCAGCGGCTCTGACCTATACCCAAATATTGGTCACCTACACAGCTGCCCCGGCTCTGTCTATTGTTGGTCAATAGTGTTCTTGCTCGTTCTGGAGCTTTCTGAAAAATACCGATTCATAATGGAGATTTTCACACATATTCCATACAAGAGGTGAGATAAATACAGGAAACGCAAGGTTCCATGCACAGTTTCAGTTCGATTTACAGAGCGAAATCCCTGCGGGGGCAATTACCCCCCCACCCCCTCCCAGTGAGTTCCGAACCTGTCTGCGGTCTGCAAGTCTGCAGTTTGCGTTTGTCGCACACCGCTCGAGAAATAGTGTTGCCCCTTGCATGCTCATTTCTGGTGTTGATATCTGTATGTTTATCATTTCACTGGCAGTTTCTTTAAAGAACAGTAATCGAAACTTCATTGGAGGCGAAACCCATCCCACCAGACAAATGGGAAGAAGATGATAAGGAGGAAACAGCTTCCCCCTTTAGTAGCTAGTGCTAACTGCCTACCTGCATAAAACTGGAGAGCTTTATAAGCTTACTTACCTCAATAAATTCTTCGATCTTTTCTAACCCCCCTGCCACGGTAAAGTTATCTGCAGTCATCCATTTAATATTGGGTATCTCGTATCCTGTCTCGGGGTCTATTGTTGGTTCATCATCTTTTCCTTCAGGAGCTTCTCCGTCTCTTGCTAAAGAACCACTAGCATAAACTGAAAAGCGCCGACGAGCATTTTCTATCGCTTCGTCGACAATTTCACGAGCTTCTTCCTCGTAAATTTCTTCAAGCGTTCGATTTCCTGGCACAACGGTGCGAATGATTCGCTCTGGCTTCTTTGTTGTTGTTGTAGACATCACCAAAGAAAGAAAAGAACAAAATTTTGATAGCTCGTCAACACTTGTCCACCATTTTGATCATGTCCAGTTTCCATGGTAACGATAGTCACGTTACACATCCTCTTCTTTGTAGGGAAGACCTTAGATAACAACGACCTCAACCAGGTTGTGGCGTCCAGCGGTTTTAGTGAAAACAAAGGTTTGGGTGGGGTGCTCAGTCTCGCGGGCTCATAAAACCTGGTCTCGGTCGTTCTTATTTAAGGATTTTCTCTTTGTAGAGGCTGCTTTGCCTAGTCCCTGTACGGCGTTTTCCCAGTCCCTCTCGGTCAATTCATTTCGGTGACGTATCCGAGGCGAACGTAGCCTGCGAACGGCAGACGTTTCTCCTCGCTCATCGCCGCTGAGGAACGTTTCGTGAGGAGGAACGTCTGCGACTCAGCGACAGAAATTCCATACTGATGACGCAAAATCTGTCCGGAATCCGGTCAGAAGCGCTAATTGCGGAGTAGATTCATTGTTTTAGCTATTGTTTACAAATGACAGACAAAAGACAAAAGGCCGCAAAGGTCAAATGTAAACGCGATGAATCTCTAACAAAACATATTTGTGGAATATAGTCTTCTCTAAATAAAAGTAGCATTTGAGTTTTGCTGGAGCTCATTCGCAGATGAACACAACACTTTTCCAAAATCGACCAGGAGAAACGTAAAATTGAACAAATTTGCATTTGGCCCCCCATGACTACCGGATTTTTTATGTAAACATTGATTTACGTCATCAGTATGGAATTTCTGTCGCTGAGTCGCAGACGTTCCTTCTCGCGAAACGTTCCTCAGCGGAGATGAGCGAGGAGAAACGTCTGTCGTTCGCAGGCTAAGGCGAACGGTCGGGAAACATTTTCACACATTTTTTCACATTTTCGATCGGACCACGTGACCCAAAACGCTTTGGCCGCGCGGAATAACGAGGCCTAGGGACTAGGTAAGAGGCTGCTGGCAACTGACAAAGAGATCGCTATCAAGAAATGCCCTAGGTACAAGTGTGTTCCCAAAAAATAAATAGAAAAAATACATATTGTTTTTTTTACCTTATTCATTTTTCACTTACGAAAACAGAAAGAAAGTGAAAAGAATTCCATGTTTCACTAGAAACTGTCTACATATATATATTTTAAGTTCTTCTAAAGTTTTCGCATTTTTTTTTGGCCAAACCTCGTTTCTATGTTGACTGTATCGTATGTCATTTCTTTGATCCGATAAGCTTAGGAACTATTCAGCGCAGAAGTTAGTGCCAATATTTGCGACACCGGAAGTTCGTGTTCAAAGTATGACTTTCCTTATAAATGAATGGAACAGTAGCAAAAATGTCTACTTGGGCTAACGATTGTACGTGGTATCATGGACGAATCACACGTGAGCAGGCCATAGAAATTTTACTGCAAAACGGTCGACAAGAGGGACTTTTCCTTGTCAGAAACAAAGCTGGCAGAGACGACAACTTTGTCTTGTCGCTATGGCATGGAAATCAAGCGCTTCATTTCCAAATCCAATGTCGAGGTGGGATTTATTATTCCATAGACGATGGGCCGATTTTCGAAGGTTTAGATTCGCTGATTGAATATTACATGGAACAAGCCGATGGTCTGCCTATACGACTCACACAATTCTGCGAGGGGAATCCGCCCCCTCCTTCATGTAGAAAACACGGAGTAACAACACCACTGCATCTTGCCTGCGCTGAAGGAAATTACAGTTTAGTTTCTGGGCTGCTCAGTGGTGGAAATCAATCTGATATCAACACCCGAAATGAGCAAGGGGCAACACCATTGCACGAGGCCGCTTTGCTTGGCTTGGAAGACATCGTTTCTCTTTTGCTCAAACACGGTGCAGACACGAAAAGCAAGGATGACGAAGGAAACACGCCATTACAGGTAAAAACATCAAGGTCTTCGTTTTCAGAAATTTATGTTCTTCATTATTATTTGTCCTTTATCAGTTATAAATAAATTGAATGCACTTCCTTGTGGTAACATGAAACCTCATTTGTAATAGATTGTATCCATGTCTATATTACGACTTGATTTTTCCGTGTCTATGGATAATACCAGTTTTCTGATCTTTTCGAAGTTTCTTCAAAGTTCCTTTTTTACTATCTTCTATGATGTATAAAAATGTATGAGCAACAGGGAATTCATTGAACCGTGAAATTTCCTTGTAACTTAGTAGCAAATTGATTCAGTGGTTGTGGTTACTCTGTATGGTAAAAAGAATGTAAACAAACTGTTCTGTGCTAAAATGTTTCAAGACACAAGTATTATATACCTGCCAACTCACACGCATCATGTGTTGGTCACACACCTTCAGATCAAAGATGTCAATCATACATACAGGAAAATTCCACTCACTTTTAAGAATATAATCATAATTCTGGACTGCATTGCTTGTTCAGTGACCATTACAGAGATGCCAACCTCTAGAGACCTAAAATCGGGAGACTGTCTTTTTTTTACTCCCCCCCTCCCCCCCCGAAAAATTGACCTAGCCCCCAATGGGAATGACTTAGGACATTATATGTCATCTTACATGATGTACATACTATCAAAATTTGAATGCCAGAAATAATCTTTGTCAAGGACAAAAATACCCCAGAAACAGTACTGCGAATAAGAAAAATTCAAGTTTTGAGCTAAAAATGGGCTAAATCTCAAACTAAGTCTGTTTTATTTTTTTCTAAGTATTCAATATTTATTAGTGGACGTAAAAAGCGGGAGATTTATGTACCAAAGCGGGAGAGCGGGAGACGAGGCAAAAAAGCGTAAGTCTCCCGCCAAAAGCGAGAGAGTTGGCATCACTGCCATTAAGATGGCTCTGTCATTAATTCAGGCGATTTGAGCTATGACGAAAAGTTTTTTCGTTTTTAATGGGATGGCTCTGAAAAGTTGTAAACAACATCAGATATCATTCAGCAATAATATGAAAAATTCCAATTTCTTTGCTGGTAAATGTTACAAGCAAAATTAGTACTCAAAATGACCCTACTGTTCAAAGTAAATGGATTGCGGCATTCATTAAAAAATTTTGCTGATATTTTTAACTGAAATATCACCTAGCAGTTTTGGCTGAAACTCCTGCTACATATATCCTGATGTGTTCCAATGCATCTTCAACCGCTTTTACTGCTGTACAGTGTTTCTAATTTAAAAAATTGTATTGGTTTTGTAAGCTACCTTGTATCAAAGCACAGATAGAACTGTCAAGCACCTTTGTTTATGACTACGAAATGAGTACGAGCGGCGCTTCCTGTGAGGAATTCGCACCTCAGCTGGAAGAACGAATGACAATGATGTTCATGCCAGTGAACTGGATTATATCACGATGCAAAATAAAAATATCACCGAAAATACTAACCTTGTATAAATTTACAGTTCTGAAAAATTCTTTTGACTCTTTTCTCCAATGGCTGATTAATACTTTTTCTTGATTATTATATTTTGCTTTGTGATGTACAGATTGGTGTACAGGCATGGGCAACACTGTTGTTCATTCCCCGGGTGAGGTGCGAATTCCTCGCAAAACGGCCACCTGTGCTTATTTGTAGTAAAAAACAAAGGTGCTTGAGAGCTCTATCTGAGCTCTGATACAAGGTAGTTTACAAAACCAATACCTTTTTTTGAATTGGAAGCAGCTTGCATAGTAGTAAACACCATTGAAGATGCATTGCAATACACCAAAATGTATGTAGCAGGATCAGTTTCAACCAAAACCTCAAAGAGATATTTAAAAAATGTTGAGGAATAAGTCATTCGACTTCAGAGCAAAGTTTGGAGCAATTTATAGTGTTTCTAAAACTATAAATAGTACCAAAGAATAGCACGGTCAGCAATTGCCTTTTGTTTTAAGAATAAGAAAACACTGGAATTACTTGTCCCGAAAATTCGAACTGGTAGCTCGTTCCACCTCAGAGCAATTTGTTTTTTGAAATTCTTATTAGAGTGAGGGGACTTATTTGAGGGGGGAGGGGGGGGGGGCACTTAATAGAGAATTTATGGTAGCTTACTCAATTCTGTGATAATTCTCCACAGTCTGCCTGTATTGGAGGACATCCCTCAGTGTGTGCTCTGCTTGTAAGGAAAGGAAAAGCTGATCTGCAGGACCGCTCTCCCCTGAGTGGATGGGTGGCACTGCATATTGCAGCAGTAAAAGGTATCACTTGTTTCTGTTAGCACTGGTGGATCCAGGAGAGGGGCCCAGGATACCCCCCCCTATTTTTAGGCCAAAAAAACTTTTTGGAGACCACCTCCCCTTATCTCAGGGTCTGGATGATTGGCCCCCCCAACCCCTTATCTCTTGGTCTCCGACACTAGTTAGTTGCATCTAAGCATGGACACCAGACAAAAAACTTGTTCCAATAACGTGCCAAAATATTAATATGACGTGTTTCACCACCAAAAATTTCAAGACAGTTTGAAAGCTGTTGAAGCAACCTTTTGCACCATAGGTGTAAGTTATGTTTTTTTTTTTCATCAGCATGTTCCACCCATCTTTAAAGCCTTTCATTTACCGGTATCCAGACCGTTGTTTATTCGGAACAGATTACATTTTTGGAGTCAAAATTCCTCTTTCTGATCAAAATAACAAACATGCTGATTGACACACAGTAAGCGTGAAAGTTCACACATGTACACATCTGTAAAACAAAACTAGACAATCATACTCTACCTACTTACGAAATGAATCCTGGGTTGAAAATTCACAGTAATACAGAACTGTTAATAACTATTGGCCTCGTCTGTTTGTGCTAACATGCAAGATATGTTTTTGCTTGTGTGAGTTATTCTTCAGAGTTTTACAACTTCAGAAATTCTTCTAAATGTCTAAAAATTCTTGTCATTATTATATTTTGTTGAGCAAAAAAAAGGATTCAGTTGTTTTAAGCTGACAAACAGCTACCTACTCTGCACATGGTGATTTATCTACTGCCACCTCAAACTTTGACTGTTTGGAGGCAAACCATGTCATGTTTGTACCCAATTAGAGCATGTTTTTTCATTCATTATTGTGTGTACATGCTTAGGTGCAACCGACAGTAATCCATCTAGATCATTCTTGGCTGATACATTGAGCAATATATTATTATTTTGATAATTTATATACTATAATATTATGATACTATTATTAAAAAGACTGTTCACTTTAGGGGACAAGGACAGTGGAACGTTTTTTTCAAGTTGGAGGAGGGTGGGCTAACCAGTTACTTGATCACAATTTAACAAAACTGTAATACTTAATATATAGTCTGCAAGGGCCTGTTATAGTGAATATTGATGTTACTAAACCTCCCCATATATCCACATGTCAATTGTACAGACTAATCTCTGTACAGTTCCTAATAGAATTAGCTACACTGTAGGAGAATTTGATAAAAGATCAAAGCATTTTCTCTTTCACTTGATTGATGTATTAATGTAGCAAAATACAAGAAAAATAAAAGAGCAGAGTCCTTTATACATCAACATCCAAATACAAGTCAGGGTGCAAAGAAAGTCAGTTTTACAGCCTGCCATTCGGGTTAGCATGTACATGTACTAGCCCACAAGTCATTTCAGCTAGCCCCAAAACCCTTTTTAATTAGCAGGATTGATTACAATCCTTCTGTAATTTGAATTTCCCAAAAAACGGCTCTTGCCCATCGGGCAAGTTAAGAACAAAAATCATTAGCCCAATAGCAAAATCCACTAGCCCTGGGCTATTGGTTAGTCTTTCTTTGCTTGCTGCAAGTTCTCCAGGCCAATCTCTATTCATAAATTAGTTCACAAAATTTGATAAAGATCGAAACATTTTTCCATTAGTGATTATTTTATTCATTCTCATTCGTACTTTTCCACTTGATGTTGCAAGCCACGTACACTTGGGACAGGATCAGGAAATTGAGTAATTTTAATTTTCACTGGACAAAAACCTTGTACCAGAATAATTTAAACAATATCACATCCTTTTAAATTTACATTTTTCAAGGGCTATATATATATTTTAAGTTATCTGTAATAGCACCAAAGACTATTTCTCATGGCAGCCCAAGAAAATAGATGTCAAATTTCACAAGAATTGTGAAAACTCAGGTAAAATTCTGAAAATTTAATGTGTAAGGTGTCATTTTGTGAAATTTAACATTGATTTTCTTGGGCTCTCATGAGAAATTATCTATGATGTTATTACAGATAACTAATTACATCTATAGCCCTTGAAAAATTTAAAAAGAGAATGCGAAGTAGTTTAATTTATTCTTGTACAACGTTTTTGTCCACTGGAAATTAAAATTACTCAATTTCCTGATGGATTCCATCTTAAACAATAACCCCCAAACTGTGAAATGCAGCAAGCAACATCAAAATTCAATTTGAAGTAAAAAATGATTTTCATGACAGGTAACTCTGAATGTGTAAGGGTGCTTTTGGAACTAGGGGCTCCTCTTCACCCACGTTCAACGGAAGGGGACACGCCCAGGGACCTCGCTCTTCATTATGGACATGGACACATAGCAGATATAATTGATAACTACCCAGTACAACCTCCAAAGACCTTACCAAGGATGTGGCTTCATGAAAATTTAGGAAGAAAGGTATGTACATTTATGTCGTCACTTTTCTCACCCCTTTTTCACACAACCTTCACCTCAGACGTAATCTAACCCCAGTTAATAACACCTGTGATGTAGCACCGACATCCTTGTTCTAGGTCTCCTGTATTCTCAACTAATTGTGGGAATTGCACTTCAAATTTTTCCTTCGACCCGATTGGCATATTGACTGGCCAATCGTGGTGCATATGGAGGCCCAGAACAATGATTTCAGCACTGGCTATGGATGGCCTCAACCAGAGGTACTGTAAAATTCTGAAAATAAACCCCTCCATGTACAAGCCCCTCCAATTATTAGCCCCCCAAACCTGTAATGCAAAAAACCCTCCGTTAAATTGCCCCCCCCCCCCTTAAATATAAGCCCTCATATACAAAGTAAAACAAAGCAAAAATGATCAATTTACTTCCATTAACAATAATGCTAGCCCAATCGATTTTGAAATGCAAATTCCCCTCCATAGATAAGCCCCTCAAAAAGGGCCTTGGAAAAATATAAGCCCCGGGGCTTATTTTCAGAATTTTACTGTACTTGTACGAGGTATACATGTAGACTATTACTTTTACATCCAACCCTTAGCATAAGGTAAAGTCCTTTTGAGTCTCTTCTCCGGATCCCTAGATTACTGTTGTGGCATTTAGAAAATCAATCATGATATTATAAGTTGTGCCTACTTCTCCCAAGAAACAGTTTAATCCTTTCCTGAAACATTTTGAAAATTTGAGTCACAAGCTCCATACTTGTATGACTTTCTGAACGTTGTCACACCCTTGAATTTGAGCAAAACTTGCTGGTAAAAAGTTGCAGCTTGTCTGCTGGTTTTTACAGTAACAAAAGCTCAAGAAATACAAACAAAATTCCTGCTGTAAAAGAGAAAAAAAGGACTTTTTTGTTTAACCCTTTGACTCCCAAGATCTGATTAGTAATTCTCATTTCTAGCTGCTGTGCATTTTATTGTGCATTAGTTAAGAGAATGTGATCTATATGGCATCCTTTGGCTGATAAATTTGCCACTTCTTATCACCTATCTGTTGGACAATGTATTGGATATAATAAGGAGAAGTTATATGCAATCACTTGTACTCACAGTTGTTGTCTGGCATGTTGTTTGTCCTTAGGAAGCCATTGTACTCTTTCAGAAATGGGGACTAGTGGATGGTTTGTTCCTGGTTCGACTGAGCACGAGAGATCATGGATATTATGTATTATCTGTGGTTGTTAATGCACAGATTTATCATTATCAAATTAGGAGCAGGGTAATAATAAACACTTAATCACTGGTCCTGGGGGAAACAGTTAATTTTGTTTCCTGAGAATCTCAATGTGTCCCAAGGCTATTGAAATTCCAGGGAAACAAAATTAATTGTTTCCCCAGGGACCAGTCTTTTAGTGATTTGTTATACTACTGGAAATTTTGAAGCTGGAAATTCATTAAACCTCGTTGTAACAGCAGTCATTGGTTAACATTCGCAGGTAACAGCAGTGCACTGTTACCCACTGAAATAATAGATTTTTGCAATGTTGCCAGCTCAAAGATTTTGGCAGGAAACAGTTTCATTGTTAGGTGTCATGTGACCTTGAAGTAACCAATGAGAGCACATCATGTTGGAAATAAATTTCCAGCTGTACAACGATAAGATTTATCTAACAACTCATTACAGGAAGTAATATTCATTGGCAAAATATCTTGTTCTCGCTGGCAACAGAAGATAACTTTCCTGTTGGTGTAAGGGCGTCAAGTGATACGTAAATACTTTTTTCCATGGTTACTGCTTACTGAAAATGCTTTACTCAATGGCTTTTAAACTGTATGGCTGTGGATTAAATTTGCCCCAAAGTAAGGTTGTAAAATGTTAGTAATCCCTTAATGTATCAAAAATATTTCTCAGTTTTATACATCATCCTCAAGTACATGTAGATGTTTGCAGGGTTGTCAGAAAGTTTTGAAGTAGACAGCTGAGTTTTCTAAGTACGCAGACAGTCCAGGGATATTTTATTTGAAAGACACCATCTGTAAAGAAATTCTAAGTAGAGTAGCCAGTAACGAAGTAAGTGGTGATTTTCACCGGCAGCCAGCTACTTTTGACAACCCTGTGTTGTGAATCAAATTTAGTCCTTGGACCAGTTTAAAGTTTTCAAACAGGTATAAAATTTTTAAACATGTAACTCGTTCTCATCAAAGTGTGACATTTTAGTAAGCGTTGACATTTTAGCAATTAGGGTTAGGTGTGTATTCCAAATGGTTAGCATTGCTTGGTACACAGTTTGACATTATCATGGAGATCATGCATTGTGCATGCAAGCTACACTACAGATAAGTCACTAATCTGCTAGCAGATAACTTACTAATCTGTAGCTTTTGCTGATTTCCAAAATTAATCTTAAGCTCTTAGCCAATGAGAAGACAGATAGTGGGTACAATGTAGTTGCATAATAATGTGTGATTTATTTGCTCTTTGACAGTGTGACAGATGGTTTTATATTGACGATGGTCCACTATTTGAAACTCTTCCCCATGTCATTGACCACTACAGCAGATGTGCAGATGGTTTACCAGTTCTTCTTAAGACACCCGTTCCACCCGACAGTAGCCCCCCAAGAAGTACTCAGAATATTGCACCTCCTCCCATGAGAAAGAGACCAGGAATGCTACCAGCCACCCCTCCCTTATCATCTGCTGTTAGTACCCCTGTACTTAGTATGTCCCCTGGAAAAAGCCCAGCAACAAGAATTCCTCTGCAAAGGGCAGAATCAGCAGTAAGTGATCTTTCTTCCGAAAATTTACATAATGAGTTCCAAGCCCCAACTTTTGGACACCAAGATGAACAGAAAAACAATATGATAGTGGGACTGGGTGGTAACCAATTCAGTCGGTTATCATAAAACAAAAAGTGACTCAACAAAATCAGAAAACCAAATAGTTGGAGTCTGGTTTGTTCAACCCCATTTATTTTCTTCTTCATAATTTTGCTGAAAATGCATTTTGGGGGGATTTGAGCCATTTTCTGGTCACTATTTGGCCAAAAAGATCCACGCTGTTTTTACATCAAGCACTACACTGCCTTCTGCTTCAAATGCTAAATATCAGCTTGTGAAGCTTGTGTATACGAAGAAGGCAAAATTTTTAAGTAGTTTTAGGGCTTGAAAGAGACACTACCCCCTGAAATTTTACCTTTTTGCGCTCCCTCCTCCCCTCTTCTTTCACTTTTCTTGCAACCCACCCCCTCCCCTCCAAACCTTATTTTCTTTTGCTTAGCATTTATTAGGCTTCATTATGGTGGGAAACGTTTTTTGAAAAAACGTTTAGGATCGTAGGATTAAACGGAAGAAATGTAGGTGGAAGTGGAGCCAAATTTTTTGGTCAACCCCCTTGAATATATAGAGGTGTATGTATACTGTATACTACGTTACATGTTGATTCAAATCAGGACGTCTAAATAATTCTTTGGAGTCTTCACAGCAAAACTGATTTGTTTTACCTTTATTAGGACTTCATTGACGGTGATTCTACAAGGAAACCTCCCATGTCATTGAGCAGGTCTATTAGTGAACATGGCTCTCATTTGCCGAACAACCAAGATGGAGAAAATTTCAGTAAACTGGATGAAAGGCATCCTCTACCTCCGCCACCCACAAATCCGCCACCAAGAGGACAACGACGACCTCCCCCACCCCTTCCACCTAATTCCCCAACAAAACCAACTCTCCCTGCTCGACCTCCTGCACATGGTATGTGTCGCCCCATGTAAGGGTGTCCGGATTCCGGAATCCGAGAAATTGTTGCTTGTGGAATCCGGAATCTTGGAAATTCTTGCTTGTGGAATCCGGAATCCTGGGTCTTGGAATCCGGAATACAGCTGTAGGAATCCGGAATTCCACTAACAATTGGAATCCGGAATCCAAGTTCCACTGAAAAAGATTTCGAATTCAGTTGTTGGAATCCGGAATCCATGGCGTGGAATCCAGAATCCAAGAATTTCTTGGATTGCCTTACATAAGGCGATATGTGGCTTGATAAGACTGCTTACACCATGGAATTCAGTTTAAAATCGTACTTTATACCTATAAAACCTCAATGGGACTTGCTCAAGCATATAATATAATACAGGACTTTTAGAACTCAAAGCTGTTTCTAGATACAACTAAGATCTTCTAACGACAGACTGTTATGCGTCTGCTGTGTAACGCCACTAATGTTGTCGCTTTAGACGGCTCCTGATAGCTCATTTATTCAGGGGGTGGGAGGGTGGGGAATATATCATTCTCAGATCAAGTATTTTATTTCCAATGTGTATAGTGAGTCGTGGCTAATTTTCCTTTTACTTTACGTTTACTATATTATTTTTATTCATTTATTGTAAGGCATGCCAGTATTTTTTATCGTAATTTTCCTCCCGGAATGTGCGTGTGAATAGCTTCACGGCAACGCGTGGACTATAAGTCCTCATCATCATTAGGAGGCGATTGCTAGGTTTTATTTATACTGGTGAAAAGGGTACTTCCGAACAGGTGAATTTTGGATTTTGACATAGAGTTACTAACTCCATCAAAGTGGGTGGTGCTTTAGCACCTACATGTAACAGTCTGAATAATTCCAAAGAGTGCCAACAATCGACATAACAGGAAAATTCCCAATCTCCTTTTTGTCCGATGACCAAGTAATGAGAGACGTCCTTCTGTTTTATTAATGACAGGTAACCACATGCAGTCTCAACAGACACTAATTATGCGACAGTCACTTGAACTCGGTGCTGAACTTGGTCAGGGTGAGTTTGGCTCCGTACTAAAGGGAGTTTGGACAGATCCCAAGGGAAAAAAGGTATGGTGTTGTGTATTATCATTCGATGCAAATGTTTCTTCCTTTTCATTGGCCGAGAGCCCACCACGTGACCTGCAAATAACTGCCTACAAATAATGGTGTGCTCATGCGCAATGTCGTTCAACTTTTTTGGGCTGCAAATACTATTCTGCTCATGCGTAGATGAATCCACGCTTGCTCCTTGCTCTTTTATGTGATCTCTGTCATTACTCCTGGAAGGCAGCGCGCGCTAACCGCTTTCCGAAGATATTATTTATTAAAAAACAAACTCAGGGATCGAATGATAAAACAATTATTGAACTCGGTTATCGCAAAATATCGTGATTCGTCAGTGTCTCGCAGATCAATTATTTGCCTCAGCCTTCGGCTTCGGCAAATAATTGATCTGCTCGCCACTGACAAATCACGATATTTTGCTCAACCTCGTCCAATAATTGCTAAGTGTTTTAATAAATAGTCCTGTGCAGCTTCAGGTAATAGAGACCTTTAGATTCTGAGACGAGTACGAGATTTTGCCGCGCGTGCACCGGCGTCATTTTGGCGGGAAAACGTGGTAGCCGTCGTCATTCTACTACGAGTTTTAGCACCGACGACGGCACCGGCAGCGAAAATGTCACTTTAAAAATGAGTTCTCGTTTTTTCAAACTTTTCCTCGTTTATTCCAATTCGCTTGAAATGTCAAAAGTGGGCGAATTTCCCTGGAGTTGATTTCTTGGTGACTGTACTAAAGTTTAGAAAGAGGAAGAAAAATTCGTCGTCGCTTGTTTACGTCCTCCATAAATCCATAAAACGTGAAATTAGGCATTTTCACGTTGTAGTCTTGCAGAGGCGGTGCAGAAATGTACGAAAAAGCGTGATGCACGTGCAAAGTTGTTGTTTTGCTTAATAAGCCTATTACTTTTTTGACGTTCTCGCTGCCGTCGCCGTCGTCGTTGCTAAAGCTACCTATTAAGTGGCGGAAACAAGCAGTAGCGGATCCAGACCTTCAGATAAGGTCGGGGGGGGGTTAAAAAATTTTCGGGCCTTAGTTTGGTCCAAAAGTAAGGGGTGGTCGGGCCCCCCGGGCCCCTCCCCTGGTCCGCCATGACAAGTTATCAAATGTTAGAAGTTTTATCATTTTACGATCGGGAAAGGATGTAACCTCTCTAACTAAAGGTAACAGTGCTAACTTTTCCAGTAAAAAATGGTAAAATGAAGCTTTCTGAGGAGTCTATATTTTCAGAATACGCGAAAAATCTTTTAAGTCAAATCTCGTAGTCGTCCTCGTGCAACTTGTTTTGCAACATAGCTACAAAACTAGTTGAAATCAAAAACGATGCTGCCCGTTTTACCTCCCATGTTCAAACCAATCAAAACAATCTGCAGTGTTTCCGCGATTACATTGCTATACGCTTGCGCGGAGACCAAGAGCGATTATTAACGTAATAATCTGACGAGAAACTAGAAATTTAACCAGGCCTACCTCGCAAAAACGATTTTAGAGACAAGGAAGGAAAACTGAGCGTACACCGCCATAAAGAGACAGCCCTTATTACTGAACAACTCCTAAGGCCCCATCGGCTAGCGTAATTGGTTTTTCTAAACAGTTACTTATCCCAGGAATAGTGAGTTATCCGTTGGATAGTGCTATCCAGCTTTTATAACAGCTGGGACGTATTGTGTATCCGAAGTCTTCTCACACACCAGTCAGGGGCACCCAACGAAAATTTTGTTGTAAAATTTCTTGCTTTCCTGCCTCTCCTAGGATTTTCGAACATCTAAAAAATGGTATAATTGGCCATTTTAACGGATTTTTACCCTAAAAAGGTCACCTAGAATTTTCGGGAGTACATTTTTGTGGCTGAAATTTTCGAAAAGGTAAGTTTTGATCCCGATAATTTTCAGATCACTAGACTTTCAGCTAGGAAATCCGAACAGATGACAAAATTTGGGCGGGGGGGGGGGGGATAAAAATATGCCTATATCTACCGTTTAAATACTAAAATACGTTCAACAATGCCTTGTTTAAGTGGTTTTGGACTATACTCTCGTTGGATGCCCCTGACCACTGCCAAATCGCCACCAATACATCTCGCTGCCAACAAACTTACCACCAAGCTAATCTATATAAGGATACAAAAATTACTCTATGCAATGATTCTCTATTTCCCCGACTTATTTTTCCTGTTCCTTGTTAGGTATTTGACAGCATCTTATAGTTTACTCTTTGGTTTGGGGTTCTTCTTTAGGTTCCAGTGGCGCTGAAGACTTTACACCCTGAGAAGATAGCTCATGGAGAACAGGTACCGTTTAACTTTTCAAATATATCCAGGTGATCTGTGACGTCATTGCGGGGGCCTGGGGAAAGAAATTTTAATGCCGTATCCCATAAACCAAAGCTGACGGGAACAGATTGAATTGAATTGAATTGGTGCGCGCGTTGGTTTATGGGATACGGCATTAAAATTTCTTTCCCGAGGCCCCCGCAATGACGTCACAGATCACCTGGATCCTGCTTGATCTCCAGGGCCACTCAGCAACATCGTCATCAGTTTATTTACTTCTGTAGACAGACAACTAAAAGAATTTACAGAAATGTAATTATAAATATATAATACATACAGTAGTGAAACGCCCAAAATAACTAAAAAGCTTAACTAGTTGGGTGACCGTAATTATAATAATTGAAAATGTGAAAAGTCAGGAAGGAGGCACAACAAATACATCTGTACTCATAAATGTCATAAACTTGGTACAAAAGTAAATATACAGAACTAAAACAAAATATTAGTAAAAATTAATAGAGACATGGATGGACGCACGGGGACACCCAAAAAATAAAGAAAAAAAAGCTGTAAGAATCTACATTAAGCAGTGAACAAAACACATGTCACACGCAGTAAGCAAAAAAACGTCCGCCATCTTTGCTGACCGCTGACCATTCTTGACAGTTCAAAGCCACTTCTACAAGTCCATTCTTACTGATAAGTTTGTTGTATTCACAGGAATTTTTACGCGAAGCACGCATTATGTCGGGGCTGGATCACCCGTGTATTGTGCGGTTAATTGGCGTTTGTCTTGGTCCCCCTTTAATATTGGTAAGTGTAACTTCTTTTGTTTTATCTCTCCGTTAGTACGCGTGCTGTGATTGATTAATTTTGCGACCCGTATTACTCTCCTACCCAGATCTCTTGCTGACAAAGCCAACAAGAGATTAGGTCCGCATTCTACTGTACGACCCGCCAAATTTTAAAGTTTCGTTTTCTTCATACCTGATTGATTGATTGATTGATTTAAAAACTTATGATCACGGCGGAAATCGCGAGAACTGAAGAGTCACCCGCGAGCGAAATGAGGTGGCGAGCGAAGCGGGACGCGAGGGCGTGGCTCCCTCATGCGTGCCCTTGCAGGCCAAAGTAAAATAGAGAGCATTTATCCGCCACACTTTGGAGCGAAGCTTACAAACAGTCAAGGTTACTCGTTGTCAAAAATCGCAGTTATGTTTTTCTTTTTCTTTTTAGGTTCAAGAATTAGTTCAGATGGGTGCGTTACTAGACTTCTTAATTGACCATCAACCGGAAGTCACTCAAAGGGACCTCAAACTGTGGGCAGCTCAGATAGCTTGGGGAATGATGTACCTAGAGAAAAAACGCTTCGTTCATAGGGACCTGGCGACAAGAAATATACTCATGTCTACAAAACAACAGGTCAGACAACTAAGGGTCCGCCTTTTATTCTGTTAATTTTCGTGAAGTTTGTTTCCCCTTCCTTGACACAGCTTTACAATAATTTTATGCACACTTTTGATAGACTAACTGTCTTATTGTATCATCATCTCAGTTAAAAATAAGCGACTTCGGACTGTCTCGAGCAGTCGGTTCAGGAAGTGATTATTATAAGGCTTCGCAAGGTGGCCGCTGGCCAGTGAAATGGTAAGTCATTTCCCATGCTAATTAACCAAGACAGTACCTCCTATTTTAAGGTCTTTTGGTTCACTCTTTCGAAGCTCGGTTATCTGGAAACTGCGTGGTTCCTTAAACTTTTTTATGATTCTATTAATACTTAGCCTGGGACCAGGAGGCTCCGCATTGGTGGAAAAAGAAAAAAAAACTTATGAGGAAATCTGGGGAGAGGAAAGGGTGGCCGCCCTTTCTCCCTCCCCAGACCACCACTGGACTTGCTTCGGTCACCGACATTTTTCCTATTTTTGTTTTTTGCATTTAACCCACTGCGCTGTTAGGACTAGACATTTCAAAGTTTTTCGTATCAAACTCAGCAGGCAATTCGACGTCTCGTGGATGACAAGCCACTAACGGGTATCGGTGGATAAACCGAATTCTTCGTTCTACAATTGGCTCATTTTGGCATAGGAACGATTCGTTATGAAAGGGAGGGGGGATGGGGTGGGGGGGAGGTGGAAAGCCAAGTAAAAATCTATACATGAAAAGTTCACGTGAAAAAAATGTATACAGCCGGAACAAGCAGAAAAAAATATCATGCAAGCTTTGATCAACATATACCTGATTTAATAAAGATTGCTTTGGGCCTTGGGCAAGAAACCTCTTTAGCTTTACTATTTTTATGGTCCTTCCCTTAGTTCGACCGTTATATCGAATTTATTTTGCTAGTCCCTTGGCCCACTGTAATTCAAGTCCCGGTTGCAAGAACTATATCAGTCCTTTCTGCTTTCTCAGGTACGCTCCAGAATCGATTAATTTCGGGACATTTTCGCATCAGAGTGACGTGTGGAGTTATGGAGTAACACTTTGGGAGATGTACTCGTTTGGTCAGTTACCATATGGTGAAATGTCAGGGGGAGAGGTGAGTTAGTCGTTAAACGTAATCTCTTGCGAAGTCCCATGACTCCCTAGCGGGTAGTCGCAGAAAGAAGTGGGCATCGACCAATGAGATAGTTTTGGAGAAGAGAGCGCCATTTTACGTGGTCATCAGAGCCACGCGAAGGTCTTGCCGTTTGCAGGGCAATTGCAGTACCTTTGTTTCTCAGTTATTTTAAGCCCCTGAGTATTGGTTCGGCCCCAGGAATCCATCCCGCGAAATCCTGCTCAGCAGTCAAGCGCTTTACCGACAGAGCCAATCCAGGTGATCTGTGACCTCATTGCGGGGGCCTGGGGAAAGAAATTTTAATGCCGTATCCCATAAACCAACGCGCGCACCAATTCAATTCAATTCAATCTGTTCCCGTCAGCTTTGGTTTATGGGATACGGCATTAAAATTTCTTTCCCCAGGCCCCCGCAATGACATCACAGACCACCTGGATCCTGCCGTGGGTTATAAAGATGTCACCCCCGTGATCAGGCGTCCTTCTTTCCTTTTTCTTTGGTCGTCGCTCTTTACGCCTGCTTGCACCAAAAACCAAGATTTCTTTCGTTGGCTTACCAAAGGATAGTCTCCTTCGCAGCCGTTTTTAGGCTCGTCACGTCACGCAACCCTCCTTTGTGGGGAGGAGGGTTGCGTGACGTGACGAGCCTAAAAACGGCTGCGAAGGAGACTAACCAAAGGATTTCTACAGTAAAAATGTAATGTCCCCAGATTCCCTTCCGAAGATATCAGTCGCTGTAGAAGAAGCTTGAAGCGTCTGGGTTCGTTTGTTTGCCTATGTTTGTTATGTTTTTGTTTTCCTGTTTGTACCCTTAAGGTGGATTTCCACTGTCGCGTTATTTTTATACGTGCGTGAGTAAAATAGAAGAAGTGTATAAAAGTTCTCGCGTACTTGCTCAACTTTTATGTTCACGCGCCTCTATTTCATTTACGCACGTAAATTTTAAGCGAGTACGCACCTAAAAATTACGCGACAGTGGAAATCCACAACACAGATACAGCTTATCTAAACCTTTTCAGAAAGCATTTATTTCTCGTGTCTCAAAAGATAGGAATGCTCTCAACATCAAAGCGTCGGTCTTGCTGAAGAAATTGTCTTTCAGCTTATTCGCTTCAAAGCCTGTGGGCAAGGTTAGGTTACTACTAGCCTGCGAGCAAGCTTTCCGGGTGTACCCCAAAGCTACTGCTGTACAAGGTTGCTTTAACTTTTGATTGCGGTATGGAAACAATCCTAAGTTTGACCGTATAGAAATGAAACTCACTTAATTATTTTATTGTGTTGCTTAGGTGATACGTATGTTGGAAGAAGAAAACAAACGACTTGAGAGACCTGAAGCTTGTCCAGAACACACCTATTCACTCATGTTGCAGTGCTGGGATTTAAAACCAGAGAAAAGACCCACGTTTGAAGCATTACACAACATTTTTAGTACGAATCCTTTTTATGCAGATGTTAAACTACCGATAAAAGATAGAGGTGCAAGCTAATAAAACTAAAACAGTAATCATTTCATTGCAAACAGCCCCTCCTTTTTATTGCCTGTTTGCACGGCGATTTTTGCTGCGAGTTTTCATGATATTTAGGTCACATCTGTAAATTAAGGGCGACTTAATGGAGCTGTGTCACGAAATTCAGCCAAATTAGGAATTTACAAAATGCCCGTCAAATTAAGAGAAACATAAAAATAACCTCTTAAAACTTTAAAGGAAGGTTGAAATGACATAACAAAAACAACAGATGCCACGGATGGGCAAAACTGAAGAAGATTGAAACGGATTAAAATTCGGGTTTTTGAAAACTGTTCAGCCTAACAGTTTTTCAAAGTTGATCCCTGCTGCTTGCAACTTCAAAAATAATGCCCAGGAGACATATTTGTTTGACACGGATCTCTGATTTTGTCTTTTACATGTAATTTATTTGCTTACTTTTAGTTCCATAGCGATTGAGGGCGAGTAATTGGCAAAATTAAACAAAATGAACGGGACTGCCGTGACACAGCTCCTTTAATGGCGATTTGTCAGCCACGCATTAACTTATGCATCCAACCCTCACTCGGCATCGAATTTTGATTCAACTTTTTTTGGCGATATTCCGTTTACGTAAGGCGCGCTTTAAGGTAACTACTGCATAAAGATTAGAAAATCACAATAAAATCGCCAAGAACGCGCTGTCGAGTCGCCGGGAAATTGCAGCAGAAATCGCCGGAAAATCTTCCGTGAAAACGGGCCGTTAAAGCGGTTTTCACCGGAATGTCAAAAAAATCTCTTTTTCACGCGACCTTTTCAACCAGTCAGAGTCAGGGCCAAACCACTCGTGACTTGTACGCGCGCTTGACGCAGGTTGGTGGCTGCGTATATACTTGCTTCCAGCTCTGATTGGTTAAGGATTGTCAGCTCAGTTCTTGACTGGCTAGAGTAATGTGTTTCCTGGGATTAGCGACGCTCCCGTGAAAATCGTTCTTAATAGTACGCGCACGCAAGTAGTCTGGCTGGCCGGAGATGCGGCAGAAAAAAAAGAAGGAGCTGTTTGCAGTCCTACTGAAGAGACCCTTGGAATTCCGTGTTATTGGAGTAGCGGCTTTGTAAACGAGGGGGAAGGGTTAGACTGATACAAAAACTGCCCACCTACCCCTCCCTTAAGTCAACATTTGCCCTAAGTGAGAAGTAAGTGTTAACGTTGGCTTGGGGAAGGGGTAGGTGGACAGTTTCCCAGAAACATTTTATGCCAACAACGAATTCTCTCCTTTTCAAATTTGCAGTTGTTTTGACCAAGAGATAATGAGCTCATTCTTGTTTTGGCCTGATGTCTTTTTAAGTGTAAACAACTTTTGATAATTTGCGATTTTTCTTTTTTTTCGCGTAAGAACGTGTTTCCAGAGTGTCTAAACTGGTAACAAAGTATACGAAGTATATTTTTGTTGTCATTTAGTGAATGTGTAAATATTGAATCGCGTGTAGTGCATGGAAACATGTAAAAGAAGTGCGACAAAAATCATTGTTGCATTAGCTGTTAGCGTCGTTTTTATCTTTTGTTTTTACACAAATCATAGATTTTGTATTGCCATCGCGAAAATTTGTTAGTGTGAAAGTAGAGACCATCAGATGGTAAGAAGGGGATGACTACGAGAACCATATTTTTTCAGTACTAAGTAGTACACATCGTGAACTAGCGTCAAAATTGGCACGAAAACGCGATAGCCGTCGTCATTCTACTTCGGGTTTTGACGAAAATGTGATAGTGGTGGAAACAGGTTTTCAAATGTTAAAAGTTTTATGTTGCCATAAGGAAAGGGATTAAACCGTGTTGACTTTTCCGGCGGAAAAAAGGTAAAATAAAGCTTTCCAAGCTGTCTTTTTTTTGAGAATACGCGAAAAGAAAAATCAAATATCGTACTCTTAGTCGTCCACGTCCTCGAATCCCAAGGTCTCTATTAGGGACCTTAAGCAATAACGACGACGACGGCAGTGAAAACGTCGCTAAAAAAATGAATTTGCGTTCTTTCAAACTTAATCTCGTCCATTTGGACCCGCTCAATATGTCAAACGCAGGCGACTTTTCCTGGAGTTGAATTCATAAGGACTTTATTCAGGTTCAAAAAGAGCAAGGAAAATCGTCGTCTTATGTTCACGTCCTCCATAAAACGTCAAATTAAGAGGTTTCACGTCGTGGTCGTGCTGTGGACGTCAAAGAAATGTACTAAAAAGCATGATGCACGTGCAGAGCCGTTGTTTAGATCATTAAACTTATTGTTTTTTGAAGTTTTCGTCGTCGTCGTAGTTGCTTAAGCTCTCTAACCGTTGTCTGCTCTAGACGACGAGTGGTATCTTCTCAGCGTGTTATTTTTGTTCTCGTACGCGGTAGCTCGCGGTGGACTGGACATGTCTGTGAGGCTCTTAACAAGTGATCATACGTTGACCGCGGTCAAATGTGGGAAATTTACAAACTAGGTAAAGTACTTCACGCCGGCTAAGATGCCATTGTCATCGCTTAAAAGATAAGATATTACCAATACACTGTCAATCAACGAGGCGTTTTGAAATTTTGCTTAAAAATAGTTCCAAGCGATAGGCTTGATGCCCTTTATAATTTTTAGAAGGCGCTTGTGTGAAACTAGGAACAAGAAATCTGGTATAAATTCACTTCCGCGTACGCTTACTATTTACACGACGATAGAATCCGGGTATAAGACTATTAACTTTAGATCTGTCTTATGTACTTTGTTATAGTTTACTTACAGTAGAAACTTTGCTTCATATTGCCTCTTTCAACAGCTAAGAGATGCCTTTAGATTCTCGGACGAGGACGATTAGAATAACGATATTTTCTCAATACTTAGTGGTGCACGCGCATGAACCAGTGTCATTTTTTGCGGGCAAATATGATAGCCTTCGTGATTCTACTACGGGTTTTGGCGAGAATTTCGTTGTGGCGGAAACAAGTCTATTTCGGGAGAGGTCTTAACCTCGTTTAATTAAAATAACCGTGTTAGCATTTCTGGCAAAAAAAATAAGAAAGAGAAGTTTTCCGGGTTATTATTTAACTGCAAGGAATGTTGTCCTCTTCCTCGATTCTAAAGGTCGCTATTGTGTACCGTACAGCAGTTTGGGGGTCCTGTGGCTTTAGCACAGGACATCATATTTCGGCGCAAATCGCGCCAGATTGTACGAGCCTCGTAGCAGATTACACTGATGGGCTTTGCTTTTCTTAGCGTACCTATATCTGGTTCAGGCTTCTTAGCGTAGGATAAATAGAAGAAGAAAAAATGTTGGAATTTGATGATGTTATTCTACAAAAACTTTTGTGATGCGTTCACATCATTTATTTAGGTAGGGTATTAAAATATTCTCTCAATGAAAACTAAAAATAAGCTTATTTGATGATTATACCAGGAACGCATAACCCGGAGAGAGCAACTTTTGTCTACTCTTGACACCATATATTTACCGACCAGTTTATTTTTAGAACGGTTGTTTAGAAAATCTTTTTTAAGTCCAACAAACCATCAGCGAGACCTACAGACGTGAAAATGGTATTTTTTTATTTTTTTTTAATGATGTATAGTTTTCTTTGCACGCACAGTCAAAACGGAGCGTCCATTTACGCGGGAAACAGTCCTCTAAAATGTACTTAAAAATAAACAAGTCTGTGGTCATGGGCTCAAGCTTACCCTCACTACGAGTAACAGATTCAACGAACTTATTTTATCACTTGCACACCGCTTGGAGGCCTTGGGATGATAAAATGACGTAAGGAGGATGCCTCTCCGGTTTGGATTCCTATTGAGAATGTTGAGGCTGCGCGAGAGACTGGGTTGACGTTGTTTCGTTGTTTTGACCCAGTTTCCACGCAATCTCGTAACAGCCAATAAAAAGAGCGATAGTGTCCCCAATACAGTCCCACAATGCAGTTCGACGCAATACCGACCCAGTCCCACGCACAACCTCAAACTGACCTATTTAGAGAATCCAGCTTTGATCTACAATTGTCACTTGATTTAACTTTGACTGTAACCGGTTCTGTTTGCAAATGTCTCCGACCAATAGTCTCTTCATTAAAAGAGAGGAAACAACAACCCCCAATTTATTGTTGGAACTATTCTGACCGCTAGAATTTCTTACTGATCGCGTTTACACTGAAGTCTTGTATACTGCAAACAAGACGGCTTTATGTTTACTTAGTGCTAATGTATTTAGCGCCAAGTACTAATTGGTGACATTTTTTACTTTCCCTTCCTTCCTCCATGGCCGGTCTTTGCTCTCCTTTAACAAAAAAACGCCCGTTCTGTGACCTAATCCTATCCGCGCCAAGTTCTAAGCATTTGTAGGACAAGGTAGTTGTTTAGGTGGTACCATCATTTCAAGGAGTCACCCGCAGGAGATAGGAAAGGTTATATGTGCCCGGTATTGAGGAGAACACTTCAAAAGGCGCTGAGGGACGAATGGAATTTCCACAATAAAATCTGCTAATCGGAATAGAAAATATAATGAGGCAAAGCTTGGGCTGACACTGACCTATCAGATTTGAGGAAAAGGTAGTTAGCAGCTGTTCGTAACGCAAAGAGATTGGCGTGACTGGATTTGCGTGACTAGATGCTCTAACTTCACCCCTCCCCTGCAGTTTCTCTTATAGACTTGCGCAGTGCGTGGTAGGCTGGCAGAGCAGACATCCATGATGGCTTCTGTAAAGAAAAAGCAAGATGAAAAGAACTTAAAACTTCTCAGAGAACTGGCAGCATTACCCCACAACAAAAAATGCTTCGACTGTGGGCAAAGGGGGCCAACATATGTGAATACCACAATAGGATCTTTTGTCTGTACCTCGTGCAGCGGCATTTTGTGAGTTGAGATGACGTTAAGCTAGCAAGGTTTTTACGCGAATTTGACTTCAGCGCGCGATTAGTTTGCAGCTGTACGGTGAACACTCATTTCCTGTTCTTGTTTTTTATTTTTTTTTTCACAGACGAGGATTAAACCCTCCACATCGAGTCAAATCAATTTCAATGACAAGCTTTACACCACAAGAAATAGAAAGTTTACAAGGCCAAGGAAATGAGGTACGGCTTTACGCTTACTGACCTTTCTTTCATTGTACAAGTTTGACAAGTTTTTTATGTCAAATTATCCTTGAATTCCTTTCCTAATGAGAAATTGGATAAATTGACAACATTTTGCGTCTCTTTAAACGCTTACGACTCAGCTTTATCATTATATTGATGCAAGTTCCGTTACGGGAGCACGATGTAACACCCCTAGCGTATTTTTGGCTGTCTTTTACGTTCAATTTGACCAATATTTGCAAGTCGATTTGCGGTAAAAATGTAAACTAACTAACTGGAGTTATATTCCATAAGACAACTTATATTGTAGAAATTAGAAGTGTTTGCCCACAAAAAATAAAAATTTTATAATGGCTGCATTATTTTAAAATCTTCACTGTTCGTGACTTAGCTCAATTTCCTTGCTAAGTTCTTGAAATCTCTCGTTTGTGCCGGTCATTTATGCATTCTGCTAATTGTCAATTTTACAGTGCAGTTACTCTGTCTTGATTGACTTCTTACTACAATCTTTACCTCCTTGCTTCTTTTGAGGATGAAACGACGTAATGTTCATTCAAAATTTAAGCAGAAAATATCTTGGTGTTTGTGTATAAAATGGCGGGTCTCTAACGCCTGGTGGTTTATTGTTCATTGAAAATCGAAGACAATGCACATAGTTGCATATTGAAGACATGTTTTGGTTGTGACTTTGATAATTATTGATTGATTCATTTTGTTGATCATCCCCTTATCAGTTCCCTATTAATTCAATGACATTTTTTTGTTTATTCTATGAAATCTTGAACCCTTGTCTGTTTCATTAAGCATGACCACACACATGTATTAAATATTAAAAATAAAAAATAAAAACAGTGCATGAAGGTGGATGCTTTTGAGTCTGAACACTACAACATCATAAAAAAAAAATTGACCAAAGCTGTCCAAGAAATAACGTACGTTTTTCTTCTCACTTATTTTGAAGAATGATTCCTGTCATGTATGGACAAGCACAGAAAAATGCACCTGCAGTGCAGCCAAATTGAAAGCCCCTTTTTTAAACCCTCAAATGGCAAATTTTAAACCCACAAATGGCAAATTTTAAGCACAATATTGAAAACCACCTTCAAAAAATAGCTGAAACTGCAAACTTAAAACATCAACACTCTTCATGTCCCTCTTGCTCTCGCCCTGCTTATGTCAAAACCAGCAGATGAATTATTTTCATTTTACCTGGATTATGAAAGGGTGTTATTTTGAATACTTATTTCATACTAACAATGAATATTATTATTTAGTTGGATTACAAAATGTTTCACATAGTTGGGGGTGATTTAAGCAGAAGATATGTGTGGTATTTAATGAAATTCGTAGTCAACATAATGTTTTCTGGCAACTTTTCTGGTTTGTCTGAGTGTAGTTCTGACCTGACTATAGTTCAAACTAATGTCCTTTCTACAACAGAAATTTAAGCCCATCTTATTAATATGGTAGAACCCCGATAACTCGAACTCAGATAACTTGAACTCTCCACTAACTCAAACTAAGTCCAATTTCCCTTAGATTTCACTCCACTTTTCAGTCATTTCTACTCAGATAACTCAAATGCCCACTAACTCTAGCTAAATTTCATTTCCCTCCCTTGATAAAAAATTCACTGGAATTTACTCCAATAACTTGAATTCTGGTTCTTGTAACTCCACTCGGATGCCATTCCATTAGCTCTTCTTTTTGTGTGACTGGGTAACTGACAAAACACTACTCCTAACACTGGTCAACACTACATCAATTTGATATTTATTGGTGCAACGAACAGATCACATTTTATTATAAAAAATGTCTAATTGTGTTACCATATCTGATGAAATAAGTTAAATTTGCACTGCACTATACACTGAAGTGCTGAAAAATCATTAACTAGTTATCAATTTTTAATATGGCAAATTGAATTTTGCAATTGACATGTTTACTCAAACCCTCACTAACTCAAACTATTTTTCATTTCCCTTCAGAGTTTGAGCCCCCAGGTTCTACTGTGTAATTATTTTTTCCCTTCAAAGCTTGGATTTGAGAATGTGCTATGATTGGCCTGTTAAAAATGTCATTGTCAATTTGCCAATCAGGTTGAAGGGAAATTTGAAATGTATTTCCAGTAATTTGGTCAGTTCATTGGGGAACCAGAACAAGGATATTGGCAGTGCTTTGCAGATGTTACTAACTGGTGCTAGATTACATCTGTGATGCAGGCTAAGTTTGATACCAGTTAAACTTGTTCTCTCACTAAACCTTCTGCAACTAGTAACTGCTGCCTTTAACCCTTAGAAGCCAGCAGTTATGGGTGGCTTAAAGCTTTGGGTTTAATTTGGGCAGAATTTTGTTTTGAATAATTTGTTTTAGCATTTACCAAATCAGTGAATAGCAATTTTCATGCATTTTGATTGGCTATAATATCATCGATTTTTGGTGATGGATCTTCTGTGTTCTGACCAGACAACTAGAGCAGTCAGTGACTGATAATTACCACTGTTGTAATGAGTTTTATTATTATTTTAGTTTTGTAAGAAAGTTTGGCTTGGTCTTTGGAACTCAGCTATGCCACCAGAGCCAGAATCTAAAGATGATCAAAAGATAAAGGACTTCATGGTCCAGAAATATGAACGAAAGAGATGGTACATTCCTCCGCAGCAAGTTGCCGCTAATGATACAAGTCAGACAACACCCGAACCCAAACCTCTGAAACAACTTTTAGGAGAAAATGCACCTACAGTTTCTGTGCATGTAAGCTAAAATTGTTATTTTCCATGACAGTCAATTATTATTTGCCATTAGATACCCAAGCGTGACCAAGTTCACTTTTCTCCCTACAATGTGTCAATACATTGTCAAGAGAGTAGGTTATGAGGTTGATAATTAAAAGTTAACATTTCTCCACAGCTTTATGTTTTTGGTATGGTGTAATTATATGGAGAAATTAAATGTTGGTCACTCTTAGTGGTTTAGGGGTTTTAACAGTTTTCATGTACGGGTACTTATTGTAAATTTTAATGAAACCAGGCTACATCATAGTCAAGCCAGGTCAAGTTACTGCTTGTTAAGTAAGCAAGAATGAAGAGAAATAAATCTGATATTGGCAATGACCAACAGATTCTATTTTGAAAGTAATGAATTCATGAATAGATTCTATGATGGTACATTTGACATAAATGACTGTTTTCCATTGGTGTTAAAATTTTCTGGTATTTCTAAGTAGCCGATGACATTACTCCTGTAAATGACATTCTTGCACTGAATAATCCCTTTTTTTTACCTTGTCATACTTAGTCATTGTTGTTCAATTCTTTCAGGCACAAGCCACAAGAGAGAGACCCCGCACAGGAAGCCAAACCGGTGCATCAGCAATGCCTGTATCAGTTGCCCCACCCCCACCCCCAGGACAGGTCCAGGCTGCTCCTCAACCTGCTCCACAACCAAAGCCACCCTCACTAGACCTGCTTGGTGACTTAGGGGGAGACCCATTTGCGCAGCAACGACCACAAGGTAACATTTTTGTTAATTTTAAATTTCAAACAACTCAGGGCATGAAATAGACTCTTCCATGGCTTTTTCAACTTTTGAGTGGGACCAGCTAGCAAAAAACCATCAACACTGCTGGAAAGAATGCTTTAAAATCAAAAAAGTTTATAAGTGATTTGTTGAAAACTAATGAAGGCATAGCTTTGCAAAGCTGGGAAATTTTACAGGCACTTGTATGGTAGGGGGGTAAGTTTGTGCCTTCCCCCCGCCACCCCACTATAGATTTCTAAAATTTCGTGAAGCAATATATTTGCTTGCTTTTGGATGTACCACCTTAAAACTAGGTCAGTTTCCTAATTGCAAGGCTCTCCATCCAGCAATGTCAATAGATATTTGCTTGCTGGTCTCTTTTCAAAACTTTAAACCAATGAACGGGTCTACTGCACCTAAATCAGCATCAAAGCACCTAGATGTTTGACACCTCTGACCAAATTGGCATCTAGAATTCTTCAACACATCTTACAACTGTACTTGAAGACCTTGCAAATTTTTGTTCATGTTTTCCGATAAATTTGTGGTAAAAATGGCTGTGTGTCCAAACATCCTTGTTTGTTTTGGCTGAAAATAATAAAAATCCAACAAGAAATTCTCTCACTAGAACTGCCTGGTATTCCAAGTACATTATGCTATGTATGGTCCCTTCTTTGTCATGTGTTAAAGTGCAAAATGAAATTCAGCATAATAATAGTTTCTTGCTAGTTTGATCTCAATTTTCTTAATTGTCTTCCTTCTCTAATAATAATTTTATGAATAATGATGTGATAAATTAGGTTCAGGAGACTAAGGAAATTGAAACCATTTTCACCAGACATGCATTTCAATAAAAATGTTTTTTCAGTTAAAAGATGAAAGTCACTTCAGAAAGGATGCTTTGTCTAATCACAAATAAAAAGATTGCATACAGTATTTCTGTTTTGGATTGTGTTTAATATCATTGTAGTGCATCAACATGGCAAAAGCTGTAAACTATGCCAAGAAGTGTTGGTCAATTGACTCCTTTTTATCGTCAAATTTCACTCATAGGTCAGTTTGGATCACCTCCCCAGCAAGGTAACTTTGCTTCATTCAATGCGTTTGGAGCACAACCGGCAGTTCCTGTTCAGAATACCTTTGACCCATTTGGATCATCAACGCCACAGCCTGTCCAGCAACAATCACAGCCAAGTTTTGCAGCATTTGGTACTCCACCCCAACAGCCACAACAGCAACCTGCTGCACAACCACAGCAGCAGTCTAATTTCTTTGATGCTTTTGGGTCTCCACCAGCTTCTTCAGGAGGACTCAATGCATTTGCTGCACCAACATCATCAGGTAAGATCCATTTTGTACGTGCAGTGGAATCCTGATTTCTCAGACCTCCTTGACTCCTTGAGGTTTAAATCCTCAGCTCCAGTTCATCCTTTGGATGAAGACCATACTTAGTTGTATTTGCACGAGGGATAACTACTCTGCATTTGCCCCATAAAGTGATGACTTCCCTCATGACCATAAGCTGTCAGAAGGAAAAAGAAGCACCAGATACATCATTAGAATTGATATGAATGGTCATCATCAAGAATAAAAATGACTCTTTTCTCCCTTCAAAGGTGGCGTATCTGTGTGTCATACAGCACAAGATCAAACGAATGGTGACCCCCCCCCCCCCCCCCCCCAAAGACCCAACCATCTTTCTTTTTTATCATTTTTCCTGCAGCTCCCTCACAAGCACAACCAGCTTCTAATTCTGGGTTTGGACCATTGGTGTCAGCGTCTGGAAGCTCAGCAGCTGCTGGTGACAAGTATGCGGCTTTGACTGAACTAGATGGCTTGTTTGGCATGTCCTCAAGTAGCAGTAACACAAGTTTTAGCTCTGGAACAGGCTTTGGTTCCTCTGGGACTTTAACATTCGGAATGTCAAGTGGACCTAACCCGTTTTCAAGCACGACATCAAGCGTTGGGTCTGGTGGGTTTCAATCCCAGCAGACATCCAATCCTTTTCAGGGTCTCGGTGGACAGCTTAATGGTCCTACAAGAAGTATGAGTCCTGCCAGTAGCATAGCGGCTACAACTGGTAGTGGGTTTGGAAATTTCAGCACAGCCCAGCCAACAGTTTCTGCATTTGGTAGTCAGCCAGCAAGTTCGGGATTTGGGAATCAGCTGTCCAACACAGGTTTTGGTGGTGGCCAGCCTGGTGGAGGGTTCGGAAGCCTAACATCTTCCCAGCAGTCATCATTTGGTGGACCTCAACAGCCAGGCTGGGGAGGCATGACAAGCCAGCAGCAAATGGGAGGTGGTCAAAATATGAGGATGCCCCCATCATCTGCTCAACAGAATCTTAGCTTTGGAGGTGCAGGCATGACAGCGATGGCATGGAACCAATTTGGAAAAATGGGAGGCAGTCAGCAGCAACAACAGCAACCTCAAATGCGAGGTCAAATGAACTTTGGTGGTAACCAACCTGGCTTTGGTAGTAACCAAGGATTTGGGACTGGACAGCCAAGTTCTGGGTTTGGGGGTATGCAGCCTATGCCTGGGTTTGGGGCATCTACAGGTTCATTTGGAGCTAATCCAATGTCAGGCGGGAGTGGTTTTGGTGGCCAACAACAAAATTCTGGATTTGGAATCCCTGGTGGATTTGGTGCACAACCAAGTGCATTTGGTGGAGGAATGCCTGGAATGGGGGGTGCGCAGTTTGGGCAACAACAGCAGATGCAACAATTTGGAAGTTGGCAACAAAGTCAACAGGCCAATCCATTCATGGTAAGTGCATTGTGGCAGCTAGTAACTCTTGTAGACCATACAGTAAGTATGATCAGGACTTCATTTTATTTGAATACACAGAAGTTTACTATAATAATTTTATTGTCTGACCTCACAATCCTAATCTCCAGGGCCGGGTTGTTCAAAGCAGGGTTAAGATAACCCGGGGTTATTGCGAAATTTGAATTCAGATATGAAAGCTTAAAAAGTAAATTCAGTTTTATTCTTTTTGCCTACTATTTAATGATTGGATGCTCTAAAAAGAATAGAGAAAATGCTTTTGAACCAAAGAAAAACAAGCCCAGGTTAAAATTTAACCCTGGGTTAGCGCTAATTGGCCTTTGAACAACTGGGCCCAGGTTGCTATTACACATGCTTGGCATGTATAAAGACAGTGTTTGTTTGGACTTCCAGCAAGAATCAAAGGAATACGTAGAACACAATCTGGTTAGGCATGTTTTGACATGGCATGTTTGACCTTGTGAAACTTATGCAAAGCTCCAGTATTGGAGCTAGAATACAATCAACTCTCACCTGAATGACACCTCTGTTAGATAAATATCTGCCTAATAGAGACACCTAGAGTTGGTGCCCATTATTTGGTCATTTACCTTGACTCTATTAGGTCCAGGACTGCCATCTTAAGAGACTGAACTGCAAAAATGTTGCTCATTAAGTGAGTTATTTCCAGGCTGCTGGCTCTACACTTTTGGAGATCTGTAGAATAATGAGATTCTCTAAGGGTGTTTCCAATGAAATAGATGTTGAAACGATTGCTGCTAATGTAATGATGATCTTATGGATTGAAGCAACAAATCACATTACCTTTCTGATCAAGTTTGACTACTGTATTTCTTCGGCTATAAGCCGAGCGATTTTTACGCAAATTAAAGCTAAAGTTCAGTGGAATTTGAGCCCAAGAGGGGGTCTCAGCTTATAGCCAAGAGTTTTTAAGAAAAACATTTTTTCAGTGCATTGAAACTCTACTAAATTGGGATGTATTCACTGATAAGCCAAGCAAATAGCACTGGCAAAAGATCAAATCGATCACGGAACTACGAATCTGAATGTTAAGTTAGCTGAGCAAAGGAATGAAAGATGTCAAGGAATGTGTAAACAATCCGCCATGCTTAGTCAAACTTGTGCTTTGAAACATTTCCTGGTTACTAAGCGCAGAGGAATGCAACATGAACAGATGTGGTTTGTTTTGATTGAAAGACAATTAATTTTATGTGATCATTTCAAGTATATTGCAATGAAGACATGAAGAAAGATTGATACTGTAGCAGCAAAAAACCCAAAAAACAATTGTACCTTTTCCTAGAGAAGGTCACATTCTTTTTGGAATTGTTAAGTTTTGCAGTAGGTAAAAGTCTGGTTACGAATGGGTCTCGGATTATAACCAGGTGTTGAATTTATCTTTTGTTCTTGGTTATGCTGATTCTACAAGTTTCAAGTTTAGGGTCTGGGCTTATAGCCAAGATCGTCTTTTAGCCTAATAAATATGGTAACTTAGTTGTGTAGTGATGGCAAAGAATCTGCCAAAAAGTGTTTTGCTCCTGTAGAGTCTGTTTTGCTTATAAACCTCAGGGTTCATACAGAGTCTTGAATTCTTGCCCAGCAATTTTCCAGACCTGGAAAAAGTTTGGAAAATAGAGAACAAGTCTGGAAAAATGGTAAAGAGTCTTGAGCTTTTTAAAGCTGCAACAAGCTGGCTTTGTATGTAATTATTTTTTCGCTTTGGTCAAATAATTTTTATTATTCAATTTAGCCCATACGTTTGCATTCCTGTGTTGTTAAAGGTCTCTATTGATCACCTATTTGATAACCTTGAGTCTGGAAAAGAAATTATTGTTTTGGAAAAAGTCTGGAAAAAGTCTTGAATTTTGGATCCCAAAATCTCTACGAATCCTGAAACCTGTTGCATGTTTTATTTTCTGCTTTGTTTGTCATCATTGTGGTTTCTTGAGCTTTGCTAGTAGCTTTACTTTGCAAAACAATAATATTATTATGGTATGAGGCAATAAATTTTTCATCAAAATTCTGACCATTTGATGAAAAATGTATGACGAAAATGATGTCTGCAGGTACCCATAGAAAGGCTCAATAATTTTGTCCACTGGTTAGTCATCTCTACCTGGGGAAATTATTATTCATTCTTTTATGTTGCAGAATGCTGGTCCACAGCAAGCTATGCAGAGACAAGGACAGTCTACAAATCCATTTATGTAGATGACAATGAATGTTTGGAGCTAATATTTTTCAAATGGCTGTAACAGCGTCACAAGTGGATCAGGCAGAAAGAAAATGAGCTCTATGAACTATGGAACAAGGAAGAAGCATGCCAGCAATAGGTTCTTAGAACAATAGTATTGTATCATAAGTTGCATTGTTCTCCGTGCATTATGCATAATGTTTTTATTATTTGAATGTACTCCTAGTTATTCTAATTTCCTGAAAGCAGAGAATTGGAGCATAGCAAAAAAGACACTCCATGTAGGTGTCAACCCCCCCAAAATTTACTACTTTGGTGTGCTGCTGAGTCTTTGAGACTATGGACCTCTTTCACAGAAAGAGACGAAATTGCAGCCCTGTTCCAGACATCGTTATAAAAGTAGCAATCCTGTTCAAGGTTGTGCTCGAGCAAAGCCCGGTGGTCCCTGGTGCCCAATTTTTGCTCTCGAGCAACTAGAAAATCGCAGATATTTCATACAAATCATATGATGGGCACCCCAAATTTTACAGGTTCAGATCACTGGGCTCACTTCAATTTTCTTCAGAGCAGGGCATCGCTGTTCCTGTGGCCAGCTCAGTAGGGACCTTAAGATCCGACGACGGCGACGGAAAGGGGAACGGCACAAAAACAATAGGTTTAATTAGCAAAACAACAATTTTGCACGTGCATCACGCTTTTTCGTACATTTCTTTGCCGTCACTGCACGACTACGACATAAAAATGCCTAATTTCACGATGTACAGAGAAAGTACACATGCAACGACGAACTTTCCTCTCTCTTTCTGAACCTAAATGTGGTTCTTAGGAATTCAACTTTTGGAGCGTTCTCCTACATTTGACAAAGTTAGTGACTTGGAGTAATTGCGATGAAGATTGAAAGAATGCAAATTCACTTTTTCAGCGACGTTTTCTCTGCCGTCGTCGTCTTCGGATCTTAAGGTCCCTAGTGATAAAATGAGGAGGAAGTGTATTTTTTTACCTAAGCTGAATATACCCTTGCACAGTTTTTTCAACTTTTGACATGAACCAGTTAAGGAAAATCTGTCAACATTATTAGAGAGGGCACTTTAAATTTAGTAAACTCGCCAAGTTTTGGAGTGATAACTCCCTAAGTGTGGTAGGGGGCAAGTTTGTTATCTCATTTGACATCTTTGAGGAGCTATATCTTCTTTAGTTTTCAACAACTCACTTTCAAACTTGGCAATTTTACTAATTTACGGGAGCTCTTTCCAACAGAGTTAGCTTGTCCATGTCAAAAGTTCAACGAAAAAGCGTTGAAAGGTCTGTTGACAATAATCAGGGATTTTGAGGAAAAATCACCCTGTCTAAATGAGGTGAAATATCCCCCACTTCCAGAGATAAAGAGTGATTTTTTATACCATGTTCCAAAGTCAGAGAGGAACAAGCAATATTCCCTTTTGATTGGCGATTACCCATATACTGTATTTCCTTGAATAACAACGGTCCCTCAGTTAATCGCCTCCCTTGAATAATTGCCCCTCTTATACGAAAAATTTAAAATGATCGCCTCCCTTGAATAATCACCTCCTCCCCACCCCCACCCCTCTTGCCATCTTCTCTTTCTTTTATACCCTCCCTCTCCAGTTGAAGTGGAGCTTGATCCAGGTAAACTGATTAGTGACAATTCAAGCTTGGAGGCCAAGGATAATTATTTGACTTTGAAAATTTATCAAGGAACCAAATTTGGAACACTTCAAAAGCCCATGTTCAGTTTATTTGATGTGATCAATTTTTGGTTTAATGGGAAAATAAAACAAAATATTTGTGGCATGACTTCCAGTGAGCAGTATTTAAAATAATTGCATTCCTCCAATAATCGCCTTCCCTCAAATAATCGTCCCCTTTTTGTGCAGAAAAAATAATAATTGCCCCCAGCTGTTATTCAAGGTGTTTTATGGTTGAATAGTAACATGGATTTTGCTCTTACAAGTTAAAACATTAGAGTGAGAAATAGGCTTACTATAACATGGTCTAGGCATGACAAGGTTTAAACTAGGAGTTCTTTATTGCTGTTGCTTGGCAGAGATTGATTGATTTAGTGTCCATAAAACCCTTGTTACATTGGTTTAGTTGTAAGTATTATCTTTCATGACAATGCAACTGTGATATGAATAATATTCAAGCTCCAATATTGGCCAGATGCCTTGAAGACATCCCTACCTCTTTCCTCACTTGTCCCGTAACTCATCCAATGGGCCGAATGTCTTGCCTTTTATTGCTTAAAATGCCGTAGCTGCGATGTGCAAAACTGTAAGAGAAGTAAAGACGAACTTTATATGAAAACATAGTTTGTGGCAAATTTCCATTCCCACACAAGCAAAGTAAATGTGCGACGTAATAGTACTGTACTTTACACATCTGCTATCTATTATTTGTTTCTCATATTATTATGCTGTTATCATCGTACACCCTTGGCTAAGAAGTGTGGTATCGGGTTAGTCATGAGGTACTGGTAAATCTTTTAAAAGTAATTTTACATTAATTTCCATGGTAATTCCATTGTCTTTTATTTGTCAAATAATTGATATATAGTATTGAAATATAATTGTTGATGTAATATTATGTAAATTCCCTTGTTTTTTGTTGCAGAGTAAAATGTCTGGCGATTCAATTCAAAACAGTTAAAATTAAGCTCAGCTCTTGCTTTGCAATTATTGCCTTCTATAGCACACTTTGTTATTTTGAGCTATTGCTTTTAATATCTGCCCCCCCCCCCCCCCCCAACCTCCTGGTTGAGCACTTACCTTTTTTGTGACCTTTGAAGAATTCCATAAAATTGCATTCACCCCTTAAGACTTCAATGAAATATGGCTTTCCCCACGAAGAATATCGGTTTATCCCTGGAGAATTTCATAAAGAGGTGAGTTTTCCTTGTTCACCCGGAAAGACTTTGTTGAATATTAAAACTGTATCCACAAAGAATTCCATATTTTTTTAACTCCACCCCTCAGGAAATCCTCAATTTTTAAACTTACCCTGAAGAATTCCTCCAGTTCTCAATCAGGGGTGGGGACTGGGGTGCAGGTTTTATAATACAATAGCCCGTTGACAAGAGTTAAGCCCTTTCAGCCCCAAGAGTGATCAACATCAATTTTCTCCTAAAAATATTGATAAATAAACAGCTGAACAGGTTATAAGAACTCATGAAATGATCACCAAAGGAAAATTTCTTTTATCAACTTCTCTCAACTGATTTTTTTAGGAAACGTTTGGAGATCAGTCTGGAAAATTTGTATATGGATATAAACTGACCAGCATTAAATTTCTCCTGACAATATCAGTACATCACTAAGCGAAAAGGTTGTGAGATTTAATAAAATGATCAGCAAAGGGAAAATTCCATTTTTTTAATCAAATTCTCCCCACTAATTCCTCAAATTCTGTATGAAGATCAGTCTGGGGAATTTATATGTTGATATTGGTGCTTAGAGGGCTACACTGTAACGTGGGCAAAGATTTTCATCTCTTTCCAACTGTTATGCTTTGATGTATCAACACTAACACTTTCTCAGAAAATCATGATAATACAACAAGTTCAAAATAAGAGTGACTTTGGTTGCTTTCTTTTTTCAACTTTGGAAAACATCTTATTATCACAATAGCCTGCATGGCAAGCGTTTTCATCCAGGGTGCTAAATCCGAAAGTACCAGGGTCTAATCGAAAGTGGACGGTGCCCCGCGCGCTTTCTTCTTGCTTCCCAGCCTGCCTACGACACAAAGAGGCCTTCAGGGAGGAGAGAGGAACTTTGCAATAAGGGACTCACTGTGTTGACTGTGTCACGACGGGATGTTGCTGTCTTAGGTCAATTTTGTGCTTAAGTAATTAATTAGTGCCTTGAGCCAAAATGATCCGTTAATAGAGGATTTAAGAGGATATCAAAAAAATGTCATCAGGGAGGACCAACCACGATAATTTTTTTTGAATGATTTGCCGCCTCCTTTTTAAGTTTCAATCCATGTCCATCCTTCCTATCCGTATCAAAAGACGACAGAAAACAGTTTCAATAACAAAAATAGTCATAAATAATAAAACTGGACCATTATTAGCTTTTTAAAACGATAGTAAACATGGTGACATAGCCCTTAATTCAAAAGGACCAGAATATTTTCGTCTTAGTTTGAAGGCCTAAACAGAGTAGTTTTAGTGCATTTACTGTCTGGTTGCATGGCTTAACAGGGGCGTCTTACTTAAGTTTTCCTCAAGTTTCTGCGCTTTTCAAATGAATGGTGTTTTTTGTCTAGCTAAAAGTTTTTAAAGTTTGTATTTCGCTTTTTCGCACTTTTAGCTTTAGTGGTGACGAGCCGGAGCGGGTGCAAAACAGGCTATTGTAGTCTTCGCATATTCATTAGTTTTGTCAAACTGTTAGGGGTGATCAACATCACTGAGCAATCAAATGTTAGGAGTCAAAATGGTTCTTGTGCTAGCAATTCTTTAACAGTAGTTTTCCTTAACTTTCTTCCCTTTTATTGTCTACGGAGAAGTTTGGAAAGTTTGTATGTTTCTTTCCTGGTAATTTTAATTTTATTCAGGGCTAGCTTGTGGTAATTCATACGGCAATAGGCCTTCAAAAATACCATAATACTCTTTGTTGTCCCTCCAAAATTTTGCATTAGCATTATTTTCAGTTTCTCTTGGGGCGAAGGCCTATTGTCTACTCATTCGCTAGCCAGTTTTGTCATCGATTTCTCAAGTTTTAATCAAATCGGTATTTTTTTTCTGAATGCGTCTAATTCAAGCGTTAGTCTAATTGTTCATTTGAACTGAGTGCTGTTTTACTCAATGTATTGTGAAGTCCCATGCTTATCCACTAGTATACTGTTTTCAACTAAGAGCTGTACGTTATGTAATTGAGCGAGTCGCCAAACTTTTCTCTTTGAATGTGACCAATCTATGCTTTTATTGCCCACTGTTGAACATAGAGTGCGTGCTTTTCTCACATACAGTTTCAAGAAAAGATTTATCAAAAAACATTTCTCACACTGGTTTGAATTTTAATCGAGCGACCGTATAAATGGAGACACCAATTTCAAATTGATTTAACTGTGTTTAAAGCCAGAAACCTCTGTACCTTGCTTTGCTTGCGGTGTAATGAAGACTCACCAAACACAGTTAATTAGGCGATCTCTGGTCTGGAATGAAAGTCAAGATTCGCTATTCCCTTCTCGAAAAGAGGGGGTTTGTTCTCAGTTCAACTTTAACTTTTGGTTACAACACCGTTGACTTTTTTTCCGCAAAAAATTATAAGTCAATTTAAAGAAACGGTGACTTACTGGTTATTTTTGCTGCAGAAAGAAAAATGATTCTTCAAGACTTTACATAACGCATTTTCTGTCAAAATTCTGTCCTCTGAATGTTATTCAATGTGTCGCCCCAAGTTACCTGTAATCATGCATTGTCCCTTTGGTCCCTTTGTTATGTTGGCTCGATGAATGTTGAACTGGAGAGACAAAAATGTAATAATGGTTTTCGTGTAGTCAACAAGATAAAGTTGCGATTGTTAGGGTCCTATAGGCCTATTTTGTTGATGTCTATGTAGTTATAATTTTTCGCTTTGTTTAAAGAAGTGTTCACTTCTGTAGACTACACATTAAAATAAACTTCAAACGTTGGGAAATTTATTGCTCTGACTCAGACTATATGCTTTCATATTTGTTTAACCGCGACCTTATTAATTAATGTACGATTTGAGGTTAAATTATGCTTTTATGCGGCACAAACGGATGCCAACAAACCAACTGTTGGCAATTTTGGCGTAGAGTGCATAGCTTGCACCGGTAGAGAATTACAATGCTTCCCGTTCCCGGGACAGTGCAGCCAGGTGATCTGTGACGTCACTGCGGGGGCCTGGGGAAAGAAATTTTAATGCCGTATCCCATAAACCAAAGCTGACGGGAACAGATTGAATTGAATTGAATTGGTGCGCGCGTTGGTTTATGGGATACTGCATTAAAATTTCTTTCCACAGGCCCCCGCAATGACGTCACGGATCATCTGGGGCTGACAATAGATAATAGTCGACAGAGGGGCAAGACAGGTGTGAATAAGACTGAAGGTAACGAGAGAAATCAGTTAAACAAGAAAATAAGGTTAATTTACACCAACTATCCAAAAGAACACAACAAAACACAAAAGGTAGGTCAAAAAAGGTAAGTAATAAGGTAAGCTACGCCCATGGGGGAGAGCCCTGGGGACCTGGGCTCCGCCCATACGGGGGTGGAGTGGGTGGAGTTGTAAAACGTCAACCATCACTTCAGACCTCTCTTGTAACGCTCGAATAACATGCATGATTGAGGCAAACTCAAATTTGGAATCAACAACAATTTTTCAACCTTTAAAAAAGGTTTTAATGTTGCCAACTTGCCCAACTTTGTTTGTATTTGAGATCCCTTATTTTGAAAAAACCTGTCATATCCTGAAAGAAAGGTAGAAGGTATCGGCGCAAGTCAAATTGTTTTCATTGTCCAGACATGACCGAACCTTTCAATGATGGCGCAGAAAAGGTACATGGCGGAAAAACCGTCAAAACAGCGCTTAGCAGCACAAGATTCCTAAGATCATGATTTTTGTTCTGTTTTCCTTCTTATTTCCTGTTTTTATCGCTCTAAACATTTACAAATTAGAACTTGAGGTTTATTTTTTTAGAATGTTGCTTGGGCCGGAGAAGACTGTTACTTTGCAACATCTGGCCTCCTCAGTATTAAACTAAATTGTATCAAAATTGATCTTGGGATGTTTAATAGGAACAATTTAAGAAAACGTAAAGAGTCGTTGACATTCCTTCACGACAGGATCAAGGCTCAAAAAATGTCTTCGCTCGATGCAACATGTTTTAATAATTTTGTGACTTGTTTGCTTTTTTGCCCGGAATTCAAACTTTCCCCTGCAGCAGGAGATTTTTTGGCTACGTTGTAAAAAGTGGGAAGCTCTTCACCTCTGACGAACTCTGATCTCCTTGTCCGATGAGGCTTCTGGTAATTAGTTCTCAATTAAAACAAAACCGAACAGGAAATACATGCAGTAGAAAAATGTAATAAACCACCCACACGCCATTGATTTTTTAAAAGAAATTTGGCAAAGTATGCAGCAAAGAAGTTTTGAATCGAGCAGTAGTAATGCTTTTCCCCCCTCTCTAGTGAAAGTATTAACTTCATTAGATAGGCTAACATTTCGCGGGAAAATTTTGTCCAACGTTTGCATTGTTGTTTGCACGTTAGGTGTGTAATTTATGATGATTAATAATGGTTTCCTGTCAACTTTTCTTAAGGAATGAATTAGTGAGGAATGCCGTTCCACCCTATGAAACATTTACCCTTTAGGAAGAAATATTTTTCTTGCTGGTGTTTGTCTCTCACACGTGAACAGCGAGAGCATCGACCAACAGTTAATGAAAATTGTATAAATGAGGCTTAAAGCGCGCCAAATCGAAAGCTGGTTTGTCGCTTTGGGTCTTTTGGAACAGCGGCAAACAACGGCCGACTATGACCTTGACAGATTTCTGCTGAGTATTTTGAGAGATGGTTCGATTTTGTGTCGTTTAATAAATCGATTAAAACCAGGCGCAATAACCAAGGTGAGAGGACGATCTGGTTTTTAGAAACAGCGAAATAGTGTTTAGGTATTTTGTCATGTAAATGAGTTCTGTCTTGATATGTCCGCTGGTCGCTGATTGTAGATACACCAGGAACCTGTGTCAGAAGAGGAACGCTTGGAAAATATCAGGGCATTTTTGAGCGCCTGCCAAGACTTGCAACTGAAAGACGAAGAGGTTTGATACCAAATATAAATAATTCTCGTATATTATTATGTTTAAAATTAACACTGGCGTTTCTGTATTAAATTTTCATGTTTTATCTGAGCACGCTCAACAAGTAATGTTCCATGTACGCCATGTTTTTATGTGCAGATATTTTCACCAAGTGACCTCGACAGTGAAGAAGGCATTAACCGCGTTCTACAGACTCTCGACAGCTTAGAAAATGTCGCTGCTGGTAAGTTTCTGTTTATTTTTTGTTGTAAAATGAGCTGAGGGTTTTTGTTCAAGCTCAATGATGACATTGATTGACTGTCATGTGCCTAGCAATGCTCTTGCCTCTTTCGATCGTTTGAACAAAAGGCTTGTCGTGTGACAGGAAAATTGAATTAAAACGTTGCTGCTGAGGCTACAAATAGCGTTTATCCAGCCCAGATCTGTCGGTGAATTTCGCTTTCTTACGTTTAAAACTTCGGATACAAATTTCTGTATAATTCACGGCTGTTCGCAGGAGGAATATCGAAAGGTGAGCAAAACTTGCTTCGCTTAAGCTTGTAATTATTATATTACTTGTTTTATTGATTCTCTGCTCTGCATCTCAAGCCTGTTCACGTTAAACGACGAGAAACCAGGCTCTTTGACGGATCATAATAAGATTCGTTTCATGGCGTGACTACTTTTCCATTTGTACTTAAAACGTGTAAAAGCTGTGACAAAGTATTTCATTTATTGAAAGGCATCGTGGTAAACAATAGCTCAACACAAAATCATGTAAGAGAATTTCTCGTGATTTTTCTTTTATTTGCGTTCATCGATCTCTGGTTGTACTTGTTTGAAAGTTTAAATTTTCTCGTGATGAGTAAGCTTATGTCGAAAATATCACATTTCTCTAGGTTAGTTGTATTTCCTTCCATTATTTCTATTTGTGTTTACATGATACTACAGTTAGTTGAGGAAGTGAGCTGAAATGAATGGAAGACAAGTTTGAAAGTAGGAAACACGTCCGTATTTGGTCATAGTGTTAGTTTGAAAGGACTAAACCTTTATGGTAATATATTTTGACGTTTTGAACCCGAACAAGCTTAATATAACCAAACTTCAGCCCTATATAAAACTGAACGTTTTTCAGTTTCTTCCAGTCATATCATGTTGCTGACTTGGCCCTATGTAGGTATTCAGCGTGTTTACTTCTCAAATCAATTTTGTTGGGTTTAGTATTTTTCCACGAGGAAAACATCAATGCTGCAAAAAATTAAGTCAGGACTTCGTAAGTTATTGAATTTGTAAGATCTTTGATATTTGCTTTGAGTATTTAGTGTGTCTCTTGTACATGGATGAGTCAGGAAGTAGACACATTTTCTTGTTGATGTGAGTTTCTTGATTTTATATGTTTGACCAAATCAAATTTTCACCATAATTTTTGTGTGGGGACAGGAATCATGCAGTATATTAAAGATTGTGTTCAATTTCATCTCATTTGTCATTTTTAATATGATAAATAAACATAAAAAAGCCTCTAATTGTACAAAGAAATTATTTCAGGAAACAAATATTTTTTAAGAAAATTTGTGGTTGCCTTTTCAGAGTATTATTTTGTGTTTTATATATATCAGAATGTATGATACAATAAACATATTTAAAATAAAAGCCAATTAGTATAAGTAATAGCATGATTAGTAGTGATATTTGGCATAAATACCACGAGTGATATTTCCAAATTGTTATACGTAATTTCACGAGCCGTTAGGCGAGTGAAATTTGAGACAATTTTGAAATATCACCAGTGGTATTTGTGCCAAATATCACGTAAAAATCATGCTATTATTTGTTTATACTACTACCCGCAAAAGGTTTGTAATTTTCACATGTAGGTATTTCAAATTAAGCTGAAATACCACTGCTCTAAGCCAATCAAATTGTAGAAATTTCTCATGTAGTAGTATAAAACCTGGAAATTTATTTCACTCTTAAAGCAAGGTTCACACAGTGTTGAAAAGTCCTTGAATTTTGCTTGGAGTCCTTAAAAGGTTCTTCAATTCTATTTTTCCTTTAAAAGTCCTTGAATTTTATTCAACTTTGAATGCAATGGGTTGGAAAGCAAATTGCTTTTCTTAGACTTCAGTATTCTTTTCTTTTTAAAGCAGCTTATAGAGAAACATTATTGAGAAACAAAGTAATCCAATTCAAAAGTCACTCAAAAGCAAAGTTGGCAGCAGCTATGTTTTTAGCTCTTAACGCTCCAGCGCATGCCACATGTATTTTTATTATGAGTTCTATGTTTCAACAGTAAAGCAAGGGAAAATTGCAAAGACTCACTTCAACTTACTCCACCCAGATCTGGGTAGTACTTCTGAGTGGTTGGTCCATAAGGGAAATTTGTTTCAATCGATCAGGAGCACTACCCCCAGGTGATCTGTGACGTCATTGCGGGGGCCTGGGGAGAGAAATTTTAATGCCGTATCCCATAAACCAACGCGCACACCAATTCAATTCAATTCAATCTGTTCCCGTCAGCTATGGTTTATGGGATACGGCATTAAAATTTCTTTCCCCAGGTCCCCGCAGTGACGTCACAGATCACCTGGCCTATCTGGGTAGCGTCATGTCATCAGTATGGAATTTCTAGGCTCATTCCTCGGAGGTCATTTTGTGGGGAATCCAGTGGTCGCGATGCAAAATGTCAGCTGTTTTCTCAGACTAGCTTTTTTGAAAATTATAGAAACGTTAATGACACATTGAAGTTGCTACCAGTTGAAGCTTGACAGAAATTGCATAAGGAATTAGCATACTTTGCCTGTCACGTTGGCCACTAAGTAGAGGTTGACTGTTTGATACAGGTCTTTTTAATAGAGGTTTGACACTACCTGGCTATTATTTGTTTTTCAGGATATGGTTTGGGAAGGCAATTTACTCATCACCATGAAGTAACTGCCGCAAATTCTACAACAAAAACACAAGACTCAGAGAGAGAACCCACTGAGGGCACTAGACATCTTGTGAGCATAACTTTAGACCAGGATGTTTTAGGGAAGTGGAAACCCTTTAAGGTTTCTGAGAAACTGCCCACCTACCCCTCCCTCAACTCATTAACACCTACTTCTCACTTAGGGCGAAATGGTAGGATAGGAGAGGGCTAGGTGGGCAGTTTTGTAGAAACCTAAATTGATCTGGGAAGTACACTGCATGGTTCCCATTATTATATTTTTGCAGTAGTAAATAAAATTCCAGAGATAAGTCCCCTACATGTAACCCTCCCCGCTCAAACCAAAGTTTGTGGTGCGAAAAGTCTCCTATTCTAGGTCTCTTTGTTGCAGATTTGCTTCCATTCACTGTCATCTTGAAACATATTGTTCGTAGTCATAAGCATATTTGTGAGATTTAGGATACTAAAATGGGCTAAGACACTTGTTTGGGTCGAGTATAACCCAATCTTGAGCCAAAGGTAGTACGATTGAATAGACTTTGGAGAGCCTATTTATTATGCACCTCAGACTGGGGGTTATTAGAGTCTGAGGGGTAAGTAGATGAAATAAAAAAGAACTACAGTCCCCAAAGAAAATAGTATCACAAGTTAATATCCTTACTTTTTATTGATATTAGGGAGCTTAAGCAACAGCGTTTTTGAGCGACGGATGTCAACCGGAAGTGGACTTTTTGCATCATTGGGCAGTGGTTTGGTTAAAACTCGCGGGTAAATCATCTTTAAAAGAGAAAAGAAAGTTAGCAATGAAAATTTGTTAGCGTCAAGGCATATAAAAAGGAAGAAAGCCTAACTTCCGGTTAACGTGGGTTGCTCAAAAACGTGTGCTTAAGGTGGCTGAACACAGTTTTGCGGGCAGTCAGCGGTAACTTGCGTGACGGCGAGTGTTTTAACTCAGACAAACAAACATGGCGGCGAAAAAGCAATGGTAAAAAGAAGACGATTTCTCAAAATCTACTCATTAAAATTTTGTGATATTTGGAGGAATTTTTACTTTTATCGTATTTTAGATAATGAGAACTTTAAAATGGAAGTTAAACAGACGATTTTTGTGACACATTTAATAATTACAGTACAATTATATTATTGATTATCTAAAAACCCCTCTGTTAAAATTTGGTCAAATAAGTTTCAAATGGTTATGATTAGTTATAGTAAGCTATGTTCAAGTTTATAGGAAAATCTAATGAGTGAATTTTCTGTAAACTGAGCAAAAGTGAAATTTTAAGGTTGTATTCAATCGTTCATGTTGCCATGGAAACTACGAAAATGTCAAATTTTACCTGTCAATCAAAATCTTTCATCAGTATATTTTTCATATGCCAAGTTTCAGCTTGTGAGCTGTGACCCTTCTCTTGCTATAATTTGGCAAATGACATTTACTCACAAACTGCCAAAACTGTGTTCAGCCACCTTAAATTCCCTATTAATGTTGTTGTAGGAGATGACAGATTATGGAGGTAGAATTCACCTTGTCAAAGCAGCTTTTCCTTTCAATGGACAAGATGAAGATGAGGTACAGTTCACTGCTGGTGACTATTAACATGCAATCGTACTATTTTGCACACCCTAATAAATAATTAGTGTTTTTGGACGAGAGTCGGCAAGATATTATGTTTTTTGTTATTGGCAAACAGATCACCGTTATCAATTATTGATATGCAAGCACTGACAAAATGCACATCATTGTGAGCCAAGTTGAATAGTAATAATTTTGTTTTATAATTCGATGAGAATACTCTGGGCTGTCACTGAAATTTTAAGTTGCTGAGTGCAGGGTTGTCAAAAGTATCCAGCTGCCCGCAAAAATCGCTGCCTACTTGGTTGGTATCGGCTGACTACTGTACTTGGGATTTCTTTATGGATGGCGTCTGTTAAATAAAATATCCCCAGACTGGCCGCTTACTTTGACAACTGAGCTGTCTACTTCAAAACTTTTTGACAACCCCGTGAGTGTGTGCAGGGATTAGTAGGCGAGGAATGGATCTGCTATGAATTTGTGTTGGTTCTATCTTCCCTTTGTTTCTGATGAAAGGATCATAGTAGGCAGGGATTTGTAGCTGGGGAAAATCCCCAGCCCCTGGTCCTCAGTGACAGACCTGTCTGAATACTTGTGCTGTTTTGTAAGTTAAAATGAAATGCAAAGCAGCCATTTTGTTTTCAAAGACAGAATCAAGCTGTACATGAGTAGAACATTTTTTTGGTGTCAAAAAATCTTTCTTCTGTTCAGCTTGAGCAGACTGCTATCTGTAGGCAGTTTGAGACTATATCTGCAGCAAAGCCATGACTTTTGTACTATCAAAACTTTGGATAGAATAATTTGAATGATAAATACATTATTTCAACTCGCCATTAATGGAATCATTAGACCTCTGGTCTTTGTTTCTGAGATTTTTATAATAATTGTAACAAGTGGCTACCACTGGATGAGTAGAAGGCTGTGAGGGAAATAAATGGTGGTAAGGCTATATTCCTCCATGAATTCTAGAAACTTTCTCTCTGTGCAAAATTTGTTTGGTATGAGTTTAGAGATGCAGTTTCCAGGAAACTTGATGTCAGCAAAGAGTGCTATTCAGGAGTGCTTTTCATTATATTTTAATTGCAATATTGTCCTTTGTAGTAATGGATTTAAAAAACTTGCATAAACAATCATTTTTTGGTTTCCTTCTTTTATAAATCTTATAATTTATTCTCACAGTTCAGCCCTCGTTTTACTAAAGTTTTCCTGTTTTTGGATTATGTAGCTTTGCTTTGAAAGGGGAGACATCCTTGAAGTCACTAAGGTTGGTGTAGAGCCAGTGTTTGGCAACTGATAAACTCAACTAAATTACTGAAGCTGTTTAAGTTCACATTTTTCCTCAATCCTAGTTATACTGTTCTTGGGGTTAGGTTATAGAAAGGTAGAGTTTTAACAAAAGAAAAAAATAAATAATTAAATCAAAATAAATAACTATTTAGAGGTAAATATTTGACAGTTTTAGTAAAATCTGCATTTACTGTGGCTCGTATGGCATAAATATCATCAGATTCTTAGATTGAAGTTTATATTGTGGTTCAATTTTATCCTTGGTTTAAATTTTATTTTCTTTTGTTTTGGGGTATGCTAATTAATATATGATAAGGAGTTTGAAACAAAAGAAAGTAAAATTTAAACCAAGGATAAAATTGAACCACAACATATATATTTGTTGTTTCAAGTTGATGGTAAAAATTGTCTTCTTCAATAACTCTAACACTGTGTTGCTGATTGTATGTATTGTATAAACACCTGTAGTGTAGTGTTAATTATCCACTGGTGGTGGTAGATAGGAATAGTTTAGTTCTTGCCATGAAGAAGATAACTGTATATTCCATGGTAGGAATGTGTAATTCATCTCCCACTGTGTTTCTTTGCAGGTTGTGGATGGAGGATGGTGGGAAGGCACTTTAAATGGCATAGTTGGATGGTTTCCTAGTAACTATGTCAAAGAAATATCAGCAAGTAAGTATTGTTATTCTTCCGCTGTTAGATACATTTTTAACAGAATTTTTTTAACTTTGTGTCAAGACTGTGAACAGTCCTTCAGTTTTTGTGGCGAAAGTTTCTGGGCTGTCTTTTTTCATCATGGAGCTGTAGTGTGGAATAATTGGATAAGGAGCAGAGAGGAACCATGAAAATAGAGATATCTTAGGGAAATCTTCAACCTGTACATTGTACCTAGAGTTTTTACTACATAGTCCCTCTCCTCAAATCTCACTCAAAACATCATTCAAGATAGTAGCTACCAAACAAACCAGACAAAGAAGTAATTTTCAATGTTACAAATAAAGGGGTTGCTTGCAGTCTATGCATGTGTATGATATCATGAGAAAAATCCCACTAGTTTTTGTTTTGCCCCTGGTCCTGTACCCAGAGTACAGCTGTACATGTGGTTTCTCATCCCTGGTTTTGCTAACCCCACTAAACAAAATGGTAGCTGTTCATTCTATTTACCCTGTCTATTTCTTAACCCATTCACGCCTGGAAACTTTGCCAAAAAGTGCGTTTTGAAGCTAGGCAAGCAGGTTTTCTGGTCACTGTCATGCTATAAAGAGCTAAAATGTACCATAGAACCATTTACAGGATGTACACTTCACAGCCTTCTGTTCCAAATGCAAAATATTAGCTTGCGAAGTTTGAGCTTGTGCATTGGGCATTTAGTAGGCTTCATTTTGGTGGGAAAAGTTTTTAGAGAAGCTTGTAGGATCTTAGGATTAGAAGAAAGGAAAGGTAGGTGGGTAGTGGAACAAGATTTTCATGGAAATTTTCACGGCAATATTACTTGGTTTTTTTGCCTTTTTCTCCGGTGTCCTTGACTGAATTGTGCTCATTCTCATATTGGTTTGAAAGATTTCTTCACTCTGCACAAGTTAGTGGACAAAGTTGTCCTTGACCATTAAAGCAATGATGTCACAAGTGGTAGAAGGGACGTGGATCTGCACGGACGTTTATGGGTGGCTCAGGGCGAATGGGTTAATAAAAAAACAGATGTACATGTACTCCAAAATAATTGAGGGTCTGTCTTCACCTTTAGGTCCTGAACCCACCACACCAGTCTCACCACAGCCATCACCATTATCATCAAGTAAACGAGAAAGTGCTAGGGTCTATCATAACTTGGTGAGTGACTGACTGTCAACTTGAGTGTTTTTTAGGTGAACATTGTCACTGGTGAGCATTAGCAAGAAAGCAAAGTATTCTTATTACAGTGGAAGATTCAAAATTTTGTGTAATGTAAGATCACAAGCATGTACAGTTGGTTGCTTTGCAATTTTCTGGGACATAAGCCTGCCCAACTATCACAGTTGAATTTGCAGGTACACATGACATCTCAAGGCCTTAACACTTGGTCCACCAGGGAAAAACGGACAAATTATAGAATATAGAGAAAGTGCTTAAATACTATTTTCATGCAAATGTTTATCTCATTTTCACTTCCAAAAGACTATAAACACAACTAATAAAAGCACCACAGCTTGGCACCCCACTGTCCAATACAGGGTGCAAAATTGGTGGCTTCTGTTGCAATAGACCTCTTTAGCAAATGTAGGTCATGTGGTATTACTCAATTCAGAACTTTGTCTTATTGACATGTAATATGCAAATGTCACGGCTTGCAGTAGTGCCATTACACTCTTATTTTGACTTATCTTTTGCTGTTTATTGTCAATGAGTCTTGGCAAAGGCAATGCAATGACAGTGATGGCTTGTGCAGATCTGAAAACTGTCTTATCCAATTGCAGCGCAACAAATTGAGCGCCCCAGTCCTCTCCAAATGCATTCGCATTTTCATTTGACATTGCATTTTCTTTGCTGAATCTGTAAATTGACTTTCACATAGAAACTTATTTGTTGTTTTAATCTTTTAGGTGGTTCAAAACATTTTGGACACTGAAAGAGCTCATGTTAGCGAGCTGCAGGTATGTTTTGTTTGTATTTAGAGTTGTTATTTTAACATTTCTTTGCTAGTAATTAACCCTTTAAGCCCTAAGAGTGATCAGCATTAAATTTCTCCTTGTAATATCAATGCTTTGTAAAAGAGAGTGGTCATGAGAATTATGGACATGATCACACAAGATGAATTTGCTTGATATTTCATCAACTTCTCCCCACTACTTCTGTAGGAAATGAATAGGGGCAACAAAAATGAGAATTCAAATTTTGATCTTAGGGTTCAAAGGGTGAACATTTCTTTGCTAGTAATTAATAGGATGGGTATTAATCTTGCAAAGCCTTTGTTTAAAAGCACAACATCATGTGTTTGGTTTTTGTTGCCTCTAATAAGTATAATTTGATGATATGTCTTCCTTTTTTATTTTACCACAGGCCTTGCTACAGAATTACTTAAAACCACTGCAAACATCAAATATGTAAGTATTATTTGTCTTGTAAGCGTGAAAAAGGTTTTCAAGTCTTCATTGTAATCTTAAAAAGAAAGTGTTTTGAGTATTGGGTTATTCCAGTAAAAAATCCACACCCCCACGAAGGAAGGCACGGTTTTTTGACCCCTGCTTCCACGTGAATTTCCAAAACTGCTTGAGCCCCCCTCCCCTCAGGATTTCCAAGTTCAAGACCCCCCCCCCCCCCACCCATCTGGATTTCCATAAAATTGTTAGACTCTGTAATTTAAAATTAACACTCAATGCAGAAGAATCCTTTAGGCACTTAGATGATCTTTTTATTAAATAAGTCTCAATTTTCCGTTGTTGTTGTAAAAGTTAAGATTCCATTTTCACATCTTAAACAGGCTTACACTTTTTGCAAATCATAGTTGAGTGAACTTCTCTTTTTTTCTAGAACAGGCAAAATATACAGCAATATATACTACAATAAAGCTCAAAACTAACTATGTTCCTGAATAAATGGCTCTCTACTTTGTCGATAAAAAATGACTGTGAAAAAAAGAAAAAGGACACTTAGTAGGATATTACATGACACGCTATACCGCTTGCCACCACACTTACCTTTCAAAATGACCACCGAACAACCACGCTTACTTGAAAGTCATGTTTAGTGGTAAATCACCCTGAAATAGCATTGACCTTGGAAAAATGTTTAATTCAAGGTAAAATCATTGTTTGCTTTCCTTGAATTGAGTGCTTTTTGTGTGAATTATGCGATTTTTCTTGATATCTTCAAGTTATCGCTCATCTCTTCTACAAAACTGGAAACTTAAAATAAATGTGGTAAGAGGTCTGTAGTTTGAAAAGAATAATAAAATTTAAGAAGGCAAAGCAATTTTTTGAAAACTTATCGATTGAAGTGATTGAAACATTGATGAAATTGAAAGTTACCCCCGAGGATGTATTTTTAGGTTCAGAGCCCCCTTCCCATCTGGATTTCCAGAGCCGTTAACACCCCCCTCCCCCCGGGGGGTGTGGATTTTTTCTGGAATAATCCATTTCTTCGTGATTTTTTCTGTGGTGTTATTCAGATTACCACCCAAGGATATGAAAGTACTGGCTGGAAACTTTGAAGAGCTGGTTCAGTTTCAACAGATGCTTTACAACCTTTTGGATGATTGTTCACAGTAAGTAAAAAAAAAATGTGCACATATTTTTCCAGTGCTTAATCTGCACTAAACAAAAGAGCACATCTGACTTCAGTGCAAATTAATTGGAAAGTTAGCCAGCTGCAAGCAGACTAAAGTAATGTGTAGATTAATTTGGCATTCAATTTTTTTGCTGTAAACAGGGCTGAGCTCTAAGAAAAATTGAAGGGAGCCCAGTGCTCCGAACCTGTAAAATCCAGGGTACCCAGCATACAATTTGTATGCAAAAACTAAGATTTCTAGTCACCCGAGAACAAAAGTTAGGCGCCACAGGCCACCAGGTACTCCTAGAGCACAGCCTTGGTGAAGTGGTTTACTGGCTTTCACTAAGGTATACATGAGTGTGTGTGAGAATAGCAAAGGGGGGAGGGGGTGCTGTGTTGGAAAAGCCTTCAATGTAGGAAATAAAAAACTGTATCACATGACCATGCATCTGCATTCTGAAGGAGCTGGGTATAAACAGGGTTGTCAGAAAGTTTTGAAGTAGACGGCTGAGTTGTCATAGCAAGCGGCCAGTCCAGGGATATTTTATTTAAAAAACACCCTCTGTAAAGAAATGCCAAGCAGAGTAGTTGGCCGGGCTAAGCAAGTAGGCGGCAATTTCACCGGCAGCCAGCTAGTTGTGACAACCCTGTGTAAACGAGGCCATTATTAGTTATATGTAGTCAAGATTTAACATTTTATAACATTATTTCCTCTAGGTTTGCTTTAAGAATAATGTTTTTATTAATCAGATTTACAAGTAACCATAATCTTTCTTTCATTTTTTTTTCAGTCTCCCCTTACATCAACAAAGAATGGGTGCCAGTTTTCTACAAATTGCTCCTCAGGTAATGAAAATCCCTAAAAATGACCAAACATAATAATTTTGTACCAAAATAATTTTTATTTTAATGCGTAAAATGCTGACAAAGAAAACGCATAACATCAACTTTTAAGGCTGGCTTTCACCAACAATGGAGTCGGAGTTAAAATCAGAAGCGTAGAGCTCATGATCTAGTGAAAACAGCATTCCGATTCCGCTTATGACTTTGTCGCTTACGTTCTGCTTATGATCTAGTGAAAACCAAATTGTTGGAGGTGGAAGTAGAAGCAGAAGACCTAAACCAATCACAAAGCGTGGGAACATGCATTGTGATTGATTTATCCTTCCGCTTCTGCTTCCAACTCTGACAATCTAGTTTTCACCAGATCATAAGCAGAACGTAAGCAACAGAGTCGTAAGTGGAGATGGAAGAAATGGAAATGTTCTGATTCTTCTGACTCCAATTCCATCGTGCTTATGACTCCGACTCCAAGTCGCTAGTGAAAACCAGCCTTTACAATGCAGACACCGAAACTGGGACACTTAGAAGAAGATTGTTTAATCACAACATTTCTTAAATCAAGAGATTCTCAAGTTTTTTTGCTAATGGACCAATAAAATTCAAGTATTCAACTATGCAACTGTTGAAAACTTAAACACTGTTTGAGCATAAGTGACCTCTCAGGAAAGTCCCTCTCAGACAAAGTCCCGGCGTCTAAAACAAATTATCATCTGTTTTCTTTTTTTCCTAATACTATCAGGGACTGGAATAGCCTACCCCTGAATGTTGTTGAGGCACAAAGTGTAAATTCTTTCCGAGCTAAGCTAGACATGTTTTGATTTTTTGTATTTTATTGTTATTATTTCTTAATATTATTTGTAAGGCCGCTGACCTCTTGCTAAGAATCATCTCATCGATGGAAAGCAAGTATTTGGAAAATAAATAAAATAATAAATAAGAGCCCTCAAATTTATGAATGTTATGGTCCATAACCAAAAAACTTGAGAATCTTTTGTTTTCAGAAAACATACAATCCTCTTCTAAGTGTCTCGGGTTCAGTGTCTGCACTGTTAAGTAAGAGCCATGTGTAGCCATAACAGTGTTGTTATGTGGCTAAATGAAATTTAGGCTAAGTTAAAGTTGAGACAATGTTGGCAAGCAGTCTCTCACTTGTGATTTTCGGGAGCACCCTAATAGCTTTGCAGGGGCATTTGGGTTTTACAGCTTTGCGGCTGAGGTCATGATCAGCCTATTATGTTCACCTTGATTCTTGTTGTGTGCGCTCGTTAACCTGTTTTTCTCCCTTCCCTGCCCTCCCTTTGGTAAGTATATGGTGAGTAGTCTAGGTTTCACTGGTTAGCAGTGTGACAGTGCCCGGTTGGTTGCCACTCACAGGGTTGTCGTGGTTATGCATTGCTGTCAGCTAGGGCCCTTGGCTCCACCATATTTTTGGGCACCTCCCCCGGTGCTCATCTTTGTTGATGAGTTTAACATGGCAGTGCAAGGGATAAAATAATCTTGCTAATTTAGAGAGAATGACATTTGATAGTTAGAAGAGTTGGTTACAATAGGATTCCTTAGTTAAGTAGGCTACATACATAATAATAATAATAATGATCGTTTATTCAATGTTTTTGCAGCATAAGCTGAATTACAAGGCGGGTCATTAATTACATACAAATACCTCGGAATTATGACATAAATATAACTGATTATGATTATGATACATAAACTTTATTAAAGTGTCAAGACGAATTAAAGTTCTAGACGAATTAGATAGAGGATTGGGGAGCACACTCCCAATACACCAGGCAGGCAGACAGCAGAAGCCACTATGCATACCCACCACTCTAAGATGAGCATGCACAACAAGTAAATGATAGCGACAATCTCAGGTAACTGAAAAAATAGGGGTCTGTAAGCTTGCTGAAATAGGGAAATTTTCGTCTTTACTAAAGTTTAATTTGCTTTGACAGATGAAGGAATTGTATATGATGTACTGTGCAAACCATCCAAGGGCAGTTGAAGTGCTTTCAAAATATGGGTAAGTAAAGGGAAACATAACCAAGATCCTAGGTGGAAAAGCAAGGTTATGTAAAAGTTTTTATCCTTCAATTAGTTAATCAACATGAAACCAACTATAAGTGTGTTAAGGAGTTCCTGCTTTGTACTGAAAATTGGGTGGCATCCTGCAAAGTTACTCTTTGACCCTCACCATCACTGTAAAGCGTATCCGTGCTTCCTCACAAGTCATCATTAAGCCTTTAAGTCCCAGTAGTGTCCAAGATCAATTTTCTCCTTACAATTATTATCCATACACTGCAAATAGATAAGTTATGGGAATCAATAAAATGATCACCCAAGAGAAAATACTTTGATCTTTGAACAAATTCTCTCAGCTAATTCTTTAAGGAAATGTATGGAGATCAGTTTGGAGAATTTGTATGTGGATACTGGGGCTTAAAGGGTTAACAAAATTGGATGACCACATAGCGGGAGTTTGATTTTTTTTAATCACAAGTATTATAATTACAGACCGAACTGGACAACGGAAAGTTCTGTACCAATTTTAAATTAAATCATAACAGCTGACATAACAAAATTTGTGATATTTCAAGTTTATTATTTCAAGTTTAAAAAAAGCAAGATATTCCAAGTCTTTTCAATTGGTAGCAGTGAAAATAGAAAGCCCTCAAGTGCATGCGCACGATGGCGTGTACTGTCCAGTTACTTAAGCAGGACATGTACAACCACTGACTTATTACACTGTCCTATTAATGCTAAAAGTAGGACAGCTGATAGCCAATCAGATTTGAGGATTATGTTATAGATAAATCTACCATTTGGTTTGTTGCCTTGCAGTGATGAGTTGTCGGCATTCATTGAAAGTAAGGGAGCTCCAGCACCGGGGATACTAACACTGACAACAAGTCTTAGTAATGTAGGTTAATCAACACTCTTGTTTCTTTACTCTTCTATGTTGCAGCTTAATGTTGAAACATTTTCATCCCACATTGTGGTAGAATGGCATTTCTGTCTATTTTCTGACTGGCCATGGGAAAGTTAACACACACCAGGAAAAATCAACAAATCATTAACTAAATCTGTGTGGTGGCCAGTAGCATTTACATCATAACTCAGTGGTAAACACACAAAGTATCATGCGGGCTGTCTTTGTTTGAAAATCCGTGTGAGCATCATTTTTTATTGTTTATCTGGGCCATAAACAAGGCCACAGCTATGCCTTCCATAAATGATGATGCAATGTTTTCAATTACAAAGAGTCTCTTTCAAGACTCCGATGAGGGCAAGCTGGATTCATTAATAACTGAAATAAAGCATTTATGACCGAAACTAAATATTGGAGAATTTGACCTCTCTCGCCAAAACATACATTAAAGGCTTTTGGTTTTCAAATGGCTTTTCATTTACTAGCTGCTTTTCAGGTAACTGAACCACTTTTTTACCCATTTGGTGGAAACATAAGCCCGTTCAAACAGTTTGGTCACCAGTCATTGGAAACATCAGCCTGTTTAAGTGGCTTGGTCATCCATTCCATAGAAACATGCATCTTGGTTAGCTGTTTGTTGTTAACATGAGCCGCTCAAACAGCTTGGTAATTAAGCCACAGTGAAACCCTGTTAGGGTTAAATTCTGACAAGTGACATGGCCTTGAAACAGTGACATAAGAGAGATGAATTTGCGACACACAACATGAAGTTGGTTCAAAACCGTGAAAGCGATGAGGAGTATCACAAATACAATAGTAAAGTACTGACAGTGATGTGGCCTCCTCTTCAATAGGCAAAATGACAGCTTTTGAAAATCAGACGAGGGACATACTAAGGTGTACATACCCCCTGCCCCGTAAGAGGGCCTTGACAGTGTCAGCCTTGTCAGGAAAAAACCTAACTTCAGTCAGACTTGATGGCAAGACAGATTTAAAAAAATCCAAGGGACAGCTAGTCATTCTGAAACTGAGAACTTGCTTGGTACTTAGATAAAGAAATAATTATGACTGACAACATTTCTGGTATGTCTGACTAAAATGGCAACTTGGTTAAGAATAAATCCCTCCTGAAAAGAGAAAAATATATTTGAAAAGTGAAAATCAACAACTTAGTAGTATCTCTTTTTGTTGTACAGAATTGTTTTTATGGCCATATGATTTTTCTACCAAATATTTATTTTAGTGTACTTAGTTAACTATTGTTTTGTTATCCACAAAGACTGTCTGTATAGTTGTTTATCAGACAGTTAAATGTACAATCCACTTCTAGGATTAACATTCTATGTGAGAGAACGAAGTTGTGATTCACTTTGATACATAATTTCTAAAAACGTGTGTTAAAAATCTTCATTTTCTTTTGCATTAGTCTGTTATCCATATTTTTTTTACTAATATTTGAAAAAATGTTGTGGTATGCTCTTTGCATGAATTTAAGTTGTGAATCCTTGTCTTTCTTGGTTATTAGCCCTTCAGGCATCTTGGCAAGTATCCAAATCATATGAAAGAGTTGGAGAGACATCTTGAGGTTTGATAGAATTTAAATTAATTTTGATTAGGTTCTGCATACATAACTCTAATAAAAAATGCCATGGATTTCTTCCCCTGTGAAATTTGTCAATAATATTATGGTTCATCACAAAATAGGATTTCTTTGACAGACTTTTGAGCAAGAACCATATTGCATAAAATAATAGCTGTACAACAAAAGCATAATTTTTATTGCTCTGTAATCTATGATTATTGATCACAACTTTACGGTGTATTTTTCATATTCAAATTAGTCAGTTAATGACCTGTGTAGCTTTGATTAGTTCTGAGTGAGATTACAGTAAGAACTGCTTCAGTGGCGGGCCCATCCCCTGGATCTGCTACTGTGCTTGAAGGTTTTCTTTCTTTCTAGAGTAAAATGAGTTTCTTATTACCACTGTTGACACGTAGTCGGTGCAGTCTGGTTTCATATTTGGTCGGAATTGAGACTTGTTGGTTCCAAACTTTTATTGGGTTGTAGTTTTTTTTGCCTATATCTAAATGTTACATCTTGTAAATTTTCCACCTTTGTTATTTCCTCCTATTTGTGTTTAGTGCTTTTTTTGCTGCATGAATTTTAATAGCCTGTGACGAATTACCGGAAGTGCGTTTCGAATTTCCCTTCAACCTGATTGGTGATCACGACAAACAAAACAAAGGCCTTTTTTAACTGGCCAATCGTGGCACGTACTCAAATCTGGGTACACAGCTGGAAGTCCAGAACAAGGATTTCAGCACTGTTTCACAGACAGAGTTAACCAGAGTTTAATTTCGTCTGCGCGCAGGCTAGAATCTTAAGTGGCATTAAGCACTTTCATGGGATAAAATTTTCTAAAATAGCATCATGTTAAAAAGTCTCTAAAGTATTTTTAACAGATTAATATTTCTTCCATGTAATAATGAAGATTGTAATATTTTTTTCTTGTTCACTGTAGGAAGGGCACATAGATGAATTGGACACCAAAAAGGCAATAGCTGTTTTTCAAAATTTGACAGTAAGTGTTTACAGTATGTAATAACATCAGCTGAACATTTTAGTGACAATTTGAAAATACTAAAACACAGATTACAGAGACACAGAGTCCCCTTAGGATAGGATTTTTTTCACCACCACACAGATGTGAAGAATTTGGATAAAGAGACTAAAGGGTCATCTTTCTTAAGCCTATTTATGACGAGTGTTAATTCTATCCTTTTAATGTCTCAGCTTAATTGAAGATTATGTTTTTAAGTAGATGGGAGAGATCACCAGCAGATAAAATGTCTTGACTGTTGAACAAGTTCTCCTGGAGAGTACCTTAAGTAGTTTACCTGGGAACAGTAAGGAGAATGTGTGTGTTGATATGCAGGATTGATGGGGTTAACAGTGGCAAGTGTCACGCCTGTAATCACTGTGTAGCTTGTCACAAGGTTTTGTTCAAACATGACTTCTTAACCTTGCCTGTTTCAACATGATTGTTTTATCACACAAATACAACCTCATTTGTTAAATGCTTGGTTGAACAAATAATGCCTTTTCTTCCTCTGATCTGTAGATTTTTCCACTTTCAGACAAGCTGCCATGAGACTAGGAAAAGAAAAGAAACCGAATTAGAAATGTTGACAGGAACGATAGAGGGCTGGGAGGAAGATGTAAGTGAACTTCATAGAAGATGATAACAATAATTGTGATAGGTCAAGTTTGCTTTCATTTCACTGTGTTCCCTAGCTTTCATAGTCATGTTTGTGTACCAGAATGTGAACTGTTATTTGCATTGAAGTGGTTGACATTAATTTTTTGAATGATAACTCTTTCAGGATTAATTTGAATTTACAAAGGTCCAATCTTTTTACAGTGTAACTGATTTTACATTTATTTGTGGATTATAAGGTTTACAGAGTTATTTAACAGGGTTTCATTTTTCGTAACCTTACAGCTTCCTCTGCATATTCCCTGCTCAGTCTTAACTTTGTTTACTTTAAATGTTATAATTTTTATTGTGCTTAAGATCTGAATGGTTTTACATGTACATGTATTTATTTCTCTTTGCATCCTAAGGGTTCTATTTGTTGCATTTTTATGTGCAATGTACATAAATCATTATAAGAAATTACAGAAGCAAATAACCCCGAAGCGTATAACTTCCCCCTATATGTTCAGAACCAAGCTCGGGTTTTTGAGCGGGCGCAGCCGTCCAATCAGAAGCACGGAAAGTTATTTTGCCCAAATATGGAATCAGAGAATTCAAGGCTAAAAACTTTTAGCTTGCAACACTTATACATGTAAGACCATGTAATTTCTACTGCTGAAAGAAATCGTTTTGTGGCATAAAAGGTAAAGTAATTATGTTGCTATAAATGCATCCCTGGCAAAACATAAAGAGCCACAAGGTTATAAGCAGTATGACTTGAAAACATTGACCAGCGACGAAGTAAGACAAGGATGTTTACGTTTCTTCACGATATCGCAAAGCCTCTTGCCGAAAATAGCAAAAGGCATCAGCAGCCTGCAGCTGTTTGACCGACAAAGATTATCCTCAGGCTACTAGCTGCAAACCCATCTACCACGACAAGCCAGTTATCTGCAACCTCTGTTCTCATTCAGCAAAACCAGCATGGTGACTGCAAACAAAATGATATGGCAAGCTTTGCAGAAGCGTTGTTCAAGGCGCCGACTAAGTCGGAATGGAATCTTTTGTGACTGTAGATTTTTTAATTCACCCAGAACAGTACGCGAACACATGTATGGCAGTTTTGATTAGACGTGTGACATGTGAAAGCTTGTTTTCTTTTTGAGGACAAAGAAAAGTTTTACGTTGCAAAATTTACCGTCGAGGACTTGTTTCTTTCACGGCGAATCGGAGTGCTCGTCCCTTTCTGAACCACGACCAAGTCAGCAACCTTTTTAAAGAATTTTCAGGTAACTTACATTTTACACATTATTTCTCGAGGAAAGTACGTTATTGAAAGCAAATTTATGTATTATTTTATAAATGTTTCATAGACGTTTTATAAATTTTTGGTAGAGTTTTCAAGATAAATTGGGAAATGCGCCCGATCTCAGACAGATAATTTAAGTGTTAATTTTTGCCATGTGCTCAGCCGATTTTACCTGTGGTAACAGATCCACGATCCAGTCAGTGTAAACTCATGGGTTTATGAATAAGAATTTTCAAAAAACAATTTGTGTGTTTATATTTTTCTGTTCGTTCATCCATAACATTAGTTGAAAACATGATCACCGGCATCTAAGTCTTGTTACACGCATTACAACTGCGAAGATGTAAGCCAATTTTATGCAATTTCTACTTTCGAGTTCAGCAACAGTAAACTGCTGAATTTTATTTGAAAATATGTGTTACTAGTTATTCTAGATAGATAGTAAGTGATGTTTTAAAGGTAATTTGCGCTAATGGTCACGCAAAAACCGTTTTTGAAGTAACAACTTTAAGAAATCGCTTCTCTTACGGTGCATGTCATTTGTAATCGACTTTGTCTTGTTAGGAGGAACTAACTCAGTCCTGGTCATTTGGGGATTGATACTGTATTACTTTTTTCGTAAAATATTACCTGGTATTAAAACAGTAAATGCTTTTTCCACCACATCATTTACATTGCGATAATCGCGATACAAGATTCGCGCGACAATCTCGCTTATCAGTAATTCCATATCAGGAAGTAAATTTTGATTGGTTCCCTAAAAAACCCGAGCTTTGCAACAGAGTTATACGGTTCGGAGTTATATGCTTCTGGAAATTATCATAGGTATTTACCATCAAGAAAAGGAAATTCAATTTCATTTAATGTATTTTGGTTATTCTTTTTTATTTCTTCAAATTAACAGTTCTATTTTCTTTGCAGGATATTAGCAAACAAGGAGATTTGATTTTAATGTCACAGTTTCTTATTCACGGGGAAAATGGGGTAAAATTTATGCTCTCTAAATTATACCTATAGTCTATTTTATTGTCTTTATTTTTGTCCTTCTCTGAGTTTTTCAGCTGCTTTGTAAAGCACATTTCTTCCCATTTTATGGTTAAGGATCCTTCCAATGTTAAGCCCCTTGTGCCCATAGCTTTCACATGGGGAAGCAAGATTAAAGTCAACTTCCTCTGTATAATTATTTAGCAGTCCATTCTCTTGCAATTTTACAGGCCAATGATTTTAACATACTTTATTGTTGGTAAGATTTCATGTCAAAATATCTCTTAGTGGAAAAATTGGCAGCTTAAGTTTTTAAAACGTTTCGTTTCGTATCTTGCCTGCCCTCAACAATATTTGATGATTAAGGTTACATGAACTTAGTAAGTCAGACTGATCTGGGGCAGTTAAGTTGTTTACCAAAGGTTAAACAGTGTCACTAACAACCTTATGCTATTTTTGGATACAGTCATAGTAATATTAGCAACTTATTTTTTCATTATCTGTTGACAGGTAATATTACTGATAATAAAGGAAGTTTCTAATATCAGCACTAATACTGTATGTGTTTTGGGTTATTTTTCCAATTTAGGAGGTCAGAGAAAGATCCTTTCTTTTGTTTCCAAACTGCCTCATTATTCTTTCAGTCAATGCAAATGCTTGTGGATACAAATTTGAGGTACAATTTCACTTTTTATACTACCACATGAGGAATTTCTGCAATTTGATTGTCTTAAAGCAGTGGTATTTCAGCTTAATTTGAAATACCTACATATGAAAATTACAAACCTTTTGTGGGTAGTAGTATAAACAAATAATAGCATGATTTGTACATTATATTTTGCTTAGATACCACTTGTGATATTTCAAATTTGTCTCAAATTTCACTCACCTAATAGCTCGTGAAATTACGTATAACAATTTCAAAATATCACTTGCGGTATTTATGCCAAATATCACTACAAACCATGCTATTACCTATACAAATTTAAACTGATTAAACCCATTGGTTCACTAGAATGTCCAGTCATTACTTGTCACAAGTAAATTTTTCAAAGACCAACAAAAGTGCACAAGCCCATAGGGCAAGTGCACTTTGTGGTCTTTGAAAAATTTACAAGTGTTTATTTATTCCAAATTGCAGAAGAAAAATCATGTGATTACTTATTAATAATATACACGAAAAACTTAACTACAACAACAAATTTTGACAGCGCACGTGTTTTTAGTTCATTCAACTGATTGGCTGAAACAGACTACTACCTTTGTCAAATTCGAACTTTTTTAAAGCCAACACTTTCAAAATCATTCAGCTAAGAACTTGGAATTTGCAAGGATTGATTTTACATGGTCACCAGCCTGTTAAAGATAACTTGCTTTCTTTAATAAGGAAACTTTCGGAGGCATAAAATTAACGTAAAAAGTCCTTTAGTATTTCAAATGCTCTGGCATGTAAATAGCATTTCATGCATATCTGATTCAAAGTTATTCCATTGTCTGGTGTTTTACAATAAATATACACTGTAGAATGCTTAATGACCTGTTTCAAACATTGGGTTACTGCCATGCCTAATTAAGAAATTTTAAAAGTTCACTTGGTTTACAATAATCAGCAAAAGTAAGTGTTTTTAAATTCATCCTGGGTTATGAGAGCCTGGTGTTAACAAGAAGCATTTACAAGAAGTATACTGCCGTTTTAAAATCAGGAGAACGCTTTGAGCAGCCAAAGATGACAGACACTTGCTGAGTTGTTTAACAAGTCTGCTTTTCATCATTGTCTGTTCCTGATACCCCATTATAGCTGGATTCATGGAGAAATTTTTGAGATGTAAAACTTGAAAATGAAGGAGGCTATTTGTTTTCTTTCGATGCTGCCATCGATGGGTGAGTGGAGCCACAGTTGTTGTGATGTCGGAAACTGACAGGATTAACATAATATTTGCTTTTTCTCAGCGCTGGGGTTTTCATTATTTCATTTCGCCTATTGCAAGAGAGAGTCATCGTCACTCTTCTTCGTCAGCTTCGTTGTAGTCGTTGAGGAAATTTATACCACTGTGGCCTGTGATATTAATATTGGCGATGTATTCTGAACTTGCAATCTTTGCTTTCTTCAGCTTGCTGACTGTTGTTTTTCTTGCACTATGATTCCTAAACTTATTTCTCACTTTCTTTAAGGCTAGTACCAGCTACGGATACTTTCATTATGTTAGTTATGGTATTTTCACCCATTGGTTTAGTTTGAACCAGATGTTTAAATTTTCGGTTTCGTTTGCTACTGAGGTAGAAAAATACAGACCACTGCATGGATGTTTTAATAGAAGTCTTCGCTCGACAAAAGACTTAAAGAGAGCAACTGGACACCTTTCTCCTCCAACAAATAACGTACATGACTTGAAATCCCTGTTGTTATCATGGAAAACTTGTATCGTTGTTCATTTAATTGCATGAAAACTGTAGCTGTCATGGCTTGCATGTGGTTGCCACCGTTTATGTTCTTTATTTTTGACTTTAGCATAGTCTGTCATATAAAGTAGCTTGTTTAGTTTCTCTGGCTCATTTTCCTCGATTTTGTTGACAGTATTAGTCTCTTAGCACCACATTTTCAATACATAGCCAGAAAGACATAAGTTTACTGTGTCTGGGTTTCTGGAATAAATTTTTTAACTTTTCTACTGTTGTTTTGCGTACAAAATCAAATCGTTGTTTGCTGAAAACCATGTTGTTAAAACAGCTCTAATCTGATTAGTTCTTGGTGGTTCTTTTGTGTTTTCAGCCAATCAGAAACCATTTGTAATTTGCACTCGTGTTACAGAAGAACTGCACTCCTTTCTCAGCCAATCAGAATTGAGTAATTTATTCGTGTATATTATTACAACTGTTATAAACAGTACTATGTCGACATATTTGAGGAAGAGATTCCATCGCAATGTCCTCTTGGTCTGTAGAGTATAGAAGTACACAATGTTATGCTCTTATATTGCATTACTTGAAAGGGGACAGGTGGCAAATTGTTTTATCTGTAAGTCGTAACTGTTCATCAGTAGGGTGCCAAAAATGTTTTAAATCCACAATTGGTATCAGCTGTATCATTATTGTGGATACAAATTTGAGGTACAATTTCACTTTTTATACTACTACATGAATAGTACATGATACATCTGTATCATTATTGTTGTTCTTGGTATTTTTTAATTGGCCTGTGAATTTTTGTCCATTTTATCTTTCTTTTTAGGAAAAGTACAGTCTTTCAGATATAACGGCTCATTCACTGGAAGATACAGAAGGCATTTTAAATGCTTTTGAAATTAAGGGTATGTAAAAGTTTTGTGTGAAAGCTGTTAGATTTATAATAACAAGTCTTGATTTATTCCCATGTAAATCAAGCCAGCCAGACATGTCATCATCTATTCCAAGTTCAGTCCAAAATATAATCATAACTACAACAAAATTCTCAAATCTGATTGGCTATCAACTGTCCTGATTTCCTGTAATAGGACAGTAAGCATCATGCCTAAGTAATTAGACAGTACACGCCATCGCACGCGTGCATTTAATTGGCTTCTTTCATTGCTGAGAGAAAAACTCTTGGAATTTCTTGTGTTTTAATGAGAAAAAACCCTTAAAATTGTTAAATGTCACAAATTTTGTTATAGTTATGATGAATTAGTAACAGAACTTTGTTTCGTCCAAGTCCATCAGTAATCGTACTCATGATTAAACAAATCAGACTCTGACCGGTTGTCCGATTTTTTTAACCACTTGTATGATTACAGACTGAATTGGACTCCACTCAGTCCTATTTCTATTATTTATTGAAGCCGGTCGTCCTTTTTGGAAACCTTTCACGCAGTGATATAACTGAAGGACTGAACTCTGCTTAATTTCTGTGCTGTATAGTTTATGCATACAGTTGTCTCTTCCTTTTTTGCCAAAATTGTCAGAGTGCAAAGAAAGTCAATTTTACTGCTTGCCCAGCATGTACTACCCCAAGAATCATTTTAACTAGCCTGAAAAAAATTTTGGTTGAGCAGGATTGGTGACAGTTTTTCGGTAATTTGAAATAGAATTCCCCAACAGACTTCACTGACCCATTGGGCAAGTTACAATCACTAGACGGACAGCAAATTTATCCACTCACCCTGGGCTATAGGACACCTTTCATTGCATGCTGAGTAATAAATAAGGTTTCTGTCCTTTTTGCACCATCTTTCAGTTGGCAGAGATGTCATGAAGTTGTCAACCAATCATCCTCATGAAAAGACAGCTTGGCTTGAAACCCTTCGGTTGCACTCTGAGAAGGGCAGTGTCACATCACCTTCTCCGTGGGTGGAGAGACATCCTGCACCATTCACGGAACGGACATTTTCAAAGTCCAGTCCTCCAAGAAGTGATTCTTTTGGGTCACCACCAAACTCAGCCACACCCAAGGGCTCTAGTAGTACCTCTGGTGTGTATTCACAGGTAAGGTAGTTGGAACCTGTTCTAAATGACAACTTCTCATCAGCCTACATTGCAGTAATGTCTCTAAGGCGGCACTGAGATCCTTGTTCTGGCCCCCTTATGGACTCAGTAGGGACCTTAAGATCCAAGGACAATGACGGCAGGGAAAACATCGCTGAAAAAGTGAATTGGCGTTCTTTCAATCTTCATCGCGAATTATTCCAAGTCACTAACTTTTTCAAATGTAGTCGAACCCTCCTAAAGTTGAATTCCTAAGAACCACATCCAAGTTCAGAAGGAGAGAGGAAATTTCACCGTCACTTGTGCACTTCCTCTGTACATCGTGAAATTAGGCATTTTCACGTCATAGTCATGCAGTGATGGCACAAAAAAGTGTGATGCACATGCAAAATTGTTGATTTGCTAATTAAAGCTATTGTTTTTGTGGCGTTTCTGTTTCCGTTGCCATCATCAGATCTAAAGGTCCCAAATGAATTACTGGAAGTGTGTTTCCAATTTCTCTTCAACCTGAATAGCTAATTGCACAGGCCAACCATCGCGTGTACTCAAATCCTGATACATAGCTAAGGCCCAGAACAAGAATTTGGACAGTGACTTACAGACAGCCTTATTAGCTGGAACTGTACTTTCATTTGTTGTGCAGGCTACATGTCATAAGCAAACATTGAACTTTTATAGGAGACTAGGCCTGTCGATAATATTTTATTGAAAATTCCTCCAAAGGTGCTCACCCTGTAGGATTTGTGATGTTTGTCAAAGGTCCTTCCACTTTTATGGAGCAAGTTGAATGATTCAGATCTTTTCTTTATAATAGTCGTCTAGTGAGGGGACAAAGTTCCGTTCAGCTTCAACTCCACATTCAGTTGCCACTGACCTGACAGCCTTCAGCTCAGTACCTCAAAGCCCACAGAGAAAGGGACATTGGGATTTCACAAGACTCAGACCTACGCCGCCCCTTAGGCCTGCATATGCACTGATTGCTAAGGAGGTATGGTAAACATATGCTGCTAAACGTAGGGGCTCTTTACTTGAATGGAGGAACGTATGAGCACCAGGAAGGTTCTAGAAGGCAGAACAACTTTTTGTTGGTTGTACATGCAGAAATTTCAGTCTGTGTGGGTACCAAGTAAAGAAGGAATTTAAGATGGCAGGCAACAATAACAAACATGCAATTTGGGCCCTTCTGCTCACTTTTACTAGCGCCCATAACTACATTTGAGCAGTAGCTGGCTGTGCTTTACTCCAAACGAAATTGTCAACCTTTATTGCAGTGATTACCCAGTTAATATCATAGGTGATGAATTACTCCTTAATTTTGGCCCGAAATTTCAGCGTTAATTTGTAATTTCACATGTGAAGTTACAAAATTGCCATGACAACCTGCCGTACATCTCCGTTTCAAGATGGCGACGAAGTTTTAAAATGTCATGAATGAAGATGTCAGGGCATAAAAAGACGCTTTAGAAAACCTGAACACACGAAAGAGCACATCAAGAACGATTCTTAGAGTGGAGTTCACGATCCATCAATACGATCTGGGATAAACAAGTCAAAAATCCTCGATTGCTAACGTAATAATATTATTCGTCACCCATGATATTTATAGGTAATCAAATGGTATACTCGTGAAATTAGGGAATAATTTCACTCGTCACCATTTGATTACCCAGTGAACAACTGGGTGCAATTATTGTTTGGTCTGTCTCTAGTGCTAGGATCTTCCTGGCAGTGCTGGTCCCTCTTGCAACCACCACTGGATGGTAAATTATCTGGTGTTAGTATAATTACATTGATGACTATCGAAAATAGAGCGCTGTGATTGGCTACGAGCTTCTCTCTATCCCGCTATAATCACCGCGCGGTGATTATGGCTAGCAGTTTTCAAAATGGCAGCCAGATTTTTTGATGTTTTGGGGTTGGAAATTCATCAATAATTTTATTTTCTTGAATAATCATCAATGTAATTATACTAAAACAATTAGGCGACGTGAATATTGGCGAATAGTCACCTCGACTTTGTCTCGGTGACTATTTGCCGATATTCACGTCGCCTTCGGCGACTAATTGTTAAATAACCAGTGATTTTGTTACCTCTCTGTCCTGTGTCCCTGATGCATAAAAATCTCCAAAGACACAAAAATAATAATTCATGGCATGCGTCCCATTAGCCTCCCCGCAGATGTCCTGTGGGTTTGTTTTTGTTCGTCATGCATTCATTTTTCCCCACGGACTGAATGTGTGACAAACAAAAATAAACCCCACAGGACGTCTGCGGGGAGGCTAGCATTCCATAAGACACAAAGAAGGATGAATCGATTTGAAGATTTTTTGGTAGAATATCCTGTTCATGTGATTTCTGTGGCTGTTGTTTAAAGATGTATATATATTTATTTTATTCTTTTTTGTGCTTTAAATATACAGAAGAACTAGGCAGGGTGCAAAGAAAGTCAGTTTTATGACCTGCCATTCAGGCAAGCTGTAGCTAGCATTTACTAGCCCACAAGTCATTTCAACTAGCCCCCAAACCCTTTTTAGTTAGCAGGATTTATTACAATCCTTCTGTAATTTGAATGTCCTAAAAAAACAGCACTTGGCTGTCGGGCAAGTTAAGAACACAAATCACTAGCCCGATAGCAAAATCCAGTAGCCCCGGGCTATCAGACACAACTCTCTTTGCAAGCTGCTATATTTTAATTTCAGTAAACTGTAATAAAGAGTTTTGGTGTCCGTTTCCAGTTTGTCTGGTTACATACACTGTAAGGGCCCAAGTATTTTCAATTTAGGTCCCCCTTTTTTAAATGGGACTCACTGATTATGGATAGGGACTCGTGATTTTTCACAAGATGGGTCCCAGCACTCACCATAACTATTTGTAGCAAAATCACTGTGCTAACAGTAAATTATTATTATCAACATTGCCCTACTTTGCCTTTTTATTTATTTCTACCAAGGACACATCCACAACTCATCGTTCAATGAGAGGCTTACTTCACCCATCACGAAAAAAACAAGGTGACATTGCAAGTTTATTTCTGTACAGCTGATAAACATGAATCATTGATGTACAAAAGGTGTGGTCATTGAGTTCTCGTCTGTAGGTTGAACCTTGCAACTGCTTATAAAATTTAAACTGAGCTCTAAACAGAATCGGTAATAAAAAGAAAGTTTAAAATAACTACCGAATACTTAACATTAATAGACTATATTAAAACAACCTTTTTAAAAGCATGATAAAAGGTAATAATGCATTGTTGTGTGGTAGGTTTTAATGAATGCCATAGCATCTCATTTTGACAACATGTCTTAAATTTTGAAATTTCAGAACAGTTGTCCTTGCTAAACAATGTCCATACTTTAGCCTTTTGCAGTTGTGACAGTTGTGACTGTATTGTTTATAATTTTATCAAATAATATCATCATTCGATGCAAATTTTCTTTCTTTCCATTAGTTAAGAGCCCACCACGTGACCTGCAAATAACTGCCTACAAATAATGGTCTGCTCATGCGCAATGTTGTTCCAACTGTGTTTAGCTGCAAATAATATTCTACTCATGTATAAATGAAACTACGCTTTTGTCCCTCTTGCAATCACTCTTGCGTGAAAATGGCAGATTGTTATGCTTCCTGGGGATTTTCACTAAAAACAAACTTGGTGAACAAGTGGTTTGTCAGTGTCTTGCAGATCAATTATTTGCTGAAGCCGACAAATCATGATATTTTGCTGAACCTCATCCAATAATTGTTAATTATTTTGACATTAAGTTGTGTTTATTATTAATATGCTTCCATATATGCACTATTAAAAGTTCCCTGGTTGGTCTAGAAAGCTTTGAACAAAGTTACCCCCATTGATATCTCTGAATTACCACTCCCTAAGTTAAGTGGTCCATATTAACCACAATCAGCCAAGGAACATACCTCTTGCTTCCCCTAACAAAACGAAGTTTGGTGATGGTGCCTTTGCTTTGGCAAAATTGCTAGAACTCACTAGTTTTGACTGTCAGGCTTTCTAAGAACTTTGACTCAACCAAAGACTAACATCTTTTCAGAAGAAACATTTTTTATGAGAACAAACAGTTTATCACATTCATCTGATAATATTTTTTTTAAGTGCAGTGCTTTAAAATTTTTAATAGTGTAAATTTGTATAAAAATTTGTCAATCATTATTATTATGAGCATGTTTTAAAAAATTATCTTCCCTTTCCCTCCAAAACTGGCGTAACATAACACCCTTACCCCCACCCGCTATAATGGGTACCTCTCTATAATGGCCACTTACCCACCTCTCCCTTGGCCATTGTGGAGAGGTTCTACTCTAAAAAAATCAAAACTAACGTTCAAAACCTGTTTCCACTTCAACCAGCCATCATCTCAAGGGCAAGTTTAAAAGGTGATTGATTAATTCTCTTGTAGGTTGTCTTACTCTTAATCCGCTTACATCTTTCAAATCTTGCACTTCTGACTGTAAGTAATGCCTAAAATGAATTTCATGCTAACTTCTTACTGTCTTGCAATTCTTGCCTGTCTTTCAAGTGTGTGGAGTTATAGATAAAAATAAATTGGTGCTTTAAATATTTCTCTCTTCTTTTGTGATTAAAAGATCAGTTGTCTGAAAGTTACAATAAAAAGTTAAGGATAAAATACTGTGTTAAATATTTTAAGTTAATGCAAAACTATCACTTACCTAAAGTGTTGAATAAACTACAGTGCAACCTTGTTAATAGTGTGGAAAACTTTTTTAATAACCTCATTGTTGTGCTAATGATCCAAGCTTTACCAAATTCACTTCGTCATTACTGGTATATATTAATTTCTTAGCTTCTTTTGTCTTGAGTACCCTCCAAAAACTCCTGAATAATCTTTTCTGGGGGCCTGCAGTTTTTAAGAGGTCTGTGTTATACCATTCTGTTGCGTAAAGAAACTGCTTTATTCTTGATTGCACTGTAGGTCTATTGAACTCACTTTAAACTATCTTAATCCATTCTGCTATACTCTCTAAGACCAAACATTCTTTCCACTCAAGCTGCTATCCTGAAAATATGAGAAACTAGTCTTTTGAAAAGATTATGATATATATTTTTAGTATAATTACATCGATGACTATCGAAAATAGAACGCTGTGATTGGCTAGGAGCTTCGCACTATCCCACTATAATCACCGCGCGGTGATTATAGCATTGAAGGCTAGCAGTTTTCAAAATGGCAGCCAGATTTTTTGATGTTTCGGGGTCGAAAATTGATCAATAATTTTATTTTCTCGAATAATCATCAATGTAATTATACTAAAACAATTAGTCGCCTCAGGCGACGTGAATATTGGTGAATAGTCACCTCGACTTCGTCTCGGTGACTATTCGCCGATATTCACGTTGCCTTCGGCGACTAATTGTTAAATAAAGTTGAACAGTAAAGAATATTATCATGAAAAATCCAAGGTAATATGTATGTTTAATGGCCCCTCTGATCATTCGCAGAATTACTTGTTATTGTTTGTCCAGGACTGTCGCTAAGATTTCAAGTTTCCGGGTAAATAAAACAAGTAAGCTGGGAATCAAACAGCTTGGGATTTGTTGTGGTTCTACTTTTCTTCCATTTTTTTATGAAAGTAGTTTGGGGTCACCTTCATAGTAACTGGGGAATTACCTGGTCCCCGGCCCAAAATGACAGCCTTGGTTATCGAGAAGACAGATACAATCAACCAGATCATGATCGGTCATAGAGCGATTTTTGTATGACCTTGAAATGAAAGCGCGCGAACAAAACAGAAACGACAAACGAACAGAAATAGAGCGATTTGATTGGTTTATCGAACGTACAGACAAACACGCCTAGCTTTTCATTGGTTAAGCGAACGCTCAGGTGAAAAAACTTCATGCCCGAGAACTTTCTAGAAATCCACCGATACTTCGCTTTGACGTCATACTACAACACGATTGGCCAATCGAACAATGCCTTCTCCATATTAGGGTTTCTTTGGCGGGAAACGAAGAGGCCATGTTTTGATCTTTTCATCCATTGGCTGATGAAACAAAGAACGAACACTTACCGAAACCATTTTTCAAGGTCATACGAAAATCGCTCTATCATCATCTTCCATTTTTCGACCAACCGACTGCCTGTCCAGGCACTTTTAAAGTAAATATTATTAATTGAGGCTTTGTATATATGATGATTTGCCCATTTATCCAAATTGGTTCAGGAAATTAATCTCTATCCTTGCATGGCATCTTGTTACCATGAAAGAAAGTAAGCTCTGTAATTTAACTTCCCTTGAAGTTATCCATTGAACAACACTTCTGTTTGACTGACACTTTGGTATCTCCCAATAACTATTCCAATATTATTTCAGTCTTTCTTTTCAAGTAACTTTTGAAAAAATCACGGTTAGAACTGCTGCACATTTAATATGTAATTTCTTCCAGCAAAATGTTGAACTGGGTTGGTTAATTTTAGCAAGGTTAATATCTGTATAGTTATTGTTATTGCTTTCAATCTCAGGTCGAACAAAGAGTGAACTTGAAGATGACAGACATGGCAATACCTCAGGTAAAAAAGAAATTAACAAGTGCATTTTACTGTACAGAAGATGTTTTCCCTTGCTTATAATTTTATCAATTCTCTTACCCCTTACTCTTAATGTCTTGAGGTATTACCGTGCAACTACTATAACCGCGGCCACCTACACAAAGTTGACCAATTGGATTACAGGATAATAACAATGCATTCTGAGATAGTTACTTTTAAATCATAATTGAAGTAAACAGCGTGATCAAAATAAACCAAGTACAACCCACAAACCTGGCCTTGTGAACCTGCTGAAGAAAAGGCCCATGTTTTCTAAGAGGTCTGTTATTGTGAATGACACAGGCAAAAATGGTAAACTTTTATTTTTGACTGTAGGTCATGATGTTATTGCAATGCGCAGCAGTGGTTGCGAAGAAGTTGCTGGTAGATGACAAAATAACAGCTTTTGTCAGACAAATGTGTCTCCTGGGTGTTATATGTAAAGTCTCAAACAGAAAAACATTGTATGTTGAAACATTTTGCTTCATTAAAAAATGTCTGCTATCAATGTTCAAATCTTGTACCTCAAATAACTTATTGTTTTGTTATGAGCTGCTGATTGGTCCACAGCCAACTATGTATTTTTGTTTTCCTGTAATCTGACTGGTCAACTTTGTCTAAGTGGCCCCAGTTACAGTAGTCGCACTATAAAGGTTAAAATGCTCTTTCACTGTTTTAAGGGCTTATTTTTTATTCTTGACTCGATTTGGTGGCCATTGCCTAATAGCTGAAATAGGCTAAATTATTTCAGCTATTAGGCAATGGCCATGTGACACAAATCCTTTAATCAACTGCTTACAGAATCAGAAGTTTTATTGTTTGCGATATTTTACATGATTCTGACCTAAATGTTATGTCATTGCAAAAGGAAAAAAGGGGCTAAAATTTGATGTTATCTTTTCAGGGACACATTTCTCAAAACTCCTGATAATTAACGAGCCTGGAAAGCTGTTGTTGTTTACATTCGTGATTGAATTTTCAATAGTTTTCCAGACAACATGATGAAAGAACTGTGCTTTTATTCTCTATATTATTGATTTGAATATTTGATTATGGCCTGGAAAATTTACCAGGAAACTGCAGCTAAAACTCTGTTTTCTTTTCAGGAAACACTCGCGTGTTAGAGGAAGACATGCTTATTCTGCGAGTCGTAGAATCTTATTGTACGAGTGCAAGAGCTAGGCATACACTGAATAGTAAGTTTCATGCAATGACTTTGTAATAATTCATGTTGCAATCAAAACAGGAAATATGGTGTCACAAGTAGGATTTTAACCTGTAATCAATTTTTAGCTCTGGCTTCGGAAATTTTGGTGCTCATCAGCTTTTACCACTTTGATGTAGAGTTCTAATGAAAAAATCTCTGAGCTCCTTGAGCGATGTGCTTGGTCCATAAAAGTTGAATAACAAACAAATTGCATCACATTTTGGTGACGTTTTACAACTACCTTTTCCAGTTACTGCATAAGAATCATCCGAACTGTAGTTCCGTGTACAAGTATTTTTGTCACGTTTCCTTAGACAAGAAACTTTGCTCAGGGTTCATACGGGTCATGGAAAACCTGGAAAGTCATGAAATTTAAGAACTTCCTTTTCCAGTCCTGGAAAGTCATGGAAAGGACATGAAGGACAAAGTAAGATAGAGACAAGTAATTTAATAGCACAAACAGTACATATTTTAGTGAAAATCAGAGTTTAGCTTTAAAAATTTTCAATAGTGACAGCCAAACATAAAGTCATAAAAGAGGTCATGAAAAAAGTCCTTGAAAGTCATGGAATTTGAAGAGGTGAAAAAAGTATGAACCTTGTTGGCTCCACTTTTCTCTCCCTTTACCCAGGCATAGTATCAGCGACGTACTGCTGAGTGCCCCTGAGATGGACTGGTTTCCCCTCCAGGGGGGGGGGGGGGGGTGGTCATTCTCCTAGGTGCTTCTTACCATGGAAAGTAGTTACGTTCAGGCCATGTAGGCTTCCTTGGCTTGAATGCGCCTTTAACGTTTTAGAAAAGATGGGGATACTTTATTTCCCAAAAAAAAGAATGTTGTTTACATGGTTTCTCTTGTTTCCCCAAGTTTATGGTGTTAAGCATTACAATAGAGAAAACGTATATAATGAACAATGCTGTATTTGTATAACACTGTTCTTTGTTGCAAAACTAAAAGGAATCCTGTGTTAGGTTTTATTCAGTACTTCTTTACAATGTCAGAAATGACAACATGTAATGTTACTGCTCACCACATGTTAAGCAAAATTTTTCCCATGTTGTATACCTCTATCCAATTCTGGTGATTGTAGTTAGTAACAATATGGTACTGCTCTGGAAATTGTGGAGACATGTTATGTTTGGCTAATGTATGGTACTGGTTGACACTGGTTGAGGTTGATCAGCAGCAAACTGCTTCTGCTATTATCAATGCTTTATAATTAAGCAATAGAAAACGCTTTCCGTGTTTTCATAGCCTGATATAAACACGAGAGGGATTGGGAGAATTCTCGACAGTTATGCAAACCCTCGACTTCGTCTCGGGTTTGCATAGCTGCTTCGAATTCTCCCAGCCCCTCTCGTGTTTATATCAGGATATGCAAACACAGGAAAAAAGTTTTCTATTCCTTTTATTAAAATAACTTTCCCCAGAAAAAAAGCAAAACTCCTTTGTTTAAAGCATTGATTAAAAGAGAAATTCTTACCAGTCGCAAAGTCTTGTACACAAAGCTTGTACGCGTAATCAGTCTTTGTTTTGCAAAAAAGATGCTTTCCAAAATACGGGTTTTCCTCGCTTAGAATGTCAGCTTGAGCGAAAAAAAATTGACACACCTTCTTTGTAACGATTTTCCAAGTTTCAGCCGACGAAGGAATGGGTAAATAGAGTAAACTTGTCGAGTTTTGAACTCAAAAACTTTTTCAAATTCGTGCTTGCGTGATTAGCGCGCGAAAAACAAAACATCTTGACGTCAAAACCATGTTTACATACTCTCATGCAAACACTCCTCTCGGCCAATCAGAGCGCGCGTACTATCTTAGTTATTTTATAAAACAGAGTGGTTTGGAGAATAAAAATATTATATACGGTATATGCACATGACAGAAATTTGCTTGACAACTTCTATAGGAAATTTGTGGGGGCATCAAAATGGGAATTGAAATTTTGATTTGAGGCCAGGGTTTTCAGTGTGGTGTGAGAGTAATGGCAACATTATTTTGTTGAATTTCAGAAACAAAGCCTGCTTGAAATGAATACTTCATTGAATTTAATTAAAAAGTCAATCCACAAGGCTACTTTTTTGATAGTTGCTGTTTATTATTTTTATTATTATTTTGGCTGACAGTTTGGCATGATGAGAGGCAAAATTTGTTTGTTTGCATTAATTCTCGCTTTGATTCACAGTTTCTGAGTTTTTCTTTTTTCATATTAGTTTCCCATAGGTAAAATTTAAATATAGACAGAGATGAATTTTTTTTTAGTTGGTACAGTTTTCACTGTTCTCCTGCCATAATTTTGGAAAGATTCAGTCGTACTTTATTGTCTTTGCTTCAAGTACGTAATTGTTTTGAAAGCCACACTCATGATTGTAACATTAGAAATTGGTTCAGTCTTTGGTTTATAATTCTAGTAACTTGCAGAGTTTGTATCTTGCTGTCCATGAAAATTATTATCAGTAGCAAAAAATCACATCTCTGTCGCTGAAATAGAACTGGAATAAAACTGAAAGGAAAAAGAATGGTTACTGCTGCTAATAATTCTAGTTGTTATCAATGTATTATTCTTGACAAGTGGTTGCAATCATTAGTTTATTGATCATGATGAGTTGAAGATTATTTATAATAATTTTGTTGTCCACAACAAATGTGTTCATTGATTCTGATTTTACTGAATCACAATGAGATAAGATCTCAAGTTATTCATTAAGAAACACTCAGAGGTTGTCATCAGTATTGTGCTTTTCTAAATGACAGCATATTCATAGACACTAATGTGTAGTTTTCGTTTGCTGAAAGTCTTGCACCTTCTTTTAAAAATTAGCCTGGGGTATTTTCATTAACCATGTGCAAAAGCTAAAAGCCTGATCTGTAAAATTTATTTCAAATGTTATCACAAACTTGATTGTCAATGTTGTACTAAAGTTTGCGTTTATTAAAGTTTTTCATTCTGTGTACCACTGTTGTGTTACCATTTTATCACATTCATTTCTTCTATTTGTTTTTATACCCTACCTCCCATCACTTTGTTTGCATAACTACATCACTCACTTATTTTCTCTTTAAGTTTGCCAACTAAATGCATGAGTTTGGCTAAATGAGTGTCGCAAGGAGAATCTAGAACACAATTCACAGCCATTGTAACAAAGCTTGGTTGTATCATCATTGCTATTGTTGTCATTTTTTCACTTAATGCAAAAGGTTTTATTTTAATTTTTGTAAAAACAGATACTCGAGACCTGGCACTGCAATAAAACACTTCAATAAATACCATTGCTGTAATACACTTGCAGTTGCAGAGACTCTATTTACACTGCACTAGACGTTATAAATATTGCTAGTCACTGCTTATTTTTCACATGCAAAATAGAGTTACATTAAAGATCATACAATAAGTGTTACAGAGTTGACACCCTTTGCAGACTCGAGTTTTTGTAAAGACCTGCCCTGAAGGTATAACAAATATGAAATCTTAGAATGTGATCCTTTTCTTGTGTGCGTATATTGTGCTGGTCTGCATGCCACATAACTTTCAGCTGTGCACATCATGTCTTATTTGCAACATTTATAATTTGTATAGGTAATAGCATGATTAGTAGTGATATTTGGCATAAATACCATGAGTGATATTTCCAAATTGTTATACGTAATTTCACGAGCCGTTAGGCGAGTGAAATTTGAGACAATTTTGAAATATCACGAGTGGTATTTATGCCAAATATCACGAACAAATCATGCTATTATTTGTTTATACCACTACCCACAAAAGGGTTGTAATTTTCACATGTAGGTATTTCAAATTAAGCTGAAATACCACTGCTCTAAGCCAATCAAATTGCAGAAATTTCTCATGTAGTGGTATAAGCACTGAATCACCCTGTAGTCACCGATATTTCACTTGAAGATTTTTCCTTCTGTAATTTGACCTAGCCAAAGTGGACTTGAAGTCTAAAATTTCTTGTAATGTAATGTTATTCCTTAAATTGCATGTGTCATATTTTTGTGTTCTAACTTCTAACCTGTAATTTAACCTCTGACTCATACTTTTATTATAGATTTTAATTCTTTGACTTCTTTAAGAGCCTGCTTTCAAATTTTTAAAAGAAAATCAGAACTGTAAGGGATCGTTCAGATTCAAATGTTGCCACTGCCCTGTACTCCTTGACAGTAACACGGAAAGGTAACACTCTTGGACTTAAGCCACAGACTCAAATTTCAACACCACATGAAATAACTTGTTTTATGTGGCAACACTCGAGGATTCCATAAATCAACCCAGAGACTTAAGAGTTCCAACTGAAACTCACAGCTCAACATCTGCCTTCTGAAGTGAAAGGGCTAATTTCTTAATAAATAAATATTTTTAGTGACAAGTCAGGCGTCATATTCTAAGTCTTTGTTATACCTTCATTGTGTGTGCAGAAGACGCAAAAAATTCCCATCACAGCGGTCTTGCCGAAGACGCTGCTAATGATGATGAACATGATGAATCAATTCATTCAAGTCGTCCACGGGGTGCCAAGATCTTGGCACATGGCTGCTGCCCAGGACTAGTTAGCAAGAGTAGATTGTACACATATTAAACCCTGAACTAAAGGATTCATTTGCATGATTGCACTTAAAGATTTGATTTATAAATGAAGTTGCAGACTGAAGCAGGTAGCAGATTAAAATATATCAGGAAGTTAATGTTATTACTTCTGACACTTTGAGACAATATTCCAAAATGCCTTTATTTGACTCCAAACCAGTCAAAAGGAGAACCAGTCCCAAAAAAAGAAAGGTGCACATGCAATTTTCAGAACGTGTATGTTATGTTAATGACTGAATGTCAGGTAATAATAAATTATTTATTATTACTGGTAGTTTTAGATACGTTATGGAATCCCACTCACTAGAAAACTGGGAGTGTACAAGTTAAAAATTCTAGAATCAGAACCGAAAAATGTACATGACACTATAACACAGCACACAGAGGGATTAAATACTACCATTTTTTTTACTCACTGGCACATTTTTACCAATCAATATATTTTTTATTTTTTAACTTGCAAAATGTTTTATGTTGGCGTTTTATATTCCATTTACTTTTATTTACTTTTTTCATTGAAGGAGTTCAGTATTAAATATATGTATAAAAATAAATTAGAATAATTATAGGAATCAATGTGAAAGCAGTCCAGGTGATCTGTGACGTCATTGCGGGGGCCTGGGGAAAGAAATGTTAATGCCGTATCCCATTAACCAAAGCTGATGGGAACAGATTGAATTGAATTGAATTGGTGCGCGCGTTGGTTTATGGGATACGGCATTAAAATTTCTTTCCCTAGGCCCCCGCAATGACGTCACAGATCACCTGGGTATCTGACTGTGAGTGACAGATTTTATTTATGATAAAAGTATCATACCTTAATTCTATCGAGAAGGGCTGACAGTCCTTGTTGGTGACAGGCCATTTTGTACATTAGAGAGAGTAGGTTACATGTAAACTTAACAGAAATCTAATGATACTACTTGTTTACCATGCAGTTTTGGCCTCGAAGGGTTTCAATATAAAAATAGTAATCATAATAGTAGCAGGTTAAGTGAACCAGCAAGCATTTTATATCTTGTTGGTAGTCACTTCACTAGTAATAGTATAAATGATTAGGATATTTAACGGGATAGTGCAAGTTGTGTGTGATAAAAGAGGTACATAGCTGATGACAGCTTTGAGTACTCGTTATTAATAATTATTTAGATCTTTAGACTGTTTACATGAAGAAAGATTCATTAGATTTGGTACTATTTATTGAATAATTTATTATACATGGCACTGTCTAACTAACCTAACCAGTAATCAGGCCATGATTTTACATTGTGTAGTATTGTTTGTCCTGCTTTCCCATGTGTTTGGGAACTTTTGACCAAATTGACGGAAGCGAGTTTGATTGCAGGTTATCTTGATAAAAAAAGTTTCAATACTTAAATTAGTAGGGCATCATTATGAAATAAGGTTTATCAGAATTACGAGAAATATGCACATACTGTATATATTGTAAATAATGAATCACTTTATACTATTATGGTTAGAAATATTGACTACTCAATAAAGCGTCAGAAATTATTACATACTTCACATGCATATTGTACATGTACAATATGGAGGATATGATATGGCCGCAAGGAGACACGAAATTTCTCTTTGAGTGTTGGAAAAATATTTCACAAGAAGAGAAATTTCGTAACTCCAAGCAGCCATGTAATGTTTTTTTATTACATAAACACCAATGAAATACCAAACCAATTTTCTGCGTGAAAGGTGTGGTGTATTATGTTGCCATGGCAACGGTGATCTTTTCACGTGTGAAGGCAACATTTTTACACATGTGAAGCTGTAATGTTTTGCACGAAAGCTCTCCTTGTATTTCATTTGCGTTTATATAATAAATTATAACATCTTGAACAGTACTACTAGCAAGGATAATCTATTACAAACAAGTGTTGTGATAGCTAGTGTAGCTGGTGGCATTTGGTCCACGAGTGCTTTATTTCAATCAGAACTGGAGACATTGACATGATTAAAGTTCATTTAACTCTTGAAATAGCCACCTGTGAAATTCCCTTGCTCTCTACAATTTCCTCCACCCATAAAAAAGCTCTCTTTCAATCTTGAGGCCCTCTTAGGGTGAAATTCAGACAAGCGACATGGCCTTGAAACAGTGACATAAGACAGGTAAAATGGCGACAAACGACATGAAGATGGGTTGAAACTGCGACTGCGGCTAAATGGGTTAAAACTGACAGCAACAAGGAAAATCACAAAGACAATGGTGAAATGTCAACAGCAACATGGCCTCCTCTCCAATATGCGAAACGACCACTTAAGGACAAGTACCCCCCCCCCCCCCCTAAGAGGGCCTCATTCCTGCCTTCCCTTGCTGTACTAGCTACACCAGCTGATCTTGCAACCTTGCCACACACAACCGAGCGTGCCAAATTTTCTGATAAGCAAACACTTAACAGAGCACCACACCTGGCAATGAGAACTTTCCACTTTTTGAAGCCCCAGAGTTCACAGGCAGCAATTATTTTGAGTATGTCTACCTGAAAGTTTAGCTCATTTTTCCCCTCTGCTTAACACAAAGTTAAGAAATAATCACATTAAGAACTATCCTCCTGTACATTGAATGTTTTCCTTCTTTTTCACCGTAACAAATTTACTTCAAGAAAAATAAGTAATTTAACTAAGTAGGTACTCTCTATAGTCAAGGTGGCTCCAAAGAGTGGATGATAATCTAGTAATATGCACCTTATGTCTTTTTATTGAACCAGAAGTGTACCTTTATAAGCAAGCCACCTGATAAAAAAAATCTTCGACATTTCATTTATTCCCATTATTTTGGTTATTGTGGTTAGTTACACGTTTATGGTGTCCTTATCCTTCATTAAACCCTCTCCCCCCCCCCCCCCCCCCCAGAAAACCGACTTTTTTTGGCTCTCTTTGTATGCTCCCTATTTGAAATTTAGGCATCGTAGCACAAGTAATGTTTCTGATTTGCCTTACAATACAGACACACAAAGGACCAAGGCAGTTTCAGGTATTCAAAGCAAAACACTTTTTTCTTTTGATTACAGCTTGTAGTCTGAAGGTTGATTGGGCGTTGTAGTTTGGTGCAAGTGATGTCTTTAGCCAGATAGAGGGAACGGGAAAGGGAAGGTGTCGTCTGGGTTGTGTAATCCTGTTCTTGCCTGCGGTACAGGGATGTTTATAACCTTTTTAATGCTTAGCCTCCCAGAGTCTGTTTTGAAGGCATAAGAGTAGCTTTATTTGTCGAGTCTCTGCGCGAAATTGAAACTATTGGCGTTCTAATTAAAATCTTTTCACAATACTTTTATTCGTTTTTCAATGTCTGGAAAACACAGTGTGTTTTTTCTTGAATTCTATTCTGGGGTACTAAATAACATTTTAAAAAGACTTTGTTACTGGTGTGACCCCCTGTCAAATTGAAAGTTGGTATAATCTTGTTCATCCTTTTAGCTGTACAGTTTTTATTACGTTTTACTTCATCCTTGGTTTGTGTTCATCGAACTAAGTCTTGTTTTAGTTGAAGATGGGGTTTAAAATTGCTTAGTTGGTAATGGGAGCTGCAATTTTGTTTTGGAAAAACATCCTGAGGGTGGATTTTCCTTTTGGCCTTGACGATGCTCCGTCAAACTTTCAGCGTCTAAAATAGTAACAAGCAAATTCCAATATTCTTTTCTCGTAATTCACTATACAGTACATAAACTAAAGAATAATTTTTGTTCTTCAAGCTTTCGGTGTTACACTTGCACCGTGCTGAGGGTGGAAAGAATCAAACCTTGTGTCTGGTATCCTGATGAATTCGTATCAAAAACCATCTATTTTGTGCAGTTTCCCTGGGCTTTATCAATGGAGGGACCCACTTTTCAAATAGGGCTTGAAAGTGCCTTGGGTGGCTTTGTAATGCAAATTAGAAGAGCCTTTTCTTAAGTAATCTCTATCCCTTGTTCGTTTTATTAGGACTTTTTGCTTAGCAAAGCAGACTTTGTAAACTCTTTGTGCCCTTTTGTGAATATTCTCACTGACGTCAAAAATAATGCATGCATTTTGTCCAGAGAGTTTGTGGTAGAGGGAAACATTTTTTTTAGAAATTTGGCATGAAACGCAAATGTTTGTTTGAGTTTATTTATGTTTTGCTTTTGTAAGAAGTTTGTATTGTATTCAGTTAATTTATGCTGATGTTGCATGATGATGAATATTTGTGTAATGATAAACCACCGTAATCATAGTAACTTGCGTCACACAGCTTGATATCCTTAAAAATAACTAAAGAAAATTTTTCATAATTAAAAGGTGAATAATTTACGTCTTAGGTTTTGATCAAGCTATGATGCATGATAATCACTAATGTGTATTCGTGAATTAAATTGTATAGGTTATATTATTTCTACGGTTGACAGGTCACGATTAAGTTATCATTAAACTTAATTCTTATGAAACTGAGCTAACGCAGCAGCAACTGTTCCTTTTCCTGAAGTTTTTTTAAGGCGAGGTCTTTTTTGCATTAGATAAAATTAAATTTGTTAGTTTTTAATCATTTTCTGAATGATATTAAATAAGCTGTAAATTGTAATTTTTTAAGCTACAAGTCATCACTTTCAAGTTGAGCTAAAGAAGATATTTAAACGAGTTGTTTTAATGAAAACATTTATCTCCTGACTATGTTTTTTACTGTTTGTGAATCCCTTTTAAGGATCTGATAAATAAACTGTAATGGTTAATAAATGCATAGGGCGGCACGTAATTGTCATGAATTACTGTAATCTCCAATTTACCTTATGACAATTAATTTTCTTAAATTCATATAAATCACTGTCCCAGTTTAAATTGTGCATGACTTAAAACAGTGCATGAGTCCCCTTGTTCCACCATTCAATTCGCAGGTAGTCCAATTCTTCCAGAGTTACCCGCTCACCGCCCACCTTCAACCTCAAGTCTGAAGGGAGATGGGCTAAAAACAAGGAAGTCAAAGAAAAAGTTTAATAGGTGAGCTCAGAAGTTCTAACTGTACTTTAAACTTGCTTATCATAGTTTGCCTAAGTAAAGCTTTTTTTTTTTGGATTTGGCGTAAGGTACCACTGACGGTTTCAAGTCCTGACCTTTCTAGGACAAGACAAACCCCTCCCCCCCCCCCCAAAAAAAAAAAGATACCTTCATTATATAGGAGAACAACATAGAATCCAAAACCGTCTTGGATTCCCATACATGGAGCGATCCAGCAGTATCTCCTGAGTGTTGTCCCTATTGTATAGGTTGATATACTTTCTGGTTTTGATTCTACAGTATACTCTGCCCAAAGCAGACACCCCTCTAACGAGCTTTCACTTCCCATCGCTATGCTGTTTTTTGGCAGCTATTGGGAATAAATAGACTTTGTTGATCACAATTTGTGTTTGTGTGTGTTTTTAACAAAACGTTATCATAAGTCAAGTATTCTATTTGTTACCCTGGGTACCAGAGGTTTTTCTCGCGTGCAGCTGGAATTTTCGGTGTTGGCTGAAGGCCGACACATCTTCGGCCGTAGGCCGAATTCACGACAGAAACCGGAAACCGTGCTAGAAAAGTCTCTGGCACCCAGGGTATCTATTTATATGAGGTGAGCTGGGATTTTGCTTCCGATCCCACAGTAGACTGTAAAGACGATATATTGCCCTGAATTGTTAGTCTTTGATTGAAGTCACATTGTGAAACTATTTTAATGCAACCCCACTGAAATTCCTTGACGTGGTGCACATTGTTTTAGTGTATTCCACTCATGGAATTTGGTAGTAATTTTCTGTCTATGACCTTGGGTATCACTAGTAATAAAGTAAAAAGTTATTGTTAAGGCTTATCCCGACCCATCTCAGGTAATGTGTATTTTAAATCGTTAGAGTATATCACAAATAATTTCGTGTAAATTTGTTTATTTTCTTGCGTGACAACTATGTGTTTTGTCCATAGGGATGTAGTTGGTGAATTCAACTGTCTACGAAGGAGAGTGGAAGAACTACAGCTGGTACGTGAAATTTATTAAACCCTTAAAGTTAAATGTTTAATGGCCTGTTTTTTTGAGGCTCCGCCCAAAAGAGTACTTTTTTCAGGCCTCAGGAGTATGAAAGTGTAGGGATTTTACTAAATGAAGTATATGAAAGGGTAGGGAAATCTATCTTTTCCGTCTGTAAAACGACTTGAAGGAGCTAATAAGAGAAATCATGGCTATGAAAAAGGTGAAAAGATTTCCTGGTATTGTGATTTCTTTTTCATATTTTAAAGACAGTGCATTTATAGCAGTTAAGAGGGCTACTCCTACTAGGTATGTGAAAGGAGTACCATTTGGCAGTGGAAGGTATGCGAAAGGGGTACCTATTCTGTCAAAAATGGTATGTAAAATGGTAAGGGGTTGGAGCTCCGAGCGGAGCATCCTCGTATTAAACTTTGTTGAGTACCCCCTGGACTGTATTTGAAGGCTTCCCAGGCTACCACATTGGTTGCTCTCTGAGTTCATTACATTGCTTTAATTAAATAAAATATGTTTCCATTGATGTTATTTTCCCCCTAGGAAACCGAATCCCTCCGGCAAAGCTTGCTTGAGGAACAGGATGCACGGAAAAAGATGGAAAAATTTATTCGTTGTTCATTGAGAGGAGTTATTCCCGATGTCAAGTGGGAGGACATTGACAAAAGCTAGCAAAATGATAACTTGAAATTTTTTACTCATTTAATTATCTAAGGTAGGCATTTTGAAAAATTATCTAACTTTTTGGAAGAATTTCATCTAAAGCCATAATAAACATTAAAGCGCTTCGTGATTTTCTGTAATATATAATTCGTAATAACTAGTTTGAAGTACTAAAGCCATTTTATTCAAATGAATAATTTTTCAAGTAATAAATTAAACACAAAACGCAATGTTTCACCACTTTCCGAACACCGAGAATAGAGTTAAAATCTTTGAATTTGTTAAAACACCTGGTAGAGTACTTTCGATGATCTTCACGGTGTTTAACCCTTTCACAGTTAATAGTGACCAAAGAAAAAGATGAGAACAAATTTAAGACGGAATCCATCAGGAAATTGAGTAATTTCAGTTTTCAGTGGACAAAAACCTTGTACCAGAATAATACAAACAATTTCGCATTCTTTTTTCCTTTTTTTAAGGACTATAGATATAATTAGTTATCTGTAATAACACCAAAAACTATTTCTCATGTGAGTCCGAGAAAATAGATGTCAAATGTTACAAGAATTGTGAAGACACAGGAAATATTCTGAAAATTTCATGTGTAAGATGTCTTTTTGCGAAATTTGACATTTATTTTCTTGGGCTCTCATTAGAAATTTTCTTTGGTGTTATTACAGATATCTAATTACATCTATTATACTACTACATGAGAAATTTCTGCAATTTGATTGGCTTAGAGCAGTGGTATTTCAGCTTAATTTGAAATACCTACATGTGAAAATTACAAACCTTTTGCGGTTAGTAGTATAAACAAATAATAGCATGATTTGTACGTGATATTTGCACAAATACCACTCGTGATATTTCAAAATTGTCTCAAATTTCACTCGCCTAATGGCTCGTGAAATTACGTATAACAATTTGGAAATATCACTCGTGGTATTTATGCCAAATATCACTACTAATCATGCTATTACCTATACTAGTCCTTGAAAAATGTAAAAAAGAATGCGATATTGTTTAAATTATTCTGGTACAAGGTTTTTGTCCACTGAAAATTAGAATTACTCAGTTTCCTGATGGATTCCGTCTTAAATTTCTTTTTGGGAAGTCCTAAAAAAATAAATAGTACTATGCAAACGTTTTGTCGAAGATGTTTGCTCTGAATGGTAACCCTAAAGGATTTCGTCCAAGTCAAAGTCACAAATGATCGTGTTATAACGTTGTCTCTTTCGAAAGGGTTGATATTTGACGAAACAATGTGTCAAGTGTTTAGTATCACTTGTCTGAGCAAAGTGATTTTGAAAGAGAATTTAAGGATGCAAAAACGAGGAGTTTTTTCTTTTCAGATATGCAAATACGGCACGGTACATTCCTTTCGGCTTGAAATTATTAATGAGCGAAAATTTAACAAAGCAGCTACCCCACTGTAACTTCAGCTAGTGTTTATGATTTATTATGCGCGATTTCCTTTAAGTTCTTGAATTCTTTGCACGTGCAGTAACAGATTTCATTTTACTCTTTGACAAGAGTTCTGGTTTCTTTGAAAACAGTTATTAAAAAGAGTTTTTAAAAGTTGCCCTTTAATATATAACTTTTTGCTCCGAAAGGTAATATATAGAAGCAGACAAGTTTCATTGACGTTTTTATCAGATGTGTACAAAAGAGAGGTTTATTTAACATTCAGCTTAAACCTTAATTCTGCTTTTTATACTTTATGTTGTACAGTGTTTTTAAACATGAGGCGTAAACCTCAACCAATTTTCCGTCTTTTCATCCCTCCACCCGAAAAGTACGTTTTTGGGCAGAGAGAACACCAACCGCTAAAACGTCTGTGTGGGAAGGCTACTCAACCAAAAGTTGTTTAAGTTTTGAGCATTTTTTTGAATAACTTGTTTGGTTATCTGTTGGACCTCCTTTGCGAAAAACAGTGAAATTTTAAAAGGAGCTAGTTTAGATTATTGATATTCATTAAGAATAACCTTTTGTATTGCAGTAGAAGAAGGAAAACAATATCTATATTATTCAACATTATATTCTTACGAATCTGTTTTTACAATTAACGTACTATATTATGGAAAAGGTTTTAGAGTGATTTTCCTTAACCCGTGAAATAGATAGTAGACTAATACGCAGTATTACACTCTAATTTTATTGTTTTCTTTTGTTTACTTGTAATTTTGTGGCTATTCTTGATTGCAACCCGTGGTGAGGCGGCCATGTTGGGTCTGAAAATTTGCATGTAAAAAGAGTTAGGTTCCTAGCGGAGGAAACGCTTAGAGCGATTTTCGTATGACCTTGAAAAAAGATTTCGGTAAGTGTTCGTTCTTTGTTTCATCAGCCAATGGATGAAAAGATCAAAACATGGCCTCTTCGTTTTCCCGCCAAAGAAACCCTAATATGGAGAAGGCATTGTTCGATTGGCCAATCGTGTTGCAGTATGACGTCAAAGAAATTTCTAGAAAGTTCTTCGGGCATGAAGTTTGTTTACCCGCGCGTTCGCTTAGCCAACCAAAACCCAGGTGCGTTTGTATCCGTTTCATACACCAATCAAATCGCTCTATTTCCGTTTGTTTGTTGTTTCTGTTTTGTTCGCGCGTTTTCATTTCAAGGTCATACGAAAATCGCTCTATTCTTGTCAGCTAGTTAAGACGTATTGCAAGCCAGCGAGCCATGCGAAAAAATTCCAAAAAAATCGAAAAAGTAGTAATAGGGAAAAAACTTAAAAGAGAGCATAGCCATAATCGATAAAAGTCGACCAAGACTGCGCAATTTTGCAAATAGTCCAGCGGCAAAACCTCGCATACCTATCGAGGACTAAGCAGAAAACATTGTTCACGTATGTTTTCATTGTAAATGTACGTTGTAACTGCTCATTCTAACTTTGTTTTCCCATGGCTCGCACAAATGCATGGGCTCGCAGATTGTCTGGCCGCCTTGTTAATTAACATAGCTGCCGTGAAATCAGCTGCATACCAGCAATATGCTGGTCATAATTTATCCATTTCACAATAAGAGTCAATGCAGCTAAAGACTGCAGTTAAAACCTACGAATAAGAACCTTCAGTTTTCTAAGTTAGGTTTGACTGGTTCTTAAATTAATGGTAATTAGCACAAATTTTTGCTATTTGAGTTCCCAAGAAGAGTCTTGTTTTCTGTTAGCCCATTCCTTATGTGAAATCCCCATACTTAATAAGTATTCATGAAAAAGTGGCATTTGTAGCCCGTGTGCGGCCGCCACTTCCCTTTAAAGTGGCTATAATTTTAAAGTCGTCCTTTAGACCATGACATGAATATACTTTATCAAATTTTAGGCTTAACAGGTTTTAGTATATAAGATTTCTAACAATTAGGTTCTTACTTGCGGGTTTTTACTGTGTCTCCCATGAGTCTGTTTACGTTTTGCGACATTCCACACGAGAGCGATAGTTTTCTCATCACAAATCATACGCCTAATGTGCCGGCTACTGCTACAGCCATGAAAAAGTACTTTTGTTTGCATTTACAAGCCTAAAAGGACTCGCGTGCACAAAGCTACAATCTCTTTGACGTTGCGTCGTTTTTTTTTTTTTTTGCCTTAAGGTGGCTGAACACAGTTTTTCGGGCGGTCAGCGGTAACTTGCGTGACGGAGCTTCTTTTAAATTAGACAAACAAACATGGCGGCGAAAAAGCAATGATACACAGAAGCCGATTTCTCAAAATCTACTCATTAAAATTTTGTGATATTTGGCAGAATTTTTACTTTTATCGTACTTTCAATAATAAGAACTGTAAAATGGAAGTTGAACAGACGAATTTTGTGACAGATCAAATAATAACAGTACAATCATAATATTGATTATCTAAAAACCCTTCTGTTAAAATTTGGTCAAATAAGTTTCAAATGGTAATGATTAATCATAGTACGCTGTGTGCAAGTTTATAGGAAAATCTAATGAGCGAATTTTATGTAAACTGAGCAAAAGTGAAATTTTAAGGTTGTATTCAATCGTTCATGTTGCCATGGAAACTACGTAAACGTCACATTTTACCTGCTAGTCAAATTCTTTTATCAGTATATTTTTCACTTGCTAAGTTTCAGCTTGTGAGCTGTAACCTTTCTCTTGCCATGATTTGGCAAAGGACATATACTCACGAACTGCCAGAACTGTGTTCAGCCACCTTAAAAACTTTAGCTACAGATTTCAGCACTGTGCAAAACGAACGTAATTTAGCTTTAGGTAGAGTAAGACAATCCTGTTTAATTGTTCGTCTAGCATACAACTTGTGACCTTAGAACAAAAGAGAATTGAGAACGAATGTCCGTGCTCTTCGTTTTGGTAATAAATGAATAAAAAACGAGACGTAGACAAATAACCGTTCTCGTTGTGGTTCCGCAATCGATTGTCCTTACGTCTAAGAAGCGATTGTACTTACAACTAAGAAAACAACACCCTCAGGCCTAGGCCTAGTCTCCTTCGCAGCCGTTTTTAGGCTCGTCACGTCACGCAACCCTCCTCGAGGAGGGTTGCGTGACGTGACGAGCCTAAAAACGGCTGCGAAGGAGACTAGACCTAGGAGTGCACGGTAGAATATATAAGCTAGCTGCTGCATAGTTTATGTCGTGTGAGTTTACTTTGAAAGACTCAAATTCATACTTGCAGCTGCGAGGGTAGAACCCATTTGGTCATGGACATGTCATGTGGGGTTTATGGGTTAACGTAGCCAGTTCTATTTGAACCAATATATGGCCACTTTATCATTAAACTGACGAGTGAGATTAAAGACAACCATTTCTCCTCTGCTTTGAGTACGACACCTTTTTGCAAACAAATGCTTTTCTCTAAACGAAAATGAACATTTTGTTACAATTTCGAACACCATATGTTGTACATATTTCACTGATTTTTCTACCTCAAAATACAATTTAGTTAATGGTTGTTTATAAGTTTTCGTCTTTCTGCAGATACACCAAGAACCTCTCCTTTGGCCCCTTTTTTAAGGGCAAGAAGGGGTAATAGTAACTACCCTTCAGCGTTAATTGTAAAATGACTGAGTAACCAAAGAAAAAATGTTGAATTGTAAATTTAAAATGCTTTTATGAATCCTAATTTTAACTTTGGTCATTGTGTTGTCATTTGACCGCTCCAAGCAGGCGAAGGAGTATTGATCAGTTCGGCGTTGTTCATTTGTAACCCAAACTTTTTTGGTCATCACTGCTTACCTTGATTTATCTGTAGGAAATGATACGTATGCAATTTTTTAGCCAGCGAGCAAGCTCTCCTGGGGCTCTCGGGGGTACGGGGGTGGAGAGGGGAAGGAGAGCTTGCACTCCCATCCCACAAGTTTGAATATATGCGTCCGAGAATGGGATGCGAAATGCTGATTGGCTAGTTGCTTTATATAATTAGCTTCTTAGCAGTGGACAGAAAAGGCTTGCGGCAGAGTTTATTTTGTAGCGGAGGGAAAATATGTACAATTTTAGCATCTTATGCAATCAATTTATAATCCGCTTCAGTAGCAGCAGAGAGAAGCAATTTTAAATGTCCTGGACATCTTCGTTTCGTAAGAACAGCACTCTGAGTTCAAGGTACGGCACAAAGCTTGCAAAATCTTAGCCTGCGCGCAGACGAAATTAAACCCTGGTTAAATCCGTCTGCGAAACAGCGCCGAAATCCTTGTTCTAGACTTCCAGCTGTGTACCCAGATTTGAGTCCGCGCCACGATTGGCCAGTTGAAAAAGGTCTTTGTTTTGTTTGTCGTGATCACCAATCAGGTTGAAGGGAAATTCGAAACGCACTTCCGGTAATTCGTTGAGTCCGTTGGTGGTCCAGAACAAGGATCTCTGCGCTGCTTCGCAGACGGTACTAATCAGAGTATTTTTATCGTCTGCACGCAGGCTTGCAAAATCTCTTATGGTCTCAATGCTGAGGGCTGAAGCAGGCTTCTTGAACGTTTTTCTGTTGAACTGGCACCCTCAACGACCTGTCTATGAAAATGAGCACTCGACAATTTTCTGGTGTTTCATTAGACTGTTCACAGTCCCCTATTTTTCCCTGGGATCGTTGAGATCGAGCGCGTCTTACCGTTAATAGCGGCCATCTTGATTTTCAGATGTACCGAGTCTAACCTGGGGAAGAGTGTCAAATCTACTTAGGGGGCGGGGGACGGTTTGGGGAAGATGGCCGCTATTAACGGTAAGACGCGCTCGATCTCAACGATCCCACGGAAAAATAGGGGACTGTGAACAGTCTAGTGTTTCATCTTTTCGCCGTGGCCGTACTTTGAGGGCCAACCTCGTTCCCAGGTTTTCTCTCCTACCCGTGGAGACCTGCGACTTGTCATCTGTGCCCTGACACCAGGTAAGCCATACACACTTATCGAGACCTTTATAATTCCGGCTATTATTGTTATATTATACATTGTCTTGAAGAAAATAACGACACTTACCTTCGCACGAAACACACCTGTTCGACATTGCTGTTGGAAATCATGGATTGCATGCGCAACCTCCAGATTGGCCAGAAGATAGCTAACTAAGCTGTATACAAATGTCACGTTGAACTCATTTTGAGACACGTTCGATAACGATCAATAATCTTCGAAGCCCATTGAGAGTTGATTCCATTTCTTCATATGACAATCACTTAACGCGCATTTAAATTTAATCCGTAGGCTTTCCATGGCTTATGCATCCTCGGAGACTAAAAGGTAGCTAATTGGCACGAGATGTTAATGCAAGACCTTTCCAGATTAGCAAGAAAAGGAGATCTAGCCTGAGAAAGCAGCCTAATTTTGCGTGGCCACCACTGCATGGTTCCCTCACAAAATGACGTCTAGGTTTTTTATTAACCTATAGAAACATCCCCCTACACCAATTTGTAATAATTTATATAAAAGCCCGTCATGCCAGACTGAGGCAAAAGCTTTTCTTGAGTCAACAAAACAAGCGTATACTTTTTTCACCGTTACAGTGTACGTACTAATGTCTCTAAGAGTTCGTAATGTTAGGAGGTGGTCTGATGTTCGATTTTTCGGTAAGAAGCCGATTTGAGACTTGTGGAGTATGTTCAGCGAAGTGACGTGTTCAAGGAGTCTTTGGTTTAAAATTGAAAAGAACAACTTTCCTAGACAACTAGAAACACAATCCCGCAGTAATTTGATGGGTCATTTCTTACGCCAGATTTAAATATGGGATTTATAAGACCGTTGCACCAATTTTTAGGCACTGTCCCTAAGTTAAGAACAGGACTAACAGGTAGCAGGTAGCAGTGTTGGTAAGCTAGCTTTAATCATTTCGTTCCTGATTTTCTCGGAGTATGCAGATTTGTTATTCTTTAATTTTCTTGCTGCCTTGCTTATTTCAGCTTCTGTTATAAAGTAGTCTAGAGGTCGTGATTGCATTACGATGTCTTCTCGTGTTCTTAACTCATTAACAACGTTCTGTTGGTCATAAGTAAGTGGCTTATTAGAATGCCGGCACTGGAAATAATTCATCCAGTTCTCTTCTGCAATTGGTGGAGTGTCTTTGTATTTTATAGAGTCATCCATTGATTTAAAGCAATTCCAATATATTTTAGTATCCAAATTGTACGTTGTATCCTCTAATTCTGAAAGTTTATTGTTGTAATATTCATTTCTTTTATACTGTAAAACAACTTGATATTTTTCACATAGAGTCGTGTTTAAGGGATCTCTGTGTTTTTCATTTGACAATTTCCTTAATTCGTGTCTTTTTAAGCGACATTCCTTATCAAACCATTTTTTATTTGAGCGTGAATAGGTACGTTTATGTCGTCTCGTCGTTCTTATCTTTAGGCACAGTTTTGCCGTTGTGATAAGAATATTTTCTAACTGTTCCGCTGAAGTGTTATCAGTTTTAGCTGAATTTATGTCACTTAAATATTCTTGAATTATCATTTGCAAATTTGGAGATTGAAGAGCTGCTTTGAATTTTGGTGTGTGTAGAGTCGCTTTCCCACATAAATTGTTTTGGTAATCGTGTTAAAGTATCACTCTCTGGTGAAGTATCTTGATTACGAATATCGGTGTCAGTACTTAACCAGGTCACCAGTGGACTATGATCCGATAAATACGTGGGCTCTTTAACAATAAAGTAGGATGTGTGAAAATAAGGTTTGATCACATATGGCATAATAAACGACACTTATTCCAGCCTTTCCATGGAATGTGGCTCTTCCCAAGGAGTCTCCACTAACTCTACCGTTAAGTATTCTAAGATCTGCGCTTCTGCAGTTTTCAAGAAGGCGTTTGCTATTTCTCTGAGTGGAACCGGAAGAAAGGTGGGACTAATCATTGGTAATCATGGTGTTTCCTTCTTGGCTTACACAATCCGAATATTTTCCTGTTCTAGAATTAAAGTCACCCATGAGAAGAATCGATCCTCGAGAGTAAAAAGTTTCAATGTCGTTTTCAAGATCTTCAAACATTTCAGGGAGAAAGTATTTTGAGCCGTTAGGCGGAATATAGACGCCACAAACATAAATATCTTTTGAGGTTTTTACGTACTGTTTACTAATTTTGAACGACAGAAAGTTCGGAGTTTTTTTTCTGTTGATACCCAATTGTGGAGTTCATTCTTGTAGAGTAAAGCAACTCCTTCTGCGTTGCGACCATTGTTTCCTAATTTTGGAGTACCTAAAACTACCGAACGATATCCTGCTACGTCGATAATCGTCTCCTTCTAGGTCTCACAAAGAATTACGAAATCAAATTGACAGATCAAATTCAAACATTCATTATTTTGCAATCTATCACCAAGGGGTTTAGCAAAGATCCCATTGATGTTCCACGAAAAGAACGGTCTACCAGTCGGGGAGCGATTCAAGCAATCTGCCAACATTAATGATATTTTATGGCATGTTCTAATCATATCCTAGTAAATAATTAGGCTTATCAGAAAGGATTTAAGGATTCTAAAAAAAGATATAAGTTCCTGAGGGAGTTCAACATGAGAGTCTTTACCATTGTGAGGTTTACTGGGCATCTGCCAGCCTGTAGTGAAGTGAGGAGGTATCTGTAGCGCGGGCGATTGTTGACCCCGTTTTTTGTCTTTTTCCCCCACTGCGGAGCCTGGTCCCAGGCTAGTAAACGAGGAGAACTTGCATCTGTAATTTTCTATTAAAACAACAACAACAACGATCATATTCAAGAAGGTGATCTGCCTGTGCCATGGACCTCGGAGAAGGGTTTATCTTCAAACCAGGAGACAGACACTTAGACTCTGCATGATGTATAAAATTCATAAAGGCTTGATTGCCATGGATGCCCAAGAGTTCATGACTCCACTTCAAAGGAGATCACGGCATGTAAATTCATACGCGTACAAAATCCCCCACTCAAAGACGGACTACCACATGTACTCGTTTTTCCCGAGAACGATAGGAGAGTGGAACAGCCTGGCCAATGAAACAGTAATTGCACCAAACTTGAAGACCTTCAAGAAAAGCCTGCCGTCTGACTATGGCCAAACCAAATGATGCTAACTTTGACTTTTATTATTGACATCATTGTTATCTTTTTAGTTTTTATCATAGCCTTTTAGCCTTATTTTAAATTGTAGTTTTTATTTATACGCTCACTAGAATCTTCAGAATTGAAGGAGGTGAGTCGTTCAGGAAGAAGAAGAAGAGAAGAAGAGGGTTAAGAGTTGGGGAGGGGCAAATAGATACCCTGGGTGCCAGAGGTAGTTTCTTTCCTAATTTCTGATATATATGGCGTTAGAACTGACTTTAAAAAAAAAAAAAATGAACCACTGACGGTATAAGTAGATAAGATAGAAGTTTTTATAACTAGTAAGTTTGTATTGGTCATGACTTTAGTTTTGAGCCGTTGGGTTTGTTTCTTACCCGTTTAGTGTGCGTAACCGAAGTCCGAAACTCTGGGATAGCCTGTGTACAAGCGCCCCCTCCCCTAAAAAAATTCGGGCAGAGTCTCTCTCCACGATTTTTTCTGAGGGGGGGTGTCGTCTGTAAACAGGTTACTCCAGGAACCTACAGGAAGAAGAATGATTTTAAAAGAAGAACGATTCCACGAAAATATCATCCACATAAACTCAAGGCCTAGATCAAAGAGAAGAGAAGTAACTCTAATAAAGCGAACCGAAAAATGTTTTCCACAACTGAAATTAACTTGTCCAAGTTGCTTCATGATGCAGCGAAACGACTTCACAGCTTTGCAGCGAATCGACTTCATTTAATATGCAGCAAAACGACCGGCCACCAGCCTTTTCCAGGCGTTTGGATAGTGGAGTACGGCGCGAAGGAAGAGAGCTGTCTCCGAGGCCCCTGTGTTTATCCCAGAACTGGTGTCATCCCGTATCTCGTGACAGGACGTGACGCGTGACGATTAACCTGAGATCAGGGAGAGGGCATGATTTCAGGCTACGTGACGATAGAAGACCAATGAAAGCCACATCAAGTTATGCAACAAAAGGTTTCACCAAACATTTCATTTTCGGAAGCGTTTTACAAAATGGAATCTGTGATTGAAGCAAACAATAAATTCACTGTAGACCTCCACAAAGCCCTCAAAAATGACCAGAACTTCACAAGCAAAAATCTGTTTTACTCACCGAGTAGTTTGAGTATTGCTCTGGCTATGACTTACATGGGAGCGAAAGGGGATACAGCTGTACAGATGGCACAAGCTCTACACTGGAAAGCGATATCTCAAGAACAGCTACATTATGAAGAAAAACAGTATCTTCATGCCCTCCAAGAAACAAACGAGCAAGGAAACGAATTGTTGGTGGCAAATCGACTGTTTGCGCAGAAGGGCTTTAGCTTGGTGCAGGAGTTCGTTGAGGGCACGCAGAAGTATTACGAAGCTGAAATAGCCATGGTTGACTATCAGAAGGATGCTGAAGGCGCAAGGAAAGAGGTGAACGGCTGGGTTGAAGAGAAGACGAAGCAAAAGATTAAGAATTTAATTCCTGATGGAGTGTTTAACTCGCGTACGAGACTGACTTTGGTGAATGCAATTTACTTTCAGGGTTTTTGGCAAAGTCAGTTTAAAAAGGAGGCAACTTTTCCTCAGCAATTCTTTGTCTCCAAAGATGAAAAAGTGGAAGTGCAAATGATGCATTTAGCAGCAAAATTTAAGCATATTAAGGACTGTGGAGAGCTGGCCTGTCAAGTGCTTGAGTTGTCCTACCAAGGAAAAGATCTTTCTATGTTAATTTTTCTACCACATGACACCTATGGGCTGGCCAATTTAGAAGAGAGCCTCACCCATGAAAAATTGCGAAAGGCTTTTGAAACCGTTTCAAAGTCACAACCTCACAAGGTTCAAGTATCCCTTCCAAGATTTAAGCTGGCCCAACAGTTCCTTCTGAACGAAATCCTAGCTAGAATGGGAGCCACAGATATGTTCAATCAGTTCAAAGCTGATTTTTCAGGAATCACCCTAGGCCCAGAAAAGATCTCTGTGTCTCAAGTTATTCATAAGGCATTTGTGGAAGTTAATGAAAAAGGCACTGAGGCTGCTGCTGCAACAGGTGTGGTTATGATGGCCCCTGCGGGACTGATGATGAATCCCATCTTTTGTGTTGATCACCCATTTTTGTTTATGATTTGCCATAAGAAGTCAAATGCAATTTTGTTCATGGGCCGCATGTTGAATCCACCATCAAGCACTTGCTAAGCATTCTATGGCAAAGCAAGGAAGTAGAAATAACACAACCTTTTGCACTGGATTTAATAAATAAATAAATAAATAGTTTATTTCACTTTCTTCCAGTTAAATAAATACTGAATGAACAAGTGATATATATGTATACAATCTAAAAAATACAACATAACTATGCTAGGAGTATACAATAAGTAATCAAATTTAAGAATATCTAAATGTAAAAAATTGTTGGCGCTCTTAGTTCTTCTTAATTTGTTTATTGTTCTTTCACAACCAGATCTTGCAGATTTGGGAATCGAGGAATGATGTTGGATTATTGTGTTTGCTAGTCATATCAGAGAGAAATCGATGACACAGGGAAACCCTTCTATTTGCTAGAGATGAGACATTTGCCTCTAAAAGGCCTTGATTATAGGCTGTGCATTCAGGATATGTAATTTTGAGTGCTCTCTTTTAAATACAATCTATCCTATGATGTATCAGACAAGTACTCTTTAATGTCCCACCGGACTCAAATCACATAGTCTAAAATTGATCTTACTTTACTTATATACACTTTCAAGATGTCATGTGGGTTGACGCTTGGGCATTTTAATAGTCTTAGGCTAGGGCGAACAGATGTTTTGCAGCTTTAGCAATTATACAGTCTACATATGAGCTCCATTTAAGATCTAGTTATTAATCATCATACATTGATCATATATCCAATATAAAAGAATGACCTTGTCAGAATCCATGCATCTCTTATAAAACAGTTCAAAACATCCTTTGTGAATAGACTTATCTTTAGCTATGATATTTATTATTCCTTGATGTAAATAGACCTATAATATTTTCTTTATTGTTCTAAGCGCTTTTAACTGTTTTTTATTTGTTTAACTTGTAACTTGAGATGTGTATTTTGAATTTATTAAAGACATCTATTCTATTCTATTCTATTCTCTATTTGTATGCCACTTTTCTGCTGGCCCCAGACAATTTTATCCTGGCACTTTTTCTCCTCAAGGAACTGGTACCTTTTTTTTTCCTTGCTAAATTTATGAAATGATCATACAAAGGAAAATTATTTTCCTACTCCCGGCCCCTCTTGGATTGCACCTCTATTTTATAATATGTTATTACTAATTGTTTATTATGAGTTGGTGTAAATGGTTCCAAAAGTGACGGCATTATGCAGTCAAAATTAACTGCTCCTTGAACTTGCTACTGTTGGGGTTTTAAATTTTGGGGTAAATTCTCCACTAAAGTGCAACAGACATTGTGGTATAAACGGCTGAGCAAGCTCCTCCTTTAATTGAAATAAATCATGGAATTCCTTAATTATTTGTCATGGAAAAAGAAGTCATCAGAGGGAGCCAACATGCCTAAATTGTGCTTTGTTTAGTATAGAAGAGTTCACCAAGCCATTTGCAATCCTTCTGTCAGTTTTGTTGAAGCATGGTATTCTATACATTCACCAGTTTTTGCAATATTTTATTCCAATATCCACTGGCAACTAAGGGCACTTTCCATTTGTCAGAACTGACTGGCCAGCCCATTCCCATCGTAATAAGAATTTCACTTTTAATCAAAACTAACCATCCAGATCATTCAAAACCTAAATATTATGCACAAAGGAGATGGTTTTTCAGCAAACCCTATTGGAAAAAGCATATTTCATTACCAAAATGTCTGGTCCGGCCATGGTCTGGCCGGCCAGTTCTGACTTATGGAAAGCACCCTAAGACTCTTTATTCTGTAGCATGACCCACTTATAAAAATTTAGTGGAGAGAAATGCTTTGGCAAGTTTCCTTGTGCATGTTTTCAACATTATGCACAGGAGCAAATGCATACTACTAATTAAATTTCCCAAGTTTTAGTGGGTCATGATATAGTAAGCCATTCTCCCACCCCACCCTCTTAGCTCTTGAAAATATTAAAATGTCTAAAGAGCCTTCTTAATATCTTATTTTTATTTAATCACAATAAAGAAGAGGCTACTGAGTATATATGTTTGAATAATTATTATTAATGTTGAAACATACCCAGCTGCCATTATATGGTCTAATGGTGCAAGTAAGTCCATGAAACAATATTATACAGCCTCGGTTCCCTTAAGTTGATGTAGATGGACCCAGAAAAACCAATAAAAGATCCGTTGTCTTCAAATTACCCCACTTTTTTTGTTAGACGAACTGCACTGAATCCTAGTCAGAAACGTACCTTCCGGGGGGGGCACTTGGGTAATTTTTGGGTGGATATGTGCCGCCCGGGACTCCAAATTGGCACCCCGTTCTAAGTAAAAATTTCCCCTAAAATTGATACTCCGTTCTAGAAATGGGCCAATTTTATACCCCGTTCTAGAATTCGCCCTAAAACTGATACCCCGTTCTAGAAATGGGCCAGTTTTTTATACCCCATTCTAGAAAGTTTGTAAATTGAAACAGCCCTGTATTTTTAAAAAGATATTTCTATTTTTTGGTTGACTTATACATCAAATAAATGCTTCTTCACAATCAGCAACAATTTTAAGCAGAAGCTAAAGCCGTGATCCACATTTTTTTTTTATTTCGGAATCCCATCTGATTAAATATTATATCCCGTTCTAGAAAACGCCTCTGAAATGGATACCCCGTTCTAAATCAGGAGCTTCAACATCACGACCCCGTTGGGAGGCACATCCCCGTATAGGTAATGTATGGGAGTACCCCCCCCCCCCCCGGGCGTACCCTTAACGTGCTCTCAATATGTGTTTTAGCCTTAGCAACGTGCTAATTTGCATAATAGAGCTTTATCTGTCATCGACCTTACAAGGGTCATATATTTAATGTGTCGCTAGTAGGCTTTTTACAGCCATAGCAATGATTTAGAAATATCAAAACAATCGTAAATTATTTGGGGAAAGCAGAATGTAAGCGAATTTTAAGGAGCCCAGTAAGTGCCATGCAAATTTTGTGCTCGATTTTTCCTTTCTCGACTTTTTTCTTAGCCTGAATTTCATCCGATTACTTCGAGTCGTTATTACTTCCTCAGTAAGTTGTTGCGAGCAGAAAACGACTCCAAGAAATCGGATGAATTCCAGGCTACTTTTTTCTCGCCTTTAAGTGTTTTTCTTGACTTTTTTCCCGCGTTTAATTTTTTTCGCGACTGTTTTTTCTCGCCTTTAATATTTTATCTCGACTTTTTTCTCGCCTTTAATTTTTTTCCCGACCTTTTTCTCGCCTTGAAGTTTTTTCCCGACTTTTTTCTCGACTTGTCTTAGCCAGCGAAGTGCAGACGTATTTCCGGTAGTCGCTTCTCTCCATCGCCCTATCCACTAGACCACGGAGGAATTACTGCTCGGAGGTTTGTGAATTTAGATATTCATCGTGACAAACCTTGCAATAAATGAAAGCTAACCAAACCCGAGTTAGTGCTTAACCCTAATCTGTGCTTAGCCCTAACCCCATACTCCGCCCGGGAGTTAATTTTTTCCGGGGTCATAGTGGGGGTATACCGTCCGGCTCTCCTAATCTTGACACTATTTCAGAAGAATATCTACAAGGTTAATGTAAGAGAGTACCCCTGGGGATTTATGTCGAGAAAATGAACACTATCAATTATAAACTTGAATAAAACATCGATGTTAAATGAAGGCAACCATTGAATGAAGATGTGTTTGAAGCTAGCGTACAGTGCTTTTTCATCGTCTCCTTCAAAAGATCCTACGATAAGTACCTTTTTTTTTTTTTTTTTCACTTTTTGTTGAAGTTTCAACCTTTTGATGAGTCTTTCTCTTCCAAAACGTGATTGCAACGCAACTATATCGTTGTCAGTTGCCATGTGAGGGTTATATCCGTTATATCGTAGGTGCCTACCCATGTCAATTTGTTGATTCACGACCACTTCAGATCGATAAAAAGCTGGTCGTGGCAGTTATAGCGAGGAGAATGAACACCAGACTCCCTAAAATGACTAGACGGGAAATCGAGGTGGTATATTTTTCTCAAAACGAGCAGTAAAACAAGCGGTTATCAGAACAGTACTGACATGATAATTGCATACATATATAGCATATTTTAACATTAAAATTTCAACCTGACAGTGTCTGAGTTATGTTCACAACATAATTGTTTGTAATTTGAATTTCATAACAATCAGTAAATATTGACAACTTTCTAGAACACAATCTTACGCACGATAGGATATACTGAAAGAAGAAACTAAGTGTGCACATGTAACAACAAACTCAACAGTTTAATTATAAATCACAATTTGGTAGCATTTAATTTTACAGGTTTTGTATTAAAATGTACTATTGTTGAACTCCAAAACCAAATTGCCAGACAGGGTAAACGTGAATGACCTTAATCATTTTGTGCAGGGCAGTTCTTTACGGTTATATGCGGATGACACAACTGCTTACGCCTCGGATACGTCTCCCCTTGTTCTGGAATATATTATCAACGCAGACCTTCAATCAGTGTGCAAGTGATTTGAAAACAACTATTTGAACATCAATACTACAAAGACCCAAGCTATGGCCATTGGCCCGGTTAACTATGCAGGGGCACCCAACGACAATTTTCGGAAAACATCTGTTCGGAAGACGATTTGAGATCTATAATTTTCGGAACATTTGTTGTAAAATTTCTTGCTTGCCTGCCTCTCCTAGGATTTTCGAACATCTAAAAATGGTATAATTGACCATTTTTAACGGATTTTTACCCTAAAAAGGTCACCTAGAATTTTCGGAAGCCTTTTTTCTGGCTGAAATTTTCGAGAAGGAAGGTTTTGATCCCTATAATTTTCGGATCACTAGACTTTCAGCTAGGAAATCCGAACAGATGAAAAATTTTTAGGGGATAAAAATATGCCTATATCTACCGTTTAAATACCGAAATACGTTTAACAATGCTATGTTTAAGTGGTTTTGAACTATATTCTCGTTGGGTGCCCCTGACTATGAATATAACATTAATCTGCATAATTCCAATATAGACTTAAATGATAGCTTGAAGATTCTTGGTGTCGCTTTAGATAGAAAAATGACGTTTAAGCCATATATACTTGAACAATTAAAAAAAGCTTGTGCTAAGACAGCTGCCTTGCGAAAGCTACGCAAGTTTATCCCACAAGAAGTCATGATCCGCCTCTATAAGGCATACATATTGCCTCACCTAGAATATTGTAGCCCACTCCTACTCGGTATAAGTAATGGACTTAAAAACAAGTTAGAAGACACTAATTACTATATTCTAAGAACTATATTGAACTATTCAAGGGCAGTTTCTTATGATTTTCTGTTGAATAAAGCAGAACTGCAGAATTTAGATAATAGAAGGAAATTCCAGTCCTTAGTCTTACTTTTTAAATGTTTAAATGGACAGGGACCACAATACCTTTGCGAGTTTTTCAAAGTTTTAAATGCAATTACAATTTAAGGGGCTCGGGCACTCGCCTCGTTTTACCTCATTTTAATCTTGAATGCAAGCATAAGTCATGGTCGTATCTTACTACAATGCTGTGGAATGGCTTGCCTGCTGGAGTTAGGGGGAGTCCGACCTTGGCCGTCTTCAAGCGCGCGTTGCATTCGTGTTTAACGTGACGTGTTTAGCTTCGCGCATTGTTGTTGGCTGGGTTGGGCTCTCCCTTGGCGGGGGGGGGGGGGGGGGGGGGGCTATTCCATAGCATTTCACAAATCATTTTTAAAATATCTTTGAATTTATAATATAGTATATTTATATATATATATATATATATATATATATATATAACTTCACAGAAGTTCAGGTTTCACGAGTAATCATCGTTTTATTGCTACAGAACTGTTTCGTATGGTGCAAGGACCACACTCATCAGGCAATTTTGACGACTGAACTGTTGGAATTGGAAGGCTGGCAGTTAAATGCGAAAATTTAAATGGTTGCTATGGTAGATGCGTTACATTCAGGTTATATGAAACTGTTGAAGGGTTGCTAGGTAACAAAAACATTATAAAAGAGGGATGACATATAAGCGGGTTTTAAGCTACGTTACTCTAAAGTTTCCAAGTACATATCGGTTTCGGTGGGGGCATGAACTTGCTAATTCGTTTCTTCTGTTGAGGCTGCACAGTTCTTTTTTACAGATGATTATGAACTTTTCATTCAGGCAAAGACTACATTTTTTGCTAACGTTGCTGTAGGGTTTACATTTTTTAAGAATTTTCCATTTAATCTGAAACGTTTTCTTTTCGTTTTGTAAGTTCCAAACATATTTGGAGAGTTGTGTTTCATTGCTTCTTTTCGGGTGTCGGAAGGATGTTTTGTGGTTCCTGTAACGTTCCTTAAAGTTTGTGGCTAGTCCAACGTAGGTTTCGGTTGCTGTCTCGGTAGTAACTGTGGCTTGATAAATGACGTTAGTTTGAAGGCATTTTCCTTCTAATGGGCAATCAGACTTTTTTCTACAATTGCAGGTGTCGGGTTGCGGTGTTGGGGAATTTGCATTGGAAAGAACGTGTTTGTTGTGTGACGATATGATGGATTTCATATTTGGCATACATGAGTAGCTTAGCTTGAGAGTGTGCCTGTTGAAAATCTTGTAGAGTGGATGCTTTTTCTGGAAGCATTTATCGACGATGCGGAGAAACTTTCTACCAAGGTTGGTTTTAACATTGGAATCGAAAGGAGGATTGTACCATGTAATGTCCCTTTTTCTCTTTCTTTTGGTTCTCGGAGTGACCTCAGGGTTGTATGTTAGTTTGTGATCATATCCACTTTCTTTAAGTGCTTGCTGGTAAGGAGCAATTGATTCGTCAAAAACGTCTTTGCTGGATGAGATGTTAGTTAGCCTTTTGTTGATGTTGAGTGGTATGTTGTTTAGTAATGCCGGGGGGTGGTTGCTCTGCTGGTGGACGTACGAGAGTTTGTTGTTGGGTTTCATGTATGGCTTGTAACTTCCGTCTGTAAGGTCGAAGGTGACATCAAGAAAGTGAACGGTTTTTTTGTTGGCTTCGATTGTAATCTTTAGGCCCTTTGATTTAAATACATTGCAGACTTCTTTCTTGGTTTTTTCAATTTCTTTCGGAGTGGCTTTGCAAACCGCAAGACCATCGTCGCGGTACAGTCCAACTTCATCTTTGAATTTGGATGCGATTAATGAGAGCATGTAAATTCCTATCAATTCGCACGTTTCTGCTCCGTCGTATGACCCCATTGTAACATCAAACATGTCATTTGTGTTTTTCTTGGTCCAGGGAGAGTTTTGATGGTAAAGGAGTGACTTTTTTGCGTGGATGATGATGTGGCGGTCTTGTGGAGTGATAGTGGTGAATTTGGAAGAATAATCTAATGCATTCAGGAGTAGGTCTTCAGAAATGGATGGATAGAAGTCGCACACGTCAAAGGTGATAAATGCGTGTTTTTCCTTTTCTGGGATTGCCTTGAACCATTCTATGGTGTTGTTAGTGCTTTTCCACAGGTTCACCTTGGTTGCTTGGATGACTTCTTTGTTTATGCGGTCGAGGATGTTTTTGCTAATGACACCAATTTCAGATTTGCTTGGATTAATGAGTCTGCAGGTCGGGTTGTTAATGAAATCTGGTTTGTGGTCTTTCAGTGTAATGAAGGAGTCCCTTGATGCCGAGACTTCAATTCGGTCCGCTAGTTCGATTTTTTTGGCTATCTTCTTGTCCTCTAGAGTTATTATGTCCGGCACGTTCGGGTTTGTCTTCTTGTAGGTCTTCGTAACGTTTTTGTTTACAAGTGTCATATAGTCTTCGGGTGCAGTCTTGTAATAGTTTGTCGTTTTGTCTGCTTTCACAAAAATGTTGCGTTCTTCCTGTATTTCTTTTACGTCTTTATTGAGCTTTTTCTGAAGGTCATTAGAGTAGGTATTGGTCTTGAATTCAACTCGCTGTATCATTTCAAGCATACAGTCCTCAAACTCATTCAGTTCCGCTACATGAGGTGGTGACCGTTTCGATTTAAATCCGTAAGATTCTTTGGATGTGTCGTTGCAGTTCTTGTTCAGAAAAAAGAAAGCTTTCCAGCGCATACGTTGAATTAGGGATTCTGTTTTCGCGATTAGTACCTGAAGGTACGCATTTTTGGATGCCAGCGGGATGTTTTTTGTAGAATACTCGAAGTCCTTCACTTGGAAATTCATTCTTCAAAGCGCTCAACTGCAGAACAGGAGCAATGCAAATTCGTTTTTTGAGTAGAACGTATTTCGTAGAGCGCTCGACTCAATTGATTGAGGAGCATCAGCTATAACTTCACAGAAGTTCAGGTTTCACGAGTAATCATCGTTTTATTGCTACAGAACTGTTTCGTATGGTGCAAGGACCACACTCATCAGGCAATTTTGACGACTGAACTGTTGGAATTGGAAGGCTGGCAGTTAAATTATATATATATATATATATATATATATGTATATCTGTAGAGTTTTTATATTTATTTGTTAGATTTATATTGTATTTAGTTATTTCATTTAATGTAAATTTTGTTTTCACGTTCGCGTTTTAACGAGCTCCTAAGCGACACGTGCCTAAATAAAGTATTCTTCTTCTTCTTCTTCTGGCAGCAAATGAAACCCCACTGCCTCATTTACTTTCTATCTCAGCTTAGTCCCTGCAAAATAATTCTGGCCATACCAGCATACGCGTATTGATGCCAAGCATCTATGCATCACTTAAATGGAAGAAGCCAAGAATCTTTCTAGCCTCCCCCGCAGACGTTCTTAGGGGTTAGTCACGCGTCACGTTCGTCACGCGGGGCAGAGGCGCGTGACTAACACCTAACAACGTCTTCAAGAAAGGCCAGATTTTTTCTTTGTGTAATGTTGCGTTACATTACCTCACCATACTGTACTCCTTTCTTTCCAGCCAGGCCTCTACAGACACGAGAGGGATCGGGGCAAGAAGTAACTCTTTGACAGTATCTTAGACACAATAATCTAAAGAGCTTTAACGTCATTGCATTATGTCTTTCATACGAAGAACTGCTTCAATTTATACCACAATCAATATATTTCCACTGATTATCGACTCAGCTTCCTTTTTTATATCTCCATGAACAACTGACTTAAAACGAGGTATACAGTTAATCGAAACAAAGACAGCACAACGTTTAGTTTCGAGTAGTCAACTTGAAAACTGAGGCCACATTCTGGTTACCCGAACAGCTCAACCTTTAAAGTTACGCCTTATTGACCGAAAGCCACCTTTACACCTCAAAAGATCCTTGCTTCTTTTACTGTCCTTTAGGTAACCGAACATTCATACAGAAGCCTTCGCCTTGGGTCTGAGTCGCCTTAAGAACTGCATCGTTGGAACGTGTACCTGCTCATATAAAGCGTTTCTGACAGAAGCAGTGAACGTGTTTACCAAACAGAAAGCAGTTGAAACTTCAAACACCAAGTTATACAGGATAACCACGCGGAAGTTGCCAAGCCAGTCAAGCCGTCCGAACTCGCCTAACAAGTCAAACTTGGTAATTCCTGAAATATAAGATACGTGCATTACGAAATAAACAAGTTGACCTCCAATAGCATACACTACTGTACTTTCTCTGTACAATCACGAAGGGCGAGGACTCTCTCAGCCCCTCTATCAGCTGAACTCTTGACATGTACTTCGCCCTCCACGCGTCTACTGAATTACGGTAGATGAATGGGTACCAGAAAATATTTTTGTGATAAAATAGAAGTGGGCAGGACTGCAAATAATAACTTCTCATTCAAGAAGGGACAAAGGTCGGACGAGAGGTCACCGTTTTAGTAGGACGAACAAACTATGAAAGCTGTGGGACATACACTAAGTCGACGTTTAGTTTAGGTGTAAACCTGCCGTTTCATAATAATAGTCGAAAGTTTTTTATTTGCCCGGTTATCGTGTCAGTCCAAAGGTAAGGCTTCGTTGGATTAACACTTCCCAACGACATTGGAGACCAGAGCATGGATTAATAAGTCCGTTCACGATTAATAATGACTTACCAAGAGTCCTAGACAGAACGGGAAAAGCCGAACTGAGTATTAGCAGAACGATGCAATTGGCGATAACCTAGACTGAACAAGGACAAAAAGAGGTAAGAGGTAAAGGCGAACACGAGCCAAAGGCCCACCCGGCCGGAGCTTATACCGGCTTTTATAGCATGAAGCATGCCTAGGAGTATTGCTACACCCCCCTGTACGGGACGCTACTCCATTGGTATGTCGCCGGTACCCATTTATATACCTGGGTGAAGAAAGACAAAGTGGAGTAAGGATCCTTGTGTAAGGAAACAAGGCAACGGGCGAGGCTTGAACACCGGACCTCCAAATCCAGAGTCTGAGGTGTTAACCGCTCGGCCACACACGACTCCAAAGAGAGACAAAAAGAGCTTTACACCAAAGCCCGAACCTAAAAGGGGGTATGTGAGGAGGATATTTCTATTTTGGTAAATTCTGTGCTAAAGTCATTAGTGCCTATGTGCCTTAACCCAAACAAATAATACCTCTGAACACTTATGAAGATTAAATCAAAACATTTATCAATGAGCACTAACAAAAATAATATTTTTGGTGAATTTTGCAAGCATAGCATTAAAAACAGTTTCAGTCAATGTCCATCCTCATCATCCTTTGAAACACACGACAGGAGACAGTTTTCTTGCTAAGAATCATCTCATTGATGGACAGCAAGTATTTGGAAAATAAAATAATAAATGAAATAATGCCTAAATATAGTCTATTCGGTTTTCATATGATTTGCAATTATGCAGATATCGCGAGGCTGTGATCCACCTCGGCCCACAACATCCTCCTCGATCTGCATAATTCGTCACTTCCTCTGCAGCCTTATTCAATAACTGCTAAATATCCCACCCTAATAATGAAACCTGCATAGTTATTAAGCTAAGCGTGATAAGGGAGACACCTCTTCCGCTTCACGCACCGCTAAATGCACCTGGTATCCAGGTGACAAGAACCTCGGCTCCATGAACCTTTTTGGTGGCGAATCTTTATCATGTCGTATATTTGTATGTAGATGTCAAAATGAAGGTTTGCGACGTGCCATGTAAACCAATAAAGAGCAACTTTTTGGTAACTTAACACACCTTTGTAGTGGTAGTTTCACGAACCACAGGTCGCATACGCTTAAAGTATGGAACGCTGTACAGACCTACCAAGGACGCTATATTTTAAGGAATGTTTTTCTAGAGGGTTTTCTCACGATAGCGATACTCGCAACCACGTCACCATTGATATTAATGTGTAACCAGAAGCACATTGTATCTGAGAAATGAGATGCTTTTGTTTTGCTCGTTATACAACTGAATAACAAAAACAATGGTTGTAAACAGCGAGCATCGCTATACAACTCGTAGAAAGATGCTATAAAGAAAATTGCAGACTGGAGCATGTACTCCAACATGTCAACGTTATCTGTCGAGTTGCGTGTTTAGAATACAAAAAATGGCAAGAAAATTGACTTAATAATGCTTGCAAGTCAATTTTCGGGCAGGACGACTAGCCTAAGGTAGAGTAAGCACTTCTGCATGTCAGAGATTGAGAATTAAACTAAAACAGTAACTTCTATTTGTATTATTGAAGTCGTCCAATGGGTCAGTAGTGTGTCCAAACTGTACTGTTTTGGGACGCTACCACTTGTTTCATTAACTAATAGAATGTTGCGCCAAAACTTGGTTCAATAGAGAAGAGAAGTGTCTACTCTAACTTGGGCTACTTTATGGGATTGCTTGTCATACTCAGAAAGTACAAGATGACAAAAAAACCCTTTCCAAAAATAATACAGATTTGAGCACCGTTATGCCTAGATGACTCCATACAAATCTCTGCCAAAACTGGCTTAGATAATAATGGAGCTTGTCTCTCACGCCCCACCACTTTGTACTAACAGGTTCCTTTTTACCAGGTGGAAATTTTTCAAACTGTTCTTGAATATGAAAATCTATCCTAAAATTGCAAAAATAATGCAATTTGACATAACGCAGAATCAGTCCACAAAGCAACCTAGAAATGGTCAATAAAGGTATTAAAAAGGTGACTGGTGACTGGAATGGTCCCAATCCACTCACACTTGGGTATATCATGCAGGCATTCATGGATTACTTGGCAAAAAAGATACAATATTAGGATCATTTCCAGAAGAGCACCAAACGTTAGACGTCTGGTAACAAATGTCTGACATCAGACGTCTGGTAACAGATGTCTGACATTAGACGTCTGGTAACAGATGTCTGACATCAGACGTCTGGCAACAAATGTGTGAAATCAGATCCCTGGTAACAGATGTCTGACATCAGACGTCTGCTAACAGATGTCTGACATCAGACGTCTGGTAACAGATGTCTGAAATCAGACGTCTGGTAACAGATGTCCGACATCAGACGTCTGGTAACAGATTTCTCACATTACAAATCAGATGTCTGGTAACAGATGTCTGAAATCAAACGTTTGATAACAGATTTCTGACATTAGAAATCAGACATCTGGTAACAGATGTCTGACATCAGACGTCTGATAACAGATGTCTGACATCAGACGTCTGCTAACAGATGTCTGACATCAGACGTCTGGTAACAGATGTCTGAAATCAGACGTCTGGTAACAGATGTCTGAAATCAGACGTCTGGTAATAGATTTCTCACATTACAAATCAGATGTCTGGTAACAGATGTCTGAAATCAAACGTTTGATAACAGATTTCTGACATTAGAAATCAGACGTCTGGTAACAGATGTCTGACATCCGACGTCTGATAACAGATTTCTCACATTACAAATCAGACGTCTGGTAACAGATTTCTGACATTAGAAATCAGACGTCTGGTAACAGATGTCTGACATCAGACGTCTGGTAACAGATGTCTGACATCAGACGTCTGGTAACAGATGTCTGACATCAGACGTCTGGTAACAGATGTCTAACATCAGACATTTGGTAACAGATGTCTGAAATCAGACGTCTGGTAACAGATGTCTGACATCAGACGTCTGGTAACAGATGTCTGACATCAGACGTCTGGTAACAGATGTCTGACATCAGACGTCTGGTAACAGATGTCTGAAATCAGACGTCTGGTAACAGATGTCTGACATCAGACGTCTGGTAACAGATGTCTGACATCAGACGTCTAGTAACAGATGTCTGAAATCAGACGTCTGGTAACAGATGTCCGACATCAGACGTCTGGTAACAGATTTCTCACATTACAAATCAGATGTCTGGTAACAGATGTCTGAAATCAAACGTTTGATAACAGATTTCTGACATTAGAAATCAGACGTCTGGTAACAGATCTCTGACATCAGACGTCTGATAACAGATTTCTCACATTACAAATCAGACGTCTGGTAACAGATTTCTCACATTACAAATCAGACGTCTGGTAACAGATGTCTGAAATCAGACGTCTGGTAACAGATGTCTGACATCAGACGTCTGGTAACAGATGTCTGACATCAGACGTCTGGTAACAGATGTCTCAAATCAGACGTCTGGTAACAGATGTCTGACATCAGATGTCTGGTAACACATGTCTGACATCACATGTCTGGTAACACATGTCTGACATCAGACGTCTGGAGACCGATGTCTGACATCAGACGTCTGCTAACAGATGTCTGACATCAGACATCTGGCAACAGATGTCTGACATCAGACGTCTGGTAACAGATGTCTGACATCAGACGTCTGGTAATAGATGTCTGAAATCAGACATCTGGCAACAGATGTCTGACATCAGACGTCTGGTAACAGATGTCTGAAATCAGACGTCTGGTAACAGATGTCTGAAATCAGACGTCTGGTAACAGATATCTGACATCAGATGTCTGGTAACAGATGTCTGAAATCAAACGTCTGATAACAGATTTCTGATATTAGAAATCAGACATCTGGCAACAGATGTCTCAAATCAGACGTCTGATAACAGACTTCTGATATTAGAAATCAGACCTCTGGTAACAGATGTCTGACATCAGACGTCTGGTAATAGATGTCTGAAATCAGACGTCTGGTAACAGATGTCTGAAATCAGACGTCTGGTAACAGATGTCTGACATCAGACGTCTGGTAACAGATGTCTGACATCAGACTTCTGGTAACAGATGTCTGACATCAGACGTCTGGTACCAGATGTCTGACATCAGACGTCTGGTAACAGATGTCTGACATCAGACGTCTGGTAACAGATGTCTGAAATTAGACGTCTGGTAACAGATGTCTGACATCAGACGTCTGGTAATAGATGTCTGAAATCAGACGTCTGGTAACAGATGTCTGACATCAGACGTCTGGTAACAGATGTCTGAAATCAGACGTCTGGTAACAGATGTCTGACATCAGACGTCTGGTAACAGTTGTCTGACATAAGACGTCTGGTAACAGATGTCTGAAATCAGATGTCTGGTATCAGATGTCCGAAATCAGACGTCTGGTAAGAGATATCTGACATCAGATGTCTGGTAACAGATGTCTGAAATCAAACGTCTGATAACAGATTTCTGATATTAGAAATCGGACATTTGGCAACAGATGTCTCAAATCAGACGTCTGATAACAGACTTCTGATATTAGAAATCAGACCTCTGGTAACAGATGTCTGACATCAGACGTCTGGTAACGGATGTCTGACATCAGACGTCTGGTAACAGATGTCTGAAATCAGACGTCTGGTAACAGATGTCTGACATCAGACGTCTGGTAACAGATGTCTGAAATCAGACGTCTGGTAACAGATGTCTGACATCAGACGTCTGGTAACAGATGTCTGAAATCAGACGTCTGGTAATAGATATCTGACATCAGATGTCTGGTAACAGATGTCTGAAATCAAACGTCTGATAACAGATTTCTGATATTAGAAATCAGACATCTGGCAACAGATGTCTCAAATCAGACGTCTGATAACAGACTTCTGATATTAGAAATCAGACGTCTGGTAACAGATGTCTGAAATTAGATGTCTGGTAACAGATGTGTGACATTAGATGTCTGGTAACAGATGTCTGACATCAGACGTCTGGTAAGAGATGTCTGACATCAGACGTCTGGTAACAGATGTCTGACATCAGATGTCTGGTAACAGATGTCTGACATCAGACGTCTGGTAACAGATGTCTGAAATCAGACGTCTGATAACAGATGTCTAACATCAGCAATCAGACGTCTGATAAGAGATTTCTGAAATCAGAAATTAGATGTGTGATATTAAACATCAGATGTCTGATAACAAATGTTTGAAATCAGACGTTTGATAACAGATGTCTGAAATCAGAAATCAGACGTGTGATAATATGTCTGAAATGAGACGTCTCATAACAGATTTCTGACTTTAGAAATCAGACGTCTGATATCAGATGTCTGACATCATAAGTCAGAACTCTGACAGTAGCGACAGAATGTAAAATGAATTGGAAACAAGTTACAGCAGGAAAAGGCATTTTAGATGCATTGCAATACATCAAAATGTAAGTAGCCGAAGTTTGAGCCAAACCTGCTGAGGGATATCTTAAAAATGTTGAGGAACAAAGTATTGAATGTCAGAGCAAGGTTTGGATCAATTTATAGTGCTTCTTAAACTAAAAAGTACCGTTTAAAGAATAGCACGATAGGCAATAGGTTTTTTTTAAATTAGCAAACATTGAATTTACTTGTCCCAAAAATTTAAACTGGCGGCTCCTTGATAGTAATTTATTTGTGAAATTCCAGAACAATTTAAAAGCTGAATTTTGAGCGACTTATAGTTACGGACTTCTGCTCCAAGGATTTTTCTGAAATTTTGCTCGCATGTTTATTTATCAATAAAAGCCAATACAACAAATTTCAGAAAAAATATCAGCAAAAGTTTTTACTAGACACGATTTTCTTGGTCCCAAGTTATTACCTGACAACAAATTCTGCCTGGATTTGGGTATCGCGAGGTACATGTATGTGTACTGCAAGATTAATAATTCAGGACTTCGTATCTAAAAATGTTCAGTTAAACAGTTCCAACGTGCAAAGAAAGTACTGTCTGATAGCCCGGGGCTAGTGGATTTTGCTATCGGCCTAGTGAATTCTGTTTTTAACTTGCCTGACAGGCAAGTAATGTTTTTTGAGGAATTAGAACAACAGGAGAAAGGTGACATCAATTCTGCTCACCTGGGTTAGTAACTGCCAGCTTCAGCTTGCCCAAATGGCAGGCTGTAAAAATGATTTTCTTTGCACCCTGAGTTCGCAGGCTGGATTTGGATTTGTGGACCTTTGGTTCGGCTTGTGTCATGCAATGTAGTTCTTCGACCTACAGTGGTTTCGAGTTTTGGGTGTTTCGTGTTTCCGTCTTCTGTCTTTGTTTTTAAAACTACCCCCCCCCCCCCTTGTATGTTCGTCAGCTTATTGATAAAGTAAATAATGCGTTAAACACGCTTACCTGTAGTGACTTGGTGGAGTTGATACACGGCCATCCACTGTGGAGTTGCGGTCCACACATGCTCCGCAGCTGGAGGAAACAGATGGGTTAAACCATGTATTTGGCTGTTGATTTGGGAACTGCGAGCAAGGTGTCCAGTGGGTATGTTGATAGACCCTGGAAGGTTTTTCATATATGATTATTATAATGTACGCCTAGTTACAAACCGAGCCCTCCTAGACTATAAAAAAGGCCTATTTGGTCAAGTGGCCATATTGGAATTTTTCCAAAGGGGGGACCCAATGAATTTAGTCCAAAATTAAAAAACTACTCTTTGGTTTGTTTTTGGAGGAAATACACCTAGAAATAATGTTCGATGATCGCCTAGTTACAAACCGAGCCCTCCTAGACAATAAAAAAAGGCCTATTTGGTCTATTGGCCATATTGAAATTTTTCCAAAGGGGGGACCCTATGAATTTAGTCCAAAATTAAAAAACTACTCTTTGGTCTGTTTTTGGAGGAAATACGCCTAGAAATAATGTTCGATGATCGCCTAGTTACAAACCGAGCCCTCCTAGACTATAAAAAAGGCCTATTTGGTCAAGTGGCCATATTGGAATTTTCCCAAAGGGGGGACCCTATGAGTTTAGTCCAAAATTACAAAACTACTCTTTGGTCTGCTTTTGGAGGAAATACGCCTAGCAATAATTTTCGATGATCGCCTAGTTACAAACTGAGCCCTCCTAGACTATAAAAAACGCCTATTTGGTCTTTTGGCCATATTGGAATTTTTCCAAAGGGGGCGCCCTATGAATTTAGTCCAAAATTAAAAAACTACTCTTTGGTCTGTTTTTGGAGGAAATACGAATAGAAATAATGTTTGACGATCGCCTAGTTACAAACCGAGCCCTCCTAGACTATAAAAAAGACCTATTTGGTCTATTGGCCATATTGGAATGTTCTCAAAGGGGGACCCTATGAGTTTAGTCCAAAATTAAAAAACTACTCATTGGTGTTTTTTTGGAGGAAATATGCCCGGAAATAATTTTCGATGATCGCCTAGTTACAAACCGAGCCCTCCAAGACTATAAAAAAGGCCTATTTGGTCTATTGAAAATATTGGAATTTTTCCAAAGGGGGGACCCTATGAGTTTAGTCCAAAATTAAATAAAAGGCAGTCTGTGACTGCATGTGGCTACTGGTCTAGTTTTGTAGAATATATTGCAGTTAAAAAAAAGGCGAAAAAGGTAGAGGGGGAAATGAATAGGTGTAGTGAATGCCAAAATCGAGAAAAAAGGATGGTTTGGTTTGAAATCTGTAGTTTGCGAAATGAAATTCTGTAGTTTGCGAAATGACAATCTGTAGTTGCGAAATGAAAATCTGTAGTTTGCGAAATGACAATCTGTAGTTTACGAAATGACAATTTACTTTCTCGCTGTGTCTACTCGGATATTCTAAACAGAAAATTACCCCCAAAAAAGCCGTTTCGCCCAGAAAATTCAGATTGCGCGAAATGCGTGACGTTTTCGTTGCCACGTATAAAAATTAAATTAAGCTAAAGGTTCTCAAGTTAAGCCCTGTCGGTCGGGGTTACGAACTGGATGGGTGACCAACCGCGAATATCGTGTTAAAGGTCCATACGTTGTTCTTTCTTTTTTCTTCTTCTTTTTATGTGGTGTTATTGTTAACAGTGTATTAAAAAGCAGATTTAGCATTATTTCTGCGTCCGGGTTTAGAAAAAGAAAAAAAAAAAAACAAAGAACAAATATGGCTCGGTGCAGTTCGCCTGAAAATTGTTTATATTCTTCGGGGCGTAATACAGAGTTGAATCTTTGCAGACTTTGATCTATATATCGGCGAGGAAACCAGCAAACTAAGAAATCTGGGTTTTCGACAGTGTAAAACGATCATAATACCTCTGATTCCAATCTCCTGTTCCTCTGTCTCTTGTTGTCGGCGTTGCCTACGCTGTGCGAAGCAAGCGATGTTCCTTCTGCTCCGCGGTTTCTTGTTGACGTCTTCTCCTTCGTTGTTCACGCTGAATTAGAAGTCAGCGTTCTCCCTCCAGAGGATTTTCATTTCGCAAACTACAGATTCTCATTTCGCAAAGTACAGATTTTCACTTCGTTTCGCTCCATTTCGTTTCGCAAATTACAGTAAGCCCTAACCCACGCGCTTGTCACTGGTACGCGATCAAAGGCAGAGGCAGTCCGGCTGTGAGTGCATGTACTGGCTGCTGTTTTAATTTTGTAGAATATATTGCAGTAAAAAAAAAGAATGTATTAACCAACAGCGAAGGAAAAAAGACAGGTTTCCTAGCAGGAATCGAACCCAGCACCATCGGCTCCGTGCGACTTCTCCTCACCACTAGACCACTCAGAATGATTACGTATTCTCAAACTGTGTTATTAGACATTGATTTTCCTCTTATTTTAAAGCTGTTGGTCCAAATCGCTTACAATTTCTCTTTAAAATACTTCAGCCATCGAAATACATCGCCAAAAGCAATTTTTAAAAAACAGCTTTTTCGCTAGGGCGGACACAATTTTAAGCGGACAAAGATAGTGGGTTTCCTGTGCAAGTTTACGGACTTACAGGACTTACGCCACACCATGACATAGTGGCTACGCTCCCTAAAGGGAGACAGTAGCCACAAAAAACTACTCTTTGGTCTGCTTTTGGAGGAAATACGCCTAGAAATAATTTTCGATGATCGCCTAGTTACAAACCGAGCCATAATAGACTATAAAAAAGGCCTATTTGGTCAAGTGGCCATATTGGAATTTTTCCAAAGGGGGACCTTATGAATTTAATCCAAAATTAAAAAACTACTATTTGGTCCGCTTTTGGAGGAAATATGCCTAGAAATAATTTTCGATGATCGCCTAGTTAAAAACCGAGCCCTCCTAGACTATAAAAAAGGCCTATTTGGTCTATTGAAAATATTGGAATTTTTCCAAAGGGGGGACCCTATGAGTTTACTCCAAAATTAAAAAAACTACTCTTTGGTCTGCTTTTGGAGGAAATACGCCTAGAAATAATTTTCGATGATCGCCTAGTTACAAACCGAGCCATAATAGACTATAAAAAAGGCCTATTTGGTCAAGTGGCCATATTGGAATTTTTCCAAAGGGGGGACCTTATGAATTTAGTCCAAAATTAAAAAACTACTCTTTGGTCTGCTTTTGGAGGAAATACGCCTAGAAATAATTTTCGATGATCGCCTAGTTACAAACCGAGCCCTCCTAGACTATAAAAAAGGCCTATTTGGTCAAGTGGCCATATTGGAATTTTTCCAAAGGGGGGACCTTATGAATTTAGTCCAAAATTAAAAAACTACTATTTGGTCTGCTTTTGTAGGAAATAAGCCTAGAAATAATGTTCAATGATCGCCTAGTTACAAACCGAGCCCTCCTAGACTATAAAAAAGGCCTATTTGGTCTATTGAAAATATTGGAATTTTCCCAAAGGGGGGACCCTATGAATTTAGTCCAAAATTAAAAAACTACTATTTCGTCTGCTTTTGTAGGAAATAAGCCTAGAAATAATTTTCGATGATCGCCTAGTTACAAACCGAGCCCTCCTAGACTATAAAAAAGCTCCTGTTGTCAAGTGGCCATATTGGAACTTTTCCAAAGGGGGGACCCATGATTTTGGTCCAAAATTAAAAAAAGGACTCCTTGGTATGCTTTTGGACAAAATAAGCCGAGAAATAATATTTGATGATCATCTAGTTAAAAACCAAGCTCTCCTAGACTATAATAAAGCTAGACTATAATAAGCTAGACTATAATAAAGCTAGACTATAATAAAGCTAGTGGTCATTTCGGAATTTTTCCAAAGGGGGTAACGTACGATTTTGAACAAAAATTTAAAAAGTACCTCTTTGTTTGCTTTTGGACAAAATACCCCTAGAAAAAATGTTTGATGATCATCTAGTTAAAAACAGAGCCCTCCTAGACTATAAAAAAGCTCTTTTTATGAAGTGGCCATATTCGAATTTTTCCAAAGGGAGAACCCATGATTTTGGTCCAAAATTAAGAGTACTGCTTGGTTTGCTTTTGGACCAAATACACCAAGAAATAATGTTTGATGATCATCTAGGTAAAAACCGAGCCCTCCCAGTATTCTGGAGAGCTTTTTAAAACTTAGTTGAGCCATACCAAACATGACAAGTGTAATACAAGAGAGGAGTGTTTGTGAAGTCTGTGCATGCTTGGTATTGCCTGAAGGGATGCATGTTTTGGTGGATACCTTACAAGCCAAAGCGTGAATAATTTACATGAATGCACTTTTCAGTTCTTTATGACAAGGGAATCTTAAGAAATCATGATCGCAGTCTAGTGGTATGGCTGAGAGACAGATATGTCGGAGTTACAGGGAAGCATTGGTTTAAATCTCACTGACTACCAAGAAAATATAAGGAAAAAGGAAACTGGGGGGTACTGGAGAGAGTGATCGGTGAATGAGAGGGGAAAAAAGAGAAAGAGAGGGCTAGAAAAATATTTTAAAAAAAGAAAGGAAAATTGAATCCTCTTTTATCAATGCAGTAAATATTCATTACCCATGTACCGTAAATCCTCTATTAAGCCCCCCCTCTCAAATAAGCCCCCCCTCTCTAATAAGCCCCCCCTTTTCAGAGGAGGAAAGTTAATAAGCCCCCCCTCCCCCTCCCCCAATCCTTATTCTTCACAAAAAAATTAACGATTAACGTGGACTGATCAGTTATGATTTATTCAGGCTGGAAGTTCATATTGTTTTTGGTCTTCGGCGGCATGACCTCCAACTTCTTATGCTTAACTTTCTCAATTTTGCGCTCTAGCTCTCTGTACAACGCGTAAGTCTACTCTGTCTCATACCACGGTATTTTTGCTACACGTGATGCATTTCGCTAAATTAAATAAGCCCCCCCTCTCTTTTAAGCCCCCCCTCTCTATTAAGCCCCCCCTCAAAAGTGCTTGAAAAAAATAAGCCCCCCGGGGGGCTTAATAGAGGATTTACGGTTTATATGCAATACTCTGGGGAATTCGCGATTGTCTTAGAAGACAATAAAGCGGATGCATAATCAATGACACAAAATGCATAATTAATGTCTGGGGTTATACGGAAATTTTTCCCACAAGTTGTTAAAGGTGTGTCAAATCCTTGCATTGGCTGCGTTAAATCCCCGCTATCTCACGCCATGCCCCGTGGTCGGGGGGCCCGGGGTTTCAATTGGCTGGAGGAAGAATTCACAGCCTCGCAAAGTTTAAGTCTCGCAATTTTAAAATTATATTAGAAATCTACCTACCTGATGTCTGTGGCCTTCCGTTCGATCCCGTGTACTCAACGCATGGAGTGTTAAGGTGTCAATTAACGTGGTCTACACAATCACTCTGACTCTGTCGTAAAACTGAACATGATGAGGACAAATTAAATAGTTTGTCCCAACACTTAAAACATCCAAAACAATACTGTCAAAACACGCACTACAACAAATCATTTTACGCTTCTTACTATGTCTGAAGTGTTATTAGCCTGCGTAGCAAGCGTTTCCGTGTGGTTTAGGAGCAAAGAACGAGGAACGAGAGTCTAAGACCCGCGCGAAAAATGGCGCCAGTAAAAGAGCTGTGAGGGGGTGGGGAAGAAAGGAAGGAAACAGCGTTTCCTTCCTTCCCCTCCCCCTCCCCCCACTTTCATTTTTTTAGCTCTTGTTTCATTTCTCGCATGACCAAAACCTAGAATACCGTTCCCCGGTCTTTCTTTGCTCCGAAACCAAACGGAAACGCTTGCTACGCAGACTAAAGTGTTATTAAAAAGCTGAAGTCCAGTGTGCGCGTGTAGCTTGGCGTGGCAACTTAGCTATCGAGGCAGCACGAGAAGACCCTGGGAATGACAACAAATTTCTGCATTTTCTATCCATGTTCCGACTTCTCAATCGACTTTAATCGATAGTTATATTGTGGAAAGCCTGTTTTTTACCTAAACTATCACGAAAGATCATTCCTAGGCTATTTGGCACATAAGCAAGCAGTCAACAATTATTTTTTTAAAAAATTACTGGCTTAACCCCTTAGAATTTGGCGACTATGTGCTTTATGCTACTTTCGCACAAAAGTTATTCAAATCCCACGATGGCTGATCAAAGTCGATTTTTTCATAATCTAGAAAAGCATGATTTCTATGGAAAGGTTTACTAAACATCATTTTACTCATTTTACTGACTAGGGTGAAGCACTCGTTTTAACGGATTAGGGTTAAGCGCTCTTTAGGGTTAAAAACTTTTTTTACCGATTAGGGTTAGGCGCTTTATAGCGTTAAACAGGTGGGCGGACATTATTCATCAAACCCACAGATGACAGCGTACATAAAATTAGGGCCTGTTTACGATACATGGAGGTGGGGGACCCCAGGTAGGTAAGGTAACCCGCTTAGGTGGGGTAAAAAATTAACCCTCCTTTACGTGCAATCTTACAACCACGCCATCCTGGGATGCACTTTCGTAAGATTATTGAATGGTCACTAAGCAAATAAACAATAAATATGCTGGCAAACCACGTATTTTGGCGATTAATTCTCTTCTGCAATCACTTGCTACTCTTGCTGCAACCTTCAGTACCTGAAAAAGTCGAGGGTAAAAAGATAATAAAATAATGAGATACAAAAGTGAATAATAAAAAAAGATGCAAAGGATGAAATAGATAAATGTTAATTATTTTAAAAGCACAGTTCGGCTCAATTCATTTGACAACGGACTGTTTGATTTCTCTTTTTATACCCGAAATTCCGTTTCCAGGAAAGAGACGGTGATTTATTGGTGGACCGAATCTTCAATGGTATATATTTAGAGAAACAGCGGGAAAAAACCAAATATCAAGGCTGATGGGTTTAAGCATAAACGTTTTCAGGTCACTATGGCGTACATTTACGGACAAAAATAATTGAAACTAAAATACAAGTTGAAGTTCAAAAATTAGACTATTCATGTCGAAATCTCGTCATATGACTTTGAAATCACAATGAACACAGTCGAAATAGCATCATTCGAACTTGAAGTTACTTTGAACAAGTTGAAACTATAAAGGCAAAACTCGACATCGCGGATGTTGAAGTTCAAATCAACATTCCAACTAAAATGCAAATTACATGATTTGAACTTCAATACACCTTCTCCACTCTAATAAGCCACTTAATCGTCAACAATGCAACCATAATCTATGTATGTCATGACCTCTCAGTGTGAAACATGCGGCTAAAATTACATTTGCTAATTTAAAATGTAGAACCTTCCAGAGCATAATCTACCCAGCAGAGAAAAAAAACTTTATTGGAATGAGCAGCATTTTGGCATGAGGTAAGAGTAGTGTAGGCCTACCACCCCCTTTTATTGCTATTCACATTGTCCGCCATATTGAACAGAGCGTGAAGGGAAATCTTTTGGCGCCAAAATGCAGCGAAACTCTTATCATTTCCGGTTCCTGTGTATTTTTACTTCCGCTTCCTTTCGAATTGAAATTTTGTTTTTTCGAATTCAAATATGTAAATTGACTTCAAGTTCAAATTAAAGGTTTCATTTGGAACTTTGTGGAATGTACGCCATAGGTCACCTAGAAATTTGTAGCCTTCCTCAAACAATAGAAAATTCTAGCCAATATTTGCTTCTCCGAACAGATATTTTACAGAAAACAGTCGTTGGGTGCCCCTGGTATGTCGAGATATTGAGCTCTCAGGAAGTTTGGAGAGCACTCAAGAGGTTTGAGTCCTCTTTCGTGCTCTCCAAACTTCCCGCGTACTCAGTATTAGTAAAATCCAACTAGTGGTCTATCATCAATGCTGCGTTCTGATTGGTTGAGCTACTAGTAGGCTATATGTTATAGCCCACTAGTAGCGAAAAGCGCGGGCTTTTTGGCAACAAAAAAGGATTAAAGTCTAGCTTTAACTAGCTAAAGTTCTTTTATTCTCGATATTTTTGACCAACTAGTTGGATTTTACTAAAACAATTATTCCTCTCGCCCTCATGGCCTCTGGGTCAATAGCCCATTCGGCCTTCGGCCTCATGGACTATTGACTCAGAGCCCATTCGGGCTCGAGGAATAATTGTTAAATATCTCGACACCTCGGCATACTAATTGTAAGTTACACTCACGGGCGACGTAAAAGGAAGAAAACAAGGAACAAAAGTTACGAAACAAAAAAAAGTTCGCGGGTTCTTACATCGAGGTAAACCCTACGTGTATAGCCTCCCTATTGGTCGGCTTTATCAAGTTTACTTTTGCAAGCTGGGCACCAAAATTTTCAGCGAACATTTGATTTTCGGAGGACGTTTTACAAAATGGAATCTGTGATTGAAGCAAACAATAAATTCACTATAGACCTCCACAAAGCCCTCAAAAATGATCAGAACTTCACAGGCAAAAATCTGTTTTACTCACCGAGTAGTTTGAGTATTGCTCTCGCTATGACTTACATGGGAGCGAAAGGGGATACAGCTGTACAGATGGCACAAGCTCTACACTGGAAAGCGATACCTCAAGAACAGCTACATTGTGAAGCAAAACAGTATCTTCATGCCCTCCAAGAAACAAACGAGGAAGGGAACGAATTGTTGGTGGCAAATCGACTTTTTGCGCAGAAGGACTTTGGCTTGGTGCAAGAGTTCGTTGAGGGCACGCAAAAGTATTACAAAGCTGAAATAGCCATGGTTGACTATCAGAAGGATGCTGAAGGCGCAAGGAAAGAGGTGAACGGCTGGGTTGAAGAGAAGACGAAGCAAAAGATTAAGAATTTAATTCCCGGTGGAGTGTTTAACTCGCGTACGAGACTGACTTTGGTGAATGCAATTTACTTCCAGGGTTTTTGGCAAAATCAGTTTGAAACAGGGAGAACTTTTCCCCAGCAATTCTTTGTCTCCAAAGATGAAAAAGTGGAAGTGCAAATGATGCACTTAGCAGCAAAGTTTAAGCATATTAAGGACAGTGGAGAGCTCGCCTGCCAAGTGCTTGAGTTGCCGTACCAAGGAAAGGATCTTTCCATGTTAATTTTTCTACCCCATGACACCTATGGGCTGGCCAAGGTAGAAGAGAGCCTCACCCATGAAAAATTGCAAAAGGCTTTTGAAACCGTTTCAAAGTCACAACCTCACAAAGTTCAAGTATCCCTTCCAAGATTTAAGCTGACCCAACAGTTCCTTCTGAATGAAATCCTAGCCAGAATGGGAGTCACAGATATGTTCAATGAATTTAAAGCTGATTTTTCAGGAATCACACCAGCGCCAGAACTAGAGAGGATCTATGTGTCTCATGTTATTCATAAGGCATTTGTGGAAGTTAATGAAAAAGGCACTGAGGCTGCTGCTGCAACAGGTGTGGTTATGATGACCCGAATGATGAGTCCCATCTTTTGTGTTGATCACCCATTTTTGTTTATGATTTGCCATAAGAAGTCAAATGCAATTTTGTTCATGGGCCGCATGTTGAAGCCACCATCAAACACTAGCTAAGCATTCCATGGCAAAGCAAAGAAGTAGTGATAATAACACAACCACCTGCACTGGATATATTTAAGAGTGACTATGTAAGATCTATGAGACTAGGGTTTCTGTTGGCATCTCTCAGCAAACAATAATTCTCTTTTTTTTTAGTTTAATTTATACCTTTTTTATTCCACTTTTCTGGTGGCCCCAGACAATTTCCAGGGATTTTTTCTTACTAAGGAACTAGTGTCTTTTTTTTGCCTCACTGAATCATGTGACTGGTTAAAATCACTGTACCCACTCTCTGTCCTCGTTCGATGCACTTCTATTTTGTAATAACTACTGCTAGTTTATGAGTTGGTGTATTAAATTCCAAAAGTAATGTAACGGCATTAATTATAAACTGCTGGAAGTAACAGCTCTTTGTGCTTGTAACTTTTGAGGGTTGTTCAATTTTGGGCTAAACTTTCCACGCTATAGTGTACCAAAGATTATTTCAACACCTGCTGCATAAATCTGTCAGTTATATTAGCTTAATTTATAGGGCAAGCACATTACCCAGCTCTCCCTGCTGTGGGAGTACTCATTCAGTCATGATGTCATTTTCTGGTCAGTGTAGTTGTTAAGTATGACTCAATAAACTGGTCGCCAAATGATTTATTGGGATAGAAAAAACTGTGCAAGCTCTTACAGAAAATCCTGGAATCCCTACTTTACTGCAATCCACTGACAATATTTAAAGATTCTTTAACATGACCCACTTATATTAAGTGGAGAAGTGAACATAATGCACAGTAGCAAATGCATACTGGTAATTAAATTTCAAACATTTTAGTGGGATATGAAAACAAGCCACACTAATTTAATATATTTTCTATGGCCAGGTGGGTCTATGGCATCATATCATTCTTTTTATATCTTAACAAAGGTGAGGTCACAGACAGCCAGACGTGTCCATTGGGTGGTAATAATGAGCAAAGCTACTTTTTTACCTATTGGCTTGTTTCAATTTATTCATGTCGCTGCCCTGTCACATGCAGCTGCGTGAGCTGAAGCGATAGACATATTTCTAGTTAATTGTTCAGGAACCCTGTATTGTTCTTTTCCTAGTAACTAGGCCTCATTATTGCATGCGGCCGATGCGTTTCGGGTCACATTGTCTAAGAGAGTTTTTGGATACATCACTGATATGCATTGACCGAGAAGGCCTGTGAAGATGCTGTACATGCAGAGATTACCGTAAATGATCGTTTAAGTGTGGCTACTTGAATAAGCGCTGCACCTTTACCAAAAATAATTTGATAAGCGCTGCTCTCGAATAAGCACCGCAGTGCTAATTTGGGTATCTTCAAATTAAGGCCCCACCTTTGATATAGCGCTTGATATAAAGAGATGTAAAAACTAGTGAGTTCTTGAGTTTTAATGTTGGGAAACTCAACTCTTGAAACCAGGTTCATATAGCAGTTCAAAGATGTACATATTTTATATTAAATTGTGCATATCCAGTACACGCCTCAAATAACTCTTGCTGTATTCCCGTTAGTGTTTTACCTGCAGTCGAAATAAGTCCACTCTCGAATGAGCGCCGCTCTCGTATAAGGGAAAATGAAATAAGCGCCACAGAGCTTAATCAATCATTTACAGCAGGCAATATTGTTCTATGCCTTTCTATGCGCTCTGTTCAATCGAAATCACATTAGTCACGCTAGCCTGTGTTACATGTACGCACATAGGGTGCTGACACCAATCTAAGGCTGCATTAGTAGTGTCACATGTCACACAATCCAGTCTCAACTACAGTAACTACAATAACTACAGCAATGACAATAACTACAACAACTACAAGAACCAGAAGAACTACGAAGACTGCAGGAATTCCAACAGCTAGTAGAACTAGAACCGTGCAAAACGCCAATTGTGACTAAAGCCATGTATGTCTCTGGACATTATACGTAAAGCTTACATGAAGTACAGACCTCTCCGAGCTGATTCTGCTTCGTATTATTTTCTCTCTGTTATTTATCGTTTTAGTTTCGTCCGAACTACATTATAATGACAATGTAGGACACATTATCGAAAGCATTAATGACTTTGGTTTCGATTTGTTAAAGATTTTCAGCGAAGATATGAAACTGAAAGATGAGAACTTATTCTATCTCCGACTAGCATTTCACGTTCTATCGCCATGGTTTTTTTGGGAAGCGGAGGAAACACTGCGAAACAAATTGCCCAGGCTTATAAGTGGTATAAACACGATTATGAAGATGTACACTTGGCTTTAAAATCTCTACGGGAGGCAATTCTAGAAACGGGACATGACAATTTGGAGACAATGAGTTGGAGGAGAATGGGTTTCTCCCTCAGGCTCTTTCCAGTCTTTTGGCTTTTAATACCCTTTTCAACTGCCTTAGCTAGGCTTAAGCTGATGCCGTGAAATAACATGAAATACAACAGAATCTCAGTATAGTCAAACCCTAGACGAAAGTAGCTTTTAACGATGTCCCCTGATTACCGGCGTCCACCAGGATTCACTTGGCACTCACTTGGAAGCCTAACACCCGCCTGACCCTCACTAGCCCTCGATTTAAGAGTGAGTAGAATGATAAGTAAACAAAGATGGCCATCTTGGGTTGTAAGTTTGTTTTGGTCATGACGTTAGATTTGAACCGTTGGGTTTGCTTCTTAACCGCTTGGTGTGCGATTGAGTAACCGAAGTCCGAAACTCTGGGAATTAGCCTGTGTATAAACACCCCCTCCTCCAAGAAATATCTCTCTCCTTGATTTTTTTTTTCTGAGGGGTGGTTTCGTCTGTACACAGGCTACTCCAGCCCAGGAAACTATAGGAAGAAGAATGATTTTAATCTTAGTCTGTTGGAGAGACTATGTTTTAATAGAACAGATAGAAGAACAACTCCACATAAATATCCTCGGCATAGACTCAAGGCCTAGATAAAGGAGACCTTTGTTATGACTTTATGAAGAGAATTAACTCTAATGAAGCGAAACGACTTTACAGCTTTGCAGCGAATCGACTCCATGTATGCAGCGAAACGACCGACCACCGGCTAAAAGCGTCGTCTTCCTCTAACCTCTAGCCTGTTGCATGTCCCAGGCGTTTAGATAGTGGAGTGCGGCGCGAAGGAAGAGAGATGTCCCCACGATATCCACGCCTGGAACAGGCTATCTAACCTGCCTCTCCGAGGTCCCCGTGTTTAATATCCCAGAGCTGGTGTTATCCCATATCATCCTCGGTTTAAGAACCTTTGTAACATAGCTAGAATATTCGCCTCATCAAATTCAATAGCGCGAGCGTGCTTCATATTCCCATTGAGCACGCTGGTGACGCCAATAAACTATACCTCGAGTTCTTGTGGGCTTAGCCATCTTCCCAAGGCGTCTCCCAAATGCATCCATAACTCAACAGTACGCGATGAAGCGTTAACCATGTGTTTTATAACGTAAATTTGAGAAAAAACGTTTGAATTTGTTCACCGATAGCAGGGAAAGTAAAGAGGTGAGTGTTGTTGTTGTTATCTGCTCGAGCTGTGCGAGCTATGGCGTGTTTGCAAAGTTTTTTCTTCGAAAAAGAATTTTTCGGTGAATTACTGAACAGTTTTCCGGCACCTTCATTTGGATTTTACCATCTTTTTGAGAATTATCAAGGCAAAAACATAACTGTGAGGTGAAAAAATATAGTCACGTAGACTACATAGAGAATTGTTAACTTCCGCATTGATCGCTTTGAAAATGTTATAAAACAATTAGTTCATGCTTCAGCTGTGCGTATGCAGGGCTGTCAACCCCCCACGTCTTCAAATATTGGGAATTAATGGGGAAGGGATGATAGATGACGTCATAATGCACGGCACATGACGTCATTTGTGAAAAAAGAACTCGCGAAAAAGATGCTGTTGGAATTGTAACATTTGACCTGGGGTGCTTACCATTTGACAGAAAATTTCGGAAATTCCGGATGGAAGGTAAATGGTAAGGTCACTTTTCGGAATTTCCAACCGAAAATTGAGGAGTACGTTTTGAGGTAGTCCTTTCATTCCGGTTGGTACGAACCAAACGGAATGTTGCTTACCATTTACCAATTTCTCGGTTCCAGACTCACGCTACACAAATTCGCCCCTTTTTTGGATTCAAACCGTAACGGATGTGGCATTTCTGCGGTAAATTGGTAAATCCCTTACCATTATGCTTTTCACACTCCAACCGGATTTTTCTGTCAAATGGTAAGCACCCCTGATTGGTTTGCTTCCCACCAATCACATTATTACTTATATTACATTGGTAACCGGAGTTCGTGAGGAAACGTGATGCTAAAGGTCTCTAATATCTCGTCATACGCAGGGCTGTCAACTTTCCCGGATAATCCGGGAGACTCCAGATTCTGAACCGTTTCTCCCGGTCCCCAGCTTGGAGTCTGAAATCTCCCGGATAATCATTTCTTGTAGATTCGACTTTCTGACAATGAAATTTCAAATAATTTGCGAGATTTTCATGGGAAACGGCAAACCGCAAACCGCAAAATGTCACGTGACCACTGCCTTGCGGTCACGTCTGAACCGCAGGAAGGGCTTCCAGCGGTAAGTGATTTACGGCAAGGTTTTTTGCCACAAAAAATTGTACAGCCTCGCGTTTAGCTGCGTTTAAAGGTATGAACTAGCTTTTCATATCCATTTGCGATGTGTTTGTTTGAGTTTTGATCTCGAATCAATTAATTATTGCTGATTTTTGGGCGATTAAAGTGATGCACTTCGACTTGATGAAAACAACATGGCGGCGCTAAACAATGAATCGATTTTATATTGCTTTCTGTCGTACTAACAAAAGAAAGTATTCTGTTCCAATCCAGAGTTAAAATTTTGTTTCTGTCTTGTTACTGAATTCATAACTTAACTCAGTCTCTGTTTAGTTCCTATTTTTAACGTATCACTCCGCGAATTTCATTCTTCATTTTATTTTGCTTATTTCTTTGAGACTGGGGAGCCCAGGCTTCATAAGTTATGTGGTTTCTTCTGGGCTCCCTTGCAACCTTACAATTCCTATATGTATTCTTGTATTGTATTATATTTTGGCTAAATAAAAATGAACTGAACTGAACTGAACTGAACGTCTTGCTAAAATTTGAAATCGCGGCAACGCGGAACTTCAAACGCGTAACTGCGGTTTTATTTGCGGTTTGAGAACTTGGGAAGTTTGGAGAACACTCAAGAGGCTAGAGTCCTCTTTCCTGCTCATCAAACTTCCCGCGTGCTCAATAATATCTCGACATACGCACGCTGACGCATGAAGTAATTGTAAGTAACACTCACGTGTGACGTAAAAGGAAGAAAACAAAGAAGTCAGCACAATAAAACCTAGAAAAACAAAAGTTGCGAAACAAAGAAAAAGTTCGCGGGTTCTTACACCGAGGTAAACCCTACATATATAGGCTTCATGACGCGACAATATAACTGGCTTTGATTAGTCGGCTTTATCAAGTTTACTTTTGCAAGCTGAGCACCAAAATTTTCAACAAACATTTGTTTTTCGGAGGACGTTTTACAAAATGGAAGCTGTGATTGAAGCAAACAATAAATTCACTATAGACCTCCACAAAGCCCTCAAAAATGATCAGAACTTCACAGGCAAAAATCTGTTTTACTCACCGAGTAGTTTGAGTATTGCTCTCGCTATGACTTACATGGGAGCGAAAGGGAATACAGCTGTACAGATGGCACAAGCTCTACACTGGAAAGCGATACCTCAAGAACAGCTACATTGTGAAGAAAAACAGTATCTTCATGCCCTCCAAGAAACAAACGAGGAAGGGAACGAATTGTTGGTGGCAAATCGACTTTTTGTGCAGAAGGACTTTGGCTTGGTGCAAGAGTTCGTTGAGGGCACGCAGAAGTATTACAAAGCTGAAATAGCCATGGTTGACTACCAGAAGGATGCTGAAGGCGCAAGGAAAGAGGTGAACGGCTGGGTTGAAGAGAAGACGAAGCAAAAGATTAAGGATTTAATTCCCGGTGGAGTGTTTAACTCGCTTACGAGACTGACTTTGGTGAATGCAATTTACTTCCAGGGTTTTTGGCAAAATCGGTTTGAAACATGGAGAACTTCTCCTGAGCAATTCTTTGTCTCCAAAGATGAAAAAGTGGACGTCCGAATGATGCATTTAACAGAAAAATTCAATTATATTAGAGACGGCGGGGGGCTGGCCTGTCAAGTGCTTGAGTTGCCGTACCAAGGAAAGGATCTTTCTATGTTAATTTTTCTACCCCATGACATCAATGGGCTGGCCAAGTTAGAAGAGAGCCTCACCCATGAAAAATTACAGAAGGCTTTTAAATCTGTCTCACAGTCACAACCTCAAGAGGTTCAAGTATCCCTGCCAAGATTTAAGCTGACCCAGCAGTTCCTTCTAAACGAGATTCTAGCTAGAATGGGAGTCACAGATATGTTCAATAAGTTCAAAGCTGATTTTTCAGGCATCACGCCAGGGGTAGAGAAGATCTACGTGTCTCATGTTATTCATAAGGCATTTGTGGAAGTTAATGAGAAAGGCACTGAGGCGGCTGCTGCAACAGGTGGTATGGTATTATGTTCGGGAATAAAAATGAGGAATCCCATTCCCGTCTTCCGTGTTGATCACCCATTTTTGTTGATGATTTGCCATAAGAAGTCAAATGCAATTCTGTTCATGGGCCGCATGTTCAAGCCACAATCAAGCACTTAGCTAAGCAATCCATGGCAAACCAAAGAAGCCATAACACAGCCACTTCTTCTTTGATTTATATACGAGTGAATATGTCAGATCCATGAGACTAGGATTGCTCTGCATCTCTCATCAAACAATTCTCTGTTATTTTGTTTAATAACCTTTTTTTATGCCACTTTTCTGGTGATCACAGACAATAGTCCACTTTCGAGTTCTCTATGACCGCTGAAATGAAGAAGTGAAGACGCATTTTTTACAGCCTTAGCCTCCATCTGAAGTAATATATTCACAAATTCCAACGAGAAAAAGACCTGTTTATTACTCTGTCTATTGTGTATATTCAAATTTCAAACACTTTCTTGCCAGAATTTCTGAATATTTTACTTTACGTCGAGGCTAACCCTGTATGAATGTGTCGTTAATGTTTGTATTCAGCGGTAATTTTTAATTCGAAACTGGACTATTTCCAGGGATTTTTTCTTACCAAGGAACTGGAGTCTACTATATACCTTACTAAATCATGTAACTGGTTGAAATCACTCTACCCACTCCCTGTCCTTGTTGGATGCACTTCTATTTAAATATATTGTAATAATTACTGCTATTGTAATAATTACTGCTAGTTATGAGTTGATGTATTAATTTCCAAAAGTAACGGCATTATAATTATAAACTGCTGGAAGTAACAGCTCTTCGCACAGGAAAAATTTGTGAGATTCCAAAGTTGGAAAAACCTTGGGAAAACACTGGAAGATTATTGGAAATTCAATTGGAAAAAGAGATACACTTACCAACATTGGAAAGTCATTTCACAGTTTTCCAAGGTTGGTAGTCTATCTAATAGAGCGAATAGTCCCACGGTTCCAACTCGTCTTTTATTACGGTTACATCGAAATTACAATTACGATTACGATTACGGTTGCTGAAAGCAAAACAAAATTACAAATTATTAAGGAGTATATATGACAGCTATGAAACGACAAAATACAGGAAAGGGAAACAAACTAAGCGAAAATACTTACAAACGTTGTGTGGCTTGAAAGTTGCACGGAAAGAGGTACGAAGGCTAACGAAAACTAAACGAAAACTGCAATGACGTTGCCGTGGATGCTAAAGCGAAATGCCTCTAGAATAAGCGATGGAACTTACAAAATGATCTAAAAACAAAGGAAATTATGCAGAGAAATCTAACAGAATATGAAATGAGATACCTGAAAGGATTATGAAAAGAATGTGCAAAACTAAACAATTAATAAACTAGGTACTAGACATATTTGACGTGGGTATGCGGCTGTAACACTATCTTTAATCAACCAAGGTTGGTAAACGTAAAAAAAGTCCAACATTGGAAAGGCCATTTCCAAGGTTGGTAGATGTAAAATGAAAGTCTAATATTGGAAACAGCATTCCAAGATCCGGGTAACTGTAATGATAGTGCAATACTGGAAACAGTTTTTCCAAGGTTGGGAAATTGAAAAAAATGAAACCCCAACGTTGGAAACAGTTTTTCAAGGTTGGAGAATAAAATAGAAGTCCAATATCAAAAAAAAAAGCATTTGCAAGATTGGACTGTCAGTAATGTAAATGTCTAACATTGGAAGCATCTTTTCCAATTTTGGGTAATGTAGTGATATCAATAATTCAATGTTTCTAAGATTAGTAGTTTGAACAATATTCAAAAACTCTATCAGTTAATTTTACTGTGATCAAATGTTCTTCCCAGTTTATTGCTTTTTGTTCTGTTTACATATCAACCAGTTTAAAAACATATGATTACGTGGACTGAAAAAAAAGCATTTACATCATCTACTGTTCCAAAGTGAACTGTAGAGCAAGCAGTACAGTTTAAGGTGATTCCCTGGTTTTGCACTGCGCATCTGTTACTGCGCATAACAAGATGGTCTCCGTAAAAAAGAGCATGTGAAGTAACATTATTAAAATGAAGTTGACCGAAGAGAAACGCTATTGCAATTTTTACTTGCGGTTGTTTCTTGCCGAGGTGAGACTCAAAGTGGTGGGAATGTGCATAACGTAAGCAGTACGCGTGTTGCTGAGTTCGACTTCCTCGCGGAGAACCTCGATAGTGGATGTTTAATTTGTGCTTATTCACTTTGATTTTCATTTAAACGCTTTCTCTATCACATTGTGTCCTAAATGTGATATCCCGATGTAAATTCTGTAAAAACGGATTTTTTAATACTTTCTTCCCATTTTCGCATACATTCTACTTTGAAACTCGCCCCAGTCCACTCTCAAAAATCAAGGAAAATGCATCTGGTGCGCACTTTCTGCAGCTCTACCGCAAAAACGAGTACGGTGACCCCCATTTTTTATTTCATGATTTTAATAAGGACAGTGCTTCCTTTCGGTGAGAAAAAAATTGGCACAAATCTATGTTCAGTTTTTTGGCAATTTTACTAAATTGTACGGATTGAGCTATCACGTGTCGAATAGCGGGTGTCCAATTTAATTCTACTTTGGAGCGTATAGTAAAACCAAGGGCACTACAAGGCATTTTTCTAGTACGTAAGTGGATAAACAATACATTAAAGTCAAATTCTGTGCGATACCACATGCATCATTGAAAAAATCTTTCCTCTTTGTCTAGTTTTGGGCTGCGCGCGGTTTTTGTCAAAGGGTCCAAAATAGCCGTATTTGTCGGCATTGTGACGTCAAAACAAGCGCGGTGACCCCCACTTTTTAATTACCTTTTTATCATTTTCTTGACTTGTTACATCAGTGTACCAAGTTTCATCTACAATCTATGTTAGGTTCTTTTACTAGGGAATCACCTTAAAAATCACCAGACAAAACAAACTAAAAAATATATCATCATTTTATAATTAGCCATCCACACTTTCAGAAACATAACACATATAATTGAAGCATGTTTCCAGCCCATGTCTTGAAGCATTCCTTTCTTATGAGCTTGATCCTGCAGCATAATATACACAATGAAAATATTGATACAATAAAGCATTTGCATGCATTAGTGCATCATTATAATAATGTCATTACGTATGTGTTAATTATGTCAATGAATGGTAATGCAATTAATAAAACAGTACTCACTTGCTGTGGTACAAGAGTTTGTCTTCAGCGTTCATTTCTTGCTTATCTTTTCTTGTCATTTTTTGTCCTCATCAGTTTAGTGGCCATAATGCTGGAAATCCACTTTTCCAAACTTTAAAGTTTCTGGACGAGCATGTTCCAAGATCCCGTAGAAGGAATGGTCCCTTATTCAAAAAATCAGTTTATCTTACTAATCAACCTACTTTAATTCTTATTGAAACCCTTATCTTGCCTCTGGACAAGAACTTGACTAAAATCATGCTCAATGGCAATGCCTGATTGCGTTTGATTAATTATACAATCAAATCAGAGCAAGATATCCGAGACTTGGGGCCTGTTTCAAACGTCGTGCTACTGCCGTGCTAAAGTCGAATTGAGTTCGGCACGGCAGTAGCACGACGTTTGAAACGGGCCTTACAGAGTAGTTGTTGATACATGCCAAGAGAGCGAGTTATTTTCCAATTTATCCTCTGCCAAAGTCCTTGAGACACTGCCTATCTACAAGAGCCAGTGTTTTACCAGATATTTCATTTTCTACAAGGAAATCATTATAATAAGCTATGAAAAGATCACGATTTAAAGCGACGGTATATAAAATATTATTAAAGTATCGGCCACTCTGGAAGCAATCAGAATAATGTGTGCGAGTAGAGTTAGCCTTTCTTTCCCCGCTCTCACCTTGGATTCGTTTCCCTCTTTTCTTTTCATTCCCTATAATAGGAAACGAAGAAACCAAAAAGAAAAACAAAAAAATGAATTAAAACTACAGAATCGAAAATATATAAGCTGATAATTTACCCTGAAGAAGTCTAGCTTCATCCTTCAAATCCGGATGCTGAGTGTTTAGCCACGTTGCTAGTTCAGCTGGACTCCACTGATTGTTCATGAAAAGGCAAAGTAAAAATCAGTGAAGAGTTATCTGGAAATGAGCGGAGGGGAATGTGAACGTTTACTTTTAACAAAGGGTGAATCAAAAATGGCATGCAGCCACTCCACTGTTACTGACGTTACTGTGGAGCAGTATATGTTTGGCTCAGTCGACACAAACTTCAAATTTCCACTGGTTTCTAAGGATCTGATTTTCAGTTTCTGTATTTAACCACAGGGTTAACTTTTATAAAACTAAGAATCCACTAACTCTGGAAATAATGGCTTCCGTGATATTACGTTTGCAACAATCGAAAAAGAAGTTTAAGGTCAAGTTAAGTTAATGGCGACAAAATTAAGCTTATGTTTATCTGTACTAGTAGCTTTTAAGATAACGAAGGCCGATATTTCTTGCATTATTACATGTGATTCGGGCCCTTACTGTTCGAATTTTATAATTTTATCACATGTATTCAAATCTACGACGCTAAGAAAAAAATGATCATGATCACGCGAAATATTGATTCGAAATATTGATATTTAGTCGACTTTCTTTCCATCGAGTACTGAAAAAACTGTGCAAGCTCTTCAGAAAATCCTGGAATTCCTAATTTTTTTAATTGAAAAGGATGTCACAAGAGTGAGCCAACATGCCTTAATTGTGCTCTCCCTAGCATGGATGGCTTTGTTGATTAAGCCATATGCAATTCCTCTTTTCGAGTTTAGTAGGAGTAAGGTAATACTATACTTCTGCCAGTTTTTGTAAAATTTTACTGCAATCCACTGACAATTTTTAATTTTAATAATTTTCCCATGAGCCACTTATATTAAGAAGAGAAGTGAACATAACACAGCAGCAAATGCAAATGCAAATGCGTTTTAGTGGGATATGGAAACAAGCCACACTAATTTAATATTATTTATTTTCTATGGCCAGGTGGGTCTATAGCATCATATCGTTCTTTTTATATCTTAACATAGGTGAGGACACAGACAGCCAGACGTGTCCATAGGGTGGTAATAGCGTGCGAGCCACTTTTTTACCTATTGGCTTGTTTCAATTTATTCATGCAACTGCCCTGTCACATGCAGCTGCATGAGCTGGAGCGATAGACATATTTCTAGTTAATTGTTCAGGAACCCTGTATTGTTCTTTTCCTAGTAACTAGGCCTCATTGGTCAGGGAAAGTTTTTGGATCGGCATCACCGATATGCATTGACCGAGAAGGCCTGGGAAGATGCTGTACATGCAGAGATTACCGTAAATGATCGTTTAAGCGCCGCTACTTGAATAAGCTCCGCACCTATAGAGTGTTTTCACATGGTCAGCACTCGTTAACATCCGTCGAAAGGCCCTCTTATCTTCGGTCGGATTTCGTAAACGTATGACGTCACGCTCGCCCCGTGGTTCCTCCTGTGACTCATGTAAGCTTCGCTTTGATCGTCCACTCTGATTTTTCTGATGATTTGATGTTTGTTTCTAGGTCTTGTTTTGCTTTTTCGATCATCCCTCGATTGATTCAACCAAGAAGATGCCATTGCATCTGTTTGGAAAGGATGTTTTAATGTTGCGCCTCGATCAAGCCTCTTAGCGCATCAACAAGGTCCTTTCAGCGGATGTTACTGAATAACATCCCTTGAATGGCCGCGGATTGAATGGCATTCATGAAGAATTACACGAACAAGCAAATAAAACTCAAATGAACCGCTGCCCCATTTAACAAGTTTTTCAAATATTGGCGGGAATATAAGATATAGAGAATCATCCATGTTTGTAATGTCTATAATGAATGCTTGCAGCAACAACAACAACAACAACTTTCTCTGTACCCAGCTGTACTCTACATTGATTTGCAAGATATAAAAAAATTTGTTAAATATATAGAGAGAGTACAGGCTGCCCATAATAACCATTGAGTGCTAAATTATAAAAAGATAGAGCAGCCTCACTTAGGTTATTAATAAATGATTATTTTAAAGGGTCAGGTACCACACACCACACACGGCTACACAAAACATTCACACAAAAAAAACGAGCAGAAAAAGAAAGACAGCTAAAGAAAGCTAACAGTATTAAACAACGGAAAGCCATTCTTGCACTAAATTGTACGTCTGATAATTTATATTCTGTTTCATCCGCTGAAGAAGCACAAAGCTAATCGAAGATTTTGAGGCTCAAAATACCGTAAAATTTTCCCTCTACAAGAACCACAAGGCAAGCAAAGGCTTTGGAGGCACAGGTGATCAGTAGTAGCTATATTATACAGTGGCGGATCCAGACCCTCAGATAAGGGGAGGGGGGAGGGGCACCTGGTCATCCAGACCCTGAGATAAGCGGGGGAGGGCGGTCTCCCAAAAAAATTTTTTCAGCCCTTTGGGCGTGGCCTCAGTTTGGTCTAAAAATAAGAGGGGGGCCTGGGCTTCCCAGCTCCTCCCGTAGATCCACCACTGTTATATACGAAGTGGGCCGTTGACCATAGCCCTACTCCAATTTCCCAAAATGTCATTTGCTTAGTTCGTTGGAACTAGCAAATCTCTTTGAGATCTTAACAGTGTCCATAGAATCCGCAATCGACAGTTGGCCAGGTATGCATAAGTAGGCAGTTGTTCACATAAAGGCTAAGACAATCCTTCTTCAACGTACTTCTTGAGTCGTCGGAGGGTAGAAAACGTGCACCCTGGATGCTACAATGACCAATTTTGGGTTGAGAAATGGTGGTAGGGAAGGGGGGTGGAGACAATCCCCCCCTGCTGTTTACATTAAAGGCAATTCCCTTTCAAGCAAACAGCTATGACTGTGCATGGCTGAGTTTGTTTGCATCGTCAGCATATTTTGCATAGTATTGCCACAATTTGTAATAGCAATGACTAGAATATTTTACAGTGAAACCTCTATTAAGCGGACCCCCAATTAAGTGGACACCCTCTCTTAAGCGGACACTAAGCCGGGTCCCAAGACGGACATCTGATATTTCCCTTTATAATAAACCCCTATTCAGTGGACACCTCTATTAAGCGCATGCAGACACTAAAATAAGTTGTATTTGGCTACTTTCTATTGTTAAAAGCCTCTATTAAGCACACACCAGACTGAATTGACAATAGTAGTATTGTATTACGTCCTTGAAATACGTACTGAAGTCAGTTAATGTTCATTTACAAGCAAATTAAAGTTGGTAATGAAAGGTAATGAACTTGAACTCTGGATAGCTTCTTTAACAACTTGCAACTTTTTCATAGTACAGAGTAAACGTTTAATGTTGATCATTTACGAAAATTGCACAATTTTTAAAACCTCCAATAAGTGGACACCCTCTATGAGAAGGTCCCGAAGGTGCCCGCTTAATAGAGATTTCACTGTAATTGATAAAATAATAATGTAATAGTAATGATTATAATTATTATAATTTACAGTTTTGCAGTTAGACAAAGAAATATTTTTAAACTTTCGGTATTCTGAACATCACTCATGTTCTTAAACTACCGGTTTTAAATGGTAGCATTAACATGTATGACATTTAGTTTGCACAGAACTTGAGCAAGGAAAAAAATCCCAATTTCCATCAGGTACTGTACAGAACCTCTAGATCTGTGACAGTCAAACCAGGTCAAGCACCGGGGGGGGGGGGGGTGGGGGGGGTAGGGGTAGGGTTAGAGTTAGGTTGAAGCTCCTGATTTAGAATGGGGTATCCATTTCAGAGGCGTTTTCTAGAACGGGGTATAATTAATTGGCCCATTTCTACAATGGGGTATCAATTTTAGGGGAATTTTTTTTAGAACGGGGTGCCAATTTGGAGTCCCGGGCGGCACATACCCACCCAAAAAATACCCAAGTGCCCCCCCCCCGGTCAAGCCTACCCCCCAAGAATCCGTTAATGAATTTGTTATTCAAAAGTTGAATCCGTTGCTATTTAGATTGATCCTTGCATTCTTGCATGTGTAATGAGCTGTGAATTCACACCAGAGGCAGTTATCAAATTTCTACCAGCTCTGTTTTCCTGAATCTGATGTAAATGTCTTCTAAGAAACGCAACCCATTCAAAGATTTTCAATCTGACCAAATACAGAGAAGTTCTTGTAAAAGATTCACTGCTCATTACGCATGCAGAAATGCCGCATTGAATTGGACACCAGTTACGGGAATGACTAACGGATTCATTTTTCAAATAATCAATTAATTAATAGAATCTTGGGGGGTACGCTTGACCTGCTATGACTGTAACCAACACCTCCTATAAGCGTACATGCACCTCTTTCTAACAGACGCTAATCTGGGTTCACAGCAATTAATTTCTATGTTAAAAATCTGCATTAATCCAAACTACCGGTATTGTAAGTAAAGAGTCTTTTCTTGGTAACAAACATCCACATAGAGAATAGTTGCCCACATGATAGATCATAGCTATAGCAAATAATCCTCTCTCTATGGCAGTGGCGGATCTAGGGGAGGTGCCCGGGGGGCCTGGGCCCCCCTTATTTTAAGACCAAACTTGCCTAAAAATCTCAGGGGTCTGGATGACCCCCCTCACCTGAAGGTCTGGATCCGCCACTGTATGGCCGGGCACTTTGGTTGAACAGATGCCTTTGACAAGCAGTATAATTCCGGAGTAATTTGGTCAACACTTTGATACTGAATAAGAAAACAAATTTACATATAGAGGGAGAAAGGAGGATCCAGAGCGCACCAAAAATCGATCCACCAGTCAAATTACACAGTCAATAATGCACAAGAAAACTCAAGGGAAGTTTAATGATGATCAAATAAGGAAAAACAATCTTACTGTTGAATAATTACTTTTCCATGTTTGTTTTTGCTTCATGAAATTAAATAGCATCTGCTCTACTTGATCGAATGACAGAGCATTTTCTTCTTTTCTAGAATGACATGCCTTTACTGTGAAAGAAGTTTAAGGAACAATTACAGCAGAAGAGGCTTTAAGGTACACTTATAAACTAATATTCAAGCAAGACCCCAAAGAAAAGAGGGAGTGAGATTATTTACAGAGAGGGAAGGGCTAATGCAGATGGGAAGATACCATTTCCAAATTCTTTGGACCCTCCCCTTTCAGCTTTTACAGGACATATTTTTGACAAAAAAACAAGAAGCCAAGTCAAAACTCTGAGGGATTACTTAAGTTGAATTAAAAATATTGATTCCACCATTCATTCATTGACGTACTGTTAAAGAAACATATTTAAAACAATCTTGAACAAACCCATTGACCTGATAGGCAACCTTTCCCAAGAAGTAGCTTGCAAATATCATGTAGATGAAGACTTCATGGTATCAATGGCTTCAAACCAAAATGCACAGTTTAAGCACATTTTCATTTGCAGCCTTAATTACAAAGCATAAAATAAGTAAGCCTAAATAAATAAATAAATCTGACAAAATTTATGCAAACATGGCTTCAGTGAGTGTCTACAGGTCCTATGCTAAGTGTGTCCTTGATACCAAGACTTTGATCCTCCCCACCCAGGACAATGGGTGACTGTCTGTGCCTCCCACTGAGCTCTGCACTTATCAACAACAACAACAACAAAGCTTTATTAATAAACAAATAAACTTAAAGAAGTATTGGCCGCAGCTAGCAAGGCTATTCGAAGCAGCACAATGCGTGCAAAATATAAAAATAGAGACAAAGGCTATTAATCTCAGCAGAGGCCCGATTGAGCTCAGTACGGCTAGGGCAAATTAAGAACAAGGTACTTGCCAGTCAAAGCCTCTAGTGAACACTGCTGCTTACTGAAGGGGTTGTGTCAAAACGGTTCCCCCTCCCTACCCCACTAATTTTGGCCCCAGGTCTGATCCACCCACCCACTGTTAGGGCAGTCTCTTGGCTATCCAGCTAAACCGACCAAGACAGCAAGCCCCCTACCAGTTTGGACGCTGGACTGGCCTGGTGCTGGGCTGTGCCCGGCGCCAGGCGAAAACCTAGTGACCAGTCATTTTAACGAAATCAGACAGAAATATTATTAAATAATATTATTATTACAACCTCATATTTTGCGCATTCTCTTGACCTTATAATTATGGTGAAATGACATGACAGTGGAATAATAAATAACAATATTGATCCTTCTCCTCAAGTGTGAAATATAAGTATGGCGATTTTTACACTGTACATGTATTCAATAAGGAAAGCGATAATGTATAATTGTCACCTACATAGCCTGGTTATCTGGGGCCATTCAAAGGATGTTATTCAGTAACATCCACTGAAAGGTCCTTTTCCCCGCGGAGTAAGAAGAGGCTTGAAACATCAAAACATCCTTTAAACGGAGGCAGTGGCATCTTCTTGTTTGAATTGATAGGAATCAATCGAGGAATGATCGAAAAAGTGGGACAAAATCTCTCACCAAAATTCAAAATTCGATCGAAGTGCAGATGAATCACCTTATTTACTTCGAGGCGAGCGTGACGTCATACGTTTACGAAATCCGACCGAAGATAAGAGGGCCCTTCGACGGATGTTAACGAGTGCTGACCTTTTCACATGAGGTCACGGCGGCCATGTTGGTGTCCCAAACCAATCCCGTGGGAGTTGAACTCTTTTCTTATGCAAACGCTTTCTTTTGTTACAATAGATTTGCATATATGCTGTCCACGTGAGTGAAAACACTCTATACCAAAAATAATTTGATAAGCGCTGCTCTCGAATAAGCACCGCAGTGCTAATTTGGGTATCTTCAAATTAAGGCCCCACCTTTGATACAGCGCTTGACATCATGAAGAGATATAAATACTATGCCGCTTGAGAAATAAGACCTCATCCAACTACTGAGTTCTTGAGTTTTTATGTAGGGAAACTCAACTCTTGAAACCGGGTTCATATAACGACTATAACAGTTCAAAGGTGTACATATTTTATATTAAATTGTGCATACCCAGTACACGCCTCACTTAATTCTTGCTTTATTCCCCTCAGTGTTTTACCCGTAGTCGAAATAAGTGCCACTCTCGAATGAGTGCCGCTCTCGCATAAGGGAAAATGAAATAAGCGCCACAGAGCTTAATCAATAATTTACGGTAGGCAATATTGTTCTATGCCTTTCTATGCGTTCTGTTCAATCGAAATCACATTAGTTACGCTAGCCTGTGTTACATGTACGCACATAGGCTGCTGACACCAATCCAAGGCTGCGTCTTAATTTTACTTTGCGTTATTTTCCTCACTATTGTCCGTGACTGTGCTCACATGGTGGGTGGCTCCTTCTGAAATGTTCTGCAATTGGTATAGGATTTAATGGAGCCGAAACCAATTGTGGAATTGCACGCATTTTAGGCATCCTACTGATGAACAGTTGCGACACGTAGATATATCTTTGTTAGCAACTAAGAAAATTTGCAGTCTACTTTGAATTAGTAGGGTCGCATGTCACACAATCCAGTCTCAACTACAGTAACTACAATAACTACAGCAATGACAATAACTACAACAACTACAAGAACCAGAAGACCTACGAAGACTGCAGGAATTCCAACAGCTAGTGGAACTAGAACCGTGCAATACGCCAATGTGACTAAAGCCATGTATGTCTCTGGACATTATACGTAAAGCTTACATGAAGTACAGACCTCTCAGTGTTCGTAGAGATGATTCTGCTTCGTATTATTTTCTCTCTGTTATTTATCGTTTTAGTTTCGTCCGAACTACCTTATAATGACAATTTGGAGACAATGAGTTGGAGGAGAATGGGTTTCTCCCTCAGGCTCTTTCCAGTCTTTTGGCTTTTAATACCCTTTTCAACTGCCTTAGCTAGGCTTAAGCTGATGCCGTGAAATAACATGAAATACAACAGAATCTCAGTATAGTCAAACCCTAGACGAAAGTAGCTTTTAACGATGTCCCCTGATTACCGGCGTCCACCAGGATTCACTTGGCACTCACTTGGAAGCCTAACACCCGCCTGACCCTCACTAGCCCTCGATTTAAGAGTGAGTAGAATGATAAGTAAACAAAGATGGCCATCTTGGGTTGTAAGTTTGTTTTGGTCATGACGTTAGATTTGAACCGTTGGGTTTGCTTCTTAACCGCTTGGTGTGCGATTGAGTAACCGAAGTCCGAAACTCTGGGAATTAGCCTGTGTATAAACACCCCCTCCTCCAAGAAATATCTCTCTCCTTGATTTTTTTTTTCTGAGGGGTGGTTTCGTCTGTACACAGGCTACTCCAGCCCAGGAAACTATAGGAAGAAGAATGATTTTAATCTTAGTCTGTTGGAGAGACTATGTTTTAATAGAACAGATAGAAGAACAATTCCACATAAATATCCTCGGCATAGACTCAAGGCCTAGATAAAGGAGACCTTTGTTATGACTTTATGAAGAGAATTAACTCTAATGAAGCGAAACGACTTTACAGCTTTGCAGCGAATCGACTCCATGTATGCAGCGAAACGACCGACCACCGGCTAAAAGCGTCGTCTTCCTCTAACCTCTAGCCTGTTGCATGTCCCAGGCGTTTAGATAGTGGAGTGCGGCGCGAAGGAAGAGAGATGTCCCCACGATATCCACGCCTGGAACAGGCTATCTAACCTGCCTCTCCGAGGTCCCCGTGTTTAATATCCCAGAGCTGGTGTTATCCCATATCATCCTCGGTTTAAGAACCTTTGTAACATAGCTAGAATATTCGCCTCATCAAATTCAATAGCGCGAGCGTGCTTCATATTCCCATTGAGCACGCTGGTGACGCCAATAAACTATACCTCGAGTTCTTGTGGGCTTAGCCATCTTCCCAAGGCGTCTCCCAAATGCATCCATAACTCAACAGTACGCGATGAAGCGTTAACCATGTGTTTTATAACGTAAATTTGAGAAAAAACGTTTGAATTTGTTCACCGATAGCAGGGAAAGTAAAGAGGTGAGTGTTGTTGTTGTTATCTGCTCGAGCTGTGCGAGCTATGGCGTGTTTGCAAAGTTTTTTCTTCGAAAAAGAATTTTTCGGTGAATTACTGAACAGTTTTCCGGCACCTTCATTTGGATTTTACCATCTTTTTGAGAATTATCAAGGCAAAAACATAACTGTGAGGTGAAAAAATATAGTCACGTAGACTACATAGAGAATTGTTAACTTCCGCATTGATCGCTTTGAAAATGTTATAAAACAATTAGTTCATGCTTCAGCTGTGCGTATGCAGGGCTGTCAACCCCCCACGTCTTCAAATATTGGGAATTAATGGGGAAGGGATGATAGATGACGTCATAATGCACGGCACATGACGTCATTTGTGAAAAAAGAACTCGCGAAAAAGATGCTGTTGGAATTGTAACATTTGACCTGGGGTGCTTACCATTTGACAGAAAATTTCGGAAATTCCGGATGGAAGGTAAATGGTAAGGTCACTTTTCGGAATTTCCAACCGAAAATTGAGGAGTACGTTTTGAGGTAGTCCTTTCATTCCGGTTGGTACGAACCAAACGGAATGTTGCTTACCATTTACCAATTTCTCGGTTCCAGACTCACGCTACACAAATTCGCCCCTTTTTTGGATTCAAACCGTAACGGATGTGGCATTTCTGCGGTAAATTGGTAAATCCCTTACCATTATGCTTTTCACACTCCAACCGGATTTTTCTGTCAAATGGTAAGCACCCCTGATTGGTTTGCTTCCCACCAATCACATTATTACTTATATTACATTGGTAACCGGAGTTCGTGAGGAAACGTGATGCTAAAGGTCTCTAATATCTCGTCATACGCAGGGCTGTCAACTTTCCCGGATAATCCGGGAGACTCCAGATTCTGAACCGTTTCTCCCGGTCCCCAGCTTGGAGTCTGAAATCTCCCGGATAATCATTTCTTGTAGATTCGACTTTCTGACAATGAAATTTCAAATAATTTGCGAGATTTTCATGGGAAACGGCAAACCGCAAACCGCAAAATGTCACGTGACCACTGCCTTGCGGTCACGTCTGAACCGCAGGAAGGGCTTCCAGCGGTAAGTGATTTACGGCAAGGTTTTTTGCCACAAAAAATTGTACAGCCTCGCGTTTAGCTGCGTTTAAAGGTATGAACTAGCTTTTCATATCCATTTGCGATGTGTTTGTTTGAGTTTTGATCTCAAATCAATTAATTATTGCTGATTTTTGGGCGATTAAAGTGATGCACTTCGACTTGATGAAAACAACATGGCGGCGCTAAACAATGAATCGATTTTATATTGCTTTCTGTCGTACTAACAAAAGAAAGTATTCTGTTCCAATCCAGAGTTAAAATTTTGTTTCTGTCTTGTTACTGAATTCATAACTTAACTCAGTCTCTGTTTAGTTCCTATTTTTAACGTATCACTCCGCGAATTTCATTCTTCATTTTATTTTGCTTATTTCTTTGAGACTGGGGAGCCCAGGCTTCATAAGTTATGTGGTTTCTTCTGGGCTCCCTTGCAACCTTACAATTCCTATATGTATTCTTGTATTGTATTATATTTTGGCTAAATAAAAATGAACTGAACTGAACTGAACTGAACTGAACGTCTTGCTAAAATTTGAAATCGCGGCAACGCGGAACTGCAAACGCGTAACTGCGGTTTTATTTGCGGTTTGAGAACTTGGGAAGTTTGGAGAACACTCAAGAGGCTAGAGTCCTCTTTCCTGCTCATCAAACTTCCCGCGTGCTCAATAATATCTCGACATACGCACGCTGACGCATGAAGTAATTGTAAGTAACACTCACGTGTGACGTAAAAGGAAGAAAACAAAGAAGTCAGCACAATAAAACCTAGAAAAACAAAAGTTGCGAAACAAAGAAAAAGTTCGCGGGTTCTTACACCGAGGTAAACCCTACATATATAGGCTTCATGACGCGACAATATAACTGGCTTTGATTAGTCGGCTTTATCAAGTTTACTTTTGCAAGCTGAGCACCAAAATTTTCAACAAACATTTGTTTTTCGGAGGACGTTTTACAAAATGGAAGCTGTGATTGAAGCAAACAATAAATTCACTATAGACCTCCACAAAGCCCTCAAAAATGATCAGAACTTCACAGGCAAAAATCTGTTTTACTCACCGAGTAGTTTGAGTATTGCTCTCGCTATGACTTACATGGGAGCGAAAGGGAATACAGCTGTACAGATGGCACAAGCTCTACACTGGAAAGCGATACCTCAAGAACAGCTACATTGTGAAGAAAAACAGTATCTTCATGCCCTCCAAGAAACAAACGAGGAAGGGAACGAATTGTTGGTGGCAAATCGACTTTTTGCGCAGAAGGACTTTGGCTTGGTGCAGGAGTTCGTTCAGGGCACGCAGAAGTATTACAAAGCTGAAATAGCCATGGTTGACTACCAGAACGATGCTGAAGGCGCAAGGAAAGAGGTGAACGGCTGGGTTGAAGAGAAGACGAAGCAAAAGATTAAGGATTTAATTCCCGGTGGAGTGTTTAATTCGCTTACGAGACTGACTTTGGTGAATGCAATTTACTTCCAGGGTTTTTGGCAAAATCGGTTTGAAACATGGAGAACTTCTCCTGAGCAATTCTTTGTCTCCAAAGATGAAAAAGTGGACGTCCGAATGATGCACTTAACAGAAAAATTCAATTATATTAGAGACGGCGGGGGGCTGGCCTGTCAAGTGCTTGAGTTGCCCTACCAAGGAAAGGATCTTTCTATGTTAATTTTTCTACCCCATGACATCAATGGGCTGGCCAAGTTAGAAGAGAGCCTCACCCATGAAAAATTACAGAAGGCTTTTAAATCTGTCTCACAGTCACAACCTCAAGAGGTTCAAGTATCCCTGCCAAGATTTAAGCTGACCCAGCAGTTCCTTCTAAACGAGATTCTAGCTAGAATGGGAGTCACAGATATGTTCAATAAGTTCAAAGCTGATTTTTCAGGCATCACGCCAGGGGTAGAGAAGATCTACGTGTCTCATGTTATTCATAAGGCATTTGTGGAAGTTAATGAGAAAGGCACTGAGGCGGCTGCTGCAACAGGTGGTATGGTATTATATTCGGGAATAAAAATGAGGAATCCCATTCCCGTCTTCCGTGTTGATCACCCATTTTTGTTGATGATTTGCCATAAGAAGTCAAATGCAATTCTGTTCATGGGCCGCATGTTCAAGCCACAATCAAGCACTTAGCTAAGCAATCCATGGCAAACCAAAGAAGCCATAACACAGCCACTTCTTCTTTGATTTATATACGAGTGAATATGTCAGATCCATGAGACTAGGATTGCTCTGCATCTCTCATCAAACAATTCTCTGTTATTTTGTTTAATAACCTTTTTTTATGCCACTTTTCTGGTGATCACAGACAATAGTCCACTTTCGAGTTCTCTATGACCGCTGAAATGAAGAAGTGAAGACGCATTTTTTACAGCCTTAGCCTCCATCTGAAGTAATATATTCACAAATTCCAACGAGAAAAAGACCTGTTTATTACTCTGTCTATTGTGTATATTCAAATTTCAAACACTTTCTTGCCAGAATTTCTGAATATTTTACTTTACGTCGAGGCTAACCCTGTATGAATGTGTCGTTAATGTTTGTATTCAGCGGTAATTTTTAATTCGAAACTGGACTATTTCCAGGGATTTTTTCTTACCAAGGAACTGGAGTCTACTATATACCTTACTAAATCATGTAACTGGTTGAAATCACTCTACCCACTCCCTGTCCTTGTTGGATGCACTTCTATTTAAATATATTGTAATAATTACTGCTAGTTATGAGTTGATGTATTAATTTCCAAAAGTAACGGCATTATAATTATAAACTGCTGGAAGTAACAGCTCTTCGCACAGGAAAAATTTGTGAGATTCCAAAGTTGGAAAAACCTTGGAAAAACACTGGAAGATTATTGGAAATTCAATTGGAAAAAGAGATACACTTACCAACATTGGAAAGTCATTTCACAGTTTTCCAAGGTTGGTAGTCTATCTAATAGAGCGAATAGTCCCACGGTTCCAACTCGTCTTTTATTACGGTTACATCGAAATTACAATTACGATTACGATTACGGTTGCTGAAAGCAAAACAAAATTACAAATTATTAAGGAGTATATATGACAGCTATGAAACGACAAAATACAGGAAAGGGAAACAAACTAAGCGAAAATACTTACAAACGTTGTGTGGCTTGAAAGTTGCACGGAAAGAGGTACGAAGGCTAACGAAAACTAAACGAAAACTGCAATGACGTTGCCGTGGATGCTAAAGCGAAATGCCTCTAGAATAAGCGATGGAACTTACAAAATGATCTAAAAACAAAGGAAATTATGCAGAGAAATCTAACAGAATATGAAATGAGATACCTGAAAGGATTATGAAAAGAATGTGCAAAACTAAACAATTAATAAACTAGGTACTAGACATATTTGACGTGGGTATGCGGCTGTAACACTATCTTTAATCAACCAAGGTTGGTAAACGTAAAAAAAGTCCAACATTGGAAAGGCCATTTCCAAGGTTGGTAGATGTAAAATGAAAGTCTAATATTGGAAACAGCATTCCAAGATCCGGGTAACTGTAATGATAGTGCAATACTGGAAACAGTTTTTCCAAGGTTGGGAAATTGAAAAAAATGAAACCCCAACGTTGGAAACAGTTTTTCAAGGTTGGAGAATAAAATAGAAGTCCAATATCAAAAAAAAAAGCATTTGCAAGATTGGACTGTCAGTAATGTAAATGTCTAACATTGGAAGCATCTTTTCCAATTTTGGGTAATGTAGTGATATCAATAATTCAATGTTTCTAAGATTAGTAGTTTGAACAATATTCAAAAACTCTATCAGTTAATTTTACTGTGATCAAATGTTCTTCCCAGTTTATTGCTTTTTGTTCTGTTTACATATCAACCAGTTTAAAAACATATGATTACGTGGACTGAAAAAAAAGCATTTACATCATCTACTGTTCCAAAGTGAACTGTAGAGCAAGCAGTACAGTTTAAGGTGATTCCCTGGTTTTGCACTGCGCATCTGTTACTGCGCATAACAAGATGGTCTCCGTAAAAAAGAGCATGTGAAGTAACATTATTAAAATGAAGTTGACCGAAGAGAAACGCTATTGCAATTTTTACTTGCGGTTGTTTCTTGCCGAGGTGAGACTCAAAGTGGTGGGAATGTGCATAACGTAAGCAGTACGCGTGTTGCTGAGTTCGACTTCCTCGCGGAGAACCTCGATAGTGGATGTTTAATTTGTGCTTATTCACTTTGATTTTCATTTAAACGCTTTCTCTATCACATTGTGTCCTAAATGTGATATCCCGATGTAAATTCTGTAAAAACGGATTTTTTAATACTTTCTTCCCATTTTCGCATACATTTTACTTTGAAACTCGCCCCAGTCCACTCTCAAAAATCAAGGAAAATGCATCTGGTGCGCACTTTCTGCAGCTCTACCGCAAAAACGAGTACGGTGACCCCCATTTTTTATTTCATGATTTTAATAAGGACAGTGCTTCCTTTCGGTGAGAAAAAAATTGGCACAAATCTATGTTCAGTTTTTTGGCAATTTTACTAAATTGTACGGATTGAGCTATCACGTGTCGAATAGCGGGTGTCCAATTTAATTCTACTTTGGAGCGTATAGTAAAACCAAGGGCACTACAAGGCATTTTTCTAGTACGTAAGTGGATAAACAATACATTAAAGTCAAATTCTGTGCGATACCACATGCATCATTGAAAAAATCTTTCCTCTTTGTCTAGTTTTGGGCTGCGCGCGGTTTTTGTCAAAGGGTCCAAAATAGCCGTATTTGTCGGCATTGTGACGTCAAAACAAGCGCGGTGACCCCCACTTTTTAATTACCTTTTTATCATTTTCTTGACTTGTTACATCAGTGTACCAAGTTTCATCTACAATCTATGTTAGGTTCTTTTACTAGGGAATCACCTTAAAAATCACCAGACAAAACAAACTAAAAAATATATCATCATTTTATAATTAGCCATCCACACTTTCAGAAACATAACACATATAATTGAAGCATGTTTCCAGCCCATGTCTTGAAGCATTCCTTTCTTATGAGCTTGATCCTGCAGCATAATATACACAATGAAAATATTGATACAATAAAGCATTTGCATGCATTAGTGCATCATTATAATAATGTCATTACGTATGTGTTAATTATGTCAATGAATGGTAATGCAATTAATAAAACAGTACTCACTTGCTGTGGTACAAGAGTTTGTCTTCAGCGTTCATTTCTTGCTTATCTTTTCTTGTCATTTTTTGTCCTCATCAGTTTAGTGGCCATAATGCTGGAAATCCACTTTTCCAAACTTTAAAGTTTCTGGACGAGCATGTTCCAAGATCCCGTAGAAGGAATGGTCCCTTATTCAAAAAATCAGTTTATCTTACTAATCAACCTACTTTAATTCTTATTGAAACCCTTATCTTGCCTCTGGACAAGAACTTGACTAAAATCATGCTCAATGGCAATGCCTGATTGCGTTTGATTAATTATACAATCAAATCAGAGCAAGATATCCGAGACTTGGGGCCTGTTTCAAACGTCGTGCTACTGCCGTGCTAAAGTCGAATTGAGTTCGGCACGGCAGTAGCACGACGTTTGAAACGGGCCTTACAGAGTAGTTGTTGATACATGCCAAGAGAGCGAGTTATTTTCCAATTTATCCTCTGCCAAAGTCCTTGAGACACTGCCTATCTACAAGAGCCAGTGTTTTACCAGATATTTCATTTTCTACAAGGAAATCATTATAATAAGCTATGAAAAGATCACGATTTAAAGCGACGGTATATAAAATATTATTAAAGTATCGGCCACTCTGGAAGCAATCAGAATAATGTGTGCGAGTAGAGTTAGCCTTTCTTTCCCCGCTCTCACCTTGGATTCGTTTCCCTCTTTTCTTTTCATTCCCTATAATAGGAAACGAAGAAACCAAAAAGAAAAACAAAAAAATGAATTAAAACTACAGAATCGAAAATATATAAGCTGATAATTTACCCTGAAGAAGTCTAGCTTCATCCTTCAAATCCGGATGCTGAGTGTTTAGCCACGTTGCTAGTTCAGCTGGACTCCACTGATTGTTCATGAAAAGGCAAAGTAAAAATCAGTGAAGAGTTATCTGGAAATGAGCGGAGGGGAATGTGAACGTTTACTTTTAACAAAGGGTGAATCAAAAATGGCATGCAGCCACTCCACTGTTACTGACGTTACTGTGGAGCAGTATATGTTTGGCTCAGTCGACACAAACTTCAAATTTCCACTGGTTTCTAAGGATCTGATTTTCAGTTTCTGTATTTAACCACAGGGTTAACTTTTATAAAACTAAGAATCCACTAACTCTGGAAATAATGGCTTCCGTGATATTACGTTTGCAACAATCGAAAAAGAAGTTTAAGGTCAAGTTAAGTTAATGGCGACAAAATTAAGCTTATGTTTATCTGTACTAGTAGCTTTTAAGATAACGAAGGCCGATATTTCTTGCATTATTACATGTGATTCGGGCCCTTACTGTTCGAATTTTATAATTTTATCACATGTATTCAAATCTACGACGCTAAGAAAAAAATGATCATGATCACGCGAAATATTGATTCGAAATATTGATATTTAGTCGACTTTCTTTCCATCGAGTACTGAAAAAACTGTGCAAGCTCTTCAGAAAATCCTGGAATTCCTAATTTTTTTAATTGAAAAGGATGTCACAAGAGTGAGCCAACATGCCTTAATTGTGCTCTCCCTAGCATGGATGGCTTTGTTGATTAAGCCATATGCAATTCCTCTTTTCGAGTTTAGTAGGAGTAAGGTAATACTATACTTCTGCCAGTTTTTGTAAAATTTTACTGCAATCCACTGACAATTTTTAATTTTAATAATTTTCCCATGAGCCACTTATATTAAGAAGAGAAGTGAACATAACACAGCAGCAAATGCAAATGCAAATGCGTTTTAGTGGGATATGGAAACAAGCCACACTAATTTAATATTATTTATTTTCTATGGCCAGGTGGGTCTATAGCATCATATCGTTCTTTTTATATCTTAACATAGGTGAGGACACAGACAGCCAGACGTGTCCATAGGGTGGTAATAGCGTGCGAGCCACTTTTTTACCTATTGGCTTGTTTCAATTTATTCATGCAACTGCCCTGTCACATGCAGCTGCATGAGCTGGAGCGATAGACATATTTCTAGTTAATTGTTCAGGAACCCTGTATTGTTCTTTTCCTAGTAACTAGGCCTCATTGGTCAGGGAAAGTTTTTGGATCGGCATCACCGATATGCATTGACCGAGAAGGCCTGGGAAGATGCTGTACATGCAGAGATTACCGTAAATGATCGTTTAAGCGCCGCTACTTGAATAAGCTCCGCACCTATAGAGTGTTTTCACATGGTCAGCACTCGTTAACATCCGTCGAAAGGCCCTCTTATCTTCGGTCGGATTTCGTAAACGTATGACGTCACGCTCGCCCCGTGGTTCCTCCTGTGACTCATGTAAGCTTCGCTTTGATCGTCCACTCTGATTTTTCTGATGATTTGATGTTTGTTTCTAGGTCTTGTTTTGCTTTTTCGATCATCCCTCGATTGATTCAACCAAGAAGATGCCATTGCATCTGTTTGGAAAGGATGTTTTAATGTTGCGCCTCGATCAAGCCTCTTAGCGCATCAACAAGGTCCTTTCAGCGGATGTTACTGAATAACATCCCTTGAATGGCCGCGGATTGAATGGCATTCATGAAGAATTACACGAACAAGCAAATAAAACTCAAATGAACCGCTGCCCCATTTAACAAGTTTTTCAAATATTGGCGGGAATATAAGATATAGAGAATCATCCATGTTTGTAATGTCTATAATGAATGCTTGCAGCAACAACAACAACAACAACTTTCTCTGTACCCAGCTGTACTCTACATTGATTTGCAAGATATAAAAAAATTTGTTAAATATATAGAGAGAGTACAGGCTGCCCATAATAACCATTGAGTGCTAAATTATAAAAAGATAGAGCAGCCTCACTTAGGTTATTAATAAATGATTATTTTAAAGGGTCAGGTACCACACACCACACACGGCTACACAAAACATTCACACAAAAAAAACGAGCAGAAAAAGAAAGACAGCTAAAGAAAGCTAACAGTATTAAACAACGGAAAGCCATTCTTGCACTAAATTGTACGTCTGATAATTTATATTCTGTTTCATCCGCTGAAGAAGCACAAAGCTAATCGAAGATTTTGAGGCTCAAAATACCGTAAAATTTTCCCTCTACAAGAACCACAAGGCAAGCAAAGGCTTTGGAGGCACAGGTGATCAGTAGTAGCTATATTATACAGTGGCGGATCCAGACCCTCAGATAAGGGGAGGGGGGAGGGGCACCTGGTCATCCAGACCCTGAGATAAGCGGGGGAGGGCGGTCTCCCAAAAAAATTTTTTCAGCCCTTTGGGCGTGGCCTCAGTTTGGTCTAAAAATAAGAGGGGGGCCTGGGCTTCCCAGCTCCTCCCGTAGATCCACCACTGTTATATACGAAGTGGGCCGTTGACCATAGCCCTACTCCAATTTCCCAAAATGTCATTTGCTTAGTTCGTTGGAACTAGCAAATCTCTTTGAGATCTTAACAGTGTCCATAGAATCCGCAATCGACAGTTGGCCAGGTATGCATAAGTAGGCAGTTGTTCACATAAAGGCTAAGACAATCCTTCTTCAACGTACTTCTTGAGTCGTCGGAGGGTAGAAAACGTGCACCCTGGATGCTACAATGACCAATTTTGGGTTGAGAAATGGTGGTAGGGAAGGGGGGTGGAGACAATCCCCCCCTGCTGTTTACATTAAAGGCAATTCCCTTTCAAGCAAACAGCTATGACTGTGCATGGCTGAGTTTGTTTGCATCGTCAGCATATTTTGCATAGTATTGCCACAATTTGTAATAGCAATGACTAGAATATTTTACAGTGAAACCTCTATTAAGCGGACCCCCAATTAAGTGGACACCCTCTCTTAAGCGGACACTAAGCCGGGTCCCAAGACGGACATCTGATATTTCCCTTTATAATAAACCCCTATTCAGTGGACACCTCTATTAAGCGCATGCAGACACTAAAATAAGTTGTATTTGGCTACTTTCTATTGTTAAAAGCCTCTATTAAGCACACACCAGACTGAATTGACAATAGTAGTATTGTATTACGTCCTTGAAATACGTACTGAAGTCAGTTAATGTTCATTTACAAGCAAATTAAAGTTGGTAATGAAAGGTAATGAACTTGAACTCTGGATAGCTTCTTTAACAACTTGCAACTTTTTCATAGTACAGAGTAAACGTTTAATGTTGATCATTTACGAAAATTGCACAATTTTTAAAACCTCCAATAAGTGGACACCCTCTATGAGAAGGTCCCGAAGGTGCCCGCTTAATAGAGATTTCACTGTAATTGATAAAATAATAATGTAATAGTAATGATTATAATTATTATAATTTACAGTTTTGCAGTTAGACAAAGAAATATTTTTAAACTTTCGGTATTCTGAACATCACTCATGTTCTTAAACTACCGGTTTTAAATGGTAGCATTAACATGTATGACATTTAGTTTGCACAGAACTTGAGCAAGGAAAAAAATCCCAATTTCCATCAGGTACTGTACAGAACCTCTAGATCTGTGACAGTCAAACCAGGTCAAGCACCGGGGGGGGGGGGGGTGGGGGGGGTAGGGGTAGGGTTAGAGTTAGGTTGAAGCTCCTGATTTAGAATGGGGTATCCATTTCAGAGGCGTTTTCTAGAACGGGGTATAATTAATTGGCCCATTTCTACAATGGGGTATCAATTTTAGGGGAATTTTTTTTAGAACGGGGTGCCAATTTGGAGTCCCGGGCGGCACATACCCACCCAAAAAATACCCAAGTGCCCCCCCCCCGGTCAAGCCTACCCCCCAAGAATCCGTTAATGAATTTGTTATTCAAAAGTTGAATCCGTTGCTATTTAGATTGATCCTTGCATTCTTGCATGTGTAATGAGCTGTGAATTCACACCAGAGGCAGTTATCAAATTTCTACCAGCTCTGTTTTCCTGAATCTGATGTAAATGTCTTCTAAGAAACGCAACCCATTCAAAGATTTTCAATCTGACCAAATACAGAGAAGTTCTTGTAAAAGATTCACTGCTCATTACGCATGCAGAAATGCCGCATTGAATTGGACACCAGTTACGGGAATGACTAACGGATTCATTTTTCAAATAATCAATTAATTAATAGAATCTTGGGGGGTACGCTTGACCTGCTATGACTGTAACCAACACCTCCTATAAGCGTACATGCACCTCTTTCTAACAGACGCTAATCTGGGTTCACAGCAATTAATTTCTATGTTAAAAATCTGCATTAATCCAAACTACCGGTATTGTAAGTAAAGAGTCTTTTCTTGGTAACAAACATCCACATAGAGAATAGTTGCCCACATGATAGATCATAGCTATAGCAAATAATCCTCTCTCTATGGCAGTGGCGGATCTAGGGGAGGTGCCCGGGGGGCCTGGGCCCCCCTTATTTTAAGACCAAACTTGCCTAAAAATCTCAGGGGTCTGGATGACCCCCCTCACCTGAAGGTCTGGATCCGCCACTGTATGGCCGGGCACTTTGGTTGAACAGATGCCTTTGACAAGCAGTATAATTCCGGAGTAATTTGGTCAACACTTTGATACTGAATAAGAAAACAAATTTACATATAGAGGGAGAAAGGAGGATCCAGAGCGCACCAAAAATCGATCCACCAGTCAAATTACACAGTCAATAATGCACAAGAAAACTCAAGGGAAGTTTAATGATGATCAAATAAGGAAAAACAATCTTACTGTTGAATAATTACTTTTCCATGTTTGTTTTTGCTTCATGAAATTAAATAGCATCTGCTCTACTTGATCGAATGACAGAGCATTTTCTTCTTTTCTAGAATGACATGCCTTTACTGTGAAAGAAGTTTAAGGAACAATTACAGCAGAAGAGGCTTTAAGGTACACTTATAAACTAATATTCAAGCAAGACCCCAAAGAAAAGAGGGAGTGAGATTATTTACAGAGAGGGAAGGGCTAATGCAGATGGGAAGATACCATTTCCAAATTCTTTGGACCCTCCCCTTTCAGCTTTTACAGGACATATTTTTGACAAAAAAACAAGAAGCCAAGTCAAAACTCTGAGGGATTACTTAAGTTGAATTAAAAATATTGATTCCACCATTCATTCATTGACGTACTGTTAAAGAAACATATTTAAAACAATCTTGAACAAACCCATTGACCTGATAGGCAACCTTTCCCAAGAAGTAGCTTGCAAATATCATGTAGATGAAGACTTCATGGTATCAATGGCTTCAAACCAAAATGCACAGTTTAAGCACATTTTCATTTGCAGCCTTAATTACAAAGCATAAAATAAGTAAGCCTAAATAAATAAATAAATCTGACAAAATTTATGCAAACATGGCTTCAGTGAGTGTCTACAGGTCCTATGCTAAGTGTGTCCTTGATACCAAGACTTTGATCCTCCCCACCCAGGACAATGGGTGACTGTCTGTGCCTCCCACTGAGCTCTGCACTTATCAACAACAACAACAACAAAGCTTTATTAATAAACAAATAAACTTAAAGAAGTATTGGCCGCAGCTAGCAAGGCTATTCGAAGCAGCACAATGCGTGCAAAATATAAAAATAGAGACAAAGGCTATTAATCTCAGCAGAGGCCCGATTGAGCTCAGTACGGCTAGGGCAAATTAAGAACAAGGTACTTGCCAGTCAAAGCCTCTAGTGAACACTGCTGCTTACTGAAGGGGTTGTGTCAAAACGGTTCCCCCTCCCTACCCCACTAATTTTGGCCCCAGGTCTGATCCACCCACCCACTGTTAGGGCAGTCTCTTGGCTATCCAGCTAAACCGACCAAGACAGCAAGCCCCCTACCAGTTTGGACGCTGGACTGGCCTGGTGCTGGGCTGTGCCCGGCGCCAGGCGAAAACCTAGTGACCAGTCATTTTAACGAAATCAGACAGAAATATTATTAAATAATATTATTATTACAACCTCATATTTTGCGCATTCTCTTGACCTTATAATTATGGTGAAATGACATGACAGTGGAATAATAAATAACAATATTGATCCTTCTCCTCAAGTGTGAAATATAAGTATGGCGATTTTTACACTGTACATGTATTCAATAAGGAAAGCGATAATGTATAATTGTCACCTACATAGCCTGGTTATCTGGGGCCATTCAAAGGATGTTATTCAGTAACATCCACTGAAAGGTCCTTTTCCCCGCGGAGTAAGAAGAGGCTTGAAACATCAAAACATCCTTTAAACGGAGGCAGTGGCATCTTCTTGTTTGAATTGATAGGAATCAATCGAGGAATGATCGAAAAAGTGGGACAAAATCTCTCACCAAAATTCAAAATTCGATCGAAGTGCAGATGAATCACCTTATTTACTTCGAGGCGAGCGTGACGTCATACGTTTACGAAATCCGACCGAAGATAAGAGGGCCCTTCGACGGATGTTAACGAGTGCTGACCTTTTCACATGAGGTCACGGCGGCCATGTTGGTGTCCCAAACCAATCCCGTGGGAGTTGAACTCTTTTCTTATGCAAACGCTTTCTTTTGTTACAATAGATTTGCATATATGCTGTCCACGTGAGTGAAAACACTCTATACCAAAAATAATTTGATAAGCGCTGCTCTCGAATAAGCACCGCAGTGCTAATTTGGGTATCTTCAAATTAAGGCCCCACCTTTGATACAGCGCTTGACATCATGAAGAGATATAAATACTATGCCGCTTGAGAAATAAGACCTCATCCAACTACTGAGTTCTTGAGTTTTTATGTAGGGAAACTCAACTCTTGAAACCGGGTTCATATAACGACTATAACAGTTCAAAGGTGTACATATTTTATATTAAATTGTGCATACCCAGTACACGCCTCACTTAATTCTTGCTTTATTCCCCTCAGTGTTTTACCCGTAGTCGAAATAAGTGCCACTCTCGAATGAGTGCCGCTCTCGCATAAGGGAAAATGAAATAAGCGCCACAGAGCTTAATCAATAATTTACGGTAGGCAATATTGTTCTATGCCTTTCTATGCGTTCTGTTCAATCGAAATCACATTAGTTACGCTAGCCTGTGTTACATGTACGCACATAGGCTGCTGACACCAATCCAAGGCTGCGTCTTAATTTTACTTTGCGTTATTTTCCTCACTATTGTCCGTGACTGTGCTCACATGGTGGGTGGCTCCTTCTGAAATGTTCTGCAATTGGTATAGGATTTAATGGAGCCGAAACCAATTGTGGAATTGCACGCATTTTAGGCATCCTACTGATGAACAGTTGCGACACGTAGATATATCTTTGTTAGCAACTAAGAAAATTTGCAGTCTACTTTGAATTAGTAGGGTCGCATGTCACACAATCCAGTCTCAACTACAGTAACTACAATAACTACAGCAATGACAATAACTACAACAACTACAAGAACCAGAAGACCTACGAAGACTGCAGGAATTCCAACAGCTAGTGGAACTAGAACCGTGCAATACGCCAATGTGACTAAAGCCATGTATGTCTCTGGACATTATACGTAAAGCTTACATGAAGTACAGACCTCTCAGTGTTCGTAGAGATGATTCTGCTTCGTATTATTTTCTCTCTGTTATTTATCGTTTTAGTTTCGTCCGAACTACCTTATAATGACAATTTGGAGACAATGAGTTGGAGGAGAATGGGTTTCTCCCTCAGGCTCTTTCCAGTCTTTTGGCTTTTAATACCCTTTTCAACTGCCTTAGCTAGGCTTAAGCTGATGCCGTGAAATAACATGAAATACAACAGAATCTCAGTATAGTCAAACCCTAGACGAAAGTAGCTTTTAACGATGTCCCCTGATTACCGGCGTCCACCAGGATTCACTTGGCACTCACTTGGAAGCCTAACACCCGCCTGACCCTCACTAGCCCTCGATTTAAGAGTGAGTAGAATGATAAGTAAACAAAGATGGCCATCTTGGGTTGTAAGTTTGTTTTGGTCATGACGTTAGATTTGAACCGTTGGGTTTGCTTCTTAACCGCTTGGTGTGCGATTGAGTAACCGAAGTCCGAAACTCTGGGAATTAGCCTGTGTATAAACACCCCCTCCTCCAAGAAATATCTCTCTCCTTGATTTTTTTTTTCTGAGGGGTGGTTTCGTCTGTACACAGGCTACTCCAGCCCAGGAAACTATAGGAAGAAGAATGATTTTAATCTTAGTCTGTTGGAGAGACTATGTTTTAATAGAACAGATAGAAGAACAATTCCACATAAATATCCTCGGCATAGACTCAAGGCCTAGATAAAGGAGACCTTTGTTATGACTTTATGAAGAGAATTAACTCTAATGAAGCGAAACGACTTTACAGCTTTGCAGCGAATCGACTCCATGTATGCAGCGAAACGACCGACCACCGGCTAAAAGCGTCGTCTTCCTCTAACCTCTAGCCTGTTGCATGTCCCAGGCGTTTAGATAGTGGAGTGCGGCGCGAAGGAAGAGAGATGTCCCCACGATATCCACGCCTGGAACAGGCTATCTAACCTGCCTCTCCGAGGTCCCCGTGTTTAATATCCCAGAGCTGGTGTTATCCCATATCATCCTCGGTTTAAGAACCTTTGTAACATAGCTAGAATATTCGCCTCATCAAATTCAATAGCGCGAGCGTGCTTCATATTCCCATTGAGCACGCTGGTGACGCCAATAAACTATACCTCGAGTTCTTGTGGGCTTAGCCATCTTCCCAAGGCGTCTCCCAAATGCATCCATAACTCAACAGTACGCGATGAAGCGTTAACCATGTGTTTTATAACGTAAATTTGAGAAAAAACGTTTGAATTTGTTCACCGATAGCAGGGAAAGTAAAGAGGTGAGTGTTGTTGTTGTTATCTGCTCGAGCTGTGCGAGCTATGGCGTGTTTGCAAAGTTTTTTCTTCGAAAAAGAATTTTTCGGTGAATTACTGAACAGTTTTCCGGCACCTTCATTTGGATTTTACCATCTTTTTGAGAATTATCAAGGCAAAAACATAACTGTGAGGTGAAAAAATATAGTCACGTAGACTACATAGAGAATTGTTAACTTCCGCATTGATCGCTTTGAAAATGTTATAAAACAATTAGTTCATGCTTCAGCTGTGCGTATGCAGGGCTGTCAACCCCCCACGTCTTCAAATATTGGGAATTAATGGGGAAGGGATGATAGATGACGTCATAATGCACGGCACATGACGTCATTTGTGAAAAAAGAACTCGCGAAAAAGATGCTGTTGGAATTGTAACATTTGACCTGGGGTGCTTACCATTTGACAGAAAATTTCGGAAATTCCGGATGGAAGGTAAATGGTAAGGTCACTTTTCGGAATTTCCAACCGAAAATTGAGGAGTACGTTTTGAGGTAGTCCTTTCATTCCGGTTGGTACGAACCAAACGGAATGTTGCTTACCATTTACCAATTTCTCGGTTCCAGACTCACGCTACACAAATTCGCCCCTTTTTTGGATTCAAACCGTAACGGATGTGGCATTTCTGCGGTAAATTGGTAAATCCCTTACCATTATGCTTTTCACACTCCAACCGGATTTTTCTGTCAAATGGTAAGCACCCCTGATTGGTTTGCTTCCCACCAATCACATTATTACTTATATTACATTGGTAACCGGAGTTCGTGAGGAAACGTGATGCTAAAGGTCTCTAATATCTCGTCATACGCAGGGCTGTCAACTTTCCCGGATAATCCGGGAGACTCCAGATTCTGAACCGTTTCTCCCGGTCCCCAGCTTGGAGTCTGAAATCTCCCGGATAATCATTTCTTGTAGATTCGACTTTCTGACAATGAAATTTCAAATAATTTGCGAGATTTTCATGGGAAACGGCAAACCGCAAACCGCAAAATGTCACGTGACCACTGCCTTGCGGTCACGTCTGAACCGCAGGAAGGGCTTCCAGCGGTAAGTGATTTACGGCAAGGTTTTTTGCCACAAAAAATTGTACAGCCTCGCGTTTAGCTGCGTTTAAAGGTATGAACTAGCTTTTCATATCCATTTGCGATGTGTTTGTTTGAGTTTTGATCTCAAATCAATTAATTATTGCTGATTTTTGGGCGATTAAAGTGATGCACTTCGACTTGATGAAAACAACATGGCGGCGCTAAACAATGAATCGATTTTATATTGCTTTCTGTCGTACTAACAAAAGAAAGTATTCTGTTCCAATCCAGAGTTAAAATTTTGTTTCTGTCTTGTTACTGAATTCATAACTTAACTCAGTCTCTGTTTAGTTCCTATTTTTAACGTATCACTCCGCGAATTTCATTCTTCATTTTATTTTGCTTATTTCTTTGAGACTGGGGAGCCCAGGCTTCATAAGTTATGTGGTTTCTTCTGGGCTCCCTTGCAACCTTACAATTCCTATATGTATTCTTGTATTGTATTATATTTTGGCTAAATAAAAATGAACTGAACTGAACTGAACTGAACTGAACGTCTTGCTAAAATTTGAAATCGCGGCAACGCGGAACTGCAAACGCGTAACTGCGGTTTTATTTGCGGTTTGAGAACTTGGGAAGTTTGGAGAACACTCAAGAGGCTAGAGTCCTCTTTCCTGCTCATCAAACTTCCCGCGTGCTCAATAATATCTCGACATACGCACGCTGACGCATGAAGTAATTGTAAGTAACACTCACGTGTGACGTAAAAGGAAGAAAACAAAGAAGTCAGCACAATAAAACCTAGAAAAACAAAAGTTGCGAAACAAAGAAAAAGTTCGCGGGTTCTTACACCGAGGTAAACCCTACATATATAGGCTTCATGACGCGACAATATAACTGGCTTTGATTAGTCGGCTTTATCAAGTTTACTTTTGCAAGCTGAGCACCAAAATTTTCAACAAACATTTGTTTTTCGGAGGACGTTTTACAAAATGGAAGCTGTGATTGAAGCAAACAATAAATTCACTATAGACCTCCACAAAGCCCTCAAAAATGATCAGAACTTCACAGGCAAAAATCTGTTTTACTCACCGAGTAGTTTGAGTATTGCTCTCGCTATGACTTACATGGGAGCGAAAGGGAATACAGCTGTACAGATGGCACAAGCTCTACACTGGAAAGCGATACCTCAAGAACAGCTACATTGTGAAGAAAAACAGTATCTTCATGCCCTCCAAGAAACAAACGAGGAAGGGAACGAATTGTTGGTGGCAAATCGACTTTTTGCGCAGAAGGACTTTGGCTTGGTGCAGGAGTTCGTTCAGGGCACGCAGAAGTATTACAAAGCTGAAATAGCCATGGTTGACTACCAGAACGATGCTGAAGGCGCAAGGAAAGAGGTGAACGGCTGGGTTGAAGAGAAGACGAAGCAAAAGATTAAGGATTTAATTCCCGGTGGAGTGTTTAATTCGCTTACGAGACTGACTTTGGTGAATGCAATTTACTTCCAGGGTTTTTGGCAAAATCGGTTTGAAACATGGAGAACTTCTCCTGAGCAATTCTTTGTCTCCAAAGATGAAAAAGTGGACGTCCGAATGATGCACTTAACAGAAAAATTCAATTATATTAGAGACGGCGGGGGGCTGGCCTGTCAAGTGCTTGAGTTGCCCTACCAAGGAAAGGATCTTTCTATGTTAATTTTTCTACCCCATGACATCAATGGGCTGGCCAAGTTAGAAGAGAGCCTCACCCATGAAAAATTACAGAAGGCTTTTAAATCTGTCTCACAGTCACAACCTCAAGAGGTTCAAGTATCCCTGCCAAGATTTAAGCTGACCCAGCAGTTCCTTCTAAACGAGATTCTAGCTAGAATGGGAGTCACAGATATGTTCAATAAGTTCAAAGCTGATTTTTCAGGCATCACGCCAGGGGTAGAGAAGATCTACGTGTCTCATGTTATTCATAAGGCATTTGTGGAAGTTAATGAGAAAGGCACTGAGGCGGCTGCTGCAACAGGTGGTATGGTATTATGTTCGGGAATAAAAATGAGGAATCCCATTCCCGTCTTCCGTGTTGATCACCCATTTTTGTTGATGATTTGCCATAAGAAGTCAAATGCAATTCTGTTCATGGGCCGCATGTTCAAGCCACAATCAAGCACTTAGCTAAGCAATCCATGGCAAACCAAAGAAGCCATAACACAGCCACTTCTTCTTTGATTTATATACGAGTGAATATGTCAGATCCATGAGACTAGGATTGCTCTGCATCTCTCATCAAACAATTCTCTGTTATTTTGTTTAATAACCTTTTTTTATGCCACTTTTCTGGTGATCACAGACAATAGTCCACTTTCGAGTTCTCTATGACCGCTGAAATGAAGAAGTGAAGACGCATTTTTTACAGCCTTAGCCTCCATCTGAAGTAATATATTCACAAATTCCAACGAGAAAAAGACCTGTTTATTACTCTGTCTATTGTGTATATTCAAATTTCAAACACTTTCTTGCCAGAATTTCTGAATATTTTACTTTACGTCGAGGCTAACCCTGTATGAATGTGTCGTTAATGTTTGTATTCAGCGGTAATTTTTAATTCGAAACTGGACTATTTCCAGGGATTTTTTCTTACCAAGGAACTGGAGTCTACTATATACCTTACTAAATCATGTAACTGGTTGAAATCACTCTACCCACTCCCTGTCCTTGTTGGATGCACTTCTATTTAAATATATTGTAATAATTACTGCTAGTTATGAGTTGATGTATTAATTTCCAAAAGTAACGGCATTATAATTATAAACTGCTGGAAGTAACAGCTCTTCGCACAGGAAAAATTTGTGAGATTCCAAAGTTGGAAAAACCTTGGAAAAACACTGGAAGATTATTGGAAATTCAATTGGAAAAAGAGATACACTTACCAACATTGGAAAGTCATTTCACAGTTTTCCAAGGTTGGTAGTCTATCTAATAGAGCGAATAGTCCCACGGTTCCAACTCGTCTTTTATTACGGTTACATCGAAATTACAATTACGATTACGATTACGGTTGCTGAAAGCAAAACAAAATTACAAATTATTAAGGAGTATATATGACAGCTATGAAACGACAAAATACAGGAAAGGGAAACAAACTAAGCGAAAATACTTACAAACGTTGTGTGGCTTGAAAGTTGCACGGAAAGAGGTACGAAGGCTAACGAAAACTAAACGAAAACTGCAATGACGTTGCCGTGGATGCTAAAGCGAAATGCCTCTAGAATAAGCGATGGAACTTACAAAATGATCTAAAAACAAAGGAAATTATGCAGAGAAATCTAACAGAATATGAAATGAGATACCTGAAAGGATTATGAAAAGAATGTGCAAAACTAAACAATTAATAAACTAGGTACTAGACATATTTGACGTGGGTATGCGGCTGTAACACTATCTTTAATCAACCAAGGTTGGTAAACGTAAAAAAAGTCCAACATTGGAAAGGCCATTTCCAAGGTTGGTAGATGTAAAATGAAAGTCTAATATTGGAAACAGCATTCCAAGATCCGGGTAACTGTAATGATAGTGCAATACTGGAAACAGTTTTTCCAAGGTTGGGAAATTGAAAAAAATGAAACCCCAACGTTGGAAACAGTTTTTCAAGGTTGGAGAATAAAATAGAAGTCCAATATCAAAAAAAAAAGCATTTGCAAGATTGGACTGTCAGTAATGTAAATGTCTAACATTGGAAGCATCTTTTCCAATTTTGGGTAATGTAGTGATATCAATAATTCAATGTTTCTAAGATTAGTAGTTTGAACAATATTCAAAAACTCTATCAGTTAATTTTACTGTGATCAAATGTTCTTCCCAGTTTATTGCTTTTTGTTCTGTTTACATATCAACCAGTTTAAAAACATATGATTACGTGGACTGAAAAAAAAGCATTTACATCATCTACTGTTCCAAAGTGAACTGTAGAGCAAGCAGTACAGTTTAAGGTGATTCCCTGGTTTTGCACTGCGCATCTGTTACTGCGCATAACAAGATGGTCTCCGTAAAAAAGAGCATGTGAAGTAACATTATTAAAATGAAGTTGACCGAAGAGAAACGCTATTGCAATTTTTACTTGCGGTTGTTTCTTGCCGAGGTGAGACTCAAAGTGGTGGGAATGTGCATAACGTAAGCAGTACGCGTGTTGCTGAGTTCGACTTCCTCGCGGAGAACCTCGATAGTGGATGTTTAATTTGTGCTTATTCACTTTGATTTTCATTTAAACGCTTTCTCTATCACATTGTGTCCTAAATGTGATATCCCGATGTAAATTCTGTAAAAACGGATTTTTTAATACTTTCTTCCCATTTTCGCATACATTTTACTTTGAAACTCGCCCCAGTCCACTCTCAAAAATCAAGGAAAATGCATCTGGTGCGCACTTTCTGCAGCTCTACCGCAAAAACGAGTACGGTGACCCCCATTTTTTATTTCATGATTTTAATAAGGACAGTGCTTCCTTTCGGTGAGAAAAAAATTGGCACAAATCTATGTTCAGTTTTTTGGCAATTTTACTAAATTGTACGGATTGAGCTATCACGTGTCGAATAGCGGGTGTCCAATTTAATTCTACTTTGGAGCGTATAGTAAAACCAAGGGCACTACAAGGCATTTTTCTAGTACGTAAGTGGATAAACAATACATTAAAGTCAAATTCTGTGCGATACCACATGCATCATTGAAAAAATCTTTCCTCTTTGTCTAGTTTTGGGCTGCGCGCGGTTTTTGTCAAAGGGTCCAAAATAGCCGTATTTGTCGGCATTGTGACGTCAAAACAAGCGCGGTGACCCCCACTTTTTAATTACCTTTTTATCATTTTCTTGACTTGTTACATCAGTGTACCAAGTTTCATCTACAATCTATGTTAGGTTCTTTTACTAGGGAATCACCTTAAAAATCACCAGACAAAACAAACTAAAAAATATATCATCATTTTATAATTAGCCATCCACACTTTCAGAAACATAACACATATAATTGAAGCATGTTTCCAGCCCATGTCTTGAAGCATTCCTTTCTTATGAGCTTGATCCTGCAGCATAATATACACAATGAAAATATTGATACAATAAAGCATTTGCATGCATTAGTGCATCATTATAATAATGTCATTACGTATGTGTTAATTATGTCAATGAATGGTAATGCAATTAATAAAACAGTACTCACTTGCTGTGGTACAAGAGTTTGTCTTCAGCGTTCATTTCTTGCTTATCTTTTCTTGTCATTTTTTGTCCTCATCAGTTTAGTGGCCATAATGCTGGAAATCCACTTTTCCAAACTTTAAAGTTTCTGGACGAGCATGTTCCAAGATCCCGTAGAAGGAATGGTCCCTTATTCAAAAAATCAGTTTATCTTACTAATCAACCTACTTTAATTCTTATTGAAACCCTTATCTTGCCTCTGGACAAGAACTTGACTAAAATCATGCTCAATGGCAATGCCTGATTGCGTTTGATTAATTATACAATCAAATCAGAGCAAGATATCCGAGACTTGGGGCCTGTTTCAAACGTCGTGCTACTGCCGTGCTAAAGTCGAATTGAGTTCGGCACGGCAGTAGCACGACGTTTGAAACGGGCCTTACAGAGTAGTTGTTGATACATGCCAAGAGAGCGAGTTATTTTCCAATTTATCCTCTGCCAAAGTCCTTGAGACACTGCCTATCTACAAGAGCCAGTGTTTTACCAGATATTTCATTTTCTACAAGGAAATCATTATAATAAGCTATGAAAAGATCACGATTTAAAGCGACGGTATATAAAATATTATTAAAGTATCGGCCACTCTGGAAGCAATCAGAATAATGTGTGCGAGTAGAGTTAGCCTTTCTTTCCCCGCTCTCACCTTGGATTCGTTTCCCTCTTTTCTTTTCATTCCCTATAATAGGAAACGAAGAAACCAAAAAGAAAAACAAAAAAATGAATTAAAACTACAGAATCGAAAATATATAAGCTGATAATTTACCCTGAAGAAGTCTAGCTTCATCCTTCAATCGATGCTGAGTGTTTAGCCACGTTGCTAGTTCAGCTGGACTCCACTGATTGTTCATGAAAAGGCAAAGTAAAAATCAGTGAAGAGTTATCTGGAAATGAGCAGAGGGGAATGTGAACGTTTACTTTTACCAAAGGGTGAATCAAAAATGGCATGCGGCCACTCCACTGTTACTGACGTTACTGTGGAGCAGTATATGTGAGGCTCAGTCGACACAAACTTCAAATTTCCACTGGTTTCTAAGGATCTGATTTTCAGTTTCTGTATTTAACCACAGGGTTAACTTTTCTAAAACTAAGAATCCACTAACTCTGGAAATAATGGCTTCCGTGATATTACGTTTGCAACAATCGAAAAAGAAGTTTAAGGTCAAGTTAAGTTAATGGCGACAAAATTAAGCTTATGTTTATCTGTACTAGTAGCTTTTAAGATAACGAAGGCCGATATTTCTTGCATTATTACATGTGATTCGGGCCCTTACTGTTCGAATTTTATAATTTTATCACATGTATTCGAATCTACGACGCTAAGAAAAAAAATGATCATGATCACGCGAAATATTGATTCGAAATATTGATATTTAGTCGACTTTCTTTCCATCGAGTACTGAAAAAACTGTGCAAGCTCTTCAGAAAATCCTGGAATTCCTAATTTTTTTAATTGAAAAGGATGTCACAAGAGTGAGCCAACATGCCTTAATTGTGCTCTCCCTAGCATGGATGGCTTTGTTGATTAAGCCATATGCAATTCCTCTTTTCGAGTTTAGTAGGAGTAAGGTAATACTATACTTCTGCCAGTTTTTGTAAAATTTTACTGCAATCCACTGACAATTTTTAATTTTAATAATTTTCCCATGAGCCACTTATATTAAGAAGAGAAGTGAACATAACACAGCAGCAAATGCAAATGCAAATGCGTTTTAGTGGGATATGGAAACAAGCCACACTAATTTAATATTATTTATTTTCTATGGCCAGGTGGGTCTATAGCATCATATCGTTCTTTTTATATCTTAACATAGGTGAGGACACAGACAGCCAGACGTGTCCATAGGGTGGTAATAGCGTGCGAGCCACTTTTTTACCTATTGGCTTGTTTCAATTTATTCATGCAACTGCCCTGTCACATGCAGCTGCATGAGCTGGAGCGATAGACATATTTCTAGTTAATTGTTCAGGAACCCTGTATTGTTCTTTTCCTAGTAACTAGGCCTCATTGGTCAGGGAAAGTTTTTGGATCGGCATCACCGATATGCATTGACCGAGAAGGCCTGGGAAGATGCTGTACATGCAGAGATTACCGTAAATGATCGTTTAAGCGCCGCTACTTGAATAAGCTCCGCACCTATAGAGTGTTTTCACATGGTCAGCACTCGTTAACATCCGTCGAAAGGCCCTCTTATCTTCGGTCGGATTTCGTAAACGTATGACGTCACGCTCGCCCCGTGGTTCCTCCTGTGACTCATGTAAGCTTCGCTTTGATCGTCCACTCTGATTTTTCTGATGATTTGATGTTTGTTTCTAGGTCTTGTTTTGCTTTTTCGATCATCCCTCGATTGATTCAACCAAGAAGATGCCATTGCATCTGTTTGGAAAGGATGTTTTAATGTTGCGCCTCGATCAAGCCTCTTAGCGCATCAACAAGGTCCTTTCAGCGGATGTTACTGAATAACATCCCTTGAATGGCCGCGGATTGAATGGCATTCATGAAGAATTACACGAACAAGCAAATAAAACTCAAATGAACCGCTGCCCCATTTAACAAGTTTTTCAAATATTGGCGGGAATATAAGATATAGAGAATCATCCATGTTTGTAATGTCTATAATGAATGCTTGCAGCAACAACAACAACAACAACTTTCTCTGTACCCAGCTGTACTCTACATTGATTTGCAAGATATAAAAAAATTTGTTAAATATATAGAGAGAGTACAGGCTGCCCATAATAACCATTGAGTGCTAAATTATAAAAAGATAGAGCAGCCTCACTTAGGTTATTAATAAATGATTATTTTAAAGGGTCAGGTACCACACACCACACACGGCTACACAAAACATTCACACAAAAAAAACGAGCAGAAAAAGAAAGACAGCTAAAGAAAGCTAACAGTATTAAACAACGGAAAGCCATTCTTGCACTAAATTGTACGTCTGATAATTTATATTCTGTTTCATCCGCTGAAGAAGCACAAAGCTAATCGAAGATTTTGAGGCTCAAAATACCGTAAAATTTTCCCTCTACAAGAACCACAAGGCAAGCAAAGGCTTTGGAGGCACAGGTGATCAGTAGTAGCTATATTATACAGTGGCGGATCCAGACCCTCAGATAAGGGGAGGGGGGAGGGGCACCTGGTCATCCAGACCCTGAGATAAGCGGGGGAGGGCGGTCTCCCAAAAAAATTTTTTCAGCCCTTTGGGCGTGGCCTCAGTTTGGTCTAAAAATAAGAGGGGGGCCTGGGCTTCCCAGCTCCTCCCGTAGATCCACCACTGTTATATACGAAGTGGGCCGTTGACCATAGCCCTACTCCAATTTCCCAAAATGTCATTTGCTTAGTTCGTTGGAACTAGCAAATCTCTTTGAGATCTTAACAGTGTCCATAGAATCCGCAATCGACAGTTGGCCAGGTATGCATAAGTAGGCAGTTGTTCACATAAAGGCTAAGACAATCCTTCTTCAACGTACTTCTTGAGTCGTCGGAGGGTAGAAAACGTGCACCCTGGATGCTACAATGACCAATTTTGGGTTGAGAAATGGTGGTAGGGAAGGGGGGTGGAGACAATCCCCCCCTGCTGTTTACATTAAAGGCAATTCCCTTTCAAGCAAACAGCTATGACTGTGCATGGCTGAGTTTGTTTGCATCGTCAGCATATTTTGCATAGTATTGCCACAATTTGTAATAGCAATGACTAGAATATTTTACAGTGAAACCTCTATTAAGCGGACCCCCAATTAAGTGGACACCCTCTCTTAAGCGGACACTAAGCCGGGTCCCAAGACGGACATCTGATATTTCCCTTTATAATAAACCCCTATTCAGTGGACACCTCTATTAAGCGCATGCAGACACTAAAATAAGTTGTATTTGGCTACTTTCTATTGTTAAAAGCCTCTATTAAGCACACACCAGACTGAATTGACAATAGTAGTATTGTATTACGTCCTTGAAATACGTACTGAAGTCAGTTAATGTTCATTTACAAGCAAATTAAAGTTGGTAATGAAAGGTAATGAACTTGAACTCTGGATAGCTTCTTTAACAACTTGCAACTTTTTCATAGTACAGAGTAAACGTTTAATGTTGATCATTTACGAAAATTGCACAATTTTTAAAACCTCCAATAAGTGGACACCCTCTATGAGAAGGTCCCGAAGGTGCCCGCTTAATAGAGATTTCACTGTAATTGATAAAATAATAATGTAATAGTAATGATTATAATTATTATAATTTACAGTTTTGCAGTTAGACAAAGAAATATTTTTAAACTTTCGGTATTCTGAACATCACTCATGTTCTTAAACTACCGGTTTTAAATGGTAGCATTAACATGTATGACATTTAGTTTGCACAGAACTTGAGCAAGGAAAAAAATCCCAATTTCCATCAGGTACTGTACAGAACCTCTAGATCTGTGACAGTCAAACCAGGTCAAGCACCGGGGGGGGGGGGGGGGGGTGGGGGGGGTAGGGGTAGGGTTAGAGTTAGGTTGAAGCTCCTGATTTAGAATGGGGTATCCATTTCAGAGGCGTTTTCTAGAACGGGGTATAATTAATTGGCCCATTTCTACAATGGGGTATCAATTTTAGGGGAATTTTTTTTAGAACGGGGTGCCAATTTGGAGTCCCGGGCGGCACATACCCACCCAAAAAATACCCAAGTGCCCCCCCCCCCGGTCAAGCCTACCCCCCAAGAATCCGTTAATGAATTTGTTATTCAAAAGTTGAATCCGTTGCTATTTAGATTGATCCTTGCATTCTTGCATGTGTAATGAGCTGTGAATTCACACCAGAGGCAGTTATCAAATTTCTACCAGCTCTGTTTTCCTGAATCTGATGTAAATGTCTTCTAAGAAACGCAACCCATTCAAAGATTTTCAATCTGACCAAATACAGAGAAGTTCTCGTAAAAGATTCACTGCTCATTACGCATGCAGAAATGCCGCATTGAATTGGACACCAGTTACGGGAATGACTAACGGATTCATTTTTCAAATAATCAATTAATTAATAGAATCTTGGGGGGTACGCTTGACCTGCTATGACTGTAACCAACACCTCCTATAAGCGTACATGCACCTCTTTCTAACAGACGCTAATCTGGGTTCACAGCAATTAATTTCTATGTTAAAAATCTGCATTAATCCAAACTACCGGTATTGTAAGTAAAGAGTCTTTTCTTGGTAACAAACATCCACATAGAGAATAGTTGCCCACATGATAGATCATAGCTATAGCAAATAATCCTCTCTCTATGGCAGTGGCGGATCTAGGGGAGGTGCCCGGGGGGCCTGGGCCCCCCTTATTTTAAGACCAAACTTGCCTAAAAATCTCAGGGGTCTGGATGACCCCCCTCACCTGAAGGTCTGGATCCGCCACTGTATGGCCGGGCACTTTGGTTGAACAGATGCCTTTGACAAGCAGTATAATTCCGGAGTAATTTGGTCAACACTTTGATACTGAATAAGAAAACAAATTTACATATAGAGGGAGAAAGGAGGATCCAGAGCGCACCAAAAATCGATCCACCAGTCAAATTACACAGTCAATAATGCACAAGAAAACTCAAGGGAAGTTTAATGATGATCAAATAAGGAAAAACAATCTTACTGTTGAATAATTACTTTTCCATGTTTGTTTTTGCTTCATGAAATTAAATAGCATCTGCTCTACTTGATCGAATGACAGAGCATTTTCTTCTTTTCTAGAATGACATGCCTTTACTGTGAAAGAAGTTTAAGGAACAATTACAGCAGAAGAGGCTTTAAGGTACACTTATAAACTAATATTCAAGCAAGACCCCAAAGAAAAGAGGGAGTGAGATTATTTACAGAGAGGGAAGGGCTAATGCAGATGGGAAGATACCATTTCCAAATTCTTTGGACCCTCCCCTTTCAGCTTTTACAGGACATATTTTTGACAAAAAAACAAGAAGCCAAGTCAAAACTCTGAGGGATTACTTAAGTTGAATTAAAAATATTGATTCCACCATTCATTCATTGACGTACTGTTAAAGAAACATATTTAAAACAATCTTGAACAAACCCATTGACCTGATAGGCAACCTTTCCCAAGAAGTAGCTTGCAAATATCATGTAGATGAAGACTTCATGGTATCAATGGCTTCAAACCAAAATGCACAGTTTAAGCACATTTTCATTTGCAGCCTTAATTACAAAGCATAAAATAAGTAAGCCTAAATAAATAAATAAATCTGACAAAATTTATGCAAACATGGCTTCAGTGAGTGTCTACAGGTCCTATGCTAAGTGTGTCCTTGATACCAAGACTTTGATCCTCCCCACCCAGGACAATGGGTGACTGTCTGTGCCTCCCACTGAGCTCTGCACTTATCAACAACAACAACAACAAAGCTTTATTAATAAACAAATAAACTTAAAGAAGTATTGGCCGCAGCTAGCAAGGCTATTCGAAGCAGCACAATGCGTGCAAAATATAAAAATAGAGACAAAGGCTATTAATCTCAGCAGAGGCCCGATTGAGCTCAGTACGGCTAGGGCAAATTAAGAACAAGGTACTTGCCAGTCAAAGCCTCTAGTGAACACTGCTGCTTACTGAAGGGGTTGTGTCAAAACGGTTCCCCCTCCCTACCCCACTAATTTTGGCCCCAGGTCTGATCCACCCACCCACTGTTAGGGCAGTCTCTTGGCTATCCAGCTAAACCGACCAAGACAGCAAGCCCCCTACCAGTTTGGACGCTGGACTGGCCTGGTGCTGGGCTGTGCCCGGCGCCAGGCGAAAACCTAGTGACCAGTCATTTTAACGAAATCAGACAGAAATATTATTAAATAATATTATTATTACAACCTCATATTTTGCGCATTCTCTTGACCTTATAATTATGGTGAAATGACATGACAGTGGAATAATAAATAACAATATTGATCCTTCTCCTCAAGTGTGAAATATAAGTATGGCGATTTTTACACTGTACATGTATTCAATAAGGAAAGCGATAATGTATAATTGTCACCTACATAGCCTGGTTATCTGGGGCCATTCAAAGGATGTTATTCAGTAACATCCACTGAAAGGTCCTTTTCCCCGCGGAGTAAGAAGAGGCTTGAAACATCAAAACATCCTTTAAACGGAGGCAGTGGCATCTTCTTGTTTGAATTGATAGGAATCAATCGAGGAATGATCGAAAAAGTGGGACAAAATCTCTCACCAAAATTCAAAATTCGATCGAAGTGCAGATGAATCACCTTATTTACTTCGAGGCGAGCGTGACGTCATACGTTTACGAAATCCGACCGAAGATAAGAGGGCCCTTCGACGGATGTTAACGAGTGCTGACCTTTTCACATGAGGTCACGGCGGCCATGTTGGTGTCCCAAACCAATCCCGTGGGAGTTGAACTCTTTTCTTATGCAAACGCTTTCTTTTGTTACAATAGATTTGCATATATGCTGTCCACGTGAGTGAAAACACTCTATACCAAAAATAATTTGATAAGCGCTGCTCTCGAATAAGCACCGCAGTGCTAATTTGGGTATCTTCAAATTAAGGCCCCACCTTTGATACAGCGCTTGACATCATGAAGAGATATAAATACTATGCCGCTTGAGAAATAAGACCTCATCCAACTACTGAGTTCTTGAGTTTTTATGTAGGGAAACTCAACTCTTGAAACCGGGTTCATATAACGACTATAACAGTTCAAAGGTGTACATATTTTATATTAAATTGTGCATACCCAGTACACGCCTCACTTAATTCTTGCTTTATTCCCCTCAGTGTTTTACCCGTAGTCGAAATAAGTGCCACTCTCGAATGAGTGCCGCTCTCGCATAAGGGAAAATGAAATAAGCGCCACAGAGCTTAATCAATAATTTACGGTAGGCAATATTGTTCTATGCCTTTCTATGCGTTCTGTTCAATCGAAATCACATTAGTTACGCTAGCCTGTGTTACATGTACGCACATAGGCTGCTGACACCAATCCAAGGCTGCGTCTTAATTTTACTTTGCGTTATTTTCCTCACTATTGTCCGTGACTGTGCTCACATGGTGGGTGGCTCCTTCTGAAATGTTCTGCAATTGGTATAGGATTTAATGGAGCCGAAACCAATTGTGGAATTGCACGCATTTTAGGCATCCTACTGATGAACAGTTGCGACACGTAGATATATCTTTGTTAGCAACTAAGAAAATTTGCAGTCTACTTTGAATTAGTAGGGTCGCATGTCACACAATCCAGTCTCAACTACAGTAACTACAATAACTACAGCAATGACAATAACTACAACAACTACAAGAACCAGAAGACCTACGAAGACTGCAGGAATTCCAACAGCTAGTGGAACTAGAACCGTGCAATACGCCAATGTGACTAAAGCCATGTATGTCTCTGGACATTATACGTAAAGCTTACATGAAGTACAGACCTCTCAGTGTTCGTAGAGATGATTCTGCTTCGTATTATTTTCTCTCTGTTATTTATCGTTTTAGTTTCGTCCGAACTACCTTATAATGACAATTTGGAGACAATGAGTTGGAGGAGAATGGGTTTCTCCCTCAGGCTCTTTCCAGTCTTTTGGCTTTTAATACCCTTTTCAACTGCCTTAGCTAGGCTTAAGCTGATGCCGTGAAATAACATGAAATACAACAGAATCTCAGTATAGTCAAACCCTAGACGAAAGTAGCTTTTAACGATGTCCCCTGATTACCGGCGTCCACCAGGATTCACTTGGCACTCACTTGGAAGCCTAACACCCGCCTGACCCTCACTAGCCCTCGATTTAAGAGTGAGTAGAATGATAAGTAAACAAAGATGGCCATCTTGGGTTGTAAGTTTGTTTTGGTCATGACGTTAGATTTGAACCGTTGGGTTTGCTTCTTAACCGCTTGGTGTGCGATTGAGTAACCGAAGTCCGAAACTCTGGGAATTAGCCTGTGTATAAACACCCCCTCCTCCAAGAAATATCTCTCTCCTTGATTTTTTTTTTCTGAGGGGTGGTTTCGTCTGTACACAGGCTACTCCAGCCCAGGAAACTATAGGAAGAAGAATGATTTTAATCTTAGTCTGTTGGAGAGACTATGTTTTAATAGAACAGATAGAAGAACAATTCCACATAAATATCCTCGGCATAGACTCAAGGCCTAGATAAAGGAGACCTTTGTTATGACTTTATGAAGAGAATTAACTCTAATGAAGCGAAACGACTTTACAGCTTTGCAGCGAATCGACTCCATGTATGCAGCGAAACGACCGACCACCGGCTAAAAGCGTCGTCTTCCTCTAACCTCTAGCCTGTTGCATGTCCCAGGCGTTTAGATAGTGGAGTGCGGCGCGAAGGAAGAGAGATGTCCCCACGATATCCACGCCTGGAACAGGCTATCTAACCTGCCTCTCCGAGGTCCCCGTGTTTAATATCCCAGAGCTGGTGTTATCCCATATCATCCTCGGTTTAAGAACCTTTGTAACATAGCTAGAATATTCGCCTCATCAAATTCAATAGCGCGAGCGTGCTTCATATTCCCATTGAGCACGCTGGTGACGCCAATAAACTATACCTCGAGTTCTTGTGGGCTTAGCCATCTTCCCAAGGCGTCTCCCAAATGCATCCATAACTCAACAGTACGCGATGAAGCGTTAACCATGTGTTTTATAACGTAAATTTGAGAAAAAACGTTTGAATTTGTTCACCGATAGCAGGGAAAGTAAAGAGGTGAGTGTTGTTGTTGTTATCTGCTCGAGCTGTGCGAGCTATGGCGTGTTTGCAAAGTTTTTTCTTCGAAAAAGAATTTTTCGGTGAATTACTGAACAGTTTTCCGGCACCTTCATTTGGATTTTACCATCTTTTTGAGAATTATCAAGGCAAAAACATAACTGTGAGGTGAAAAAATATAGTCACGTAGACTACATAGAGAATTGTTAACTTCCGCATTGATCGCTTTGAAAATGTTATAAAACAATTAGTTCATGCTTCAGCTGTGCGTATGCAGGGCTGTCAACCCCCCACGTCTTCAAATATTGGGAATTAATGGGGAAGGGATGATAGATGACGTCATAATGCACGGCACATGACGTCATTTGTGAAAAAAGAACTCGCGAAAAAGATGCTGTTGGAATTGTAACATTTGACCTGGGGTGCTTACCATTTGACAGAAAATTTCGGAAATTCCGGATGGAAGGTAAATGGTAAGGTCACTTTTCGGAATTTCCAACCGAAAATTGAGGAGTACGTTTTGAGGTAGTCCTTTCATTCCGGTTGGTACGAACCAAACGGAATGTTGCTTACCATTTACCAATTTCTCGGTTCCAGACTCACGCTACACAAATTCGCCCCTTTTTTGGATTCAAACCGTAACGGATGTGGCATTTCTGCGGTAAATTGGTAAATCCCTTACCATTATGCTTTTCACACTCCAACCGGATTTTTCTGTCAAATGGTAAGCACCCCTGATTGGTTTGCTTCCCACCAATCACATTATTACTTATATTACATTGGTAACCGGAGTTCGTGAGGAAACGTGATGCTAAAGGTCTCTAATATCTCGTCATACGCAGGGCTGTCAACTTTCCCGGATAATCCGGGAGACTCCAGATTCTGAACCGTTTCTCCCGGTCCCCAGCTTGGAGTCTGAAATCTCCCGGATAATCATTTCTTGTAGATTCGACTTTCTGACAATGAAATTTCAAATAATTTGCGAGATTTTCATGGGAAACGGCAAACCGCAAACCGCAAAATGTCACGTGACCACTGCCTTGCGGTCACGTCTGAACCGCAGGAAGGGCTTCCAGCGGTAAGTGATTTACGGCAAGGTTTTTTGCCACAAAAAATTGTACAGCCTCGCGTTTAGCTGCGTTTAAAGGTATGAACTAGCTTTTCATATCCATTTGCGATGTGTTTGTTTGAGTTTTGATCTCAAATCAATTAATTATTGCTGATTTTTGGGCGATTAAAGTGATGCACTTCGACTTGATGAAAACAACATGGCGGCGCTAAACAATGAATCGATTTTATATTGCTTTCTGTCGTACTAACAAAAGAAAGTATTCTGTTCCAATCCAGAGTTAAAATTTTGTTTCTGTCTTGTTACTGAATTCATAACTTAACTCAGTCTCTGTTTAGTTCCTATTTTTAACGTATCACTCCGCGAATTTCATTCTTCATTTTATTTTGCTTATTTCTTTGAGACTGGGGAGCCCAGGCTTCATAAGTTATGTGGTTTCTTCTGGGCTCCCTTGCAACCTTACAATTCCTATATGTATTCTTGTATTGTATTATATTTTGGCTAAATAAAAATGAACTGAACTGAACTGAACTGAACTGAACGTCTTGCTAAAATTTGAAATCGCGGCAACGCGGAACTGCAAACGCGTAACTGCGGTTTTATTTGCGGTTTGAGAACTTGGGAAGTTTGGAGAACACTCAAGAGGCTAGAGTCCTCTTTCCTGCTCATCAAACTTCCCGCGTGCTCAATAATATCTCGACATACGCACGCTGACGCATGAAGTAATTGTAAGTAACACTCACGTGTGACGTAAAAGGAAGAAAACAAAGAAGTCAGCACAATAAAACCTAGAAAAACAAAAGTTGCGAAACAAAGAAAAAGTTCGCGGGTTCTTACACCGAGGTAAACCCTACATATATAGGCTTCATGACGCGACAATATAACTGGCTTTGATTAGTCGGCTTTATCAAGTTTACTTTTGCAAGCTGAGCACCAAAATTTTCAACAAACATTTGTTTTTCGGAGGACGTTTTACAAAATGGAAGCTGTGATTGAAGCAAACAATAAATTCACTATAGACCTCCACAAAGCCCTCAAAAATGATCAGAACTTCACAGGCAAAAATCTGTTTTACTCACCGAGTAGTTTGAGTATTGCTCTCGCTATGACTTACATGGGAGCGAAAGGGAATACAGCTGTACAGATGGCACAAGCTCTACACTGGAAAGCGATACCTCAAGAACAGCTACATTGTGAAGAAAAACAGTATCTTCATGCCCTCCAAGAAACAAACGAGGAAGGGAACGAATTGTTGGTGGCAAATCGACTTTTTGCGCAGAAGGACTTTGGCTTGGTGCAGGAGTTCGTTCAGGGCACGCAGAAGTATTACAAAGCTGAAATAGCCATGGTTGACTACCAGAACGATGCTGAAGGCGCAAGGAAAGAGGTGAACGGCTGGGTTGAAGAGAAGACGAAGCAAAAGATTAAGGATTTAATTCCCGGTGGAGTGTTTAATTCGCTTACGAGACTGACTTTGGTGAATGCAATTTACTTCCAGGGTTTTTGGCAAAATCGGTTTGAAACATGGAGAACTTCTCCTGAGCAATTCTTTGTCTCCAAAGATGAAAAAGTGGACGTCCGAATGATGCACTTAACAGAAAAATTCAATTATATTAGAGACGGCGGGGGGCTGGCCTGTCAAGTGCTTGAGTTGCCCTACCAAGGAAAGGATCTTTCTATGTTAATTTTTCTACCCCATGACATCAATGGGCTGGCCAAGTTAGAAGAGAGCCTCACCCATGAAAAATTACAGAAGGCTTTTAAATCTGTCTCACAGTCACAACCTCAAGAGGTTCAAGTATCCCTGCCAAGATTTAAGCTGACCCAGCAGTTCCTTCTAAACGAGATTCTAGCTAGAATGGGAGTCACAGATATGTTCAATAAGTTCAAAGCTGATTTTTCAGGCATCACGCCAGGGGTAGAGAAGATCTACGTGTCTCATGTTATTCATAAGGCATTTGTGGAAGTTAATGAGAAAGGCACTGAGGCGGCTGCTGCAACAGGTGGTATGGTATTATATTCGGGAATAAAAATGAGGAATCCCATTCCCGTCTTCCGTGTTGATCACCCATTTTTGTTGATGATTTGCCATAAGAAGTCAAATGCAATTCTGTTCATGGGCCGCATGTTCAAGCCACAATCAAGCACTTAGCTAAGCAATCCATGGCAAACCAAAGAAGCCATAACACAGCCACTTCTTCTTTGATTTATATACGAGTGAATATGTCAGATCCATGAGACTAGGATTGCTCTGCATCTCTCATCAAACAATTCTCTGTTATTTTGTTTAATAACCTTTTTTTATGCCACTTTTCTGGTGATCACAGACAATAGTCCACTTTCGAGTTCTCTATGACCGCTGAAATGAAGAAGTGAAGACGCATTTTTTACAGCCTTAGCCTCCATCTGAAGTAATATATTCACAAATTCCAACGAGAAAAAGACCTGTTTATTACTCTGTCTATTGTGTATATTCAAATTTCAAACACTTTCTTGCCAGAATTTCTGAATATTTTACTTTACGTCGAGGCTAACCCTGTATGAATGTGTCGTTAATGTTTGTATTCAGCGGTAATTTTTAATTCGAAACTGGACTATTTCCAGGGATTTTTTCTTACCAAGGAACTGGAGTCTACTATATACCTTACTAAATCATGTAACTGGTTGAAATCACTCTACCCACTCCCTGTCCTTGTTGGATGCACTTCTATTTAAATATATTGTAATAATTACTGCTAGTTATGAGTTGATGTATTAATTTCCAAAAGTAACGGCATTATAATTATAAACTGCTGGAAGTAACAGCTCTTCGCACAGGAAAAATTTGTGAGATTCCAAAGTTGGAAAAACCTTGGAAAAACACTGGAAGATTATTGGAAATTCAATTGGAAAAAGAGATACACTTACCAACATTGGAAAGTCATTTCACAGTTTTCCAAGGTTGGTAGTCTATCTAATAGAGCGAATAGTCCCACGGTTCCAACTCGTCTTTTATTACGGTTACATCGAAATTACAATTACGATTACGATTACGGTTGCTGAAAGCAAAACAAAATTACAAATTATTAAGGAGTATATATGACAGCTATGAAACGACAAAATACAGGAAAGGGAAACAAACTAAGCGAAAATACTTACAAACGTTGTGTGGCTTGAAAGTTGCACGGAAAGAGGTACGAAGGCTAACGAAAACTAAACGAAAACTGCAATGACGTTGCCGTGGATGCTAAAGCGAAATGCCTCTAGAATAAGCGATGGAACTTACAAAATGATCTAAAAACAAAGGAAATTATGCAGAGAAATCTAACAGAATATGAAATGAGATACCTGAAAGGATTATGAAAAGAATGTGCAAAACTAAACAATTAATAAACTAGGTACTAGACATATTTGACGTGGGTATGCGGCTGTAACACTATCTTTAATCAACCAAGGTTGGTAAACGTAAAAAAAGTCCAACATTGGAAAGGCCATTTCCAAGGTTGGTAGATGTAAAATGAAAGTCTAATATTGGAAACAGCATTCCAAGATCCGGGTAACTGTAATGATAGTGCAATACTGGAAACAGTTTTTCCAAGGTTGGGAAATTGAAAAAAATGAAACCCCAACGTTGGAAACAGTTTTTCAAGGTTGGAGAATAAAATAGAAGTCCAATATCAAAAAAAAAAGCATTTGCAAGATTGGACTGTCAGTAATGTAAATGTCTAACATTGGAAGCATCTTTTCCAATTTTGGGTAATGTAGTGATATCAATAATTCAATGTTTCTAAGATTAGTAGTTTGAACAATATTCAAAAACTCTATCAGTTAATTTTACTGTGATCAAATGTTCTTCCCAGTTTATTGCTTTTTGTTCTGTTTACATATCAACCAGTTTAAAAACATATGATTACGTGGACTGAAAAAAAAGCATTTACATCATCTACTGTTCCAAAGTGAACTGTAGAGCAAGCAGTACAGTTTAAGGTGATTCCCTGGTTTTGCACTGCGCATCTGTTACTGCGCATAACAAGATGGTCTCCGTAAAAAAGAGCATGTGAAGTAACATTATTAAAATGAAGTTGACCGAAGAGAAACGCTATTGCAATTTTTACTTGCGGTTGTTTCTTGCCGAGGTGAGACTCAAAGTGGTGGGAATGTGCATAACGTAAGCAGTACGCGTGTTGCTGAGTTCGACTTCCTCGCGGAGAACCTCGATAGTGGATGTTTAATTTGTGCTTATTCACTTTGATTTTCATTTAAACGCTTTCTCTATCACATTGTGTCCTAAATGTGATATCCCGATGTAAATTCTGTAAAAACGGATTTTTTAATACTTTCTTCCCATTTTCGCATACATTTTACTTTGAAACTCGCCCCAGTCCACTCTCAAAAATCAAGGAAAATGCATCTGGTGCGCACTTTCTGCAGCTCTACCGCAAAAACGAGTACGGTGACCCCCATTTTTTATTTCATGATTTTAATAAGGACAGTGCTTCCTTTCGGTGAGAAAAAAATTGGCACAAATCTATGTTCAGTTTTTTGGCAATTTTACTAAATTGTACGGATTGAGCTATCACGTGTCGAATAGCGGGTGTCCAATTTAATTCTACTTTGGAGCGTATAGTAAAACCAAGGGCACTACAAGGCATTTTTCTAGTACGTAAGTGGATAAACAATACATTAAAGTCAAATTCTGTGCGATACCACATGCATCATTGAAAAAATCTTTCCTCTTTGTCTAGTTTTGGGCTGCGCGCGGTTTTTGTCAAAGGGTCCAAAATAGCCGTATTTGTCGGCATTGTGACGTCAAAACAAGCGCGGTGACCCCCACTTTTTAATTACCTTTTTATCATTTTCTTGACTTGTTACATCAGTGTACCAAGTTTCATCTACAATCTATGTTAGGTTCTTTTACTAGGGAATCACCTTAAAAATCACCAGACAAAACAAACTAAAAAATATATCATCATTTTATAATTAGCCATCCACACTTTCAGAAACATAACACATATAATTGAAGCATGTTTCCAGCCCATGTCTTGAAGCATTCCTTTCTTATGAGCTTGATCCTGCAGCATAATATACACAATGAAAATATTGATACAATAAAGCATTTGCATGCATTAGTGCATCATTATAATAATGTCATTACGTATGTGTTAATTATGTCAATGAATGGTAATGCAATTAATAAAACAGTACTCACTTGCTGTGGTACAAGAGTTTGTCTTCAGCGTTCATTTCTTGCTTATCTTTTCTTGTCATTTTTTGTCCTCATCAGTTTAGTGGCCATAATGCTGGAAATCCACTTTTCCAAACTTTAAAGTTTCTGGACGAGCATGTTCCAAGATCCCGTAGAAGGAATGGTCCCTTATTCAAAAAATCAGTTTATCTTACTAATCAACCTACTTTAATTCTTATTGAAACCCTTATCTTGCCTCTGGACAAGAACTTGACTAAAATCATGCTCAATGGCAATGCCTGATTGCGTTTGATTAATTATACAATCAAATCAGAGCAAGATATCCGAGACTTGGGGCCTGTTTCAAACGTCGTGCTACTGCCGTGCTAAAGTCGAATTGAGTTCGGCACGGCAGTAGCACGACGTTTGAAACGGGCCTTACAGAGTAGTTGTTGATACATGCCAAGAGAGCGAGTTATTTTCCAATTTATCCTCTGCCAAAGTCCTTGAGACACTGCCTATCTACAAGAGCCAGTGTTTTACCAGATATTTCATTTTCTACAAGGAAATCATTATAATAAGCTATGAAAAGATCACGATTTAAAGCGACGGTATATAAAATATTATTAAAGTATCGGCCACTCTGGAAGCAATCAGAATAATGTGTGCGAGTAGAGTTAGCCTTTCTTTCCCCGCTCTCACCTTGGATTCGTTTCCCTCTTTTCTTTTCATTCCCTATAATAGGAAACGAAGAAACCAAAAAGAAAAACAAAAAAATGAATTAAAACTACAGAATCGAAAATATATAAGCTGATAATTTACCCTGAAGAAGTCTAGCTTCATCCTTCAATCGATGCTGAGTGTTTAGCCACGTTGCTAGTTCAGCTGGACTCCACTGATTGTTCATGAAAAGGCAAAGTAAAAATCAGTGAAGAGTTATCTGGAAATGAGCAGAGGGGAATGTGAACGTTTACTTTTACCAAAGGGTGAATCAAAAATGGCATGCGGCCACTCCACTGTTACTGACGTTACTGTGGAGCAGTATATGTGTGGCTCAGTCAACACAAACTTCAAATTTCCACTGGTTTCTAAGGATCTGATTTTCAGTTTCTGTATTTAACCACAGGGTTAACTTTTATAAAACTAAGAATCCACTAACTCTGGAAATAATGGCTTCCGTGATATTACGTTTGCAACAATCGAAAAAGAAGTTTAAGGTTAAGTTAAGTTAATGGCGACAAAATTAAGCTTATGTTTATCTGTACTAGTAGCTTTTAAGATGACGAAGGTCGATATTTCTTGCATTATTACATGTGATTCGGGCCCTTACTGTTCGAATTTTATAATTTTATCACATGTATTCGAATCTACGACGCTAAGAAAAAAAATGATCATGATCACGCGAAATATTGATTCGAAATATTGATATTTAGTCGACTTTCTTTCCATCGAGTACTGAAAAAACTGTGCAAGCTCTTCAGAAAATCCTGGAATTCCTAATTTTTTTAATTGAAAAGGATGTCACAAGAGTGAGCCAACATGCCTTAATTGTGCTCTCCCTAGCATGGATGGCTTTGTTGATTAAGCCATATGCAATTCCTCTTTTCGAGTTTAGTAGGAGTAAGGTAATACTATACTTCTGCCAGTTTTTGTAAAATTTTACTGCAATCCACTGACAATTTTTAAAGATTCTTTAATAATTGTCACATGAACCACTTATATTAAGAAGAGAAGTGAACATAACACAGCAGCAAATGCAAATGCGTTTTAGTGGGATATGGAAACAAGCCACACTAATTTAATATTATATATTTATTTTCTATGGCCAGGTGCGTCTATAGCATCGTATCATTCTTTTTATATCTTAACATAGGTGAGGACACAGACAGCCAGATGTGTCCATAGGGTGGTAATAACGTGCGAGCCACTTTTTTACCTTTTGGCTTGTTTCAATTTATTCATGCAGCTGCCCTGTCACATGCAGCTGCATGAGCTGAAGCGATAGACATATTTCTAGTTAATTGTTCTGGAACCCTGTATTGTTCTTTTCCTAGTAACTAGGCCTCATTGGTCAGGGAAAGTTTTTGGATCGGTATCACCGATATGCATTGACCGAGAAGGCCTGGGAAGATGCTGTACATGTAGAGATTACCGTAAATGATCGTTTAAGCGCCGCTACTTGAATAAGCTCCGCACCTATACCAAAAATAATTTGATAAGCGCTGCTCTTGAATAAGCACCGCAGTGCTAATTTGGGTATCTTCAAATTAAGGCCCCACCTTTGATACAGCGCTTGACATAAAGAGATATAAATACTATGTCGCTTGAGAAATAAGACCTCATCCAGCTACTGAGTTCTTGAGTTTTTATGTAGGGAAACTCAACTCTTGAAACCGGGTTCATATAACGACTATAACAGTTCAAAGGTGTACATATTTTATATTAAATTGTGCATATCCAGTACACGCCTCACTTAATTCTTGCTATATTCCCCTCATTGTTTTACCCGTAGTTGAAATAAGTGCCACTCTCGAATGAGCGCCGCTCTCGTATAAGGGAAAATGAAATACTAGCACCACAGAGCTTAATCAATAATTTACGGTAGGCAATATAGTTCTATGCCTTTCTATGCGCTCTGTTCAATCGAAATCACATTAGTCACGCTAGCCTGTGTTACATGTATGCACATAGGCTGCTGACACCAATCCAAGATGCGTTAGTAGTGTCACATGTCACACAATCCAGTCTCAACTACAGTAACTACTATAACTACAGCAATGACAATAACTACAACAACTACAAGAACCAGAAGAAATACGAAGACTGCAGGAATTCCAACAGCTAGTAGAACTATAACCGTGCAATACGCCAACTGTGACTAAGCCATGTATGTCTCTGGACATTATACGTAAAGCTTACATGAAGTACAGACCTCTCAGTGTTTCATAGAGATGATTCTGCTTCGTGTTATTTTCTCTCTGTTATTTATCGTTTTAGTTTCGTCCGAACTACATTATAATGACAATGTAGGACACATTATCGAAAGTATTAATGACTTTGGTTTTGATTTGTTAAAGATTTTCAGTGAAGATAAGAAACTGAAAGATGATAACTTATTCTACTCTCCAACGAGCATTTCGCTTTCTATCGCCATGGTTTTTTTGGGAAGCAGAGGAAACACAGCGAAACAAATTGCCCAGGCTTATAAGTGGTATAAACACGATTATGAAGATGTACACTTGGCTTTAAAATCTCTACGGGAGGCAATTCTAGAAACGGGACATGACAATTTGGAGCTAAAGATCGCGAATCAAATCTGGGGACACAATGAGTTGGAGGAGACAGCTGAATTTAAAGAGAATTCCTTGGAATTTTATAATTCTCCCATTGCAAAAGTCGACTTCAAATGGAGATCTGAGGAGGCGAGAAAGGAGATTAACAACTGGGTTGAAAAGAATACCGCGAGGAAAATAAAGGGCTTCCTTCCACCCGGAAGTGTTAATCAAGATACGCGATTAGCGTTAATTAATGCAATTTATTTTCAGGGAACGTGGGAGCATGCTTTTTTACAGGAGAGAACTTATCATGCTCCGTTTTACACATCCAGTGACGTCAAAAATATTTTTGAAGTTGAAATGATGTCACGCACTGCAAAACACAACTACTTCATGGATGAAGAAAAACAATGTAAAATTCTGGAGCTTCCTTATAGTGGTGGAGAAATTTCCATGTTTATTCTTCTCCCCCATGAGGTCAATGGGGTGTCCGTGCTTGAAAAGATGTTAACAACTGACATGATGTTTCACTGGGTCAACTCAGTTGAAAACACAACAGTTGAGATGTCTCTTCCTAAGTTCATTCTGAGTCAGCACTTTGAGTTGAAGGAAGTACTCTATAAACTTGGTATTGTTGACATCTTTGAGCCTGATTTATCAGACTTGTCCGGGTTAAGTTCAGTGGAAAGGCTGCATGTGTCCCATGTAATACACAAGGCCCATGTGCATGTGAATGAACAAGGAACAGAGGCTGCCGCAGCATCTGGGGTACTTATTCAGAAGAGATCTATAGACCTTCATCCGGAGTTCCATGCCAATCATCCATTTTTGTTCTTTATACATCACAAGAGTTCACATGTAATTTTGTTTATTGGTCGTGTCAGTAGACCTCAGATGACTGAACAGGAAAATGCTGAGACTGGTAGTGACGCTGAAATACCTGATTTTGGTCATCCCATTGATGAGCTATAAGCTTTGTTTTTTGTTTAATTTTACTTTCAAACCATAGTCAGGTGATACGTCTTATAGTGGGTGTCAATCAATGTATTGGCCAAAGTAATGACTGACTGTCAACTGATAGACTGTGGTGCCCAACTCTTGGTTGAGATGTGTTCAAAAATCCACCAAGATTCATCTGATACTCGACTGACGCTCGACCGATATGTCAACTGACAGTCGACAGAGGTGTCGGCTGAAATATCAGTTGACACTCCCTACAAGACACATGATCCCCATAGTCTTGGACAAAAGTGACATGCAATGACAGAAGCACTTGTCTGTCACTCTTTTACAGTAGGTGATATAAATAAAACTATTATATCATAGTAAGGGAGTAACTTAATGCTTGAGTCACCAGCTTTCCACCAATATACTGGGAATGTCATTGAAATGAAAATTGTTAAATATTTGGGATTTTGCTCTATACATTAATTTTTTACTGAAACTTTCACTGGGACACAAAATGTTGATTGTTAAATAAACATTCCTAAATATGGGTCTGACCAGGGGTTTGTTATTTCTGGGCCCCACTGTAAATTCCCTCATTGTACATTTCTGTCACCATGCTTGCTAACTTAAAGAGGATTGTGCGACTGACTAGTCCAAGGTAACCAAAGCACACAAATAACAATGTCTGCAATGGAGAAACCTCTATATTTAACACTGGTGTTTGAATTTTGGTTATTAATTGTCTCTAAAAAGTAAACAAACATTGGAGCATGTCCTCAGAATATCTGCTTGTAGTGAGACTTCCAAGTGCTCCTGCAGGTGAAGGGCTAATACTAGTGTCTATCAACATCATCATCATCACTCTCTGAACTACTACTGTCACTTTCACTTCTGTTACGATGTTTCTTTTTCTTGTGTCCACTGCGGTGCTTGTGTTTTTTCTTAGACTTTCGGTGATGCCTGTGCTTGTCTGAAGAATGATGCTTATGTTTTCTGTTGTCCAGTATCTCTTTTGATTCAGAAGGATGTCTGTTGTCTTTGTTATGGGTTGCTGTGTCTTCATTTCCTTCAATGCTTGGAGAGAGTCTGGAGGGAGAGATATTCATTCTTTGTAAATAAGTCTATCAGTGCCCAATTTCTCTCCAAGTTTTCCCCTCTCACTCTGGGGAACAAATGGGAGAAAAACCACCTACCCCTCCCCTAAGCCAACATTTTGCTCTAAGTGAGAAGTAAGTGTTAATGTTGGCTTGAGGGAGGGGTAGGTGGGCAGTTCCCAGAAACGTATAATGATCCATAAAACCTGGGATGGAGGTTGTTTAGTACCAACATTGACATATTTGATAAATTAATGATACAAAACAACTCAAGAATTGCAACTGGCAGAGGACCAACCAGTGCTTTTATCAAAAAGAAAATAGGAAAGTTGAACTCAGAAGGCTTAAAAAAAACTCTAGCAAGTAATCAGGGCATGCATTGAACCCTAGACCTATCTCCACAACAATGCTTTGAATCTGTGAAACCCAGGAGGATTTCTATCAAAAGACTAAGATTTCCTTATTGCCCAAGAGCAGAAGTAAGGTGTCAGGGGCAACAGAGCACTGCTAGAGAATGACCCTGCATTTATCCACTACTTCTCAAAAGGGCAAACTCAAATAAGTTCACCCCCCAATCATGAGGCCTTTCAAGGGGGCTGTGCTGTCACTTCCTCAGTCACTTCTGACAGCACCTGTCACTAGGTAGGTTAGTACAAATGACTGAAAAGGTTGATTGAGCATAAATTCTTGTCTACTCAATCTGGAATTTGCCACAGATATAGTGCCTGGAAAGAATTGTTAACCTTTCTCTCTCGAGGGACCATTCTTAAACAATAAGAAAACATTTCAAAGAAAATAACAGAAAATGTTTGGAAATGACAGAAGGGAGTTTTCTCCACAGAAACAGCCAAAACACAAAAGTGCACAGATGTTGCTTTTGCTACTTAAAAAATTGGATTGTCACTGTCACAATTCTCTCCTCCTTTTCTGTTGATTGTCGGTGCTTTCTGAGAAGATTGTTGCCAGTTTTTGGGGCCGTGTCACCTGTCACTTCAACCCCTTGGAAGGCTTCAATGATGCTTGATGTTAGCTCCTACAAGCTACATTATGTACACATGTAATACTTACCTGTCTGATATCTGTCTATCATCTGGATCACTCTCAGCACCGCTGTATTTCATTCTACTCCTCTTTTCGTGCCTTTCCGATGTTCTACTGCGTTCCCTATCCTTACTGTGCCTACGATGCCGACCACGCCCATCATCTCTCTCACGGCTCCTGTCCCTTTTACGATTCCTCCTATGCCTGTCCTGGTCCCAGTCTCTCTCACGTGATCTGTCTCGGCTCATATCTCTGTGTCTGCTTCTCTGATCTCGTCTCCAGTCTCTCTCAGATCGTTCAGATCCCCAGCCATTGCGAGGAGTACGACCTGGAGAAAGTTCATCTCTGTGGCTGAATTCATTGCTTGGATTGTGATACACATGCAGGAAGTTACAGTTCTTGCCTCGAGGGCATCGGTTTCTTTCAAAGAGACCTGCAAAAAACATAAAGTGATAGGAATAGAGAAGAGAAGTGATGCTTACCCTGGGTACCTGAGGTGTTTTTTTTCTTATGTGCAGCTGAATGGTTTGGTGTCAGTCAAATGCTGACAGATCTTTGGTGGAAGGCCAAAGTCACAAGTGGCAAAGCTGCAAAAAAACTTTTCACTTTTTGCGCAGGTCACTATAAAGACTTGACCCCAACCAGAAATGATGCATGAAAATTCTCTGGCACCCAGGGTTAGTGATGCCGTCACAAAAACTAAATCTGTAAAAATTATGGGATAGGCTGGTATATCCAAAAAGAACAAAAAGTAAGCCTGGATTGTAATGTTTTAGAAGGATTTGTATGGAATAACAGATCATACTATAATAATAATAATAATATTTAATATTTATATTGCGCATTTTCTATAAAATAATCAAATGCTATATACTTATAGCTCTCTGCCAATTTGCACTAACAGGTTCATTTTTGGCAAGTGAACATAATTATTTCAGCTTGTTCTTTCTGGATATGCTAACCTATATATCCTGTAATTTCTCTAGAGGAGGAACAAAGCACAAGACAAAGCCATTCTTACAAGACAATAGAGAGAAGAAGTATGACGTCAAATTACCATGGTAGCAAAATTTCTCGATCACAACAATATGGAGCTTAAGCTTTAATAATGGCGAAAAAGCAACAGGTTTATATTAGCAAAACAATAACTTTGCCCATGCATCACGCTTTTTTGTACATTTCTTAGCCATCATTGCACGATTCCCTAATTTCATGCGCCTGCTTTATGGAGTAGGTGAATACAACACAAAAATTTCCTTTTCCATATTCAAAACTTTGATATGGTACTTTTGGATTCAACCCCAGAAAATTTTGCCATCATATGACAAATGAAATGAAATTGAATAAGTTTGAGAAAGTTTGAAACAGTGCACATTTTGGTTTGTTGTCATCCAGAAATTTTGCTACCATGCCAACGTGACATAACAACTTCTCCTCTCTATTTCAGTCTTCTTGCGACCAAATTTTCTGGCCACTATATATAGCTAGTTATTATAAAAAACATTGAATACAAGGTCAAGTGAATGAATGGTGAAGGAATGGAAGGAAAGGAAAGAAATCAATGGCTTAGGATTGAATCATGACACCTCTGCTTTAAAAAAATAAACAATCACTCAGGCAAGAAAATGTGGCAGTTAAGGGTGAGTCATCAGTTAACAGATTTAAGTTGTGAAAATGGAAGTTTAAATAGCAGCCCATACCAGGTGCTGCTTACTATTATTTTAACAACGGAATAGGAAATTCATGCATCAGGGGGAACCAGCCATACCACAAATTGCTGACTTCCACTTTGTTACTGGAGAGTATTCACAGGATAGCTGCTTTGATGCATACCAGCGAGCATTGAACATTGCAAAGGCTTTAGCACACTCCTCTTCACTACCAAACAAATAAAAATGAGAAGTTTAAAATATTCATATGAACTTCCCATGACCCTCACTTAAATTCAATGACTGTTCATGCCTGGAAAATGACAATCTCAAGAATGCAAAACCTTCCAGGTTTTTTCTTCCACCATATGAATCTGAAAACACTAGGTGGCATTTACCTCCTAAACTGCACATAAACATTCCCTCTTAAGTGTGGCTCATGATTGCAACAAACCTGAAATATCCAATACAAAAATTTAATTAATTTAAAATGAAACAGCTTTACTTCTCAAAACAGTAAAATGCATGCTCTATTAATTATTTAACTTAGGCTGTTTTGTGACATTATGTTCTGATTTATTTAATCTAGAAGTATCTTTGTTCAATTTTCATTTCACTGTTTTTACAATAAATATTAAATGTGATCAAAATGTTCCTTGTACAGTAAAAAGTGTTTTTTTCCTTACTCCTGGCTATTTTCTTTGAGCTCCCGATACCCAGGTAACTCCAACATTTTTGATTTCCCTTGAAGGTTTGAGTTATTGGGAGTTGGCTATATTTAGTGGAGCTGAACCCAATTATGGAATTAAACAAAGTTTAGACAACCTACTGATTATCAGTCATGACACACAGATAAACATTTACAGTAAAAACAATTCATTGCAGTCTGTCCCCTTTTTGAAATATTTTTTCATTTATTTTAAACATCTTTACCTTGAACTGCACGACAGTCCCAGCCTTCTTGAATTCTGGCAGAGTATCTTCATAAAACTGCTTGAAATTTTCATAGGCTTCTTTGTCATCATACTTAACAAAGAAAAAGAAAAAGAAGAAATTATTATGACTGTTACAAAAATTAAGCACTATAAATATTGACAAATTTTAGCAGCCATGTCCATTGAAGCCATTGGAAGAGAGTCCAGTTTTTATTTAACAGCCATGGGTCCACATCTCCTTAATCTTAGTGTACTTGTTACTAGTCAAAATTAAATTCAGGTTACATTTTTTTTAACCTAGGTTGATTCTCAATTTCCTTTGTCTCCTGGCCCTAATTCATGAATAATTAGGGCTAAGAAACAAAGGAAATAGAGAATCAACCTAAGGTTAAAAAAATTTTAATGTGAACTTAATTTTGACCAGCAAAATAATAATTTACTCTTAGTAAAGTTTGAATAGCTGAATTTTGTTTGGTAATCATAACATCAATATTTTAAGAAAAGGTCACATCAGAAGCCATCCAACCAGTATAAAATCAGTGCCAATACATACCTCAAGGCTAGTGTCCTGATCTGCCTCATCTAACATGGACTGAGAGAGTCGAATGTCATTATACATGCCTGGAATCATTAATGTCACACTTGATGGGGGGCGTGGATGCTGCCTTGAACACCTATCGTAAGCAAATATTAGTTGCAAAAGACGTTGATCATGGGGCTTTTATTTAACAATTAGTCACCGAAGGCGACGTGAATATCGGCAAATAGTCACCGAGACGAAGGTCGAGGTGACTATTCATCAATATTCACATCGCCTGAGGCGACTATTGTTTTTAAATTAGTATAATTACATTGATGATTATTCAAGAAAATAAAATTATTGATCAATTTCCGACCCGAAACATCAAAAGATCTGACTGTCATTTTGAAAACTGCTAGCCTTCAATGCTATAATCACGGCGCGGTGATTATAGTGGGATAAATCACCACGCTCTATTTTCGATAATCATCAATGTAATTATACTAATAAAGGAAGGGGCTGGGGGCTGCGGATTCGTCTGCCTACAGGAAACACGACCTCTAAATACTTTTTTGATTCCCTGCCTAGTTGTGGTATTCACCCGACAACTTGAAATCTCACTGATAGCCCTGTGGTTAACCAAATTTAAAAACAAAATTTACTCATAATATTTAATTTTCACACATTCTTCTGCACATAGCACTGGGTACAATATTTGCCACAAGCTGTTTCAAGCATACAACCATGTACACAGAAACCTTCCTATGTAGAATGAATAGCCAAGGTACTAGCAAAATACATTTCCTATAACTAGGCACTGTTATATTGCCATTTGAGGTTTGCCTTTCCAAGAATATTGTTCATTATACCAGGGACTTTGTCATATAGAGGTTTGTTAAGATTGTACTGTATTAGGTTTTCTGAATGTGACACAACCAGAACTTTTAACTTTTTTGCTAATATATCCAAACAATTAAAGCTGCTCTATGTTTCATCATCTTAATCAGGCACTCAAAGTTTAAAAACATAAATTTCACACTACTTCTCTGCAATGGTAAGTCATTTGTGTAGATGAGGAAGTCAAAATGTTCATCACCTTTCTCCAAACCTACAGGCCCCTGTCTTCAAGTAAAATGAACAATTTACTGTGTCCTGCAAAGGTAAAATGATTAATGATAGTCATAATTCACACAACTATTCTTTTATTTTATATTTTGTGGGATAATTAACCCTAAAAAAGACAACATCATTTTGTTGATGATGGGTTAACACACTTGGTTTTAATGGAGGTCATTCCCCCTCCCCCCACCCCTCAGGGACAAAGGGGGGAAAGGGGTAAATGATTGTGATTTGGAAAGATGCTTTGAATGTTTTTATTTTGAGAAACTGTTAGCAATCATATTTACCTGCTCTGTGCCATAAGATTTACTGCCGGTTGTGGGAGCAAGAGGATTACGCCAGGTTTCTTCACTATTCTAGAACAAGAGATTTTTAATATTAATAATAATATATATAGATCACACTTGTATTCACAGAGTTTGTTATATTTTAACTTACAGCCTGCAAAGTAGGTGTGTTTTTTGGGGCAAGCAAAAACCGCTTATTTATGTTCATACTGCCAGGGCCCAAAGTTTGAGTTTATGGAATTTAAAATGGTGATAATTTGTGCAAGCAGAGGACAATTCCTGCAATGCAAGCTACTAAACTGACAATGATGTGTATGATGGGAGCTATGATGGTGGTAATATTGATGACAATGATGGGGAGATGACAATTATTAAGATAAAAATGACAACCACAAACATAATAGCAGGGAACATGTCAAAAATCATGGTGACAATGTTTGTGGTGATGGTGATGCAAAACAAACTACTCAGGATTTCAAACTGTATGAACACCACATTTTCATAATAACATCTTTATCATTATTATTTCACTAGGTCAATTCATACTTGCTCTTAGACTTAATTAGGTTAATTCTGTAAGTACCGTAGTAAGTTCTATTATCAATGACCTAAAAATAACCCTTTAAGCTCAAGTAGAGTGACAAACATCAAATTCCTCCTAATATTTATGAGAATCAATAAAAGTATCACCAAAGGAACAATGCTCTGATCTTTTATCAGATTCTCCCAACTTATTCTGTAAGGAAATGTATAGAGACCAGTTGGAAGAATTTGTATGCAGATACTGAGGCTTAAAGGGCTAATGTTATCATCTGAGTTGCAGACAGGTACAACTACCTCAGAAGTTGATGGTTTGTCCAATTCCCTGAACAAGGCATCCTATTGAAATGAACAGTCCATACATGGCTTGAGGTAATGTTAAGATTTTAAACATCATAGAGAGAAATGTGCTATCAACTAAAATGAGATGAGGCAGATTAGCTACACAACGTCACTATTAATTTGCAATCTTTCAAAACTGACAAAAAGAATTACAACAACAAGCTAATTACCCAAGTACTCAATGAGTTGAAAATCAAAGTGTCTACTATGAAAGCACATTGCTTTGTTTCTGGAGAAAGTGTGGTACATTGGTTGGGAGCCTGAAATAATCTTGACCTTGATGTAGCATTCTGATGTTTTTTTCTCTAATTCCACCCACAAATAACAGAAAGCTCACCAGTGATCAAACTTCTATGTAGCATACAATGTATGTAATACATATCTGGTAAATATTATTAAATTTAACATAATTTAAATGACTTATAGTTAAGTCTACAAACAACTTGGATTTAAATTACAATAATCATCATAGTTAATTTAATTATTATGTTCACTCAGAAATGGGCATGATAAAATGTATAGCTCTAGAGAGTGTCAGGGGTTTGAAGGATTGTTTGAAGCCATAACCATCCTCAATGACCAAGAGGCAGTCGCCTTGGTCGGGAGACACAGTGCACTGAAAGTTTTCATGTGCAGGCGTTTTCTTTCATATTGCTCTTTCTCCCAACTCAACTGACTGTCCCTGGGTCTCCAAGAATCAGCTCTAATGAATGAAAAGGAAAAACAAACAAACAAAGAACCCAAACTTTCTATAGATCATCCAGCTGTAGAGACCAAGCCATAAAGGGGCTACATCATCAGAATATTGCTGTTTTATAGGTCAATTCTGTGAAAAGTCTTTACTTAGGGCCTGTCTACATGGAGGTGGGGGATCCCAGGTAGGTGAGGTAACCCACTTAAGTGGGGTAACCCGCCTGTTTGTTTTTGTTGTTTTTATTTTAATTTGATCACGTTTACATGACAGGTGAGGTAACCTGCCGCGGGTTACCTCACCTGCCTGGGGTCAGCCACCTCCATGTAAACAGACCCTAAATGCCTTTACCTATACCCATAATGTTCTTGTAGAGATATGAAAACAATATCATACAAAATTCAACAGGGAGCACTAGCCATAATAATTTATTACTTTTTAGTAATTTTTTGCAGGCATAGCTTTAAAACTTGAAAACAGTGGCCCAATGTTTTCAAGTTTCAATCAGTCTCCACCCTTGTCAGCCTTTGTAAAAGATGACAGAAAACAGCTTGCTCAAATATAGTCTTAAATAATAAACCTTTTGGAATTCAGTTGATGCGCTTAAAGTTAAAGCTATTTCAAATGATAGCAAATAGCATAACATTGCCGCTTTAAGTTACTGGTACATACTAAGGAGTATTTAGATGGTACATGTACGTTAGCTTTATCTAAATGGGGTTATTTCTTATAAAAGATACAGAAATGTCTCTGATGCAATGGAGCCCATGATTCGAGGACGCAGACTGTTGTCTGATCTTCACTGATGTTGTTTCATTTTTGTTAAGGATCATCAGAAGTTCCTTACATTAACTTACAATATGTTGTTCAAAAATATAAAAAATCTTTAAAGTATTTCCAGTCAGTAATAAAGATAACACTCATCTGTTTTGTATACATGACAAAATAAGCTAGAATTAATGTGTCTGGTTTGCATGGCATTTATATCACGATGAGATGATCTGACAGCATGTAAACATAGAAAGAGAGGCAAAAGTCATGTCAATTAAAGAGCATGTGCTAAACAATTTTAAAAGACAATGAAAGAAAATACACATAACTGTATATATCAACAGCAAAACATTTAACATCAAGATCTGAAGAACATACAACTGTACAAAAGATTGAAGCACTGCTTCTTCTTTAAGGTTTAGTTTGAGTGAGTTTCTTAATATTATTTAACAAAAACTGGTTACTTTTATCTTGAGAGGTAATTTGATTAGTTGGGATACAGGATTTTATTCAATGAATATTCAACTCCATCAACAATGACATCACCTCTTTCTCTTTGATGGCTTTTTGTTTTTGTTCTTCTTTTTCTTTTTCACGTCTCTGTTCTTCTTCCCATTCTCTTTTAATTCTCTCCTACAACAAACAAAAAATTTAATATCAGGCTGCTCTTGAAACCCTTAAATCAGCATACATAATTATTGCCCATGCTGACAGTCTTTCAAGGCATTACCTCAATCTTTAGCACTCTTGTCATAACCAGGATTACAACTGCACTCACACTGATCAACAGCCTCTTACTTAAGGTTACATGTACATGCATTACCTCTTGTTCCAATTTTTCTTTTAATTTTCTTTCCTCATCTTCTCTTTTCTTTCTAAATCTCTCTTGAGCAATCGCTTCCCTCTCCAGCCACAAACGATGTTGAGTTTTACTGGAAACAAGATGCAATAAGCAAACAGTTGCTTTAAAATGCAGATAACTTGAATTAATAAAAGGATTGGCCTATGTGCCGTAATTTTTAAATTATTTCTGAACTTGAAAATGCACCTCAGTAATTAAAAACTGGTTAATAGGATCATGGAAAATCCATTTCAAGAAAAAAAAAAACAAATAAGAGTTTTAATGAATCAAAGGGGTAAAATGTTTTTAACTGCCATTTCTAATTCATGGAACCCATGGAAAAAGCCCCCTTCAAAATTGCGTTTTTCACTGCCGTCAATCATAATTATGATCACAAGCAACAAAACAGACTGAAATCCACCAATCACAAATCACAAACCATGACCTTTTGAACCCATTAAAGTAAAGTTTTGTTTCCTGAGAGGTCTGTTAAGATGATTGACAGCAGCGAAAAATGCAATAGTCAGTTGGCTTTTGAACTTCAGAATTCGCATGTTTGTGAAAAGCGCAGTAAGGTTTTTATGCACCTTTCTTCTTCCTCTTCCAGTAATCTTTTCTTTTCAGCTCTTTCCCTTGCTTCTAATTTGGCCCTGGTAAAAACAAAGTGCATTGATCCCAAAAGCCTTCTACAAAAAATACAATTAACCTCTGACTTTTAAGCCTCAATGACAGGACTAATCATTTCATGCAATGTCACTGCTACTGCACAAACTGTACATTACCACTACCCACTGTTTCTGCAAAAGCTGGACATACAACAAAATTTATATCACTTTAGAAACCTTTTCAAAGAATAAATTATGTGTGTAAAATTATGAGTGGACTATCTGCTTATTATTTTGTTGTCACTGATAAGCTATAACTTTAACTGTTCCAGCAAGACTTTGAAAAGCTGTAACTGTAGGGAACCTCCTTAGAGCAACATAAATGATTTGTATCTTACCATGGCTATCACATACATGTACTGCAACAAAGGCAACAACAAACGACTAAAGATAAGAAGATCAAGTCCAGGGTCTTGTAGCAATCTGGCCAATTGATTAATTACTTACTTCAAGATGGGGTCATTTTCTATTCTCCACTTTTCTGTGGGAATAAAACAAAAACAAAGAAAGCTGGTGAATTTTACAGTGCAACCGGGAAAACCGTGAACACTTGAAATATCTCAGGAATGTTATTCTCTTGTAAGAGAAAAGTCAATTAGGTGTGAGAAAACTAAACTGCAAGCAAAAATGTTAATTAGTGTGTGGTTTTGTGGCCAGTTCTTGTGTCCTGATCTTTGCTTTGATTGGCTGTAACACAATAAACATTTCTGAGATATTTCAAGAGTACATGGTACATGGTCGCACTATAATATGTGACCAGGCACGGGATTTCGTACACTAACGCTTTACCGTTTAACGGAACAATCCGTTTACTATCCGTTTACCATCCGTTTAAAACGGATCATCAAAGCGTTTAAACACTTTCCTCATCCGCTTAAAAAAATTTGCATCCGCTTAACGATTTGGCCTAACCGTTTAAACGGTTAGCCGGTTAGCCTATCCGTTTCTGATCGTTGTGTGGCTTCCTGTGGTTACGACCAAACTCCCTTCCCACCTATTTTTAGCCCGACTTCCAACCCGTTTAAAGGTCTGTCCTTCCGTTTAACGTTTCGAGCTATCCATTTGTAGATTCTGTTCAGCCGTTTAACATTTCAAGCCATCCGTTTACTTTTTTCTCAGCCATTTAAGGGTTTACGGAATACGTTTTTGGACTTTCCTCTCTGTTTAACCTTTTGGACTAACTGTTTAAACACTCCAAAATCCCGTTTACTATCCGTTTACAAACCATTTGTTTTTACCAGTTTAACAGAAAAACGTTAGTGTACGAAATCCTGTGCCCAGTCACACATAAGCTAACCAAATGAATGTAAAAGATGTGCTAAAGATATGATATGTGACAGGACAGGGGGTGGGTAGGGACTGGGGGGCTCTTCCACCTCAGGCCCTCTATTCTCCGGGGGATTCCACCCCCATCTCCTTCCCAAGGGCAGAAAGACTCAAGGCGAACAAAGCCTATTAAATAGTCTACCAGTTTTTGCAAGCAATCACTATGTTAAAATAATTACGCCACCATTGAAGAAAAGAACTTGTGCAGTGCCTGGACACTTGATGAAAAACATTCAATGAAGAAATCTTGCATTGAAGGCTTTGTAAAGAGGCCCTGCAAGGGTAAATTCCGACAACCAACATGACCCAAAATGTAGCGACACACTGTAAAATGAAATTGCAACAAGAGACAACCTCCCTCAGCCAAATTGCAACAGTGACGGCAAGCCGAGATTAAGCAACAAAGAATGGTGGTTTGGCTAATTTATCACCAGTCTGAATGCTAAGAAGAAGTAATTTTCTTCAATTTTCCTTGCGCTTCAGAGAACGTCTCTTCTCAGTGAGCTTCAGTGGACCCTCTAGTGAATTGTGTTAAATGTGAATGGAGATGTATAGGTGTTCGATACATGAAATGTTAACTGAGAAATTGCAGAACTGTAATGGTTTCTTTATAATGCATTGCTATCCCCCTTTTCCAAAATTCCAACAAAGACAAAGAATTTTCGTTCAATTTCCGACAGAGACGTGAGGCATTTATGAACACCGATACGAGTCGTTTTAAAATTCAGACGAGCGACATGGAAGCCCCCCAACCCCCCCCCCCCCCCCCCCCTTCCCTTGGCAGGGCCTCTCTAAAGGACTTCTTTTCTTCTCTCTCTTCTTCAATTTTTTCTCCCAAGTTGATCTGACCTTCTACAGGTTAAATACTAATAATACTTAGTTTCTTTACCTTCAATTTCCTCCTGCTCTCTTTTCTTCGCTGCTACCTGTCTCTTTTGCCGTCGTCTTTCCTTTTTTACGAGCCTCCTAAACTGTTTGTGGCTGAAAATATGCCCACGTATGTGGATATATAAGCTTATAGCATACACTCTTTACTACCACAAGATAGAAGAGTTCCTTTTTTTCCGAAAAGAAATATCAGGATTGGATACGAATTGGTATGCTTGGGTCTAGCTGATCGATCAGCTATTTTCTGTTTCGTGGTACTTTGAAAGTCAAACGTGCAAGATACAAACAATTTAAAAACAAAAAAAAACAAGTTCAAAGGAAGGAAGATGAAGACTTCATTTACTAGAAGCAGGATTATACCTGAGTTTAAGAGGGACATCAGCTCTTTTAGAATCCTTCGTGACTTCTTCTTTGCTTTCGCCTTCTTCAGCCGCCATGTTGGTTAGGAACCAGTTTCCCACTGCTTTTGCCTCGTTGTGGTGTAGATCATCCCCAGGTCTTTTCGGCCTTCAGCTCGTTGACAACAAAAATGGCGTCTTGTTCAACGTTTGTTTTGCAGCAGTGAAAAACGCAAAGTTTCGTAGTTTTTTTTTTCTGAGGACTTACTTCCTTAAAGGACTTAAGTGAGGAACAGCCATCATGGCTACTATGATAAACGGACAATTGATTTTGGAAGAAGAATATGACGAGAACTACCAACCCACAGAACAGGGTGAGATATTTGAAAAAAATATCTGCAACGTAGATTAAATTACATTATAATGAACAAAAGCGGTGTTTTCACACTTAGATCACTACTAGTTTTTCAGGAATATGTCATTTTTTGTGTTCAATGGACTGTTGACAGACCAGTATGCTTACTTATTTATTTGGAGGTCAAATCACTAATTAGTGCTTTGATCTGTAAATCAGCTGACCTTTAATTTAGTAGTAATCGCGTTTGTTATTTGCATGATTTTTCTTGGGGAATGAGTTTTTTTATGCTGCAATTATTTCGATACATTTGCACCAAGTATTTTTTTCTACAGTTTTTGGGTGAATTTTTAACAGCATTCTTATTCAAGGACATATCAAAAATAGGAGGTCAAGTCAATAATTTGCTGTCCAAGTACACTGTAGCCCTCATGCATGTTTACAGTTGTGCGTCAGATGAGCGAACTTAAACATGCGTGAGGGCTATTAGTAGACCCCTTAGCTATATTTTATTTTGTAGTGTTTCTGGATTGTGGAAATAGGGTATGCTGTTTTTAGTTATTCATGTCAGTATCTGTGGACCAAATTATTTTTGTGGTTATCGTTTGTAATTTGCTCATAAATGGAGTCACTTCATACATTGCCTTAAATTTTAATTGGTATCCCTTTTTTCATATTAAGAGTTTTACTGAACAGGTATATCTAATAATACGATACGATACTTTATTTAACGTGTATATTATGCTTAGCTTTATCAGCTAGTTTACAGGTAATCTATGGCAAATTATATTCTAAAAATTTAACATTAAAAATTTAAAAAAAATTATATTGTAAACATATGAAAAAGTTTAGAATCAATTAGAACAACAGAGCAACAGACAGAAGTTACTATTAATCCCGATTTCAGTCAAACTAAAGCAATTCAATTTTGTTCTTCACTTCATTGGTGCCTGCTTTAATTCTAATGTCATTTGCTAGCTCGTTCCATTAATAATAATATGTTGTGCCTGTCTGTTTACAGAGATATTTGAGTATGCACTCTCAATTGGCATAGATCCTTACAAGGAAAAGGATCTTCTGTTTATTGCACGAGAAGGAATTGTAGCTCCCTTACCTCAAGACTGGAAACCTTGGTGAGTTCCAGTGTTCAATGTACCAAGAAAAAGGTCCTTAACTGTACAATAACTAGAAGGGATTTACTGTAAATATTTTTGGTATATCGTAATGAAAGATTTAATATTAATTTTATTCTTTGTAGTATGTTAGATAGGCAGGGACTGTGAAGAAAGTCATTTTTACAGCTTGCCATTTGGGCAAGCTGTAGTTAGCATGTATAATGTACTAGCCCAAGAGTCATTTTAACTAGCCCAGAAAAAACATATTTTGATGAGCAGGTTTGATAACAGTTCTCCTGTAATTTGAACACCCAAAAAACTTCACTTGCCTGTAAGTTCCATAAGAACAGAATTCACTAGCCTGACATCAAAATCCACTAGCCCTAGGGGTATCCAACACAACTTTCTTTGCACGCTGGATAGGCTTGTATAATAATAGAAAAACTTGACGTACATGTCTTTATTACTTAGTTGAATAATTTGCAAGCTTTTGATTTTCTCATAAATGTCTTTTTAGTCAAGATTCAACTGGAGAGATTTACTACTTTAACTTCCAAAGTGGTGACAGTGTTTGGGATCATCCTTGTGATGAGTATTACAGAAGCATGGTTCTTGAGGAGAGACGGAGAAGGAGTGTTGCGGGAACATCGTCAAAGAAAGATAATAAGAAGAAGGAGAAAAAAGATGGGGCCAAAAAGAACAAGACAATGGATGGGCCATTAAAACAGAAGGTTTGAAAACAGAACAAATAAAGAGGACTTTGGATAAAGCCCTCAGTGACTTCTGGTTGATTGTTGATTCTTAATCTGTTTCCAAGAAAGTGTGTTATATTAGTTCAAAAGTCACTTAGAGCATTATTCCTTTCACCCCTTCTGGGATGTAGCTAAGGAAAAGCTGAGCAGCCTTTTTTATCAGTCAAGACAACTTTTTTTACACAACTGCTCCTTCAAAATTCTCCCATGTCTTTGTTTTATAAGGCAATTTTAGCCAGTGGTAAGTTTTTTCTCAGCTAGTGAAATTAGCCGGCAGATTGCTCTTAGCGACGTCCGTGTGCATGCCCCTTTCAAATGCTGGAATACCAAGAAATAAAATTAGAGTGGCTTAACCCTTTAAGCCCTAAGAGTGATCAGCATCAAATTTCTCCCTGTAATATCAATGCTTTATAAAACAGACTGGTCATGAGAATTACTGACTTGATCACACAAGATGCATTTCCTTGATATTTTTTCAACTTCTCCCCACTACTTCTGTAGGAAATGAATTAAGGGCAAAGAATGAGAATCCAAATTTTGATCTTAGGGTTTAAAGGGTTAAGGGAATCCAAGACAGTCTTGGATACTGGATTCCATGCTGTCAATTTTGAATTCCAGGTACTAGATTCCGGACTAATTTTTTGCTCGTGGAATCCAGAATTCAGGAAATTCTTGCTTGTGAAATCTGGAATCTTGGGCTTTGGAATATGGAATAAAGCTCAAGGAATCCAGAATCCCATTTATTTTAACCACTGGAATCTGGAATCCAAATTCCGCTGACAAATTCCATTTTGTTTATTTGTAATGAAGCCTCTTGGTCCTGGCTTGGCACCCCTGAAAGGCGAAGGCTCCTTAGCTCCTTTGGGACGTTCATTGGGAACAAGCTCTCCAGTGGGAGGGACGTTTAGTGGAGGATCTCTTGGCACAGGGCCTGTTGGAATGGGATCTCTTGGAGGAACCTCAAGTTCCTTGGGGAAGGGTCATCTTAACGGAAGCTTGGGTACAAGTTCAATGGGTGGTATTGGATCTGGTAGTCGGTTTCCAACTGCAGGAAAAAGTAAAGGTCCCTTTCAAAATGCTCCTCTTGGTGGTATCAAAAACTCACCTGAGGTAAGTAAAACACTTTTGTTACTCTCTTGTTTCTGTTCATATTCTAAGGGCGTGTTCAACTGACTGTATTCTGGAATTAGAATCGATGGGATAAAGTCTAGAAATCACTTATTTCAAAAGGCATTGGAGAGATATAGAATGACATTCACGGCAAATGGCAAATGTCAGATTCAAGTTGAGAATTTCTCAAAATAAAGAATGCACAGCTAAAAACAGTCCAAAACATTCAGTAAATTGTTAAAGCAGGGTGCAAAGAAAATCATTTTTACAGCTTGTCATTCGGGCAAGCTGAAGCAAGCATTTACTAGCCCAGACATCATTTCAACTAGCCCCAAAAACTTTTTGACCAGCAGAATTGATTTCACAGTTCTTATGTTATTCGAATTCCTCAAAAAACATCACTTGCCCATCGGGCAAGTTAAATACAGAATTCACTAGCCCGGTAGCAAAATCCACTAGCCCTGGGCTATCGGACACTACTTTCTTTGCACGCTGTTAAAGACAAAACTAACCTGAAGCTACTAATTTGGGGGTAGAAGTATAAGTAATGAAAAGTATAAAAGCAAAAGTTAAGGAAAAACTTGGTCACGTGGCTAAAATTCACATTAAATGTGAATTTGAGCCACAAACATGACTCTAAATCTCTCTAATATCTAGAAATCAGGTGAAATAAAATTTTCCACTGTATTAAGCATTCAAGTGTCCAAAAATTATGGCACAAGAAATTTAATTGCGACAAAACTTTTCCCTATTCTCATTTTAGAGTATGATCAATCAAATGCACACTAAGGGTGCATTCCTTTGGGATGATCCGGGATCACTCAGATTATGGTAGATTAAAAGAACCGATGAATCCACTCTGGATGAGGATTCTTCGGTTCATTTGATCAACAATGATCCGAGTGAACTCGGATCACTGATCCTGATCTGGATCATCCAAAAGCAACACACCCTATGTATACTATCAGATTCTTCTTCGATTTTCTTACATTTTATTTTAATTCATTTTTATGTTTGTTTCATTACCATGAAGCGATGGTTGTCTGACAAAGAAAGGGTTGGTGGTCCAGGTCTCAATGGTGCAACTGGGACAATTACATTGAGTACTGGGTTAGGAGACAACATCAATCTAAACTTGAACATGCCTGATTTCTCAGATGATGATGAAAAGGGAAATGAGGTATAATTAAATCATTATAGTCATATTTTAATGTATTTATTTATAATCTATAGTCATATTCATTTACTAATATTAATCTACTAATCTACTTGTATCTTGACCTACATAATTATGTTTATACATTTCTTTCTTTCTGTGAAATGTATGACCCATTCAATAATATGAGCTGAAACTCAGCAAGTTTGGTTTGATCACCTGAGTTATTTTGGTTAGAAAATTGAATGGTTTAAAAATTTGTCCCATTCCACTTAAGAATCTTTGGAAAGTATGGGCTGTCGTTTGGCCCGGTAATAACATTATTTTTACTACTCTTCTTAATCACTCTAGCTGATTTGGATATATTTTGTAGCTGGTCCTACTCCCACAATGTCAAATATTTTCATTGTTAAATGTTATGCTCAAGATTTTAAACCGGGTGGTTTGTGTAAAATAATGGAAAGCTCCCTTTTTTTCCTTTCAGTTTCTGTTAGTTGTTCCGGTCTCACATTAACTTGTTTTTTGCAGAGTGACTTTGGAAGGCCAACCATTGATTTGGGTATGCATGATAGTGGAAACCTTGGTTATGAGGTGAGTTGCCTTTCTGATTTTCAAGATAGCTTGTGTCTGAGAAACTTTATTTGTAGGTCGTTGACTTTAAAATGCAACTGCTTCAACTGGGGTACTTGGAAGCAATCACAGTGATTTCTGAAAACAAAAGATTCTCAGGTTTTTCGGCAAATGGACCAATAAATTCAAGTATTCAACTGTGCAACCGTTGAAAACTTTCAAAGCAGTTGAACTAACCTGACCTCTCAGGAAACAGCCTTCAAATCTATGAACATTATTGGTCCATTTGCCTCAAACTTGAGAATCTTTTGTTATCAGAAATCATTGTGATTGAACAATCTTCTTCCAAGTGTCCTGGTTTGACTTTGAGTAGTCGCACTGTAAAATTATGTACAATACCTACTATGGTTTCAACTTTGTCTTTTGCATTTGGTAATTCTCAAACCTTTTTTATATCTTGGTTTTCTTTTGACTCACTCCCTTTGTTTTGATATGGATCAATTTATCCTTGCAAATCCAGGATACAACTGTAGCACAGGGATGGGTAATATTCCATCTTCAATACTTCAAGCGGTATTCCATCTACAGTGGAACCTTGATATAACGAAGTGCCAAGGGACTGGCAAAATTTGTTTACTATAAAGAAGTTTCGTTATAACAAGGTTCTTTTTACCCGGTAATATATTTTACTATTAATGGGGTAAAGAAAATCACTCACTATATCAAGGACTTTGTTATATAGGGGTTTTGTTATGTGGAGGTTCCACTGTTAAATATTATATGGACAAAATCTACATTTTTTTATTTTGTAGGAATCAGATTATGAGGAATTTACTTCCAATCTCAATGCACCGGCTACTCCATCAATGAGTGATGTAGATGATGGAGAAGAAGTTGTAAGTCATAGGCTTTATATAAATTTAAAGGGAGAAGTTTACCCTGAAAAGTGCATTTAACTGTACTAATCACAAGTAATGAAGACAAATGGAAGATGCAGAGATGGATCCAGGATAGAGTTTGGTAGCCTGTTGGCTGAAGGAATTGTGGCACAGATTCAGCCCATCTCAAATTATGATAATGATGATGAAATCAAAGGTGACCCTTATTGATGACTGAAAAATCTATAAATGAATCGTAACTTTCAAAAAGTTCACCATAAACTTTGTTATTGTACATTGTACTCACTATCTGTTGTCTTTGTAAAGTCAGTGTCACTTGCACTGAGTAACATTTTCTTTCAGCATGGGCTTGAAGTAGTCATGATAAAGTGATGGCAGTTAAATGACAGTATCTCAAAATAATAACTGCATTACTTAGAATAACTCATTAAAGTCGATTTGTGACTAAGGTATACTATTAAACCCAACTTTCATTGGTCATCTTTAACAGATACTGAAATAGTCTGTGCATACTGTAGCATAGAAACAGCAGTATTTTCACTCTCTCTTGATCTATACACAGGACTTTGGTATCAACAGGACGTTGTCAGACAGGCTGGAAGGAATGAGTGCTGAGCTTCTGACTCCAGCACACGGTGCAACAAGGGCTGAGGTAAAGGAAAATAATTATATACATGTATCAGGATGATTAATAAGTCTGCCTGTGTGTCCTTCTTCCTGACTAGACTGTTCAGTCTCCTATTTTCCATAAGATTGTCCTGGTGCAGATGTTAGAAAAGTGGAAAGTGCTATCCAATGAATAAATCACTATCCACTGGATACATTGGTTTCCCTAATACTTTTCCAATGGATAGCGATTTATCCAATAGAAAACGCTATTCATCTTTTGAACAACCAGGTCCAGATCACTGGAAATCACTTAATTACTGTTATGGGTGGCTATTTTGGTTACAAATTTACCAAGTGGATGGGTGTCGGTTTATATAGCTGGGTGGGGAGGGGAGAAAGAAGCATATTTTTTCTTGCCTCCTCCCAAACTTACCCCTGTCCTCCTATTTGATTTGATACTCATCCTAAGGCTAGGCGTGGTATGTTTGAAACAAAGATGGCTTCCCATAAGACATATGTAAAAAGAGGTAAAGGCACACATGACCCAAAGGCCCAAATGGCTGGAGCATATCCCGGTTTCCTTAGCATGAAGCATGCCCAGGAGTATTGCTACTACCCCCTGGATGGGATGCTGGTCTATCTCAGGGTTACCTTCCAGCAGTAAGTCACTGGTACCATTTACATACCTGGGTGAAGAGAGACAAAGTCGAGTAAAGTTCCTTGTCTAAGGAATTACTGTGACAGATGAGGCTTGAACCCTGGACCTCCAGGTCCAGAGTTCCAGGTGTTAACTGCTCAGCCACACATGCCTCCACATAAGAGTGCTCAATTTTTATGATCTTACCGAAAAATAGTGGTTTGTGAGCAGTCCTACTTCCTGACTATCTTTGTCTTGGTTTTACTTGTCTGAGTAATAAGCCAAGTGAAATACAGTAAGAGAACCTCCAGGCTGAAATTTGAACCAGCAAAGCACTTTTATGTAGTATGTTTAAAAACCACTTTAGTCTCTGAAATGAACCATGTTCTTAACAGGCCATTTCCAAGTTCCTAAATCCCTCACTTTCAAAATGAGGCCAAGTGCTCAACCTTTCTTGTTAAAATGAGTTTTATTTACATGAGAATGAAACGTCATGTCCATATCAAAGGCTGAGCACTTAAGTTCGTTTTGATACAGAGGTCCAGAGGAACTCGGAAAAGGCCTACTGAAATGTTAGTTACACTCAGAAAAAAGTGCAGTCTCAAGGCTGATATAAGGTTCATTAAGAAACACACAGCAGAGTAGCATGTGCATTAAATAAACAACCTAAAAGTATGAAACAGTCTTTGAAATACATAAAAATACTATATGCAAGGAATGAGGCTTAAAGATTGTTTTACTCAGTGTGAATAATTTATTGTTTTCTCTTTTTTTTTTTTCATGGCTAGGATGGTGGTGTTGCAGCAGGTATAAAAAGTAATAACGTCTTGCTTCAAGATTCCATTAATTCCAAGTGAGTGAGCGTTTGGCCAAGTCTTTCATTCACTGAGTGAGGTTATAGCCTGCATCCAATGCACATGTCTTTTATTTCCCTTTTTGCATGCGGAAAAGGGATTGTACATATCAGGGCTATTTCCCTATGAAAGTAGCCGGGGGCAACTTCATAGTAGCTGGGCAAAAACCCCTGCCCCCTGCTACTTTCATAGGAAAATTTAACGAAAAGAAATCCCTAGCTGTTTGATTCCCCACCTACTTGTTGTATTTATCCGGCAACTTGAAATCTTAGTGACAACCCTGGTACACATGGAACCTTTTTACAAACATTGTCTGACCTAAGATTGTGTAAACTATGAAGAAACTTCCCTAGGCAATAAAATCTTACCACTTCTGGGCCTCTTTACTTGAACTAATAATTTAATATTAATTTAAGTTTGTTTATACCACAATTAAAGATAAAGTGGAATTAGAGTTTAAACTAATCACAAAGGCTTTAAATCCATAAAAATGCTCTCAACAGTCAGTTATGATCTTGTCGAACTTCTCTAATATGTGTTGATTCTGTTAATGTTTTCTGTTTTCAGTAACAAGGAAATTGGTGCCAAAACAGACAAGAATAAAGACGAGAGAGTCCAAAGAGCTAAGTTACAGGCAGAGGCTGCAGAAAGGTCATTACTCATAATTATATCTTACCCAATAAGGGGCAAAGCACTGACAATGACAATGAATCTGGCTGCCTTGAAAGCTTAAATTAGTTGCATGGTCAGTCTCAGTTAATTTGTTCATTTGTAAGCTAATAAGGTAGCCTGCGTAGCCAGCAGAATTGTTATTTAGCACGAGCAAAGTTTTGGCCGAGGAACTGCGGAGCCATGCAGAGAATGGGGAGGAGACTCTTTGAAGTCTTGGAATTTGCGCAAAAGCAATTCCGCCAGCAACGCAGGTAATAAAAAGCTAAAACCATCTTGTACACCATATTAAACAGTACCACAGGAAGTATAGCTCGACCAATAGCTATCATTTGAAATGGTCACACTTGAGATTTTAACCCACAGACTCGAAAGTTAGAATCATGTTGCACATAATAATAGAGAGTACAACACTTCAGATGAACGAGGGGAAACCTTTGGTGTCGTCGCGAAGGGTCGCTTTGTTCTGGCTAGTACCGCAGGAAAGTACTGCTCAGTAGCTTTATTTTGAAAGTTCACGCTTAAGGATTTCAACCACATTCAGAGGCTAGAACCACCTTTTACAACATAATAAACAGTACCACGTGAACGTACTGCTCAGTAGACTTCATTTGACTGGCCAAACTTTAGGTTTTTGTCCTGTTAGATAAGAGGCCTGTAGGATTGAAGGATTAATCAAACTTAAGCCGAATGGCTGATTTCGCTGTTTTCCCTTTTTCTTTGTGCTAAAACAGAAGAGCAACACATCAGAAGGGACAAGAAGCAGCTCAAATACAAGAACAAGAAAGGTGACGCTTGAAGTACTGAAGCAAACCGTGTTGTGTTTTCTTGTTGTACAACTATACCTGTATCATGTGCAACCTCAAACTGAATTTATGAAGAGAGCCTTTTCTTTTGAAATATTAACCTCCTGGGTTCTCTCGCATAAGGGAAATGAAATTCATTTTTTCATAGTACAAGAGAGCTATCATCTTGTCGAGCCCTAACATGCCTTCCCTGCTAGCAGAGGTCTCTCACGACGATGCAAATATGAAAGAAAGGAGAGAGACCTCTGCCGGCTCCCAAAGCGTTTTCTATCACGCATGTGCGTGCGTTTCCTCAACAACCAGTGACGTCTTTTGCGACACAGACATCGTCGACCTCTGCTAGGAGGGAATAACATGCCTATTATACAATGTGGACCAGGGGCATTGCCGCATTAGGGTGGACTTCCACTGTCGAGTAATTTTCACGTGTGAAGCACTGAAATTGTACCCGCGTGAATAAAATAGAGGCAATGTTATGGAAGGTCGCGCGCAAACGTAAAAGTCGAACCTCGCTTAATTTTACGTTTACGCCCAACCTTTCACATATTGCCTCTATTATATTCACGCGCGTAAAAATTTACGTGCCTACGCGCGTAAAACTTACGCAACAGTGAAAATCCACTCTTACCCTCGTGTTTCATGCGTGTTAAATCCACCACATTACGCTCAGTTTACACGAGAAAAACGCGTAAAACACACGTGTTTAAAAATACACACAAAAAGCAGCACCAAGATCCAAAATTTTGTCAGATGTTTTTGTAAGATCGTAAGCATTGACAGTTGTTTGATTTATGATTATCCGAGACGTACACTGTACGCATGCCATGTTTGAAATCTTCTCCTTCACAGATTGCGAGCTTGGATAGCAGCCATCGAGTCAGCTAATGCTGCAATGCAGCAGGCAGCGTGACCGAGTGATTAGAGCACCAGACTTGCAATTCGGAGGTCCCGAGTTCAAGTCCCGCTCTGACCGCAAGCTGGATCTATTTCAAATCCTCGACCATGCTTGTAAATTGCTAACTGGGTTTGCCTCCGGCCAGTTGGAATTCTTAACCCTGTTAAGTTTGATTTAAAATATTTTTAAAATTTTTCATGCATTTTCTCGGCCCCACTAGCATTAGTGCTATAAATACTGTAAACAACGTAATTATTATATTTATTATTGTTATTATTATTAGCTTCTCTTCCCAGCGGAAAGCTTTGCACGGCTTTCTGGTCGAATACTTTACCTTTTTCTCTCAGTCAACGGTCACAGAATAATTCAACTCGGATTTCCTTTTTTTGCCAAAGTGGACAAGGATGAGAATGCCTTAACCATCAATGTTTTGATCCGTCAAACCGAATTTGTTTCAATAATCTGTTCACTGGCATGTCCTTCGACTGTCCTGCTAGCAGTCTCCTTCGCGACCTTCCTAGCAAAAACGGGAAGAGGAAGGAGATTTTTCTAGGAAGATCGAAAGAGACTCTTCTCGCAGGGTATCTTTCAGAAGCATGATTAAAAATAAAATTTTGCTCTAATGGGGCCTTAAACTGCTGTTTTAATAAAATGAAATTGAAATCCAACCTTTCACCGATCAACGCAAAGGCTTGGATTTAATATGTTTTATTTTTTAAAACAGTAATTTAAGGCCTCATTAGAGCAATATTTTATTTCCATTATTTGTTTTTATGGGCGGGCCTTTTGAAACTATGGGAGTAGTGGCAATTCAAGTAAAATTTTAGAGTAAATCTATTCTCTGCCGCTTTATACTTTCACAATGATATTATTCCACATTCATTTCTGATAATCTCATTAGTGCTCCTTATAATTTCATTTGTAAACTACACTTGTAAAAGTTTCATTAAATTGACCCCAGTATTATGTTCAATTCCAATGCCATCACTCAGTTTCACATTGGAACTCTTAGTAATGGTGTTAATCACACAATTTGCTATCTTTTTAGAAAGATAAGGCCAGCCTTCGCATCAGTTGAATTCTGAAAAATAATAGTCCAGTTTTGTTATTACGACTATATTTAGGCATTGCCGAGCGAAAACTGTTTCCTGTCATCTGTGATAAGAATGGACATGGATTGCCGGCCTGCGAGCAAGCTCTCCGGGGCGTTGAAACTTAAAAACTAAATTCAAATTTTTTTTATGTTTTACTGCTTTGTCCTGTAAAACTCCCCAAGAAATTATTATGGTTAGTTGTCCCTGATGAAATTTGTTTGATATCTTCTTCATAACTTTAAAGGAGCATATTGTTTATGAGTAAAGGAACTAATGACTTTAGCATGGCATTCAACTAAAACATCCTCGTGATATAGCCTCTTTAATTTTTAGTGCTTGACTCCGTGTTTTAACAGTTTAAACCGTCATTCTGTGGGTTAGCAAGTTCGTTTCCAACCTTTAAGTTACTAACTCAACCAGGCAGCCAGTTCGTTACTCACTGCAGCCAGAAAACAGGGAAGCTGAAGCACCCACCACGACGGCGATAGTAACGAAAATGTCAAAAAGCCCACATTGTTCACGAGCAAAACAACAGCTTTGCACGTGCATCACACTTCACACATTTTGGTACATTTCTGTCACGTCCATTGCACGACTACCACGTGAGGCTTCCTAATCCGACCGAGTTTTATGGAGGACGTTAAAACACGACGAAGAATTTTCCTTTTTTTAACATGGATACAGTCCAAACCAGTCCGCACAAACGTTCAGCTCTCGGAAAATTCGCCTCCATTTGACAAATTGAGTGAGGTTAAGTAAACACGGTGGAGTTTTAAAACCGAAAATTCGTTTTTCTACTGACGTTTTCAGTGCCCTTGTCGTCGTGGTTACGGGTTAAGCTGACTAGTGTTTGTTTGTTTGTGAGTAAGTCTATCAGTCCGAGAGTCAATCGGCAGCGATCCATTCGTTTCTCAGTCAGGAATCCATTCAGTCCTCATCCTCTCGTTTATTTTTACCCGCAGACTCGCTAAAGAAGCAGCTAAAACCATCGAAGACATGAGAAAAGCTACAGAGAAGGAACTGAACGAAGCTAAGCAGAAACTAGAAAAGGAGAAAGAAGATGCGCTGAAGAAGCTGAAAGAGCAGTATCAAAAAGAACAGGACAACGAAGAAGGACGTCTGAGAAAAGAACACGATACTGTCATGAAAACACTCGGGGAAAAAGCTAGGGAAGATGCTTTAGAAGAGGAGGCTATGCTGCAAGAAGGTAAAGAAGATGCCATGAGGAAACTAAAGCAGCAGATTCAGCGGGAACAAGACGAAGAGGAGGCTGCTTTGAGGAAGAAAAAAGACGAGGCTTTGGATCTGATCAGAGAAGAACTACAAGTATGAGCTGTCCTTATTCAGGGGCACCCAACGACTGCTTTCTGTAAATATCTGTTCGGAGAAACAGATATTACCTAGAATTTTCTGTTGCTTGAGGAGGGCTAAAATTTCCAGATTGCCGTTCCATTCATGCACAATTTTCGAAGCTTATCTAATAAATTCCCTAGGTTTTTCTGAAGTTTAATTTTTCACATAATCACTCCTTAGGTTAAGCTATATAATTTTCGTACAAAAAAGGAAACCTAAGATTTTCGGATTCAAAAATATGATGGAGAGAGAAATAAGAAAAATTATCACTTTCGTAATACGTTAAATTGCCTCTAAAATTTCGGGAAAATAATACTGAGGCCCTTGTAATTCCGAAAAGACTCAAGTTCCCCTAAGATGACCGAACAGCTATGTTTTTTTTAGCGCCGCTTAGAATGCCTTTCTAGACATCTAAAGGCACCCTGGATAGGCTAAAAAGTGTTTTTATTTGAGAGAAAACCGTCGTTGGGTGCCCCTGTTTATTATTAAAATTTTCCTCCCTTCCTTTTAAAGCTTCCTTGATTTTTTTAAAGCTGTGATTTTGTGAGCAGTTTTTTTTACCAAGCCAGGTTCCTGTAATCACAAGAGGAATATAACGTTCCCTGTTTCGTCCAAAGTTTTAGAAGCATCAAAATTTCACATACATGTAAAGTACTTCCATTTACACCGGTTCTCACAATAGAGGATTAAAACTTAAGGCGCTTTCAGAAAGTTAGAACTGGTCGGCCGGACCATGGCAGGACCAGTCATTGACAATAAAATAGGCTTTTTCCAAGAGTTTTTGCTTAAAAAGCATTTTGTACGTACTTGCTATTTAGGATTTGACTGATCTGCCTGCCGGGAACGGTGGGAATGGTGTTGCCGGACAGTTCTGACAAATGGTAAGCGCTCTTTAGTATCATTGAAAAAAAAAATTAACAATTATTGGACGAGTTTGAACAACAAAAATAATTGATCTGCTCGCCACTGACAAATCACGATATTTTGCGATAACCGAGTTCAATAATTGTTTTATCATTCGATCACTGAGTTTGTTTTCTAATAAATAATATCTTCGGAAAGTGGTTAGCGCGGGCTGCTTTCCAAGGAGCAAGCCTGGTTTCATTTAAGCATGAGCAGAATAGTATTTGGAGCCATAAACAGTTGAACGACATTGCGCATGAGCAGACCATTATTTGTAGGCAGTTATTTGTAGATCACGTTTTGGGCTCTTGGCCAATGAAAAGGAAGAAAAATTTGTATCGAATGATAATACGCTTTTTTGTGTATTTTTGTGTTTTCATTCGCCAAACTGCAGGAACAACAAGAAGCTGAGAAGGAGTTAATGGCAGATGAAAGAGAAACAGCATTGAAAAATATGAGGGAAAAATTTTCCTCTGACATGGAAGAGGAAAAAAGGAAGCTTACCGAGGAACAAAAGGGAGCTTTGGAAGAACTGCGGGAAAAACTAGAGAAAGAAAAAGAAACGGTAAGTCCCTTTAAAGGAACAAGGATTGGAACAGGGGACTAGTGCGCGGTCTTCAAGCTTGTCCATCGGACTAGCAGCCCTCTAGCCTGCGTAGCATGGCGATTTTGGTCGGGCGCGCAAACAAGCCAAGGTGGGAGCAGTAAAACTGCGAGGGGATTAGGCAGGAGCAACGAGAAAACCGCTGTGCTACGCCGGCCAACAGCCCTCGTGTTCCTGCCTGCAGCCATTGCTTGCTTGTCTTAGTTAGTAACTTAGTTACAAGGTGATTTGCCCGGGGCCTTGCCCATTGGACAAGCGAGCTTAAAATGTTACTTCTCCAGCGAGAAAATCTAGTTTTCCCGGACGCCCGAACGGGACCTAATTTAAGCTCTGATATGACAAACATCTTACATACTCCTAGAACTGGCATGTTGATAGGTAGTCTCCCTCACAGCCGTTTTTGTCTCGTCACACAACGCTCCTCCCCAACAAACGGCTGCTCACATTCGAACATGTGAGGAAAGGAGGAACGTTGCGTGATGAGACAAAAACGGCTGCGAGGGTAACTAGTTGATAGGTGGCTTATCTGCAATGATAGAAATGTGATGGTGAACTTTAATCCTGTTGAAAGATTTTATGTTTTGTTTTTTTTTTCTGTCAGGCGCTGGAGGAGCTGCAGCAAAACAACGAATATGAGCTCCAGCAGCTGAAAACAGACTTAATAGAGAAACACGAGAAAGAAATGCAGGAATTACAGACCGAACTTGAGGAAAACCACAATAATGATTTGGCTGGAGCTAGAAAGTCTGCAATGGAGTCCAGAGCTAACTTTACCATGAGCATGGACTCGCTTGATGTTGAGGTATGGAGTCATTATTGTGATTTGCTAAAGAAAGGAAATGTTAGCTGTAATACCAGAACCAAACCTAACTCATCCACGTTCGTTTTCATGTTTCATGCGTAGCGTGCATGGCAGGGACTGAAAGTGGTGGGGGGATTAGGGGGAAGTGAAAAACGGAGGGAGATTGCACTTTTCTTCTCCTCCCTCTCCACAAGTAACTTACCCACCTTCTTTTTCATGCGTAGCGTGTAGCGGGCGTTAAAAGGGTTGGGGGGATTAGGGGGAAGGGAAAAACTGAGGGAGATTGCACTTTTCTTCTCCTTCCTCTCCACAAGTAACTCACCCACCTTCTTTTTCATGCGTAGCGTGTAGCAGGCGTTAAAAGGAGTGGGGGGATTAGGGGGAAGGGAAAAACCGAGGGAGATTGCACTTTTCTTCTCCTTCCTCTCCACAAGTAACTCACCCACCTTCTTTTTCATACGTAGCGTGTAGCAGGTGTTAAAAGGGGTGGGGGGATTAGGGGGAAGGGAAAAACCGAGGGAGATTGCACTTTTCTTCTCCTTCCTCTCCACAAGTAACTCACCCACCTTCTTTTTCATACGTAGCGTGTAGCAGGTGTTAAAAGGGGTGGGGGGATTAGAGGGAAGGGAAAAACGGAGGGAGATCGCACTTTTCTTCCCCTCCCTCTCCACAAGTAACTCACCCACCTTCATTTTCATGGGTTGCCTGAGTAGCAAGCGTTGAAATGGGTGGGGGATTAGGGGAAGGGAAAAAGGGCGGTCGCACTTTTCTTTTCCCCATCTCCACAAGTAACTTACCCACCATCTTTTTCGTGCGTAGCGTGTACCAAGCGTTGAAAGGGGTGGAGGTAAAGGAGAAGAGAAAAGGGAGGAGAGAGTCGCGCTTCCCTCTCCTCCCCCTTTTTTTATGCCTGCCACGTAAGCTATTTCATGCCCCGCCAAGTATAATCTCCGGGTCTCCTACCTCTATTTGAGATTGGACTGTCTGAGAGCGTTTCCCTTGTTAATAAGTCGTCTGAAGCTTGTTTGGTTTATTGTTTTTTATTAAAGGTTCAGCAGGACTTTGTTAAAAAGAAGAAGGATTTGGAAGCGAAATACGAAGAACAGTTGGTGAGAAGTAATTTTTTTTTCAAATATCTACTAAAATGTTTTTTTTTTCCTGCTCTGAGAGCAATAGTGATATAAAACAGGGACTCAGAGCAAATAGTTTTGCGGAGCGAAAAATTTTGACGTTAATATCTCCGAAAGAAGAAAAATGTCTTTCGAGTCAAAGTGTTAAGATTTGATTGAGATTGAATATTGGTTTCATTTCAATTTCGAGTACGAGTTTAATCTTGAATCTGAGTTCAAGTTTGAGTTTGAATCTGTGTTCAAGTTTCTGTTCGAGTCTGAGTGTGAGTTTGTTTTCCAGTGCTTGTTCACGTTTGAGTAAATTTTAGGTCTTAAGTTTAGTTTGTATCAAAGATTGAGTCCGTTTTCGAGTTCGATCCGTTCCAGTTAGAGTTCGAATTTGGGTTGGAGCTGGGGTTCAAGTGCTTGTTCACGTTTGAGTTAAGTGTTAAAGTTTTAGTTTTTATCAAAGTCTGAGTCCGTTTTCGACTTTGACTTCGTTTTTATTTTAGTTCGAGTTTGAGTTGTAGCTGGGGTTCGAGTGCGTGTTCACGTTTTAGTTAAATGTTTTTAGTTTTAGTTTGAGTCATGTTTGTGACCATGCTCGATTTCATTTGAGTTCGATTTGGACCAAAGTCACTAGACCACGAACATTCTTAGCTCACAAAGGAGACGAAATAAAAATATTTTCCCCAATTTCGTTGCTTTCTTCAGGAGTCCTTGCAAAATGATTACGAGAAGAAAATTTACAAGGTCAAACAAGACTGGAAAGAACAGGTACTAGTAGTCGATGTATGTACTATTAGCTTTTTAGTATCGTGCGAAGTCACTAGCGACCAGTATGTACGCGACTGAAGAATGCCTCCTTGTAACCTCCCTGCATCGTACTCAGACCTCTCTCCCACTTTGCACAAAGGACGGTGGGACGGTATAAGTGCGGGACGATGCTTCACTTTCTATTCCTTCCCTTGATGCCTTGCGCCTTGCTTGTTTCCAATCATTTACCGCGTGGCGCTAACCTCTCGGAACGCCTGTGGAAGAGGCTAGGAACCTCTGATATCTAAAAGGAACCTTAAAAGTCTATCTGGAAATCCCTCTGATAGCCTCGAAGTAACAGAGTACTAATATGACCATAAACAAATTTGTTAATCTTTTCAATAGTAGCGTAATTTTGTACAAAATGGTATCTATAGCTTTCTTTTTTAATACACCTTGAAATATTTTCTTAAACAGTAATTACTTAGGGTTAAGTACGATATGAAGAACTAGGCAGACATCAAAGGTGTTATCCGCCTCAGCCTACGACTTCGGCTTACAACGCCGTCCTTGATCCACATAATTCTTCATATCATCACAGCCTCATCCAATAATAATTGTTTAATACACTCCATCAGGAAACAAAGGAGAGATTCGACTTGAGTGAAAAATGGGACAAGGAGAAGAGAAACTTATCTGAAGAACACAAAAAGGCGATGACCAAACTTCAACAGGACATGGAAGTTGAAAGGAAAAGACTGCAAAAAGAACACGATGAAATGGTCAGTTGTAAAGATAAACTGTTCATCATGCCAAACACGAGCGTGAGGTGAAGAGGGAGGAAGATCCTAGAGGGCGAATCATCCTAACGCCATGTGTCTTCTGTATTCAGTTTACATGCAAAGGGTTGTACTTGTCCCTAGCGCTAAGCAAGAGGATTTTCCTAGCCCCATGTAAACTGCTTTGCTTTCGCGAGGAAGATCCTGGTACTAGGAACAACCAAAAAAAATGGTGGCTGGCCGTTCTGCGGGTAATCACTGCAGCAATAAAGGCCGACAGTTTCGTTTGGCTGTTGCTGAAAGGTTGTTATTAACGCTAGTAAAGAGAGCAGAAGTGCCCAAATTGCATGTTTGTTATTGTCGCTTGCATTCTTTAATTCCTGCTTCACTTGGTAACCACACAGACCGACATTTCTGCGTGTAAACCCAACGAAAAGTTGTTTCGCCTTCTAGGATATTGTTGGTGCTAGGATCTTCCTCCCCCCCCTCCCCCCTCCCCCCCCCCCCCCATGTAAACAGCCCCAAAGAAAAACGTCTCACTCTCCGACGTGTTTTTTTTAAAGTTTCCACCTGTCTGTCGGCATCCTTAATGTCTTCTTAACTTTCGCACTGAAATTCGCCCTCTAAAATCTCAAGGGCAGAACAGACGTTGTTGTGGGGGTTATTTTGATCCGCAGGAAGAAAGAATGAATAATGATCGAGACAATTTTCAGAAGCAACGCGAAGATCTTGAAAAAGAAAAAGAGGAATTGTTAGCCGAGGTAATATAATGAAACTAAGGTCTTACTTCGCAACCAGTCGAACGTACAAAACTGAACTGTACCAACTGATGACTGAGCCATCAAAACTTGTTGATACCGCAAGTGTCAAGTGCAGGAAAATCTTCTTAGGATATACCGTTGCACCGCACACCTGGGATGATTAACATTTACACAAACCAACTGGTTAAAAATATTCAACAAATTAATTTGACTCTTTGTGACAAGGAACCGTCAAAAAATTAGCCAAATCAGCTGAAGAAACAGAAAGCTAGAAATAATGCATCGCCTCAAACGACAGCCCCTAGTTTCCTAAACCGAATACCGTGAACCATGTAATTTTCCCACCGAAATTTTCTATTTCCCCACGCAAATAGGTAACCCTATTCTCGCTGTTCAAGCGTAGGTGGTGATGAATAGACAATTTTAACTTATGTCTTAGTCTTACTTGATCATTATGGCGTCCAGATTGAACAAACTTCGATTACGTCAGGTGTAACTCGATAGAAAACGTTTGGGTTGACTTGGGGTAAGGAAGTTTCCTTTTTCAGAAGCCCTGCCTACAGCACCTTCCTAAGTTTTCGTCTACCTTTTAAAAAAGAGTCATCTAATGTTTCCTCTTTTTATTTTAGCGAAGAGAGTTGGAGGAGAATCGACAGCAGGTAGAGGAGGAAAGACGAAGATTACTACAGCAGAGAGAGGTAATAATTTATTACTTGGTAACATTGTTTCCACCCGCGGGGTATCATTATTGCTACGCTTTAAGGATAGCCACGAAATCTCGCACCATTTTGTCAGGAAATCGTGTGCTCAAGCTGGAGGTTTCTAGTAGTTTTGAAACTGATACAATAAAATTATCATATAAATATAAAGAAACAAAACGGGCTGGTTAGTGGCTAAAACCCGCAGGTATATTCTTAAGATGCGGATTTCAAAATTATGTCTTCGGGTCCGTAAAGGTACTTCGGGACTTTTGAAGAATAGGGTCCAGGGCTCTGATTTGTTTGGATCCTGTCTGCGTCTATTTTAAATAGCCAAATAGTGACGTGATATTGCGATACTAGGCAAATCGGCCTAGAATTAAAGTATAATAAATATGTGTAATAGACCGATTGCAAATATGGCGACGATCTCACCAAAGCGAGGCTTTTCGGTAGCAACCGTTGCTAGGGTCTGGTTGCCTGTGTTAACCAGTGTGCCGTTGCTGGAAAGACTGCAGCTTCTCAGGCGCCTTTTCCTTCAAATTCGACAAAAATAAGTCACTTTTCTCCGCTGAAGGAAGTTTCAATCCGGTATGTATGCTTTGAATACTGTTTTTCTATGCTAAATTGAACGATCAACTGACGTACAGCGATCTCAGACAGAGTCATTTGTAGCGATCGCGATACTTTGACTGCCTGATATTTTTCATTCATTGTATTTAAGGTTCACATGTAAGCTTAAATATTATCATTCTAAAAGCTGATGTTCAATTTTTAGAATTAGATTGCATGCCATTTTTGCTGTAGATTTATAAATAGTGCCATGCCGGATAGTTGTTGCGTGCCTTTGTGCTGCAAGAGTGGTTATCGTGTAGGGCCGGGTGGGAAAAAGATCGCGTATCGCTGCCTTCCATCGGATGCTGAAAGACTAAAGGTACTACTTTCAAAATTATCTTTCATTAAACCTATCGTTTCAGATTTCTGACATTTCTCAATACGACTTATATTTCGGGAGTGGCTTGTGAAAATTCGACGAGATGCCGGGGAATGCTGAATGTTTTTACCGGCGTTTCGAACATATTTCACTATGGTATTATACGTGAATGGAGGAAGATCTTCCAGTAGTTTATCCATATTCTTCTCCGAGGGACAAATCTAAACTTTTCCTCATTCTCTCTAACAAGATCTAAGTCGCGTTTTGCTTCGAGCACGAAGTGCAGCTGCGGTCGCTTGATTATTTTGCCCGCGATCGTCTGTACACATTTCACTCTGCACAAAAAAAAAATCAACAAGGGACTGCAGTCACTTAGACAGAAAAAAAAAGAATGAGAGAAAAGGCAAAGGTGCATTAAAGTTTTCAAGTGTATTTAATCATTTGAAACAGAGGGTTGCTTACTTAGCAACAAATTGGGCCTTCACTGTTCATCCTTTCAGGCTCACTTTCTTCCTTAAAAGAATTTCTTTTAATTCCTTCACATGCATCTTTTCCACAGGCCTATCGATTATGAACTTAATACTGTTCGGTAAAAAGAGCATATAGTGAAACTGAGTCTAAGACATTTTCAAGAAGTTCAAGTTCAAAGTCGGAAATGTAATATCAGCTCTTCAAACATAAGTTCATTGCAATCGTGATTTTTCCGATCATCTACGTTCCGATTTGTGTAATATAGGCAAAGTAAAAAGCACTGACCTTTATTTTAACACATTGAACCGACGCTGACTTCTTCTTGAAAGTTTTTTTATTGTTTCCAGAGTGAAAAAAAGAACAAGATAACGGACTCGCATTAGCATATAAACAAGCGACCAGCCCTTAGCAACGGTTGCTACCGAAAAGCCTCGCTTTGGTGAGATCGTCGCCATATTTGCAATCGGTCTATTACACCTGAAATAACTGTATTGTTGGTTTTCACATGACGTCACCAAAATGCAAACTAAAAAACTATCGATCCTACCGAGATTTTACTTTCACGATGCATTAGAGCAGCTGAAAACTAATTTTCATACAAATTTTCGCTTCAAAAGGATTCTCGGTTTTGTGATAGAGTACGCTTGAATTTCTAAGCTTTTGCGTGACGCGGCATTTACATGACGGCCAAGCTAGCTGTCATGTAGGTTAAAAAAATGACTTATTTTAGGAACTTTTGCTATCTAAACAGTTCATGTATTAGAAAAAGTATTACTTTAATGTTTATGAGTTTCTCGAAGAATAAATTCACGCTTTTGTAGCAAAACTCGGTAACAGATGTTTCTGTTGGTTTCCGTCCGCCATGTTGGAGCTCATCTGGATGAGCTACAGCATGGCGTCTCCATACAAAGCTCTATAAATTTGGGTAAAACATTTCTTCGGATATCTCGTATACGAATTATTCCTTCGACCCAAATCTTGGCGAGGGTCTTTGTATATTTACCTCCTTTCATTTCCAAGATTCTGGACTTTATCTGTCGAATGGTTTTGATTTTTATTTTAATCTATTTTGAATGGCGTGACACTGAAAACCAGCAATAAGCTAAATAAAACAGAATACTGAAGTTGCTGAAAAGTGTCGTCCGCAGCTAACAGAAATAGATGTATTGAGAAAGCAATTTCATTTTAACTCACTGCGTTCGACCAAATAAAAATAATTTTCTTCAAAATCCCTTGCACAAATAATAAACACAACGGACAAACTAGGTTTGTAAGTCACGCGAAGCCAACATTATTGCAGTCGTTTTTCTGGGCTTTTTAAACCATTTTTATCGTCTGTATTTAAGGCCCTTTCTCGAGCCGGCGAGCAGGCAGCGGCATCGATAGGAGAGGATGAGTCTCTTGCGAGGCTACAGTTAGATGAGGTGAAGGCGGCCATCTCAAACAGTGAACAGGAGCTGGGCAAACTGAATAGGTATGTGTGTAATACCGTAAAATGGCCCTTATAAGCCCCCCTGTACTTTTTAGCCCCCCTCCACTTATAAGCCCCCCCACTTATAAGCCCCCAGCTTATAGTCCCCCCACTTATAACCCCCCAGCTTATAGTCCCCCCACTTATATGCCCCTCGCTTGTAAGCCACCCCACTTATAAGCCCCCAGCTTATAGTCCCCCCACTTATAACCCCCCAGCTTATAGTCCCCCCACTTATAACCGCCCCCATTTATAAGCCCTCCGCTTATAACCCCCCACTTATAAACCCCCAGTTATAACCCCCCCACGTATAAGCCCCCCCCCCCCCCCCCCCACTTATAAGGCCCCCTCCAGTTATAGATCCATCTACTTGCATACAAAAAATACATCCGGTTATTACCCAAGGTATAATTTAAGGGAAGGGGGCCTTGGATATTAGCCCCCGTTGCAAATGTATTGTCGTGTATTCGCTCTATTTGACGTTTTGAAGCTTACTGATTAATAAAAATTAGTAAATGCAAAACATATTTTGATCAGCACTACTCTCGCTTGTTGTGAAGCGCGTTTTCTATTCCGGTTATAAGCCCCCTTGGATATCAGCCCGTCTGTTTATAGGCCGTCCTAAAACCCATTACGAAGATGTATAAGCGCAGGGTTTATAAGCAGCAGTTTGCGGTATTATGGTATGTATTATGGAGTCTGAGTGAATCCTCCAGGTGATCTGTGACGTCACTGCGGGGGCCTGGGGAAAGAAATTTTAATGCCGTATCCCATAAACCAAAGCTGACGGGAACAGATTGAATTGAATTGAATTGGTGCGGGCGCTGGTTTATGGGATACGGCATTAAAATTTCTTTCCCCAGGCCCCCGCAATGACGTCACAGATCACCTGGATATTAGAACGGTGCTAAGCAATGCCTCTATAGGACAATTGCACGATGACGATATTTGACTATAACTACCAGAATTCATTTCGTTTTTACTTTGTTATTTAAATTTGCCAATTCCGCTGAGGATAAAAGAACAATAGCCTTAATTTACACAAGAAAACAACACACTCAAGGATTCTGGTAGCTGTAGTAAAATGACGTCATCGTGCAATTGTCCTATTTCTGCATCTCTATACCTTTTTCTGTAAATCATTAATGTCGATTATCAGGAGCCCAGCGATTATCAATTTGTTAAGGACGTTAAAACAGAGTGGAGGTTTGTTTTATTTTCCTTTCTCTATTGGAACTTTTCCATAAGCAAGACAGAGAATCGGTCGTTTAGCCGTTATTTTGCAAAGTTGTAATTATCTTGTTTTTATATTTGGTTTCAGACGAAAAGGAAGCCTTGAAACCGAAGTGGACAAGCTCAACTCTTCCAAGGCCGAGCTCCAGCGTGATATAAGGTGAGTGACAAAGTATAACGATGGCTGCAAACGGTGTTGACGTAATGTGATTTCTGCTCAATATATACTGTTTTAGTCGGTGGAGCGTTGGTCTGCGCATTGGGAGGTCATAGGCTCAGTTCCTGGGGCAAAGATCGTTGATATCGCTTCCCATTTAAGACACTCCTAAAACGTCCTAAAACTAAAACTCCTAAAACTCCTAAAACTCCTAAAACGTCCGTAGCCGCCCTTGCGGATCCACGACCCTTCTACCGCTTCTGACATCATCCGTTTTAATGGTCAAGGACAACTTAGTCAGCTAACTTGTGCAGGGTAAAGAGATCTTTCAAACCATACGAGAATGAGCACAATTCAGTCAAGGAGGCTAGAGAAAAAAGCAAAAAGCCATGTATGGTTGACCCGAAAATTCTCATGAAAATTTAGTTCCATTATCCACCTACCTTTCCTTTCATCTAATCCTAAGATCCTAAAAGCTTTCCTAAAAACCTTTCCCACCAAAAGGTAGTGACCACAAAACGGCTGGACTAGCTTCAATACACTTTTTTTCTGCACAATTTTCGGGGCGAATAATGGTTTAATTAATTAAAGGCTTCCAGTGCAAAAGCATACCCTGCGCAAGATACAATAAACAGCGAAATTGTAGACCCTGTTTAAGGTGATTCCCTAGTAAAAAAACCTAACATAGATTGTAGATGAAACTTGGTACACTGATGTAACAAGTGAAGAAGATGATAAAAAGGTAATAAAAAGTGGGGGTCACCGTGCTCGTTTTGACGTCACAATGCCGACAAATACGGCTATTTTGGACCCCTTGACAAAAACCACGCGCAGCCCAAAACTAGGCAAAAACGAAAGATTTTTTCAATGATGCATGTGGTATCGCGCAGAATTTGACTTTAATGTATTGTTTATCCACTTATGTACTAGAAAAATGCCTTTTAATGCCCTTGTTTTTACTTTACGCTTCAAAGTAGAATTAAATTGGTCACGCCCTATTCGACACGTGATAGCTCAATCCGTACAATTTAGTAAAATTGCCAAAAAGCTGAACATAGATTTGTGCCAATTTTTTTCTCACCGAAAGGAAGCACTGTCCTTATTAAAATCATGAAATAAAAAATGGGGTCACCGTACTCGTTTTTGCGGTAGAGCTGCAGAAAGTGCGCACCAAATGCATTTTTCCTTGATTTTTGAGAGTGGACTGGGGCGAGTTTCAAAGTAGAATGTATGCGAAAGTGGGAAGAAAGTATTGAAAAATCCATTTTTACAGAATTTACATCGAGGTATCACATTTAGGACACAATGTGATAGAGAAAACGTTTAAACGAAAATCAAAGTGAATAAGCACAAATTAAACGTCCACTATTGAGGTTCTCCGTGAGGAGGTCGAACTCAGCAACACGCGTACTGCTTACGTTATGCACATTCCCACCACATTGAGTCTCACCTCGGCAAGAAACAACCGCAAGTAAAAATTGCAATAGCGTTTCTCTTTGGTCAACTTCATTTTAATAATGTTACTTCACATGCTCTTTTTTACGGAGGCCATCTTGTTATGCGCAGTAAGAGATGCCCAGTGCAAAACCAGGGAATCACCTTAAGACTCAAGACGCTGAAAACCATATCGTGTTCAGCGGCACATAGCCATTTAGGCCGAATGAGGGAGTACCCCCCGGGACACAAAACAGTCTTCTCAATCAATAATTCACGCTAAGTACATGACATAAAAGAAAAGTAGGGTTTTTTGTTTGCCAGAATGTTCATCCCAGTGCTCTATCTATCTTTCATTGTTGTTCTTGTTATCGTGTACTTTATTTTTTTCCAACCCGTCATTGAAAATAAGGATTCGAGCAAAGTTTCGATCAGCTTTTTACATGAGTGTTATATGTTCAAGGAGTTCTAACTATATTTTTTCTTTAACAGCAATCTGACAAAAAATCTAAAAGAACTAGAGGAGAGTTGCCAAAAACAAAGCGAAGAATTACAAGATCTCTTAATTCAACGAGATGAAGTGCAGAAAGAAAAAGCCGTGAAAGAAGAAGACACGCTAATAAATGAACGCGATGTTGAAAGCCCTCGGGCAGCCGCTGCACCAAGCAAGGACCGAGATGCGAAGAAAAGACCCAAAAAGGAAGTGGCTGATTTGGGTTTTGAGGACGAGGCCCTGCAAGTAGAGGACCTGGAACCTCCTGGTGTCGCTGCTGCTAAGGTGGGTTTACGTACTCGTACTCAGGTTCATCCTGGTTATTTTCTGCCGAGAGTGCGAATGTATGTGAAACTAAAGCTATGTGTAAACAGACACTAGTGAAGTTGTTGCGTTCGTGTTGGCACTGGTGTGCTTACGGTTGCAACAACTCCCAACAATGCTGAGTCCCGCAGTGCATCATGGGAAGGATACAACCCATAAGACTTTGGAGACCATGTGTAATGCGCGTGCGTGGCGCCAACAGTGTTGGAAGGGCTGTTAGGAAGGGCTGTGCATACGGATCCAACGTTGTTTCGCTACGCTACGGTGATCGCGGAACTAGAGAAATATTGGAAGCTGTTGGCTCAAAAGTTTGATCGATTTCAAACTTTGCGCAACAAAACAATAATCAAATTTACAAGTGCATAAAATTGTCCTCTGTGTTTTCAGGTTGAGGATAGTGTTTCGCCAGATGCCAAAGGTAAATTAACGTTTTTCTTTTTGTTTTTTTTGTGGTTTTTGAAAATAAATAAATAAAAAAGTATGGAGGCATAAATGTGATGTGGTAACGGAAATTTAGTTGAACATTAATGCCGTTTCTTTTTCGTAGTTCATCCTGACAGCGATGATAATCTTTCACCCGGGGAATTTTCTCCGCGTACTCCAGTTCATTCGACGGCCAAGAAAGGACGCGCAAAACCCAGGGCGTCACAAGAACCAGCTGCCGGATTTGCAAGAGCTTACGATTTAGGTAAGAATAACAATGCTATGATTGTGGATAGATTTTTCCAAGTCTTTAAAGTAAAATCAACATGCGAACGGCTCTTTAGAGTATATGGTTCTGTTCAGAGGACGTGAACAAGACTAACTTACGCGACAGAAACTATCAGCGGAGGATTTGCATGTCTTGTTTTATATGCTACAATCATGTTAAACTGGTTTTTTCTTTCTCCTGATTTCATTCTTTGTAACGGTTATTTTTCAGTGGACTTGTCATCAGACGAAAGTTCGTCAGAAGATGTACAAGGAACATTTCTTTACATGCAAAAGCAGGCTGAACTGCGTAACAGGTAAAAGTTAAATACCTTCTAAAGTGGATGGCCGTTTTTGTTATCCTTGTTCTTGTTTTCATAAAGACAAGTTTTAAAAAAACAGATTTTTGGGGTTATTTTAGTGACTTGAGAAATCGAATTGCGATGGAAGGAGATGCCATCACGAGAGCCAAAGAGTTCCTACGGGGTCAACGGCGTTCCGTGCAGCGAAGACAGGTAAGCTTTGTAATTCAATTTTAAATTTACTCGTTCCGACGAAATAGTGACGCACGCCGGTTATTATTTTCACTGCAATCTCCTCTGCCGTTGCCAAGCTTCAGAAAAAAAGCGTTTCAAAGTTTATTTCCCTTTCTGGATGACTTTATGAAAATGTTTTGTTGGATTAACAGCTTTTAGGGCTCAAATGTGTTTTTTAGGTTTTTCTGACCAATACAGTAGCAAAAGACGGTACGATTTTTGACTGTCGACCACGAATGGTTGGTCACAATTACAACACTGGCTTGCGGCATCTATTGGCCACCGATTTTGGTAATTTTTACCGTTACGCTTCCACTATTGTCATCCAATAATCTAAGCCAATACCTGAAGGTGGATTTCCGCTTTCGCGTAATTTTTACGTGGGTACGCGCGTAAATAAAATAGAGGCAATGTATGGTAGGTCACCCGTAAACGTAAAAGTTGAGCAAGGTTCAACTTTTACGTACCCACGTAAATATTACCCGACAGTGGAAATCCATCCTGACAGAGAAAAAAGTCACCTCTAGTGTATTAAGGTGTAACGGAGAGTGGTCGCCAAGGTGAAAGTATACGATACGTTGCCAAGTTCGGCTCAGAAGTTGACAATAATGATGATGATGATGATGATGATGATGATGATGATGTCGATAATGATGATAGATTTTCATCCTCTCCCTCTTCCTCCTCCTCGAGATCATCATCATCATCATCATCGTTATTATTATTATTATTATTATTATTGTCGATTAACACTTCTTTTTTCAGGCCGCGTTGGAAACTGCTCGAAAAGAATTAACCGATGACATGTCACAAAACTTTGCGCGTGGGAAGGTATGCCAGTGTTATCGTAAAAATTGTAAAAATTGGCGTATTCTTGGAGAAAATCAAGGCTTTATGATAATTACGATTGACTATTCAAACCACAATAACACAGTCACTGTTGAGTTGACCTTGTTTTCCTCTTACAAATTATACATTAGAATGGTGAAGCTGAGTGGTATTTTTTTCTAATTTGTAGGCATTGTCAGGTCGAAGCGCCGATTTCTTGGAAGATGTCAGAGCACGCTTGGATGAGGTCAGTGGGATTAGACTTTAAAAAAATTCTGGTTACACCCCAACCAATCTTGAAATACAGGCTATTATTTTGGATGAGAGAAAGCTACCTCTGTTTTATGTTCCGGTATCTCTGTAGTCGCCGTCTTTGTAATGTTTAAAACAAGAACAGCAGTGCTTCAAAAAGGTCCCCAGAGTATTTCATCGTAATAGGACTGCTAAATAATGCATTGTTCTTTTTAATACGCGTTCACTGAAAAAAGTTAAACAAAAGCAACAAAAATAACAATTTTGGGGTGAAATATTCATGCAACTGAAGTCATCAGTTTGAGCGTCCACTTGCCTTCGCAAAAAGAAATTTCACGGTAAACCGGCTGCACAAGAGGAAAAAATTGTTTAAGTAGAGTGTTGCTAAATCTAACGGCAACGCGTCGTAATGATCAGCATTTTTCATGTAAACTCAAAAGTGCTTCTAACGCCTTGTTACTCGTTCGTTATTAAAGAGTTTAGCAATGTAAGTTTACAAAGAATGAAAAGCCTATTGTATTTCTTTAATCTAGGAAGAAGCGGAGCTTGGAGTTGTGATGGACAACATGACCGCTGGTCAAGAACTTTTGAGACAGAAAGAAGACAGGCTCAAAGTAATGGAAAACGCGCTGCTCGGCGGAGGACTGGTAAGAAATTTCATAGTCCTTTTGTAATCATTTCGTTTTTTCGATCAAATTTTAACAGCCGGCCTATTGATAAAGCCCCATTATCACGTTCCAACATAAAGAGTATCGACAATGACGTCATTCCCATAGAGTCACTTAGTAGAAGGCATGGTTTGAAGCCGATCGCTTTCAAAGGGGCTGTGTCATAGTCTACTACACAGCCGTTTTTAGTGTCGTCACGCAACGCTCCTCGCGTGACAACACTAAAAACGGCTGTGTAGCAGACTAGCTGTGTCACCGCTGTCTGATTAATTTTGTTTATCGATGCAAATTACTCGTCCTCATCCGCTATAGAACTTGAGAAATTACTTGTAAGTGGCAAAATTACAGCTTTGTGTCAAACAACATGCCTTGCGAGCATTGTATTAAGCGATAAAACATAAAAAACGAACTTTGAAAAACTTTTAGGCAAACAAGTTTTCAAAAACCACTATTGAAGTCCGTTTCAATGTTCTTTGTCCATCCGACCTTCATTTCTAGATTTGAGAAATTATTTTAAGTATCACTTAGTTTGATGGTGGTTCTCTTTGTTTGAATTTTCATAAATATTGCGTGACACAGATCCTGTAAAGGGACTTTGTCACGAGGATATTGTTGTTTTAGATCAACTGTGAGCTGAAATCATTTCTTAGTGCCTTTACTCATAAACAAAATGCTCCCCTAGAGTTATGAAGAAGATATCAAGCAAATTTCACGAGGGAGCATTTACCATAACAATTTTTTGCTGGGTTTTGAAGGCATTGCATTAAAACATGAAAAGTTTGGCCCAACTTTTTCAAGTTTCAATCCATGTCCATCCTCGCCATCCTTAGCAACAGACGACAGGAAACAGTTTTAATGCCTAAATTTAGTCTTAAATAACAAAACTGGATCTTTTTTTTTGAAATTCAATTGACGCGAGAAAAGTTGTAGCTTTTTAAAGAGATAGAAAATAGTTAACAATTAGTCGCCGAAGGCGACGTGAATATCGGCGAATAGTCACCGAGACGAAGTCGAGGTGACTATTCGCCAATATTCACGTCGCCTGAGGCGACTAATTGTGTTAGTATAATTACATTGATGATTATTCGAGAAAATAAAATTATTGATCAATTTCCGACCCCGAAACATCAAAAAATCTGGCTGCCATTTTGAAAACTGCTAACCTTCAATGCTATAATCACCACGCGGTGATTATAGCGGGATAAAGCGAAGCTCCTAGCCAATCACAGCGCTCTAATTTCGATAGTCATCAATGTAATTATACTAATATAATATAGCCCCTCTAATATATTTTCTTTTTTACCCCTAGTCAACTGCCTCGGATTCAGAGGCGACCTTTCGTGATAGCCGACACGCCAGACAAGCTCGCCCATCGGCGAAAGATAGATACCGTCCGCGAAAAACACCGCGTAAGACGTTAGACGATGACGACAGCAGCGGCATTAGCAGCAGCGATTATGGTGACGTCATAAGCGGAAATGTGAGGAGAAGTGACGTCAAAATCGGAAGTCGCCAGCCCAAGCCAGCTGTTCGGAGGTATTCGGTTGGCGATGAGACTTCTGAAGCTGTTCAATACTCCCTGCAGCAGATCAACTCGGATTTGGCGCGGATTTTAAGGTTGCTTAGTACCCGACCTCAAGCTTTTGGTTACTCATCTGTCACGCAAGGACCCTTAGTAGCTGAACCAGTCAGGCACCCATCTGGTGTCAGGCAAGCGCCCTTTGTATCTGAGCCAGTCAGACACCCATCTAGTGTCACGCAAGCGCCCTTTGTATCTGAGCCAGTCACACAACCATTCAGAGGTTCGCGTGTCACTTCCGCTTATCCAGAATTGAGACATGGCTTTCATGAACAGGCCGCTTACCAGCCTGGTCCTCAACCTTTATATTTGAGAAGTGCTGGTGGGCCTGTGCTAACCGGTCATGGAGGACAAGCTCATAATTTGTAAGTTGTAGTTTCCGCTTTCTATAAATACATTCCCTTTAAGGTACGGTAGCATTTTTTGTAAAATTGCTACTGAGCCAAAATTACTTGGTCTAGCCAATCGAAATAGGATTTTGTTCTTCTTGAAATGTAAACTACGCCGAACTCCAAAACCAAAAGCAAGACGTTGGGCCAAAACTTTAGTAACTTGTAAGAAAAGTATCTTTTTTTAATTTCTCCTTGACCTTCAAAGCAAATCTCTTTGTTCTTAGGCTTACGTTCAAATGTCGTCTTTGTCCGGTTAAGTTACAATTTTGTAACGTATGGCTCATTGTCAGTTGGTTTATCTTTCTACAGTGGTCGAGTTACTAGCGCTCCATCTCAACTCCAGAATCCCTACAGAACCCAAGAAGGCGCCGAAACACAGCTAGAACGGAAGTGGAAATCCTACTTTGGAGGTAAAGTGCGCGTGTCAGACCACGCTATATCAGCCGTCACTGTTTTTTGACAAGCGTCCGCAATACAGTAAACACCTGCTAATATATAAGAACCAATCCTTTTGAAGTCTGGAAAAGTAGGCTCTTGTATTTTGGGGCACTTATTGGCAATTTAGGCTAAGTAGATCCTTAATTAGGTACGTTATTTTTATGAAGGAGATAAGAGATTGTTGAGTACCACAAAACAATTCACAATTGCATTATTATAACCCTAACAAAACTAATTACCGAATTCGTATACAGTTTAGTACTCATAGTTACGCTTCTTTGTTAAATTGTTTATCATAATTTAACTGTAACCTACGTATAAGAACCTGCTTGACCTTGCTTGGCTGAACGGGTTCTTGTATTTTTGGGTATTAAAGTGCAAAATGTCTGCCAGGAGGTTCTTAATCCACAGGTTCTTATTAACGGGTGTTTACTGTACCGTCTTTCAGTTGTCTTTATAGCATCCGTTATTTCATTGTTTTTTAAGTTGTTTGTTTGTTTGTTTACACTGTTGGTGTTAAGTTGCGTTTTGAGAAGATAGCTGACTTACCAGTTGATTGTTTAAAATCGTTAAAACTTCTTGTTTCTTCTTTTCAGATCAGTCACGTGATTCGCCAGCCTCGCTGTCACTCGGACCGACGACCACCGGGACGACCGCAAGGTTTGAAGATTTACCATCATTCTGTGTTTAATCTGAATTCAAAGTTATTTTTGCCTTTGTTCTTAAAAAATCATCGTTTTGTTGGCCTTCAGGGACCCTGCCAACATCAAGGACTGGACCTCAAAGAGAGAATTAAGTACCGCTAAACGATTGCAGTCTCATGCCCAATGGCTCCGAAATTTTCGTCGGGACACGGGTCTCCAAGGTAACAACGCGAGCGGACTGGAGGAGAGAGTCTTGTCGTATCCTTTTGTCCTTTTTTTGGTGACTGAATTTTGGAGATGTTATTGTAGTCCAAACTTCCGAGCTTGTCAAAGTAACAAGTCTTGAGGAGTACTTGCCGGTTATACTGTTTATCATGGTGTACGAGATGGTTCTAACTTTGAGTCTGTGGATGAAATCCTAAAGTAAGACCATTCAAAACCTTTTCGGTAGAACATTTACATGGCTCTATTTTCTTTTCGGAAAAGTAACAACTTGTTCCCTTTCGGGACACCATTAAAAAAAAAAAACGTCCCGGTAATTAACGCTCTTTCCGTTTTTGAAAGAAACGAGCTAGAGTAAGAACACATGTCCCTAATAATCATCCTGGCAGATATGTTTTTGTGGACGCGATGTGTCCTCATTGCTTAACCTTTTTTTGCTGCCTTCTTACCACTGCTGGCATGTGTTAGGACCTCATATCTCAAGAATAGAACAAACCAAAAGTAAAATACATAAAAGCCCTTTGTATTTGTCTTAGTTTGGGCTTCAGTAGTCCTTCAACGATTTGACCTTTGGTATGCGCTTATCACCGACCTTCCCCCCCCCCCCCCCCCCCCCATCTCAATGTAAGTTACAATATCTTAGAATTTGTTCGGGTGATTGCATCCTTAACTTCCAATCTAGCTTTCCCGCAAACCAACCACCAACCAGCAGCTTTCAAACAGATCATGGAATGCCACGAAGTCGCACATTAGCTTCCAGGCCACCTCGGCTGGCTCTTAGTGACAGTAATCAGATTCGATGGGTTTAATCTTGTTCAGTTCTTGCCCTTGTATAAACATGTTAAAACCATAAATCCCCACTTAAAAGTTGAAAGAAATACACTCACAGACAAGCAGTGAACAGCAAAGAACTTCGTCCGCAAACCGCGAGGCTTGGTGGTGGAATTCAAACTTTTAGGGGAATGGTTACAAGCTTTCGGCGCAACGATTTCTGGGATATTTTGGGTAGACAAGCATTAGTTATGATCGGTCGATAATAGTCAAGGCAACCATTAACCAATCATAAGTAACGATCCCAAAAAATGGTTGCTCTGAATGCTTGTACCCATTCCCCGTATAGATTGTGGAGTGTTCTAACGTCAACATGTTGGAAACAAGAGGTCAGAAAGAGGAGAACTCAATACCACAGCTCTGCTGTCAAGTGTTTCTTCTAAGCAGCAGGTTGGCCGTTTAGAAATACGTGACTTCATTGACCATATCGACACAAATTTGACAACAAACGGAGTGTTAACGACTTTATAGCGTGTAAAAAGGAAAGTAGCCAGTAAAATGGCAAGCAGATTAATTTATACTGTTGTAGTGTGCCATTTTTCTGAAATATTACGCAAGCGTTGTACTGACTGTTGATTTCAAAAAACAATGACCGGTTTCTTTTCTACCACAGCATTTTCCGAAATTTCCAAAAACCTCGCGAGGTGTACCCAAATTTTCTCCCGGAAGTTTTCTTTCTTTTCAACTTTGCTCCCGGAATCTCTAGAATTTTTGGTTGTCTATGAATGGTCGGGATTCCGGAAATTCATCAGTTCTCGGACTTTCCTTCGAAATTCCCTCACCACTTTCAGCCGCTTCCAAATTTTCGGACGTTTTGGTCGAATGGAAAGCGCCCAATGTTTGTATGATGTTTTGTGTAGAAAAAAGAGTTTAAAATCCGTTTGGAAATTGGAGCTCGAAGTGCGAGAACTGTTTGACCGACTTTATAAACACGTGCAGTGAATGTTTTAACAGTTTCAAAATAAGTCCCCGGACTATTGTATTTCTACTGTTATTGGTTGATGTATTGCGTGTTGTTTGAAAACGTGAAACAAAATAACAAAGGTTGGCGCACATTAGTTATTCAAATTTATTTGAGAAATTACGTACACAGTTCAGGCGTCTTAGAACATTTACCCTTAAGATGCCTTTATTCAAAAGGAATTTTCCTTCGGTAGAGAAACCGTCCGAAAGGAAAGAAATGGCTAGAGAAAGTGTCACTAAAATTATCTGCAACGCGGCAAATGGGCATTCAAAAGTTTTCACAGATTGGCAAAGTGGTAAGAGTTGTTTAATACTTTTTATATAAACTTCTTCGAATCTTCGAATCTTTTTATATAATCTTTATATATAATCTTTTTATATAAACTTCTTCGAGTCTTCGAATTGTTTTCGTTTGTTCACACGTTTCCTTTTCTGTTTACAAACGGATATTGTTTGGCGAGTTGACCTTCAAACATCCCCAAATCTCCCTCTACTCCTTTGAAATGCAGGTAGACGAAGTTAGCCCATCAGTTCATCCAAACATTCAGGGTCTTCAGATCCGAAAGAAACGGCAATGTTTTTAAAATATGCAAACAACTTTGCACGTGCATCACACCTTTGTTTACATAGATGGAGGAGGATTCTAGACGGCGGATCATTAACGTTTGTTCAGATAATCGAGACCTAAGATGGAAGGATGGTTTTCGTCTTTCGAAGGAGAACGACACAATAATCAAATCAGTCATGGTGTGAAAGCATTTATCATGACACTTGCCACATGTCACAAACGACTCAAAAATGGTCTTTAAAATCCTGGATAATACTAAAGTGCCTTTTCAATATTTACAAAGTACCAGTATGTATAAAACCTCGCGCGAAAGGAGTAACCTCCTCGAAAACTAGGAGTTTCTCCCTTAAATATAGCTTTACAATAACAATCAATTTTAAGTTACTGATTCGGTATTGGAGTTTGTCCAGGGGGAAGGGGTGGTTGAGCTGGAGGAAGAATATGTCCCCCCTTGCGTGATAAAAGCGTTATTTCATCCTTTAGAGCGTCTATTTCTTGAGCTTGCAGTTGCACCAACTGAACTAATCGCTGTCTTTCCCGTATGTCTGCTTTTCGACTGCCGGTAAACTCGGTTCCCTGACAGCAAGAAAAAACGATGATCATTACTAGCAAAAAATTAAATCACTTGTCACTCTTTTAATATCCATAAGGTCTCGTTTTGACCGTCAGCAAAAAAAGGAGAGAATGAGTATTGAAAACATGACAGTACAGTGCGGGATTCGGGAAACGTAAACGGGATACTGTTTCCACGAAACGGGATTCCCCAAAAAATTGGGCCAAGATACGGGATTGGGAAGAGAGCGATATTAGGGAGAGCAATGACGGAAGTTCGGGACGCGGGATAAGGGCCTCCCTTTCCAGACCCTATTTCAAAAGATCATACTCGTTCTCAAGCCTGAAGATCACGGTCAGCACTCATTAACATCCGTCAAAAGGACCTTGGACACCCTATGAAGTTTACACAAGTTAGATTAAAGTACACATAGCATCAACCCCAACCCAAAAAAGGAACCTAACCAGTTTCGAAACAGTGCTAAACCCTAATAAGTAAAGGAAGGGCTTAACCCTAATCAGTAAAGGCAGTTCTTAACCCTAATCAGTAAAGGTAGTGCTTAACCCTAATCTGTAAAACGCAGTGCTTAACCGGCTAATCCAAAACGATAAGGAATACTACGTTGTGTAAACTTCATAAGGTGTCCAAGGGCCTTTCGACAGATGTTAAAAAGTGCTGACCTAAGATCACTAGAAAGACGAAAACATAGCAGACGTTAACTACGTTAGGGCTTCTCCATGACAACCGGGCTGGGTCCCACTACCAACAGGGGCACCCAACGAGGATATAGTTCAAAACCACTTTAACATAGCATTGTTGAACGTATTTTAGTATTTAAATGGTAGATATAGGCATATTTTTATCCCCTAAAAATTTTTCATCTGTTCGGATTTCCTAGCTGAAAGTCTAGTGATCCGAAAATTATGGGGATCAAAACTTACCTTTTCAAAAATTTCAGCCAGAAAAAGGCTCCCGAAAATTCTAGGTGGCCTTTTTTAGGGTAAAAATCCGTTAAAAATGGATAATTATACCATTTTTAGATGTTCGAAAATCCTAGGAGAGGCAAGCAAGCAAGAAATTTTACAACAAATGTTCCGAAAATTCTAGATCTCAAATCGTCTTCCGAACAGATATTTTCCGAAAATTGACGTTGGGTGCCCTGTTCCAAGATCTGTCCTCTCCACTACTTCACTTGTAGAAATTTCAATGTGTTCATATGAAAAGGAAGGCTGGGGCGATTGTTTTCAACCCGATTAATCGGACTGGCTGGCGCTGATATTTTATGGGGCCGTGTCACGCGTTTAGTTCATTTAAAAATAAACTTTAAAAAATTGTTAGACTAACAATTTTAAAAAAATCATAATTGCAATCCGTTTCAGTCTTCTTCAAATTTTTTCCATCCGTTGCTCCTTTTTTATTTGCTATGTTATTTATACCTTCTTTTAATACCTTGAGCAGTTATTTTCATGTTTCACTCAGTTTGCTGGCAGTTCTTAGTGTTTGAATTTTTATTGATTTAAAGACCATTATCAAACACTCACCAGTGATTTCTGTCGCGAGTTAAGCATCTGTTCGAGTTCTTTCTTCTCCTGAAGTAACACAGTGTATGTATCCAGTCTCTGAGTGTTTTCACGAGTCAGCTGGGTGACTTTACTCTTGTATGAGTCAATCTTGCTCTGAAATTACAACACATGACATGTAAACAATTACGACCAGAACGAGCAGTGATAAAGGGGGCATTCACCACGTTGACAACGCGAGAAAAATCCGAAAATGCCATCGCCACATGGTCGCTACAGATTCTACCACAAGTCATAATGAAGTTGTATCCAGATTTTTCCGCGCTCCGTCGATATCATACATACAACGAAGGCCTCAGTATAACGAACATTAGTATATACTAAAACAGTGGATAGTGTTTTTCGCGTGCTCTGATTGGCTACTCAAACTTGCGACATCCAGTCCTATTCCCTGATTCACCTTCAGCTCCTCTGAGCGAGCGACGCCAAACTGACGTTAAGTTACGACCAAAATGGCTACCCGCTTTGCTTCCGTAACAAACAAAACAAATTTTACAAATAATCAAAAAAGTTCTTCCCGAAATCTACACGAAGCGGGTGACGAAATTCGGCTTGGAAGTTTTAACACGTAAAGCTTTGTCTGTTTGACTCGAATTTACCGTTACAACCGGTGAAAATTTTTTTTTGTTTACAAATGTAAATAAAATCTTGCGTTGCTTTATTTAGCTGACATGTTCAAAAAAAAAAATTTGAACTAAATTTAAGAGCATTTTTACAGAACGGTTTCAAATAGAATTCACAACCCCTTTTGAAGAATTTTTCCCCCAAGAGCTAAAACAATGCCTTCAAAACTTTTATTTGTCAGCAAGAAAACGCGACGGCACTTCAGTCATTTGCGCGCCAAATGAGTTAAATGAGTTAACTTACATTCCATTTAGCGATCTCGGCAGCGCTTTTAGACTCCTGTTGTCGCAACTTCTCCTTCAGTTCTTCCACAGTTCTGTTCACTGTTACAGTTTCAAGCTTCTCCAAATCCACAAGACGGCCAAACTTCAACATTAACATATTACGAACTTTCTCCTCCAGCTCGCCAATCTACAAACAGAGACATTGCCAAGTACAACAATAAGCCTAATGTTTGAAATACAATCATCAAGTAGAATGCTGGGCCGAGTTGTTTAAAGCTGGGTTAAGATAACCCAGGGTTAGTGCGAGATTTGAATTCAGATTTGAAAACTTAAAAACCATTTCAGTTTTTATTCTTTTTGTCTACAAGTTCAGGATTGAAAGCTCCAAATATAACAGAGAAAATTATCAGAGAAAATGCTTTTGAATACAAGAAAGAGAAATCCGGGTTACATTTAACCCCGGGTTAAGTGCCAATCGGCCTTCGAACAACTGGGCCCTGAATGTGAGGGTACTGGGTGTCCTGTGGTGAACATACTTTGGCTTCCTGTACTTTCTTGTCCCGGATGAGCTGCACATGTGTCTGGCGATGTTCCCTGAAGAAAACAAGAGATTGAAAGCATAGTAATGTTATAGGCTTAACAGATTACCAAGAAACTCAAGACAATCTCGGATTAAGAATTTCGCTGTGTCTGAACACATAAGAGAGACTGATAACTAACCAGTCTTCGGTCACTAACCAATCAGAGCTTTCATAGCTCATATTAGTAAATTGACCACACTCTTGGAGGAAGACGTGCAATGTGCCAAAAACATTTAAAACATGTAATTGGGCGCGACCATAGGAGCCCGCGATCCAAATCTTCAGGGTGCTATTCGTTTGGACTAAGAATGAGTGGAAAGCAAAGAACGCAATCTGATCACGCGCGTTTAGACCTACCACGTGAAACTAACGAAAAGCACAGAGTTGGAGCAAGCGCGTTTTGACCTTCGATCGGTCTTGCCTGCCAGCACTCCCTAACGTTTGGTTATTACTTGTAAAGTACTACAAATACGTTTATCGCAAGAACCTCGCGAAGTGAAACGCACTGGCAAATGTTCTTTTATCGCGATTTTCGTATAGTGATGCCACTGGTCCAAATTGCTTCAATGCTTCCTGTAAAATACTTTTGCCGACGAAATGTACCGCCAAAAGCATTTCTTGATCGCCAAAACGGCCGCAAATACAGTTAAACAACGGACCAAGTATGTCGCTTGATGACGTCATTGAGGAAACCAACAGATATATCAATAGAGTGTTTTCACATGACGTCACGGCGGCCATATTGGTGTCCCAAAACAATGAAACGGCGGCCATGTTGGTGTCCCAAACCAATCCTCTGGGAGTTGAACTCTTTTCTTATGCAAACACTTTCTTTTGTTCCAATAAATTTGCATAAATCTGGCCACGTGAGTGAAAACACTCTATACTCAGAAACATAGAAATATATATGAACCACACGAGTTTGCAGGCTACGGGAATTCACGCGCGGTCCACGCGCTGCGCGCGAGATGAGATCGTAAATCTTGGCGATGAAATAAAAACACATTAAGATACCTGTAAAGTCGTTTTTGTTCGGCTTTCTCTTTTTCCAGTTCGTTGATTCTGTGTTGCAGCCTGACCAACCCTGGGCTGTTAAAAACCAGACACTGGGACAAATCTTGAGGTAGAGCGCTGTTTAACATGTACTGGATCTGATGAAGTCTCAGCACAACAACCACATCCAACTCGTTTAGCTTCTGCTGCTTTTCACGCTGAAGCATAATGAAATTGGTGTAAACCTTAGTTTTGAAGCGTGAAAATAGACGGTCTACAAGGTGTGAATGAACGCACCTGAGCTGAGCTGCTCTTGTCATTCACAAGTACATTAGGATGCGTTATTGGCATTATTAGCACAATGAACCACAGGGCACCCACACAATCTGTTTGTGTAACCGATTTAACTTTATGGTAAATGTACTGTATTTACCGTTTGCTTCAGCTGCAGCGGTATATCGCTAGTTAGTATAATTACATCGATGACTATCGAAAATAGAGCGCTGTGATTGGCTAGGAGCTTCGCACTATCCCGCTATAATCACCGCGCGGTGATTATAGCATCGAAAGCTAGCAGTTTTCAAAATGGCAGCCGGATTTTTTGATGTTTCGGGGTCGGAAATTGATCAATAATTTTATTTTCTCGAATAATCATCAACGTAATTATACTAACACAATTAGTCGCCTCAGGCGACGTGAATATTGATGAATAGTCACCTCGACTTCGTCTCGGTGACTATTCGCCGATATTCACGTCGCCTGAGGCGACTAATTGTTAAATATGTCGATGTATCAAAGCCAAAATAACATAAACGTTGTGTTACCTTACCTTCGGTAAATTGTTCCCCTTTTGCCTGAGACGTGGTATTTTAAGCGATTTTGAAGGATTTTAACGAACATCGACCTCAAAATCGCTCAAAATACCACTTATCAGACAAAACGATAACAACTCACCGAAGATAAGGTAACACAACGTTTATTTAGCTTTGATATATGGACATGTTTAGCGATATACCGCTACAGATGAAGCAAACTTGGACAGATTGTGTGGGCTCTTTGCGAATGAACTATACAGCAGTGACACAGCCCCTTTGACGGTGCTTAAACAATTACGGTGAGCGTTATGTTACTTATTTCATAGAACTGTGGTAAAAAAAGGTTCAGTCAACCATAGTGCTGTATTTTCCATCTCACGATATTTAATGCAGCTAGCGGTTGCCTTTACCTGGAAAGCCTCCAAGTCAGCTTCAGCTGTTTTAAGCGCGCTCTCGATAACCTTTGCTTTCTTGACGAGGGCGTCATATTCCTTTTTCAGCGTCTCGCTTGTTTTCTTTTCTTCTGCTAACTCTTCCTCCAGGTCTAACCGGCGCTCACGAAGTTGACAAACCTTCAAAGAAGAAACAAAATTTAAAAGTGAATTTAAAAAAAATCTGAATGAGTCACAACTCAAACAATGCACTGAACTCAGCTGGCGACGGCGCTTATTCTCACTAGTAAACGGTCGTTGCCACTTTCAACGACCTTTGGTCATGGCAGAAGAAAAAAACCGTAAAATTCCGAAAATAAGCCCCTCCAAATATAAGCCTCCCGGGGGGGGGGGGGGGGGGCTTGTACTTGGAAATTGCCCTTAAATACAAAGTAAAGCAAAGAGAAACGGTAAATTTCCTTCCAAGAATAAGGGGGTGTTTACATGAGAAAACTCGCACCGGCGCGAGTTTCATACCGACATGACTTCTTGATTTCGTATCGCGTTTACATGATGACTGGGTTATTTCACATATGATCTCGTTATTTGAAGGTACACTTCATGTTGATAAAATGCACGTATGATTCAAAATCGCGAACATTAGACCGATTTCACACCGAAACGGGTGGTCGTTTCGTGTATACATGATACCGTTGCGAGATTTCGTACTGGAGTGAAATTCTCGCCCCGGTGCGACAACCGGAGTGAACTCACGCCGGGGCGACTCGCGCCGGCATGACTTTTTGTGGTGGTATCATGTAAACAAATGTAGAGCCATAAGAGGGAACCGGAGTGAACTCGTCGCGGCGCGAAAGTCGCCCCGGTGTCATGTAAACACCCCCTAAGGCTAGCCCAATCGATTTTGAAACGAAAATTTCCCTCCGTACATAAGCCCCTCCAAATAAAAGCCCCTTCCTCAAAAAGGACCTTTCAAAATATAAGCCACGGGGCTTATTTTCGGAATTTTACGGTATTCCTTTTGATCAAGTTTAAGTAGCTTTGGAAGGAACAAGTTCATAAGTCTAAGCTGACTTTACGTTAAAATTTTTAGTAAAGGGGAAGGGCTAGGGTCACCTGTTATAGGCGTATCAGTTATGAAAGACAGTTTATCATAACATGTACTTGTATTTTTCGAATTTAGGCGGCTCTGTGTGGTAGTATCAGGGAAAGGGAGAGAGATAAGCATACGAAAGACCCGGTGTTGATTCTGAGTCGTGAACTTCTTTCTATTTATTAGAAAACACTATCAATGACAGGTCAAAAATTTACTAAGTGTCTTTAAAGTGGCAACAAAAGTTTAGGACAGGGAAATCCCCTCGAAACAGCGGTGATCAAAACATCCGTCAACACTGCATGATAACAGTGTACTGTATTTCTCAGACGTCATGGGCTTTGCAACGTTGCTCGCACAAAGACTTTTGGCGGGAAGCACTTTTATCACGTTCCTGGGGAGGAGCGTTGCGTGACGACACTAAAAATAGACTACGAGTAGTCCCCCATTTTTCCTCAGGGATAGTAGAGCGAGCGAAACGCGAGCGCGTGTGAAAATCACCCCACGCGAGAAAAGGCGTGGGGTGATTTTCACGCGCGCTCGCGTTTCGCTCGCTCTACTATCCCTGAGGAAAAATGGGGGACTATTCGTAGTCTACACTAAAAACGGCTGTCTAGCAGATTAATGTCCTGGTTATGTGAGAATGCGCGCTGTAGGGAAATAAAACTAACTTAGTACAATTACCTGATCAAACAGCGCCTGGTCACATCCAGGAGGACACACACTGTCGTCTAACTCCTCGGCATCCGAGTCCTCTCCATCGCTTGACGACAAATCTTCGTCGCTGTCCTCCTCGTCGCTTTCCTCATCCGAACCTTCCTCGGCCTGAGCCTTCTTCTTCGCGCGCTTAATCTTCTTCTTAAAAACGCGTGTTAAGAATGGCTCGAACTTGTTGTTCTCGCCAAGCGCAGCCGAGAAGGTCGTGTACAGCGCTTTTTCCTGTTCTTGAAGCTTCTCGATGTCTTGTTTCTTGGAATCAAGTTTCATTTGACAATCTTCTACCTAAAAATCGAAAGAAAAGCAGAACCACGAAACTGTTATGTTTGCTGATGAAACCATGGACAACACTTATGTCTACTTCTAATTACCTTCAATCACATTTGGCAAGACTGAACAAACAAACAAGGTCATAGCAGGTACCAAAAATCTTGAAATTCACTACTTCGGGTCCCCTGTAACCGGGCTGTTACTTTGGGTATCCTGTGTACAATGCGATATGATTTCTACCTTTGATGGGTTTACATTTGTCTTCAAGAATGGGGCAGCTCGGCGCTAAGGGAGCTTCGTTACGAGAGAGCAGTCCTCATTCAACCTATGCATTTATATCATTACGCCTCACAGAGGGCCTACTAGGTTTTCAGCAGAGTTAAAAAAAAATTGTCAGCCATTACTCAAAACACAATTTCCACGGATTCCTTTTGTCTCACCTTCTCCTGCATCTCGTCTTTCTCTCTGAGTTTTGTGTTCACTTTGTTTGCGAAGCTATTTTCTCTTTTCTCGAACTCCTTCAGTAGCATAAACTCTTCAAACAGAGTAACTTGCCTGTCGAGAAAATGTGTACAGAAACGTAACTCTATAAACCGAGAAGATATTCACAGAAAGTGGTCTTAGTCTTTACTTTGTCTAAAAGAACGCGTGAACTTTTATTTCCCCTTGGCTACAATCCTCAGGTAAATAGAACGCCCTTTTCGCGCGCTTCGAATCGGTTTCACATTTCCCACACTAAGCGCAAGTGGCGCGAAATTCCCGCGCTCGTAACCTGTTGCAGGTTTTCCCGCTTTGGGCGCTGGTGTACAAGTCATCTACTTAGGCAGCGATTAGCCAGTAGTATAGGATTATCTATTGCACTTAGCGTGAATAGCGCACCTTCCCGCGGTTGAAACCCGAGGAAGCTTTTTCCGCAATGAAAGCTGCGGACAAGACAACTACGTAGGCAGCGATTAGCCAATCAAATTGGTTTATTTATTGCTCTCCCACTAGCTAAGCCCCACCAGAGCTGGATTAACCAATCACTCATCCTGTGGGTCTCACCTCAAGTCAGCACACTTAACTGCCACTTCCAGATGCATTTTATCGTGCCTCAAGTACCGAAGATCAGCGTCAAACTTCTCCAGTGTAGTGTTGATCTTATCGATCAAAACATCTTGTTCATACTGTAGTCTAAAGAAAAGAGGAGGGGAAAATTAGGTCAATGTTCCCGACGTTTCCTCGTTTCCTCAAGAAAACGAAATTAAAGAAAAAAACCCTTATTACGATCTTGCTAACCGCAATGGCCAATTAAACCAAGATTGTTTTTGCCAGTTATTGAATCCTCAGCCCTCAAGTTATGGAATTCTAGAGCATTTAAAGATATGCTCAATTAGTGTGCTCTTTCAAATTTAAGTTCAAGAAAAGTTTTCCCTTCACGAGGGTGACTTCAAATGCCGTGTCCGTAGATAAAACCCCAAAAGTGCGACAAACGGTACAGACGCTTTTAGTTTCCTGTGATAATGTTGAGATGAAATTCTAGCCTCATAGACCGTGCATTTGAAGCCGTTTTAGTATTTCAATATAAGGCTTTTTTCTTGTTTTCCAACCTGATTTGTCCTTCGTATGCAATCTCTTGTTCCAAGGCAGATGGTTCCTCGCTGACCTCTTCTATCGCGGGCTCAGGGGTTCCTTTGTCCGTTAAGGTACTTAAACTGGACTTGGGTCTCCCAGAGGAATGTACAGAGACAGACGAGAGAGATCGGTCTCTTTGCTGTGTGCCCGGTTTACTGCCATGAGGAACATGTTTTGAGGGCTGAAACATGCAGTGACACGTGAGTAAGCCTTAGATTGATTTTGAGGTCGACGGGATGAGGCCCTTCGTGACATTTACGTCTGTTCGGTTTCACCTTTTTGTTTGTCTATTAAAAACATCTGGTGAATGATTCTATTCTACAAAAGTGTGCAAACTCTCATGTTCCTAAATACATAACTGAAGAGACCACTTTTTATTCGCCACTTATTCTCTACTTCTTTTATTTTTATTTAGCGAAAATGTGTCAAAATAAAGTCTAATAAAAAGTAGTTGAGCTTAGGATTAAATGAAGGAAACAATGAGCGCGGACCGAACTTTCCTTCAGCTTGAACTAATACTTACCAAGCTCCCGAAATTCCTCTGTAAGGAACAGACTTCCTTGATGATTCATTAACCGTCACTTTCCCAAAGCTAACCTCCAAACACTAAATAGCATGCAGTAAAGAGAATTAAATATTTCAACTCACCTCATTCCCTCCCCCTCCACCAAATCCACCGAATCCTCCACCAAAACCTCCTCCTTGCTCTTCACCTTGACCTTGGCCACCCTTGCTATCTATTTGCTTCTTGAACTCCAGCAGCTGGTCACGTGTATATTCAAGACGCCTGCAAATGAAAATGATTAAATTCTCAAATACTATAAGCATTGGGCGCAGTAAAACCACAGCAATTACTTTGGCCAATCAGAACAGAGACAGACAGTCCATTGAGCTAACACACTGCGAAGGAAATGCTGGTCTGGAGAAAAGCGCGGGAAAACGCGTGCAAGTTTCTTCGCTTCTGATTAGCAGAGAAAGTGGTGTGAGACGTTTAAGCCAATCAGAACAATTCACGTTTGCGTTTTGCGTTTGTTATCATTTTCTTACCTTATTTGCATTCTCGAAATATCTTTGCATCTTTCTCGCAAATGTTCAGACAAAATCAGAAAAGATTACAAACGTTCGTACAATCAAAAGATAAAAATACATCTCCGCAGATCCTCACATTACTTGGAAAAAACGCTATTTTCTACCGAGAAAAAGTCAGCGGTATTCTCAAGGAGCCAATGAATTCTCTGAAAATGGGAAAAACAAAGCTAAGAAAAATTTTTGAAGGATAAAAACTAACTTGGCCCATGTTTTAACTAACGTGCGCACGATCTAAGGGCGCTCGACGTTTGTTTTTCAACAAATGAAGGAAGAATAGTCAATGCAACAAAATTTATTTCGAAATTAAAAGCGTTTAACTTGCTTTTTCATTTTACGCTTCAGTGATGTTTCCCTCAGTCTGCACTCGTTAACATCCGTCGAAAGGCTCTTGGACACCTTATGAAGTTTACACAAGGTAGATTAAAGTACACATAGCATCACCCCAACCCAAAAAAGGAACCTAACCAGTTTCGAAACAGTGCTTAACCCTAATCAGTAAAAGGAAGTGCTTAACCCTAATCAGTTAAGGTAGTGCTTAACCCTAATCTGTAAAACGCAGTGCTTAACCGGCTAATCCAAAACGAGAAGGAATACTACGTTGTGTAAACGTCATAAGGTTTCCAAGGGCCTTTCGACAGATGTTAAAAAGTGCTGACCGTTTCCCTCAGTCTGCACGTGCGCGTGCGCGCGTGCAAAAGGATAGCCATTTCGTCAACAATTAAAACGTAATGAAAACGTAATCCATGGCAACCGTAAACAAAAATCAAACGGAAACATTTGTTGTAGGCACGAGTTGAACAAAAAAGCTCGCCGCACAAGTTTTAACGTCATTTTCAGTCTAAATAGAAAAATGCCGGTGAAAGATTTGCTGGCGAGAGTTGAAGAATTAAGGGATGTGATGACTTCATGCCAGGAAAAAATGTCACGTCTAATAAAAGATTACCAAGTAAATGTTTTACAAACTGCCGCCGTGATCGCAGCGGCTAAGATTACTGAAGAAAAAGCCGAGATTGAAAAGAAAAGACAGCGCCTCAGAAAACAGATCGAAAAAGAAAGAGAACGGAGCCAAGAAACTGTCAAAAACGTTTGTAGCAGCGCAGGAAAAACCATCGAAGCCTTGATGCGCCATCAAAAAGAGAAACTTCGTCAAGCTGTTAAAAGCACTGAACTACAACAGGAGGTAAGAATCTAGCGCTAGTTTTTATTGCATTTGCCGGCTAGCCTTTTGACTGGCTAAATACCCCCTTCAATTAATCAAAACACATGCAATAATAACTTACTTATAAGTATTTTCAGAGCAGTCACTAGATTTTGAAGTTGACGGTCAAGTCGCTGCAAAGTCACTTCGCCCGAAATTTTAAGAAGTTGCCCGAAATGATGGGTTAAGTCGCCCGAATTTTTATCACACGCTCAACAACATCCTACATCCTTTTGACACATTTGTCCTCATTATCGCCTAAAGAACGAGATTTTACACATTTATCCCGCTTTTTCATCTCAACGTCGCTTAAAGAACGGGATATATTACATACACTTCTTGTTCATCATTACTCTTCTGTCTAGTACACCTGATAAAATTTCGGGCAATATAACTCAGCATTTCATGCGGGAAGACCTTCGGGCGACTTGACCGGTTACCATTTCTGATATTTTATACCACAAATGTTCCTTTGCTTTGAATTCTGACCGCTGAAATGACTTGCTTTGTTGACCACAGTGAGGGAAAACAATATTCAAAAGTTTCTCATCTATTTACTTACAAACAATTGTTCGTTTTCTTATTTTTGATGGGTTATTCTGTAGTTTACTGTGCACAAAAAGCCACCATACTCTTTCGCACTATATTTCACTTCGATGGTTGCCAGGGTGTTGCTTCTACAAAGAGGATTAACTTCTTTACTAACTTTTCCTAGCTGAAAAAACTTGCGGGTGAATAAAATCTTTATCGCTTTAGGTGGAGATAGCAGAAACGCGAGCGAAAAGCGATCAGAAAATTACAGACAGGAAGCGTAAACATTCCGCGCTTGAGGAAGGATGTGATGATTATGAAGACGATTTCGAATGCGCAGACTGCGGAAGGCGAAGCCCAAACATGTTTATGTGTGACCAGTGTCACGCAACCACGTACTGCAATGAACTATGCCAAGAAAGAGACTGGGACAATCACCAAAAACACTGCATAGCACAAGTTTACTAAATATTTGAAAGGTTTCTTTTTTTAAAGACTGGTAGAATTAAGATAATTATTGTAATAATACTTAACTGTTTCTCTCATTTGAGATCGAAAATAGAAAACCACATGTCCTAAATGTTATTGAAAGAATGATATAAACAATTTTAATTTTCGGGTGAATATGTCCCTTCATTTATCATTATTTTCTGTTTTTGTTTTCTTTTTTTTGTGGGGGTGGGGGTGGGGGGGGGGGGGGGCGGACCTGATAACAAGTTTTCCCGCCCTCGGCGTGGTTGAACGTTCCCGCGCTTTGCAATCGCTCAATGCACCCTACTTTGTGTATGTGTCCACCGACTTGATACCGTTGTAGTCAACAAAGCGTTTTCATTCACGTGGCAAGCAACTATGCAAATTTCTTACGACAAAAGAAAGCGTTTGCAAAAAAAAAAGAGTTAAACTCATACACGACTGGCTTAGGACACCAACGTGGCCGGCGTTTAATTGTTTTGGGCATAAAAATGGCGGACATGAAGTAGTTTGAAAGGCTCTCAAACAAACCTACCTCTCTGGGCACTCGTCGGGCATCATTTCGGGTATTTTAGGAATGGTCCTTTTAGAGTACGGGTCCATTTTACGCTGTACCTCCTCAAGTTGGGCAACGGTTTCTTTCAACTGAAAAAAAAAAACGTCACAGCTCTTAGCGCATCAATCCTTATCTTTGCAATGGTTTGCAATTTTCAGTTCAAGAAAGGAAATTCAGTTTACAGGGTAGAGACTATATGTCTCCTTACCTCTTTAATAATCTTCACTTTCTTTTCTCGCAGCGCTAAGAAAGACTGGTTAAATTCAAACTTGTAGTGGTGAATCTGAAGAGACGAAATACATGATTAAGTTTCAAAAGAGGTACTTCAGTATTGCGATAAACATTTCACTTCAGTATCACCCACGACCAACTTTCGCCATTTTGTACCAAAACTATTTAATATATTGGTTTTCTGCGGTGCCGAATGGAATCACGGTTTTCAGTTTGGCTTCGTCTTTGCCATTTGTTTTGAGTTTGGGGATGTTTTGCAAAAATGTTCAAATGTTTACTATTTTGGGCTTAGTAAGGACATCACCCCTAGAATACTGATGCTACCTTCTTTAAGTGAAGTTTGACACAGTACAAACCTAGTTTCAAGTGGAACCTCGAAATAGCCGATTTAGCCCAATAATCCCGAGAATTCGAAACACGCTCGTAACATGATGAAAATCACGCGAAACATATGGTATCACAAGCATATTAGTAAGAAATTCCACAAGGCAGCATTTACCTGGTCTAGTAAGTTCAACAGCTGGATCCTTTTCTTTTCTGCATTCACTCTTTGACTTTCAGGAACAACGTAATCCTTAGCGGTTTTAAGTTTGTAGTCCCCGATATTTTCCCGCGCTTGTTTGATTGCCGCCACGTCTTTCGGATCCTGGTAACCTTCGTCTGGCTTGTTACGATATAATTCGTCCCACTAAAAAACAACAATAACAGAAAAGTCTTGAAGAAATTCATTTGGCTAAAAAGGCATCAAATAAATTTTAATCAGGTCTTAGACACAGCCTAAAAAGTTCAGCATTATAGTTGACGGTTTCAATGATTGCCAGCCATCTTTTCAAAACTAAAAAAACGACAAAGGTGTCAGAAGCATTAAATAGCCTCCTGTAAGTGAATCCTTATTGTTGTGTTGTAAATCTAAATCCAGACTCTAAATTCAATTGCACCAGTGATTGTACACAGTGTATCTTGATGACAAGCATTTGGACAAATGCATGTTTTCCCGCGCTTTCGATTGCACCATGTTCCTTTGAATTCTGATCAGTTGCTTCATTGCTCTATTCACAGTTGCTATGATTGGACGAAAGATAAACAGAATGAAGATGATAAACGCAGCGGAAATACTGTATGTTGATAACAATAACAATGCCTAACATTTGGACAGGCGCATGTTTTCCCTCGCTTTCGGTTGCACCATGTTCCTTTGAATTCTGATTGGTTCATTGCTTTATTCCCGGTTGCTATGATTGGACAAAAGACATACAGAATGAAGGTAAAGTACACTGCTGAAATACTATATGTTGATAACAGTGCCTAACATTTGGACACGCACATGTTTTCCCGCGCATTCGATTGCATGATGTTGCTTTGAATTCTGATTGGTTCATTGCTCTATTCATAGTTGCTATGATTGGGCAAAATACCTCAGCTTGTCTGGCAAGTCTCTTTTGTCTTCGCGCCTCAGCTTTTGCTAATGCATTCGCCACTTTACTACCCAGCTGGCCCTGTGAGGTCGGTGCTTGTTGCTGCTGTTGCTGGTTTAAAAGTATTTTTTCTTGAGTCTGACGTTTCTTCATCTACATAGAAAACAACAGCTTTTAAGAAAAATGACTATCCGTTTTTCACTCTATTACTCTGAAAAGTGACAAAAAATAAAGTAGGGATTTGGACATCGGTAAGCAAACGGCGAATCCACTCCACCTGGATAAAACTTTTTATAGAAGTATCTAGCTGTGGAACCGATTATTTCCCTAAGGGAGGAAATTCCAACTTTCACGATTTTCCACCAGGCAATACAGTTCCTTGTAAAAATAACTAATGCTCCAGACCGCATTTCCATTGGTTCTTGAATTGTCAAGACTTCACAGTTTCACTTAATTCAAAATAACAAATCAGGGGGCGGGTTTTACCCTAAATGAAAACCACGAAAAGATTCAAATTTTGCGTAACATCTACGACGGCGGTTATCAAGCTACAAGAAACAGGAAGATGGGAGGAGCCTGCAAACGAGTTTGACGTCATCCCTACCTGAGCTGCGTTTTTAGTACCACTTGTAAAGCTTTTTCTCCCCATTCCTCCCCCGTCCGGCCCTTCTCCATTCCCTTCCGCTTCCTGTAGTAGCTGGTGAAGATAATCTGGTTTGGACGCTCGGAAAGTGGCGACCAAATGGGACGTGAGAAAGGCGCGCAGGACGATGCGGTCACACTCGATTTCATCTTTGAATCTGTCGAGAGATAAAGAAAATTGTTTCTTGACTACGGCTGTCCTTTCTCTTTATAAAATACTTTGGTATTTCGAAATTTAAGTGAGAACAGAAATGAAACTTTAAAGTCAGTCGCATCATCTTCCGTGTTGCTGTTGAGTACAGTAACACTTATTAAGGAAACTGTCGAAATAAAGATCATTGAGACAGCGGATAATCTGAAGCCTGCATACAGACTGGGTTTGAACACGAGAATCCACACAAACTGTGAGAGCGTTGGCATTTTTGAAACCCAGAGAGGCTTAGAGCTGTACGATGCAAGCCTTGAATCTGGTTCCAACTGCAGGAGAACGCGAAATTGTATTAAGCGTGGGAAAACATAATTGTTTTATAAATCAGTCGCCGAGTTTGTTTCTTGATAAATATCTTCGGGAAGCTGTCACTTTCACGCAGGAGCGATCGCAAGGAGAAAAGCGTAGTTTCATTTAGGCAAGGACAGAATACTATTTGCAGCCAAACAAAGCCAAACACAGTTGCTCGACATTGCGCATGAGCAGACCATTATTTGTAGGCAGTTATTTGCAGGTCACGTGGTGGGCTCTCGGCAAATGAAAAGGAAGAAAAATTTCCATCGAATGATAATGACAGTTACGGAGCGCGTTAACTTTTATAAACAAAAGTAAACTCAATGACACTGAGCCCAGAAGAAAAACCTTATCGGTGTCAACGGCAAGAAGGCCTACGCAAGTCAACTTTTCAATGCTTAATTCTGTGATAAGCTGTGTGTGCAAGGGTAGTTCCGTAAGAGTAGGCAACCCCTTGCGGAATAAACAAGGGCGTACAATTTATACTTACCTTTTCTGTAGTTTTCGCAATCCAATTGAGTGTTTCTCAGCTTCCCACGCCATCTCTTTTCGAACGAGCGCAATCTGGAAATAAACAAGATAAATTTTAAACAACAACAATCAGTAATCAACGTTCCAATCATCTTGCTCACTAAGGTAACAAAATAAAAATAATAAGATACATTTCTACCTTATTTTCCACCTCCGCCTTTTGTTCTGTGATGAGATCGGGATCAATTTCAAACTCCTAGAAAATGACAGAAACCATAATGAAATCCGCCTTGCTTCAAAAATATACTAATCGCTTTTAATTTACTGACAAAAACGGAAAAATGACAAAAGCATACACAAACTATAAATTTTTATTCGGAAAACACCAAATAAAAATTTGTAGTTACAAAGAGATTTTGTTTTCTTGTTTTATTTAGTACGTAATTTAGGGATCAACCATTAGACTATTGAGGGGGGGAGGGGTATCGGTGATTTCGGAAAAATATCCCGAAGACTGGTTTCGCGAGGAAAAAATATCATGCACCACGCGTGGGAAAGGTGAGCACTGCATGACTCCGGCCCAAGCAGCTTCGAAGGAGACTAGTTTACGCACGACCTTCTATACATTGCCTCTAATTTGCGCGCGTAAATTTGCATGCCTACGCGACAGTGAAAATCCACCTTAGAGTCATGACCTGTTTCTTGAACATTGATTCTCAGAACTTACAGGAATTTGAATTACTTACGTCTTGCGTCAGTTGCACATGGGAAGGAAGCTTGTGATTCTTGACCATTAATTCCTTGAATGCTCGTCTTAGGTTTACTACCTTGCGACGGATATTCTGAAAAATAAGAGAACATGGTTCATTTGAGCTTGCTAAATCTAAACGATACTAAGTACAGGAGCTCAACCAAGAAAAATTTAACAAGAAAACTAATTTTTAGACATTTATATTAAAGCAAGAGACACAAACCGCAATGGGCTACATGAAAGAGTTCCACTGCAAGCAGGCTCACTGGTGTAAATTCGGGGAAATTTTTGGCGGGAGAGCCGCCATCCAGCGAGAAAAAGAGAGCAAACAAGTGAGGATTAAGTAGTGGGTGCACCATTTGCCCTTTTGCTCCACGTTCGCACTTTCCAAAACAATTGCGACTGCTGGTTCTAGACATTTTGTACAAACTAACAGCACAAGTCTTTTTTTTTTTCCGCAGTTGCTTTGTCATTCAGTGAGTAAATTGTGCAGTTAGCGACCCATGATAGTGCAACCAAACACGATTAGCAATGAAACTGTCATCTCTTTAGGTATAGATAAAAAGAAGACTATATGTTCACAGAATTTTATCACAGGAACGATTCGCGCGAGCCCTCGAAAAACATCACACTCGCAATATCAAAACCAAACACAACACAAAAAAACCAGCTGAAGTAATAACCTGTTTTTTCTCCTCGGCCAATTTGACCATTCGATCGTGTTCTGCTTTCTGTTTTTCAAGTTCGATGCTGTAGTGATTTGGATCATCGATATCATCGATCTTCTTGACAATCTCTTCACCCTCTTCGCCAATCAGTTTCTAAAAGGTCAGAAAGAAAAAAGCAAAATGTAAGCTTTACTTCTAACATGTTATTATACAAGAAATAAGATATAATTAATTTTGTTCTTAAAAAAGAAATGCTTCATCAAAAATAAAACTTATTTGACGAGAGTGACACCTTAAGGTGATGTTACACGGGACGATTCGCAACGACGACTTTTAGCGCAACATATCGTTGCCATGTTGAAACAATGCTGCAACCATTCAAGACAATATCACAACAGTGTTGTAACGCTGTACTGCGCTAAAAATCGTCGTTGCAAATTGTCCCGTGTAACATCAGCTTAAGAGAATTTGTATGAACAGTGGAAACTGCACCCAGATGGAGTGTCAAACATGAAAATAACTGCTCAAAATATGAAAAGAAGGTACAAACAACACAGCATATACAAAAGAAGGCACGGATGGACAAATTTGAAGAAGATTAAAACGGATGACATTTGTGGTTTTTGAAAACTTGTTAACCTAACAGTTCTTCAAAGTTCACTTTTGTTGTTTGTAACGATCCTCGGGAGACATATTTGTTTGACATGAAGTTGTGATTTTGTTTCTTCGCTAAAGTTAAGATCCGTTGCGAAGAAAGACGTGCAACTAGCAATACTAACAAATGAACTAGACAGGCGTGTCAAAGCCCCTTTTTGGGTTAATAGGGAGCTTAATTAAGAAATATCGACGGAGACGGTAACGAAAACGTCACTTAAAAAGTGAAGTCGCGCGGCTTTAAACTTTATCGCGCTTATCCCATCTCGTTCAATCTCGTTCAATTCGTCAAATGTTGGCAAAATTGGAGTTGAATTCTAAAAGACGGAGGGAGTTCCGAAAAATAAAAAGAAAGTCATTGTCTTATGTTTACGTCCTACACAAAACGTAAAATTAGGCATTTTCACGTCGTAGTCGCGCAGCAAAGAAATGCACATTTCTTTGTACATTTCTACGATGCACGTGCAAGTTGTTGTTTTGCCAATCTAAACCTATTGCTTTTTGCCGTTGCCGTTGCCGTCGTCGTTGCTTAAGCTTCCTAATCTTACCTTTGGAGAAGGAATGGACACTTTATGTGGAACTTTAAGTCCTTTTACAGCTTTATCCATGAACTTAAACACGAAGAAGTTGCCATCCATACCGGCAGTGAAGACGTACTTATCATCGAAACTCGTCTTGATATGTCGGACTGCGCCATGTTGATTGTCATGTACGTTGAATGCCCAGTAAGAGCTTAAATGTTCGAGGTCATTCCTTCCGTCCAAAGGGTGAATTCGGACCATGCCATTTTCCATTCCAAAAAGGAGGAATTTACCTGAATGACTGAAACAAAAAGCAAAATAAAGTCATCGAGGCTGGGTAATAAATCCTCTGTTAAGCAGCTGGAGAGAAGGAGATAAGGGGTAACGCGTTGAGTTTTCGGGGGGAAGAAGAGATAGAAGATGCTTTCTAAATGAGTTAAAAAAAGAAAAAAACAGAACAGAAGACTTATCAGCTTGAAGTTAATACAAAACAACTACTTCTTTAATTTCGGTTTCAATGTGTTTTAAAAGCACATAGGACTTATTGAAGATACCGTTTTTAAAATTTTCCTCTATGGGTGCCACCGCTTTTGTACATAGTCATCCAAGCCAAGCGATGGTCTATCTGTTTGCGGGGCAAAGGCGGTAGCTTCTTCCTCAGCTATTTTAAGGCCCTGAGTGTAGGTCTGGTCCTAAGAATCTAGTCTGCGACCTCCTGCTGTGTAGGGCAACGCTCTACCAAATAAACTAACGCTTCTACAGTTATATGATTGTTTGGTAAATTAGCGCTTGATTATGTCGACAATCAATGAGCATAGCGCTATAAAATCAAAGCAATCACAAAATCACTCCTGGCGCAATGCTAAACTTTTTCATCTACTCACCTAAAACAAACAGATCTGATTGGTTTATCGTCACTTCCGTCCACGGGTATGGACCTGATTGGTTCGTCTCTTGTGTCTTCTTGTCCTTCCGCGGGAGCGGGCTTTTTGCCTTCATCAAACTCACATTCATAGAGGTACCCTGCATCCCAACCACCCTGAAATAAAATGCAAAAACACAACGATCAGAGTAACTTCAAAACAGGCTGCTTAAATCAGTGACTTTTTTTTACCTCTGCGTCCTGCGTCCCGCAAAATAATTCATGACATGAGTTCCGTAGAACGCAAAGATCGATTGATCAATCTGAACACGTGTATTTGTAGAAATATACCGTTCGTGTAATTTCTGTGGCAGCTATTATGGCTGTTGTTTAACGATGCATATTTCTTTTAACCTTTGTTGCGCTTCAAAATAGAAGGACTATATTTTAATTTCAGTATACAGTAATAAAGCATTTTGGAGTCTGTCCTCAGATCAACTGTTTGGTTACATAAAGACCCAAGAAGTTTCAACTTCAAATGCGTTTTTATTTTTACTGGGACTCGCTGGTTCTGGAATGGGACTCACGATTTTTCACAGGATGAGCCTAGGACGTAAGTAAAAGATTATTACATATAATGGAAACACCCTGGTGAGATGGGATTCCAGATTTCCTTTGGAACTATTTGTAACAAAATCACTGTTAAATGGTGGGGAAGAAACGATGGAGCGAAGACTAGTCCTACGCCGTCTGTCTCTCTTCCCTCTCTCAACTCCTTCTCTTTTGAACATCAAATAAGTCTTATAAATCAGTCATCAAAAACCGGAAACAAAAGTATTTCTGATGTTTTGATAGCATTTTCTTCTTCTTTTTATAATATTATCGTACTGTGGGTGCACACGCATGATGGAACGATGCTTCCATTTTCATTTTCCGGGGAAAAGTGCTCAAAAATGATGCAATAAATAACTTGATCTGAGAAAACGCCGTTGCATAGGCTAAACATGGGAGTTGCACTTCCCTGGTTATCGGCTCCTGTGGCTGTACATTGAACAAACATCCTTCTAAAAAACATACCATAGACACCCAGAATTTGTCTTTCTTGCCATAATAAAATCCTTTGATGATTTCTCCTGGTTCGCGGTGTTGTTCTTCCTCGGTTTCCTCGCCTTCTGTCTGTTCCTCCTCATCTCCTTCACCTTCCTTCTTTCCTTCTTCCTCTTGTTCCTCTTCATCTTCTAAGCCTCGCGCCCGCCGCCGGGCTCGCTCTTCTTCCTTTTTCTTGCGCTTTTCTTCTTCTTCCTTGGCCTTTCGGCCTTCTTCTTCAGCTTTCTGAAGATTAACAAATGTCGAGGTCGGGTTTGATCAAACATTCTTTGCACTTGTTTTTACATTATGAAGTCCGCATTAAAATCTGTTTACCTCAAGAAAATAGACAAATGCCAGAATTATGAACTCAAATAGTCCAGTGGACTCTCTCTCTCTCTCTCTCTCTCTCTCTCTTGCATACAAGAAGGACAACTTGGAAAAACGGATATCTAAAATTGGGCTTCCTTTACGCCCCTTCATTTGACCCTCTATAGACGGACATCACCGTTAGACAGACTTGATACTGGCTCCAAAGGTGTGCGCCCGTCTTAGGGAGCGTTGACTGCAGAAGCACTCATTCTTGGAAAACGTTCAGTCACGCTTTTTAGTACGTGACAATTGTAGGGTTGATTACTAACAGCTACTCAGGAAGTGATCTCGCACTACGCCCTCTTCCGCGCCGCTACTTTTAATGTCACTGTCTTTAACTACAACGCTTACCCTGAGTTTATCCTTGACGCTTGTGAAGTGGTACTCCTTGATCTTAAGATTTGTCAGGGGGAGGTGGTAAGTCTTACTTGTGTCATATTTACCAGGCACGGGAGCCTCGACATGAAGTACGGTTCCATCTTTACAGCTGACGAGTATGCCCTTCGGAACCTGGTGACGAAAGTATAAGGCATTCACCACTTAAGAGAAGGGAAGAGAACTGGAGCCGAAATGCACCACGCAATCGTTTCTGGGATCGTTGGGGACGCGCCAGTCCGTAGTAACAGTCCCAGAAGTCTTTGCGAAAGTAAATTCGGGCCAGTTTCCCTCTCATTTCTAGAATAGCAAATTACCACGTTCAAATCTGCGTTATCTGTCTGCGTTAAAATACTTTTTGTTCAATCTATAGGACAAACATTATAGAGATATATACTCCACCACGAAAGATCGAGATAATTCACCTTTCCTTTCTTTTCCGACCATTCCATGGCAACAACCGGGGAGGCAGTTTCAATGAAACCAACGGGTTTGTAAGTATCACCAACGGTGAAGAAGAAAACTGTACAGTCATCGCTCTGAAAAGAATAACGTCTCCATTTCAGTGGAAAAAAAAACAGAGCCCTGGAAGACAGTAACATTACTTCATTGTTACTTAACTAGTACTCTTTTTGTTGGAAAACCAAGATTTAAAGCAATGTCCAAACCAAATATATGTCAGATTTACAATTTTCGTCCAAGCATGAACAAAGAAATAATACATACATACTTTATTGCAACTCCCTAAAGAGGGTTTTTCAGTTACAAGGTTACTAATCAACTAATCAACTAAAATTGCTCAATAAATTACCAAACACTTAAGATAATAAATATACGTTAAAAAAAGTGAGATACAATAGATCATTCACTATTTACAAATTCATAGATTGATCAGAAAAAAGTAGGTTAACAATTTTTTTCCTAAAAACTCTGACAGAATCTGAAGATTTAACATTGTCTCTTAGGTTATTCCAGAGCTTAGCGCCGCGGTAGGTGAAGGACCGCTGACCAGTGGTTAGGCGGCACCTTGGAATGTTCAGTTGATCATCGAAAACGACTTCTGGTGTGGAGGAATTCCTAAACTGATAAATATCGTTTAGATTCGCGTGGACATAACCTGAGAAGAAAACTTGAACATACCCAAAGACACGCGAAATATTTCCGAGGGCGTCCAAATATTTCGTCCAATGTTCTAACGTTCTCCCCCCAAAATAAAATTTTACATCAGAGTACAAAGATTTTTTTTTACTTCTATTTACATTTTGCTCAGAGGCGTGTGAGTAAATAAGAGATTTACTGTTCAGTTTTTTTTCTTTTGCTTCTTAAACAGTCTAAAATTACCCCGGTAGCCAGAAGTTCGCCTTGCTCATCAATAGCCATAACGTTGACTGCTTTTGTGTGAGGTTTGAAGACTTGTTCGAGATTAAGCTCAAACTTCTGCTTGGACTTTTTAGTCCGAAGCCGTGATGGATCAACCTTGTTTAACGCCAGTAGGCGAACCACACCATCAGCAAAACCAGCCAAGAGTTTGGTACCTGTTGTTTCAACCTGAAATACAGGATAAGCAATAGTTCTTTTTAGCTTGTACGTCTGTTTTGCTATAGAAGGTCATGTAATGACACTCTTATAAGAGAACCGTTTCCTTAAGATTTCGTCTTATTCAAATGCATACATATACATGTATGTACGCAAAATTTATTGTCTGCAAACAAACTATCTATTCGCGGGATATCGTGAGAAGTCACGCGCAACGCGAAAGAAGACGTGGAGCGAGATGCAGTGAAAGAAAGGAGAGCTCTCTTTGCTCCGCCCCTCGCAGCTTTGCCACTCACACGCGCGTTCTCTCGCCACTCCAAACGGACTGAGCTAGAGATTAGGATTGCGGGCTCGCAATAAGACGGACGTTTCTCCAAGACGGACGTACAGTGTTGTTCCTAAGGCTGTCACCCCCGGGGGGGGCACTGCCATATATGGGTTATATGGGTATGTGCTGCTGTGAAGGGTATGGTTTTCAAGCAGTTTACTCTGGGATAGGGTATATAAATCAGAGAGTTTAGGTCTAGAATAGGGTATCATTCTCCAGGAAACTGATCAATTGGTTGAAAATTTTAGTCTAGACTAGGAAAACCGGGAATTGCCACTCAAAAATACGAAAAAATCAAATTGGTTTTGATTTGGCTGGACTGTGTTTGTGACCTCAGTAGCCTCCCCGCAGACGTCCTGTGGGATTTGTTTTTGTTCGTCACGCATTCATTTCTCCCCAGGGAGAAATGAATGCGTGACGAACAAAAACAAACCTCACAGGACGTCTGCGGGGAGGCTATGACCTCAGTAGTTTCTGGAAAACAGCTACTCTGGGATAGTAGGGGGGATTTTGGGAGTTTACCCTAGTATAGGGTAGCAAAATTCAGTTGAACGAGCTATGGTATAGGCTAAGGGTTCCAGGGTCCCAGCGGCACATCCCTACCAAAAAGTCCTAAAGTACCCCGCCCCCCCGGGGGGCTTTCCGTCTTATATACAGGGAGTTGTGTGTATTTGAGAGGTTTTATGAATTAATCATAATAATAGCAAGAAGAATCACGACTGGCTTCCTCTTAACATGTATGGTATTCTACTTCATGTTCTTCTTCCCTCTTCCGGTTGAGTTAGCTTTACACTTACGTCTTTAGGTGCCCATAACAAGCTCGAGCCACCTGAGTTGTACTTTGCCTGACACATAGGAGTCTTGGAAACATAGTCATACACTCGCACGGTATCTGCCACATAAAATAACAGTACATGTTAGTAATAACTAAAGTAAATGTCTTGTAATTTGTTTACCCAACGGGAACGAAACTCTTAGAAGTTAAAAGAACTCGTTTGAATGTGTAAGCTCGTTCCAGATCGAATTATAAGTTGGAAGTGTTGGTTTTTGAGGAGTGTGGGAAAACTGGAGTACCCAAAAAAAAAACTCTTACAGCAAGGGAGAGAACCAACAACAAACTCAACTCACATATACCTATAATGTTCACACCAGGATTTGGATCCAGGCGAATGCTCGACAACGAGCATGCTATATCGGTACGTGCTGCGCTGCTATGTAGGGAATGGTTTTCGTTTAGTATAGTCTCGTTAAAAACAAATTTAAAGTTGCCCAGAATTATAAGGACAGAGCTCACTTACGTTCAGTGCTGCAATCTGAAAGCTGAAAGACTGGTTCACCTTGACGTCTTTCGAAAACAAACTTAAGCGAATTGTAGTTTGTAAATTGTAATGGACAATCTTTAGCAATTCCTTCGCTAGTTTATCTTGAAATTTTCCGCTTATGAATAATACCTGAAAAAGCTCTGGAAAGACAAGGATTCCAGGGTCCCACCAGCACATCCTCGCCCAAAAGTTCCTAAAGTAGCCCCCTCTGGAAAGATACCAATGTCTGTTTTTCATTAGTTACTTACGATCTACTCCTGTTGTGGCCACAAAATGTGCTACAGGTGAAGTATCCAGTCCAGTGATTGGTCCTGCATGATATGAGTACATCCTCTCAGGGGCATGGCTCTGTGGCAAAGAAGAAAAGATGGTAAGATTTTCAATTGAAGGCAGTAAGTAGTAAACTAATACAGTGGAACCTGATTTTATGATTGTTGATTTAACAATATTCCTGATTTAACAACCAACATTCTGTGACCCATCTTAAGTTACAGTAAATTGTATGGAGCAGAATCTCAATGTAATGACAATCAGTTCAATGATATTCTATCAACCCAAGCATAAAGTTTTTAAAATTACAACTACAATTAAACCTCATGAGCGATTGGAAATGAACAATGAACTGTGAATAGTGCAGCATTTAAACATGGAACAGTATGTTGGATAGCTAAGTTTTAGTTAGAACCTCCCTCATGGTTGGTGGGTTTTGATCCAAAGCACTGTTGCCATATCTACTGCTATTTTCAAGTATAAAATTAATGTACATATTGTACACTGCAACATATACAGGGTATTGGTATAACTACCAGTATCAATATATCCAGTTAACAGTCAAGCCAGGTAAAGCATACCCCCCCCCCCCCCCAAGATACCATTAATAAATTGATTATTTGAAAAATGAATCCATTAGTCATTGTCACATTCATATCTGCATAGTCCTGCATGCATAATGAGCAGTGAATTTTTTAAAACAACTTCAACCTTGGGTTGGATAGAATTGCTATGAAGGCATTTACATCAAATTCAAGAAAAAAGAGGTGGTAGAAATTTATACTACTTACAGTGTGTGTAAATGACAGATCCAGTTTCCAAATACCACCAGCTGCATCCTGAAACAAATTTAAACAATGTGACATGAGCACATTTTTTGGAAAAATTTACATGGAAATGTTGTATTTACACATATTTACTACTTACAAATTGAAAGAGATCAAGAAAGGATGACTATCTACTGCAGTGTTCTCCCTAAATTTTAGCTCAGCAGGTAAGAGGCCATTTAAAGCTGATAAGGCAATCTACACTTTCCTGGGGTGGGTGGGGGGGTGGTTAATGGAGTAAGCTAAGTTCTCTGAAACATTATTCCCTCATTTTAAGACCTATGTTACGCAAATCGGCCATTGTTATGTTTAGAAAACAATTCAAAACATTTGATTCCAATTATTGTCTTCAATGTTCTCTTTCCAAAATGTGTGGCCTATAGAAAGAAGTGCTGTGTACACTTTAGTACTTTTCCATATATTCATTCATCTCCTTGATCAGATCGGATCACAACTTACAGGCGGTAAGAAGTGTTGCTTCAAGTGGTAAATTTTACCGGTTACCACCTGATAAGGAGAACACTGCTACTGGTGGATGTCTTGACTCATACATACATTCATGACTATATGTCAATAAGATGATCCGATACATACCTGAGCATACCAGATGGGAGCTTCAGTGTTAACAGCTTTTACCATTGACATGAGTTTCACATCAGTACCAACCTGCATACAATCAAACATTCTCACCATTTTACTGCAGCTCAATTGTCATGGCATAGATTTGATTGGTTGACTGGCTTGCAATGTACCGGTACCTTGTTTGGGATGTTGCATGAAACAGTCATGAAAACAGGACTCCCAGGCCTATGGAATGTACTACCTTATATGGCCTACACAGGGATGCTCTGCTGGACAGGGTATGGTTTTTGTCCTCTCTGTCCTAAACACAGTATATAATTTCATGTTCTTCTGTAGGGAATATAGTCTGTCCTGATTATGAAAAGGGTGTTGCCTGCACAGTTGATTTAATTGATTAGCTTGATAGTATTAGTATACAAAAGCAGTGAGTATAACTTAAATTTGATGCCTTTAAAACAAGAAGGTGTCCATTCTCTCCTTCGTCCTAAACAGAGTAATAAAATTGAGGGTGATGTCCCAAACAGGGTATGTATTTTAGAATTTTCTTGTCCTAAACAGGGTCGGGGTTTCAAACCCTCCTGGCTCACCTATACCCAAATATTGGTTAAGTATACCCCCAGGCTTAAAGGGTTTCAGGTTGACTGAATCCTCACCTTAAGCTCATACATTGGGTCCATTTCAAAAAGCTGTCCCTCCTCAGTAGTATCTGCATTGTCAATACTCTCAAAGTCCCAAACTTTCACAAAACCATCGGCACCAATCGTCATGAGTTCTCCCTCATCCATGAAGAACTGCTCTATCATGCCAACATGACAAGGCTTTCTGCCTTTCTTGGAAATCTCCACCTTAATTAAACCACCATCCCAGAGCAGCATGTTACCCCATTCTGAGCCAGAGAGCACTTTACCATCGGGAAGTTCAACAAAGCCTGTGTGTCACAAATATCATACATTATGTTGAACAAACGTGAAGCATACACACAAATGTTTCACTACTTACCGATGGGGACTCGCCGATGAGAGAAAGCATGTACTGAACTGGTCAAGAAATAGGCCTATTTTGGTGAGGTGACAATGTTAATATAAGAAGAATGTGGTATTCTGGCCCAACAGTGTGTGGGAGCTTAAGATCGAAGCTTTGTACATCTCACCTGAGTATGTCCCACCTCACCCCTGAGTTCACTCTTACCAACCCTTGACTGGGTTTACAAAAAAATCAACACCCTTACTAGAGGGTTCAAAATATCCCCCAACCCCTAGTGGGTCAGTATAAACAATAGTAATAAAAGTGTTCTTGAAATGTAGATTTTGCGTCTTTTTTCCACAAATTGGGCTATACAGAGCTCTTGATCTTATGTTTTCATCTTCCATAGAGTGACACTTCTCACACTTTAATACTTTACGTCTCCATTCCCTACCCACCCCCCCCCTCCCAAAAAACTCTACCCTGTAAAAGAAGTGGTATAAAAGACACCAACCTTCTATATCAGACAGCTCCTTTGCACCAAACTTTCCAATCTGTCCTTGTAACTTCAGCCCAGTGAAGGTGTTTGCCATTGTCCAGAATCTGATGAGAAAAAAGTGTGTAAATCAAAACCTCTTTTCAGTGGCTTGGATAAATATCCACAGTACTGCTTCCTTAGACAATTCACTTGCCCTATATTGACTCTCCATGTATATGACATAAATAAATTAGAAATGATACGTTGTGGGAGGGTAAAAATGATTTCAAGCAAGTTTTCCTTTACTTATTTTTTTTCCTTGTCCAAGTTTAAAAAAAGGCTTAAAACAAAAAAACAAACAAACAAAGAATGCCATAATCCTCCTAGGAGTAGTTCAACCAGTGGAAAGTAGTCCATTTTTTCCAATTGTTGATGCTGCAGAAATTAGCTAAACCTAATGAAAGCTAGCCCCTGCCAGGGGTGTTGAGTATACTGAAAGAGGAAAATATGGAGATTAGACTGTTAGCAGTTCCTGGTCATGTTACATCACATCAAAAAGTGAATGATGGAGGTTAAGGGACAGTAACAGCATAATAAAAGTTTGGAAGGATGAAATACCATGGGGGGTGGAGGGGGGGAGTATAAGTCAAACCTATGCCCTTTTGCAGGCTAAACTCTAGAGCAGCATATGAGCATATATGAAAGTACCCCTCCACAACAAAGCAAAGGGGGGAGCTACACACCTAATATGGCCAGAACCACTAGTACACAAATGGCCCTCATCTTCAGGGGAAAACGCCACTTTATAAACATCCTGTGAGAAGGCTTTGGACCGCAGGATGACCTGCTCATTTTTCCAGTCCCACACTGTTAGCATGTAATCTGGTGCACTACCAACAGACGCAAGCTTGTCGCCCTTTGGTGAAAAGTCAAGATGAGCGTAAGCTTCTTCAGTCCCATCACGAAGGATGCGGTGAAGCTTAAGTGATGGATACTCAAATATGTTGACGTTTGGTTTTATGCCTTTTTCTGCCACTGCAAAATATTTCCTGCTTGGATGAACCTGTCAAAAATGCCAGACAAACACTCAAGTAACAGTATATAATGTGGGAGATAAAAAGCACTGCCAAAATTAATGATTATGCTACAGAAAACTTCAAAACATTAAAATAACTGTTATAAGTTGTTACAACTTCTGCAGCTGTGTTATTTATGACCCATTACTAGGTATTTTTCTATTGTACTTTCCTTGCAATTTTGTTAAGACACAAGGCACAAAAGAATTGCATAGTATAACAATATCTGAAATTGTAGACATTACAAGAAATGTTCACTTTCTTTGCTTTGTTTTCATTTTGTTTTTGTTCATGTTTAATTTTTTTTCCGGTATGCCCTTAAATATTGGCACTTAGGTACCTTATATGCTTCAGGGGGCAGTACCACAAATACCTATACTGGTAATGTGCTGCCAAGAAATTTCCTCAAACAGGGTATAATTTTTCAAGAGATAGAAAAGGTTCAAATATCTTACAACAGCACAACAAAATTATAGTGAAAGCAGTTTAGTTTGAGAAAAATTGCCTTGTATAATAGGTCCTTGAACCAGTAATACGGTTTAAGTGTTAAAAATTAAGCACTTACAGCAACAGCTCCAATCCCTCCACCACCTGTTGTGCGAATGTGAGTTTGTTCCTGAGTCTTGAGATTGAAAATTTCTACTGTGTTTCCAGCAGAGAACAAAACACAACTCTCGTCCAAGACATGAAGGTTTGACCTCTTTGTACACTCGTAACCAAAAGAGTGGCTAGTGGAGGGAAAAGAGTCAAGGCACACTCACTTAATCAATGATCCTTATTAACTATAAAAGAGCTTAGATGAGTTGAGCTAGAAAACCAGTGTTAAAAATTCCTTCTCAAAAATTAAGGTAAACGGTAAGAAAATGGTCAAGCTCCTAATTATTTAATTGATTTAATTACTATCCAGGTACTCTCTAAGGTCAAGTGAGTCTATATTCCTCGAGTAACCCCCTTCAGCAATTTGCAACATAAAGACATTGGACACTTTCACAACTGCTGTTAAAACTCATTTTTGTTTAACTTAGCTTTTAAATAGATTTCATTGTTGGCGTTTATTGTAGTTTTTAATAATTTCTTATGCTCTAGTCACTTTTAACATAAATTTAATGTAACAATATTGTAAAGTGCAACCGAATATATTTGTATAGAGGTTTGGGTTTTATAAATGTAAAATATTATTATTACAATAAAAAATTCATACAAAATAACAGATTAGCAAGGAACAGGAAATGGCAGTAATAGGTGGAAAGTCATATAAAGGATACTGAAATGACAATAGCTGTAGAGGGATGCCTTCTGTTGAAAAAGCTGTTGAAACCAGACCATCAAAATCATAATAGAAATCATCCGGAAGAATTCTTTCTGCCTCTTCTTCCACTCCTCCTTCACCTAGTAAAGGGTGAATTACATATGTTACAGTTGTATTTTCACAGACACCCCTATATAAATACACAACATTAATCAATGGACACTAACCCTCTGTACTAGCATTTTCTCTTTACAAACATTTTGAGACCCCAACCCTGCCCCCTCCCCCACACATCCTGCCCATCAAAAAGCAGACATGGAGACCTTAACATCATCTGAAGAGGCTTAAAGAACCTCTCTTGAGTGAGTCTTAGAAGAGATTAAACACAGTATCACATAAGCAGTGGTGGATCCAGACCTTCACTCAAGAGGGAGGGGGGGGAGGTCACCCAGACCCTGAGAAAAGGGGGAGGGTAGCCCAGTCTCAAAAAAATACATAAGAGTAAGCTTGGATGTATGCAAGTGATTACTAGAGTCAACACAATATTATTTTGATGTGACACCAAACAGGGAGTTAGCCTGTACCAGAGACGAAACTTAAAGTCTGGAAATCTGTGATCAAGCATCAAAACCCTTGTTCTGGCCGCCTCCTATGTACTAGGATTTGTGGATGCGCCATGATTGGCCTCATAAAAAGCCATTGTTGAATTTCCAATCAAGTTAAAGAGATATTCAAAAAGCACTTGTGGAATCCTTTGGGCACCAACACGAAGGATCTCAGCACTGCTTGGCAGACATTACTAACCAGGATTAGATATGTCTGCAACACAGGCTAACAGAATTAAGCAAAAGTGTAGAAATGGTAAGGGAAGTCACCTATAAGTAATTAAGCCCCCTTGAATTTCCCTTGAATTTCTTCTAAATGTTGTAGGCCATCCACAGGAAGCCTGTACACAATTCTACCTTGAATGGCCTCAGTTGTTCAAAGGCTGGATGGCACTATCCACTGGATAAATCTCTGTCCAGTGGATAGTGCAATTCTATTAGTTTCTCCAACACTTATCCGCTGGCTGGTGATTTATTTGGTGGATAGCGCTATCAAATGTTTGAACAACTGGACCCTCGACATTAATATGGTACACAGTCAATCGTCATTATTAGCGTGACCACCACAAAAAATTATTTTATTTTACTTGACTGATTTCAGCACATAAATATTACTCTTGATAATTATATACCATATCTTAACTGAGTACTATAAATTTCTTACCTGGGGCACTTTGTGTTGGTTTTGATTGGTTTGGTTCCTCAACAGCTTTCTCTGTTTCCTCAGCAGTGTCACCTTCATCGTCCTCACCCTCCTCTCTCTGTCCTGCACTCTCCTTCTTTACTTTCTTCTTCTTCTTTTCACCACCTTCTTCTTCCTTTCCCTCAGTTTTATCTGCCTCAGTGTCACTCTTTTCACCTTCAGCCCTTTGTTTAACAGAGGCATCATCCTCTTTGTCATCTTTTTTACCACCTCCATCAGCTGCTTCTGTCTCTGCTTTTTCTTTATTATTTTCAGCATCCCTAGCTTCATCAGATCCCTGCATCTCAACAGACTGAGAGGTCTTTTGGTCTATAGTAGCTGTATCAGCACTAGATCCGTCTTTCCCACCAGACGTAGCTGTCCCTCCTTTGCCATCAGGAATATTCTTATCTTTTGAACTATTTTCTCCCTGCGAAGACTGTGGCACATTTTTTGTCTCACTAGATTCTGGATCACCTTGGCCAGCTTGTTCAGAACTACTTGCCTTTTCTTTATCAATCTCAGTACCCTCAGGTTGTTTGCCTTCAGCTATAGCATTTTCACCAGCTTCCATGCCTACACGATCCTGTTTTTTATTAGAGAGAGAATCAGATCCCTTTTTAGAGTCAGTAACAGTAGCTGAAGAGTCTGACCCTTCATTCATAGGAGGTGACACTTCATCACTTATTTTATCATCATCTCCTCCTCTTTGCTCTGACGCAACGCAATTATTCTCATCACTTAACACTTGTGCGAATGTGTCACCAGGGGATTTTTCATTTACATTTAAATTTGATGTATCACCATGGGGTTCCTTCCCTCGCTCAACTGAATCAGCACCTGTTGTTTGTGATCCACCCTCAATTATATTACTTGAAGAAGTTGCCTGCTCACTTATCGAGTCATTTTCTTTAACTACCTCCTTATTTGTGTCTGATTGAGGAAGACTGACTTCACTTTGAAATGGTTTGTCACCCACTGAAGTACCATCATTCCCCATGTTTGTTTCTCCAGCAACTCCTCCAGAGGATACATCTTGTCTGACAGCTCCCACTTCGCTGCTTGTAGCCTCTCTCTTACTTCCTGACTGAGGTCTAGACCTGGTACGTGCACCAGATCCTGGTCTACTACTGGTATGAACTTCATGACTTGGGCCCTTAGACCCAGATCGTGATCCTGGTCTAGACCTGTTGCGATCACTTGAACCGGGTCTACTGCTTGGTTTCTGATCAGTTCTCTCCCCTTTACTAGCTCCCTTGGAGCCTGAACCCGGTCTTGCCCCACTTGATCCGGGTCTAGACCCAATCGATGTTCTCTCTTGCCCCTGTGAGCTTGAAGGCCTTGAATCCTTCCTAACTGCATCAGTGACACTCTCTTTTGAGTGTCCGTCTTGCATTACAGAGGCATCTTGTTCCTCTATACTTTGATTCTTGATCTCGCCGCTTGTGTCACCATCTTTGTTCGCATTCAGATCATCAAAATTTTGTTCGCTTGTAGTAATGGGTACGTTTTCAGTTGAAGAATCCCCAGCAATGTCTTCAATTTTCGCTGAATTGAACTCCTCACCAAAACCTCCTCTTTCCCTAGTTTCGTGGACATTTGAATCAGCACCGTTTTGATCAGAAACGGCTAAATTAGTTTCCTTGCTCGGAATATCGGATATTTCAAGGCCATTTCCTTGCTTATCGCTGGTATCAATCTCCTCTTGTGCATTCTCGTCGTTTTGATCCTGGTGGCGGGCTTCTTCATTTTTCGCGCCCTCGTTCTCGTAATCAGCATCCTCAAGCTGCAATCGCCTTAGAGCTTCAGCTTTAAGTTTATGAGTGGCATCCTTTAACGAAGAAACTTTTGAACTGTCACCTCTCTCTTCGTCTTGCGAACCTTGGTTGGAATCGCTGGCTTCGGCTTTGTCCGACATTTTGAAAACCTCATCACCATGGTGACACGTTTATTTAGATTTTCACAAAGATATGACTTCCTTACAACTCTGTAAGTGAGTTTATTTGTGCTTGACCTCCAATAACACTTTCTCTAAGACTTTTTATTTCGTATACAGTACCTCAAACTATTTGGTGTTAGCTATAAAGTTGCTTAAAATATAAGTATCGCAACTTGCTTTGTAGGCGCGGATCGCATTCAGAAAAGAAAGAAAAATGTCACCGCGAAAAAAAACTTTCTCGTGAGGCGTTTAATACAACCAAAACATGGCATGAACAGTTAATTTTTTTTTCTGTTGACAATACTCTTGGATTTAACGTCAACATAAAATGTAAGCATATCTATTCCTGAAAATCTGTACTACGAACAGCAGGGGTTTGTTGTATGTAAAAAAAGCGTTAATATTTTCCACCAGATAATCCAATTTGAAGGAGCCCATGGACTCCTGGATTTAATATGACACAATTATTTAATAACAATACAACACAATTAAGCTTAGCTTCTCTGCGGCTCAGTTACTCACGGGTTTATAAAGATGGCCGGCCAACTGTTTTATAAGTTCTCACCTTTTAATTTTCCACACGATCAGACAATGAGTCTTTGCTCTCCACGGTTCTCGACTCGGTAGTGAATTGTAGAATATACAGTAGTTTATTTTTTCTTTTAGGTAGCGAAACTAAGACAACTCAGACTTAAGCCCAGAGCAAAAGTATCCAATCAAAGTATGGTTTTCACCGACTACCGCAGAGTCGTCAGCAGTTTTTTTATGCAGCTGCTACTGAAAACTGCACGCGCGTGACAATTGAGCATTTATGTCGTAATAAGAAGATCAGAAGAAGATACTTTACTCGTGAAGACAGTATGACTCTTATTATTATTTAAACATATAAAGCTTAGAAAAAATCTTCCTTCTGCTAGTTCTCAATTCATAGAGAAGCCTTGGTAACTATTTTTTATTCTTGATTTATGTCTATAGGCCAGTTTGTGACAAAAATTAAAAATTAAGGCAGATTAACTTGCAGTTTCTCCCAACCATCAATGAAGTCACGCAAAATTACCTGTTATCAACAAAACCTTTTCTCCGTCCAAACTGCGTGGAAGGATAAAGCAAGATTACTGACTGATATATCCTTTTTTTTTTTTACAGCTATCTCTGCCACAGATTTGACACCAATGCATTTTTATTCTTAAGTCTTTTTCTGTCTGTGTGGCTGACAGAAAATGACAACGTTTATTGATTTTATTTATAATTACAAGTTAACATATAAATATTAAAATTCTCCGATTTCTTAAGGGGACTTTGGTTACAATCCTAGCCCAATGATATGGCTAATTATGAAACTGAGTGTCATAAGGAAATTGAAATTAAAATGTCAAGGAAATCAAGATGCGCTAAGTACCTTTTGTTCCACTTTCGCACATTGTAAATTGCATTTTTCACTTCGCGGCTGATCTCTCAATCTTTTCCAACTCTGACTAGCCGCGATCTCATCACCAGCTCAGGAAAAATACCACCAATTTCTACCAAGAAAACTTGCTAGTCAGAGAATTAAGGCGGTGAAGGAAAGGTGCTGTTGTTGTTGTTTGGAAGATACTTTTAATTTTTCTATCGATTTCAATAAGCTTTACTGCGATCCTCTTCACCCTACTGGATGAAATTTAACTGCTGCACTAACTTGTATTAAAGCCGCATTTTTTACGAAAGAATAAAAACTACTTTAATAGAAAATACTACGCTCTTCACGCTTACGTGGATTTCCTGACTGAATCAAAAATAAACTTTTCGCGATGATAACCCGGCCTAAATGTCAGTTCCGGTCCTGAAAGGATCAATCGAGCATCTTCAGTAGTAGAAAAAGAGTTTCATTCATTCCAAAATGATCGCCTTTTCATTCGATTCCCATGGATTCTCCTCATGCCCCTCGCCATTTGCTGAGATTCCAAGTGAGATTACTGAATTGTAACTCTCAATGTTGCTCATGGCATCCAGGACAAAGCTCTATGTATCCCTCAAAAGAGGAATGTGATAGGATCATTTTTCTTAGTCTAGCTGTGAATAATCTCTTTGCCAAAGAACACAGTGCAACAAAGAACATAATAGTGGGTTCTCGTATAGAGGGGCGCGCGGAAAAATTGACTAGTTTTAAACTCCAGCACAAGTAAATTTAGCCTGTTCCAAGCCTTTAGATAGTAGAGCGCGTTATTCAGATGGTGGGGAGCGAGTTGAATCGCGCGGGGAAAACGTGGGAGAAAAAACGAGGGGAGACCCTTTTCCCTCAACATTCTCTTCTCGCTCTTTTTTTCCCTCGTCAATTTTTTGAGCACGGGCTCTGAACGCCTGGAGTGAGGCTGAGGTAAATTGAGCATTAAAAATATCTTGAGTAGTGCCGAATCCTTTAGGGCACTCAAAGGCGGCCCAAACTCTGTGGGAGTTCGATGTACTTTGAATTTTTAAGAGAATGTAAACACAATGAAAATAAACAAAATACGTCCTAAATTTTATTTTTTGACAAAAATAGAAATAGAAACATGTGACTTATCTTGTGTTTTTGTTTTGTTTTTTACTGTCTCTTCGCCTCTAGAGCCATTTGGAAGCCGTTTTATCGACTTTTAAGATTTTGACAGGGGCACCTAACGTCAATTTTCGGAAAATATCTGTTCGGAAGACGATTTGAGATCTAGAATTTTCGGAACATTTGTTGTAAAATTTCTTGCTTGCCTGCCTTTCCTAGGACTTCGAACATGTAAAACATGGAATAATTGCCCGTTTTTAACGGATTTGTAAACAAAATCCTAACAAAAAATGAACACAAGATAAGTCATTTCTATTTCTATTTTTTGTCAAAAGATGGAATTTAGGACGTATTTTGTTTATTTTCTTACATTCTCTTATGGGGTGACAATTCCCCCAAAAAAAGTTCCTGCAAGAGAAACTTGTCTAAAACAAATACTGCAAGCGGTGATACCTAAAAACAATAAGTCAAATGACCTAGAAAAAATTCCTGCAGATAAGCGGGCTTTTAAAAAAAAATTCATGCACTAAAAATTTTTCACCCCCATCCCCCCTCCGGTTGTTTCTAATGGTCCGTCCCTAAATTCAAAGTCCAACGAACTCCCACAGAGTTTGGGCCGCCAGTGAGGCACTTTACGTAGAATACTGAAATTATTCGACAAAAAGTCATCGTTTTGTTAGTACTGAAACTCAGATACGTAGGTTATAATTGCAGTCGCTGTGACTAGGCAGTGTGTTCGCAGGTTATTGGTGAGAAGCAGGAGTAGATCGTAATGAATACCAAAACAGGCTAATTTTCGGTGGGAATGGAATGGAATAGTTTTAACTTTGCATAACACAGAAAAATTAACGCGTAGTTACTTGGCTAACCTAATCATGCATATAAAATCCCTTCTAAAAATACAAATCCAAGAATATCGGCAGTATATATGAGTCCCGGGGGGGTTATTCCCTTATATAATCTATACAGGTATGTGCCGCCTCATCGGGTAGTCGCCCCATGTAAAGGAATCCGGATTCCGGAATCCGGGAAATTTTTGCATTTGGAATCCGGAATCTTGGAAATTTTTGCTTGTGGAATCCGGAATACAGGTGTAGGAATCCGGAATCCCACTAACAATCCGAATCCGGAATCAAAGTTCCACTGAAAAAGATCTGGAATCCAGTAATTGGAATCCGGAATCCACGGCGTGGGATCCAGAATCCAAGACTGTCTTGGATTCCCTTACATGGCGGCGAGGGTAGGGTTTTTGGGGCGTTTTGGTCTGAAAACGGGTAGACACTTTGCCCATTTTGGTCTGCGATCGCGTACGATTTTCAAGGGAACTATGGGAGTGTATGAACGTATTTATCATCTCAATTCCAAATGTTTAAGAAAAGAAACAGAAATGTGCGAATTCGAAATGCATTTGAATATTTATTTTGTTTGCGCTCTGATCGAAGTAATGATAACATAATTTCTGATCTTTAGGCCAGGTCTGAAAAAGGGTGTGGATTTTAGAGGTCTAGGCTGAGAACGGGTGCGGAAAATTACATTTTTTGGTCTGAAATCCATGTGAGGTCGGGTTAGGATTTGAAGAAGCGGACGGCACACCCCAACATGAATTCCAAGGAGCACCCCCCGGAATTTGAGTTGAACAAAAAACCGCAAAAATTAATTAGATTATTAACATCAAACGTCCTATATCGCGGAGCGTCGTTCAGTTTATTTTCCAGTGGATTAGTGAGACTGATTCAAGAAGTCATTTCTCCTGGCGGGAGAGACGCACGATGAGAGTTCGGCACGCTCGAAGACTATTGCTCGAGTCGCCCACTTTGTCACTTTTTTTCCTTTCAAGCTTGGCAGACTTATTGGCTCTCCTTGACTCTTCAGTTAGAAGAATACAAGATTTCTTGTTTCAGGAGAAGTTGAATATCATGGATGAATATTTCATTCAGTAGATGACTATCTTACAACTTATGACTCAATCAATACCACACCGTGTCTCCATTAAATCATCCATGTTGCCTGAAGAGTTATGTTGCACGAATATATTCGTGCAACATAACTGCAGACAAATATTCACCCGAATTAAGTATCTGTGAGTGTTATTTAATTGTAAAAGAATGTTTTAGTGATATGACGTTTAGTAGAAAAATATTAGTGAATTTTAGGGTTATAGTCGACGTCAACGAGCAAAGTACATTTTGAAGCATGTTGGCACATCTAACTTGTCTGACTCGATCTAATTGCAAATTAAATAATGACCTTCAGATTTGACTACAGCGGGTATACGAAATTGAGTAAGCGACGACTTTGGAATTTGGAGCTTGACGTATACCCTCTCAACTATAACTTTGTATAACTATTTCTTGTAGCTGTCCAGCACATGAAGAAATTATCAGGGATAAGATTGCCGGTGTGATGGGTTATTTTAATTTAAGAGACACGTGAACTTGGTTTGAACACTTGTATTCCGCCCGGCAATCTCGTACTCGAAGTCCAATCTAAAAACCGCTTATAAGCATTGTCGTATGGTGTTGGCGCATGAAGAAATCAAAATAGTATTCTTCCCGAAAATGAAAAACCAACAAACTGGAGAAGCGTCATTTTTTGAACTCATTTTTCCTATGTCATTGAATTGTTTGTTCACGTTTTTGATAAAGTCCGTATTCATCAGCCCGTAAATTCAAGTTCATCACGTGTAAAGCATAATGGAGAAATGAAATACAACAATACTTATAGGCCTCGTCAGACATTTGTCACCGTAAGCCTGTCAAGGGCCAACATTGTCAAAGAGCGATATTTGGATAATAAAAACACTACCCTCCCCTCCCACAAAACATCCGTTGCGAAGCCTTTATAAAGAGGTCACGTGGTTTGACCGGTGTTTCGCGTGGTGCGGCAAGCTTTGCAAGATGGCGTACGCAAAGCAGGGAACAGAAGGAAAGACTAGACTTGAACGTATACAGGATACTGCCCGCGATTTCGGCAACTTTCTCTACAATCGAAATGAAGACAATGAGGTCTTAATTATGGGCCGAAATGGCAAGAGCTGGGGTAAGTCTTGTTAGATCTTCGGAGGTTAATAGTTCTTGTACAATTGAAAGAACTAGATATTGATGAATGTTAGTCGTTTGTGGGGCCTTTCCTTAAAGGTAAAGTAACGTAAACTTAAGCCTTTACGGTTAAAATATTTATCATAACCTTTTCCATTGAATTTCAGCAAAGCTCGCTGTTTTCTTCATAATATTTTACGGCTGTTTGGCTGGCTTTTTTGCGGCTATGTTGTCTGTATTCATGACTACGGTTCCAGATAGGGCGGATGGGCCAAAGTTTACGAAATTCGTAGCGGGAAAACAAGGTATCCCAATATTTTTTTACTTGTTTTATAGTTATTTTAACACTGTATTTAGTGGATTTTTTTATTTCCTCGCGAAGCTCAAATCAGGAAAACTAATTAAGCTTACCGTAAATGAGTAAGCCGGCCGCCATGCACAACCACCAAATCTGGTAACTTGTACTCTTATTTGCCATCCAAGCGATTCTCATATTAAGTGTTAACTCGAGTATTATATGCGAATATTTCTATTCTGGATTGGAGATTACGGCGAAGTCGTTATTTTCTTAGATTGTATTGCTCTTTTCAGCGAGTAAAACCTCGAAGATGTGATTCCACTTGGGTATTCCCGTTGGGAACGAGCAATGATCCATGACCAGCTGAAACGGTCGATATTTCTTCTTATGAAATAGATTTGGTGTTTTAATAGAATTTCATACCTGACATGATTAAAACAGTCGCTAAATATTTTTTTTGTTTGCTTAATACATGTTTTCGGTTAATTTATTCGTTTGAAGATTGGAACAGACGAGGGGTGGGTCTGCTAAGCTTGATGCCTGGTGAGAATGGAAATTTACAAGGCGTTTGTTACATAATCCAGCGCTTTATCGGATTGTTTGCTACACATCGAGTTACTTCTGCAGTTTTAAAAAGCGTTGCCGCTTTTGTGAACGTGGGGAATGTTCTCAGTTTGCATAGGTTATACGCATTACTGTCCCCCATTAAGAGATATGTGACGCGGCAAGTTTGTTACGGGCTTCGATGTTGTTTGAAGTGTATGGTTTTAGTTATATTGATTATGCGCATGATTTGTTATTGTGGCGTCATCTGTTGAAAACTAAATTGTCATTCCAATATATAAAACTGCCATGGTATTTGATTTAGAATCTACTCTATTCCAGTATATTTCTACTAAAAACTAAAACTTCTATCAGTATTCAAACTGTATTAAAACAAGTGCTAGAACACACGCTCACTTGAATTTTCTCATTTCTGCTTATTTTACACTGTAGCTTTGCCATAACTAGTAAAGGAGAACTAGTTTAAGGAACCATTGAACTGGAAAGGCTTACAAATAAACTGGGACTTCTGTTGGGCTGTGCACAATATTTCGTTTAAAGCTCTCAAACTTTGACAGAATATCCTACCAGAAATGTTGCTGTTACCTTATTATTTAACAGTTAATGAATGAGGCTGAGTATCTTATGAAGAATTATGGAGATCGAGGAGGGTGTTATCCGTCGAGGCCGTAGGCCGAGGCGGATAACACCCTCTGAGATCTCCATAATTCTTCATAAGATACGAAAGCCGAATTCAATAACTGTTTTATTATTCATTCAAAATAATTCTTAGTTTGAAAACGTAGCTAAAACATGCTTACCTCCATCGATCCATCGATGTTCAGTTCATCTTCGATAGTGTACGTTTAGGTTTGTCCAGCCCCGCAAATATTCTTCAAATAGCAGATGTCGCCCTTCGAGTTGTCTTCTTGCTGTTCTTGCCATGTTTTAATCTACTTTTCCACCTAGTTCTTACTCTTGAAACGAGTGAAATGTCCGCCATTTTTCAAGTTCACAATCAAAACAACTCAACCTCGTCCCCAGGTCTTCTCGGTTAACGGTGCCTTAACCTGTGAAAACGCTGCATTTTTGACGTCATTTCCTCGTTAAAGTCAAAATTCTTCCAAAGTTGGTCATCAGTAACTGGTTATGGTGAATTAAACGTGTGCCTTTAGCCAATCAGAATCGTGGAAATATTTTGAATGAATAATAAAGGAAATTAATGCTTGTGTTAATTTAAGGTATTTGGAATGAAAGCGAATTAAAAGGAAAAATACCTCCCAGTAAAGAAAATGAATGCAAAAGGCAGGGTAAAATTTTAAAAGAAAGAAAATGAATGCTTCACACAAAAAGAAATAAAAGTTGTTTAAACAACAGGAACAAATTTATTTATTTAAACTTGACCAAAATCCAGGAAGCAGAGGTTGAGGGTTATTCTCCTTACAGTGACCATGAAGATAAAATGTTTTTACGGTAATCAATTTGTGAAAGATTGATATGAAATAAAGTGCACGAAACTGAAGCTATCCAGTTTCCTAGACGTCAAAAATGTCTGGAGTATGTTGAGAATTTGGGGCCAAAATGATAGAAACTAAGGTCACCGAAATTAACGCTGCACTTGATTAATGGCACAGAAATTAATGTTAACAAAAATTAACATGAAATTTGTAAATTTGCATTCATGTCATAAAGTGTTAATTTCCTATAATAAGGTTGTCCAAAGATAGTAAAAAAAAATGTTGTCTGTTACGTAGCAAAGTACTTAAGTCATGCATGTCAACTTGATTTGTAGAGCTACAAATACTCTCCAGCTGTTGATGAATCTTTGGTTCTTCTTTGCCAATGTCTGTTCTTTTATCTTCCTTGTCTACTTTGTTCTTGTACATACCAATCATCTTCACCTCAACTGCCGTCAGTTATACAGTGCTGCTAAGACCTCCCTGGGGATGGTACTTATTCATGAACAGTGCACTGCACTTGAGCTCCACCCCTCCATGCCTTTGCTTTGCTTGAGTTCACCATGCCACCATCTCCCCCAGGCATCTCTAACTTTTCATCCCTTTAAAACTATTGTATCGTTTCATTTGAAATTCCGTCACCACACTGGTTATAAGTTCATCACTAACAACATAACTAGTATTAGTAAAATGCAACTAGTGGTCTATTATCAATGCTGTATTCTGATTGCTTGACCTACTACCAGGCTATAAGTTATAGCCCACTAGTAGCAAAAGGTGCGGCTTTATGGCGGCAAAAAAGGATTAAAGACAAGCTTTAACTAGCTAAACTTGTTTTATTCTCGATATTTTTTACCAACTAGTTGTATTTTACTGAAACAATTATTCCTCTCGCCCTCATGGCCTCTGAGTCAATAGCCCATTCAGCCTTCGGCCTCGTGGGCTATTGACTCAGAGCCCATTCGAGCTCAAGGAATAATTGTTAAATAGTTGACACTACAGCTGCCCCCACTCTGTGGTATTCTTGCCTCTTGTGTAGCTCTTTGAAATATACCGATTCATAATGTTCACACATATTCCATACAATAGGTGAGATAAATACAGGAAATAAACGCAAGGTTCCATGCACAGTTTAGGTTCGATTTACGCAGCTTCAATCAAAACATTCTCAGTTTCGAGAATAGTTTATTCTAAACCATAAGAAAAGATTTAATTAAACCACAATTCTAAATTAAATTCTTAATTCTAAACCATAAGAAAAGAGTTAATTAGAAGTTTAATTTTTCGCTATTTCTATTTCACTTTTTACATTTAGTTCATTTTATTTGCCTGAAAGTAAGCCTTAGAAATTAAAAGGACATTTGATCAATTCATGCTCGCACATTCTAGTCTTATTTTAAACTTTATAGCAGAAGGACATCTGTGAGCAGGGAATAAGTCAGCACAGAATTTGATTGTCGGCAAATTTCTGTAATCGTCCATCGTTCTGCTAGTGATAAGCTAGCCGTTGAATCATTCACTCGTCTTGTTTGTTTTGGGCCGAGTCTTATTCCAGTCAAAGAGAGAGAAAGAGTGTCTGGCAAGGTTCATCTGAAGGTTTCCAATCAAAGATTTGTGAACTTGTGTCTGGCCATCCTCGGAGACCCAGGAGCAGATAGTGGGAACGAGGAAAAGTCTAAACGAGCAGAAAAATATGGCACGAAGAAAAGTAAAGAACGGCGAGAAGAGCCCCTGGGGACAATGTCTTACCAGACCAGTTCCAAACGGTCGCCGCCGTTCTGGCTTCTGATTTGTACCAGAAAAACACAAGTTTTCTGGCACCAATCAGAAGCCAGAACAGCGGCGACCATTTGGAATTGATCTGGTGAGACACTGTCCCCAGGGGCTCTTCTCGCCGTTCTTTACTTTTCTTCGTGCCATATTTTTCCACCTGTTTAGACTTTTCCTCGTTCCCACTATCTGCCCCTGGGTCTCCGAGGATGGTGTCTGGCAAACTCACTTAGTATTATAATATACGCTGTTCTATGCACCTTGTAACTTCATCTGCGCTTAACGAGTGTCTTTTGGTCCATAACTTCCATAACAACTGCCCCATAGAATGTCACTGATAACATGTAACGCAAAAGAGTATCGCAGTATGACTGCACAATTAATGTCACAAAATCTACCTATTGTAAGTTGTTCCTTCAGGATTTTTTTTGTTTTACGTCATCCTAACCAATTCGTACTTGCGGGCACAGACAATAGAAACGTCATCATTACCTACCAATTCCTCGCGACCCCCGTTCAAGCAAATTGAGATTTTTTTCTATATTGACTGTATGACTGTATATTTCAACTGTAAGTACTTTCCTTAATATACATGCGAGTTACTAGAGTGCCTCTCGGGATTTCGCCTGGGCGAAATCCCTGCGGGGGCAATTATGATTGGCATGTCATGCAGTCAGCCTTGTTTTCTTCAGTTTCTGTATATGTCAATTCATTGATACGAAGTTAGTCTTGTCTTCTTATGTTTCTCCTTTATTTATTTGTACAATGCTAGTCTTGTTTCTTTCATCTTTATCTTTATGTTAGTTAATTTGTAGAGTGTCAGGAGTTTCCTGTTTCTTGCCTCATCAGTTTGTCAGTTGTAACGTTACCTGAGATCAGGCACAACTGTATCAGCTTCCATAAATTGTCTGTTACTCGGTTGAGCTAAAATTTTTATACCTTGTTAGAATATCTTTCTTTTTATTTCTCCATATTAGCGTTCTGAAAAATAGTCCTGTCTTTTGACCGTGTTAGTCTAGTATTTCTTTGTAAGTTTCTGCTTAATCCAGTTTGTTTGCACATGCATGTTGTTAGCCTAGTTGCCTTATCTATGCTTTCCTCAAACCAAAAATCAGTTTGTTCAAGTGGTGTTACTGCTGTGAAACACACTACTATTGTGATTAGAAATGCAGGTCAAGGAGCTGTCTGTTCTACACGGCTCACCAGTTGGCAAACAGATCTAAGATGAAGTCGGCAGGGATCATGTTTTAGTCGCATAGGTGACATGTGCAAGTCAGGCTTGTCAATGCTCTGATTTCTTTACAGGTCTTATTCCCACACCACTTGAAGTGTCTAGAAAGAAAGATGATGTGGAGGCTCATGTGAAGGCCATAAACGCCCTCTTGGAACGTAGGTTTCTGTACACGTGTGTTGGATTGTATTTTAGAGGTGCCTTTGAATCACTGAGTTTTTCATTTTGTATTTGATTGGAATCAAGATGCTTGTTGCTTATGGATGTTAGTACATTGCAATATATATAAAGGGGTTGTACTGAACTGTGTTGTAGCGGAGCTCTCGCACGCATGCAAAGCATGTGGAGCAGAGCACCATGGGTAAGAAACATGGTTATCTATGCATCCAAGAAATTTGGTTCTGAGAAAATCGTCCAGGCATACATCCACCCGTTCACGTAACCTGGGGTGAAATTTCGCATTTCAAGCACCTGCGCATTTCAGCGGGTAAATCACATGGTCACTCTGACCTTTAGAGAGAGTAAAAACAACAAAACAGCTGAGTCTTTCTTTCAACTCTATTTTAATGTCTATGATGTGGTTCAATTTTATCCTTGGTTTGTATTATGGGCATGGTAATGTATGATAATGAGTTTGAAACAAAAGAAAATAAATTTAAACCAAGGATAAAATTGAACCACGACATCTACATTCATATGGGTAACAGAAAAAGACCTACAGCGAGAGATAAAAAACAGAGGAGACCAATTTTGTTGGAAGAAAAACATGAAAATTTTAAAACGGCATTGAGAAAATGAGAAATGCTAATAGCCACTAAGGTGAAAATGAGCAGCAGTAGAAATATATGCAAACAGGAACACATACAACAATTCCTCCATAGTAAGTGTAAATAGGAAGTTTCTGGAAGTTTCACATTGTAATCATGCTAAACAACGAGAAAGAAATGTACAAAAAAAGTCTGGTTGTTTTTGTTGCTAATTAAAACATTTTTTGTTGCTGTCCTTGTTGCCATCACCATTTAGCATTACATGATTTTATATTTTGTTGTATTATTCTATATTATGTTAATGAGAGCTTTCCTTTTTGCCCTGGCTAAATCTATTTTTAAAATAACTAAGATAGTACACGTGCTCTGATTGGCCGAGAGGAGTGTTGCATGAGAGTATGTAAACATGGTTTTGACGTCAAGATGTTTTGTTTTTCGCACGCTAATCATGTAAGCACGAATTTGAAAACATTTTCGAGTTCAAAACTCAACAAGTTTACTCTATTTACCCATTCCTTCATTGGCTGAAACTTGGAAAATCGTTACAAAGAAGGTGTGTCAATTTTTTTTCGCTTAAGCTGACATTCTAAGCGAGAAAAACCCGTATTTTGGAAAGCATCTTTTTTGCAAAACAAAGACTGATTACGCGTACAAGCTTCGTGTACAGGACTTGGCGACTGGTAAGAATTTATCTTTTAATCAATGCTTTAAACAAGAGAGTTTTGCTTTTTTCTGAGGAAAGTTATTTTATAAAAGCAATAGAAAACTTTTTTCCTGTGTTTGCATAGCCTGATTTAAACACTCGAGGGGATGGGAGAGTTCTCGACAGTTATGCAAACCCGAGATGAATGTCTCGAATTTTCCCAACCCCTCTCATCTTTATATCAGGCTATGCAAACGCGGAAAACGTTTTCTATTGCTTAAATATTACACTGTAGATAAAGTTGTGGTGCAGACACCACAAAAAAAACTAGTAATTGATTAAATTATTGAAAATTAAGAAGTGGTGGCTGACTCTTTGCAACAACTTTCCTAATTATTCCTGTAGCATACAAGTCTGCCATGAATTCTGACAGCTACAATCAAAACTGTACAGATGAGAATCGTGAGAAGGGTTCCAAACCATGTGCCATGAATCTGACCACTCTTGGAGAGTGCTACAGCAATAATGAAACATTTCAATATGGCCATAAAATTGGAAAACCATGCATCTTTTTTAAAATGAATAGGGTGAGTTTCCCTTTTAATAATTGATTCAGTGCTTCGAAGAAGTGCCCGTACTAGAATACTACTGGCACTTAAAACTGACTGATCTCCACTCCTTACATTTTCTTAAAGAATTAGTTGAGGGAATTTGATAAAAGATCAAAGCACTTCCCCTTTCCTGATCATTTTACTAATTCTCATAACTTTTTCTGCCAATGATGTATTGATGTTGTTAGAAGTAAACTGATGTTGTCACCCTAGGGACTTATAAGGTTAAAAACAAGATAGGTATAATATATATGTCAACTTGAACCTCTTGTGTGCTATCACCAATTGTAAGGAACAGGCCTCTTATCCATCACCAGCACAACCACCATAGTCATCATCAACTGGGTTTGCTGATTGCTCAGATTGCCAAGACTGGTGCATTTTGTCCATCTCAATCATCTTAAATTGTCATCTGCCAATGTATCTAGCACCAAATGGAAGACACTGTGTTTATGTTTTGCATTAGAGAGGGGACTGCCATTTTTCATGATCATCCAAACAAGCGGGGTTCTATCTGTTTGCAGAGCGAAGGGAGTAGTCATTTAATTTTTCGGTTATTATTTTAAAGACCCTAAGTATTGGTCCAGCAGTGGGGATCAAACCTTTGACTTAATGCTCAGTAGTCAAGGGCTGTTCTTACTGAGCTAGTGCTGCTGTGGACAAATAATTACTGTAAATAATCTAATAAATGCCCACCCTCAAATAAATGCTTGTTATCTGATGAACAGCACCTCCTCCCCCCCCCCCCCCCCCCCTACGCTGTTAAGTTCGTATTAAACCCTGCTCTTTAATAAATGTCCCCAGAGAAAATTACTCCAAAATACTAGGAAATTGCAAAATAGAATAAAATCAATAAATTACTAAATTTCATTGCTTGATTAACATCAGTTTGTGTATCATGTCATGTTCAATTTCAAGTTAAAAGTATCCTGATCTCAGCGCTAAACATGTCAGCAATTGTTTCCTGCCTGTTCGAGCTTGCTAGTATCCAGGAATGACAAGAGCCCACTTCGCATTTTTGTTTTCCGCACACTTGGACGATAATGAAATTCGATTCAGACGCAGCTAGAAAACCAGCAAGAATTCTGGACAGCTCAATGGGAACGTTTCCTGCTAAATCCAAATAGTCTTGCTTAGGAGATTGTTTGCACACACCAGCGGCATTAGGATCATATTCCTTTGCCTCTTCTTGGTTGCCTTTCTTGCAGATTAAATCTTCATCCATTACTGGGGTCCATGTCCTCTTGTAGACATGATGCCCATGTATTGCCGCCTTGATCTTCATTTTATGGGACATAAGAAAACTAAAATAATATTGTAATCCATTCTGGCCATAATGTTCTGCAAGCCGTCACTGAACTGTTGGCTGTTCTTGAAACACGATGTAATGCATGCACATTGTCCACAACTTTGTGCACGTAGGACAAAAACATGGCCTGTAACGTGACTTTATAAAAGCTTTAAGTCAGTTCTTCGCTTCACAATGTCTACTTCACATGGTTCAGCCATATCGAACAAAGGAGAGAAAAAACAAAGCTTTACCATGTTCCTTAAATGAGAGATGATAGAATACGCAGAAAGGGAATCCAAACAAGCAGCAGAGTTAGGAACATCAGAGAGTGGCATAAAAACAAAGGGTCAATCAAAGAATTGAAAGAAAGACAGAAAGGTCAAGTGAGAAGAAAGCTTGAGGGAGGTGAACGAAAGGTGGTGGATAAGGACCTCGACGAGATTATCCTTAAATGGATTTATGGAAGACGAGCAAACAGGTTAAGAGTTTCATGAAAACTTGTTATGGTCAAGGCGAAGCACGTGTATGATGAAAGATAATCAGACGGTGAACAAGAATATTGCAAGGCCACCAAAGGCTGGCTTCAGAAGTTTATGCTCTGGCATGGGCTTTCACTGAGAAGGAAGATGACTGCCCAAAAAGAGCAACATCGCCTTATTGATAAATTGTGATCATACATCCTTGAAGTATACAGACTTTCGAAACAACACGAAAATCAGCCACCGTTTATCTTAGCTATGGATGAAATGCTTCTGTGGGACGGTATGGTCTCTAACACTACCATTTATAGAGCAGGGGCGACATCAATCAGTGTATTTATCTGCCAGAGCTGATGGGACTTACCTAAAGCCATATATTGTGTTTCATGCCGCCAAGCAAGACACAAAGAAACTGAAAGAAGATTAAAAGCATAAATGTGTTGTAACCACATCATCCAATGCCTATATGAATGAAGAATTAACTCTGCAGTAGGTGAAAAGCGTTCTTGGAACATTTTCCTTTAACAGGCGCTTACTGACATGGGACTCTTATTAGTGTCATACAATGAAGAGTGTCAAGGAAGCACTTAACCAAATCAATGTTCACCAAGTTATAGTTCGCGGTAGTTGTACAAGATATTTACAAGCACCAGGTGTAAGTTTGAACAAACCGTTCAAGGATGGCTACTGGTGTACAAGAATATACAGAAGCTAGAAACATGCGACTGCCATCAAGAAAGATGATTGTGGAATGGGTGTTGACAGCCTGGTCACGGCTCTCTACAGATGTGATTGCTAAATCGTTCAAGTCCTGTGCGTTGAATCTCGCAGTTGATGGCTTTGAAGATTCAGAGATTCATTGCTTCAAGAAAGGTCAATCATCTGAAGCAGGAGCCAAGCAGTTAGAGGCGCAACTCTCCATACTGAATGAACCAAATCTCCCAAACCCTTTCCAAGTCATAACCAACTCAGACATCGAAGAAGTTAACGATGAAAACAAAATTACTCTGGATGAGGACTCTGATATTGACGTTGAGAGCTAAAAGATGTGTTTCTTCCTGGCAAAAGCCACCCCTCCCCATCTCTTCTCCAAATTTTCTAACAACGTTTTGAGAGCTTAGGGACTTCAGGGTTTGATTACAATATGAAAGCAAGCCACACTCATTGAATCACCTTCTTGATATTTGTAGCAAAAGAGAAAAATTAAATTAGAAACCTTGGAGTGCAAAAGCCATCAGCCTGCAGTCGAGTTTCTGTTAACACAAAAACGTGTTTGACTGAAAGCATACTGTGTACAGTTTTGTTGAGTTTGTTAAAATAAGTTAGGAATATAAATGTCTCTCAAGTAAACGTCTCCTATCTATTGAACGTCCCCTCTTGGACCCCTAAAATTTTATAAATGCCCTGGGTGTTTATTAGATCATTAATTTGCAGTATTCAAAATACCTAATTCCCTCAGTTAAACCAGGTAGTGACATCACAACACTTAGCCTGTGCTTGCAGCCATCTCTCCTTTCTCATCACCACTAGAGATGTTTCACAGGAGAGATGTCTGCGATGTGGCCCCCAAAATTCCATACTGATGAGTTGAATCAATGTTTGTGTTATAGTTAATTTTTTATCTCTGGTAATTGTTATTTTTCTTTTGTTTCAACTTCATTAGCATACATTACCATACCCAAAAACAAAAGAAGAATTAAAATTACCTGAGAGAAAAAATTAACTGCATGTACAACATTTGCATTATGGTTAATGTGATACTCATCAATAAATCTTAATAAATCTGTTTGACTTTGTTTTTCCTGATCTATTATTTTTAAATTTTGACTTCTTCTGCAAACAAACGGCAGCAAAACTCAAATGCTTCTTGTAATTTATATTCCACAAATTATGACTGTTTTTTAAGTAGTTCCATGGCATTTACATTTGATCTTTGTGACCTTTTGTTTGTCAATCTTAAACAATTGCTTAAAAAAAAAAACAATAACTACCCCAACCAATTGGCACTCCTTGACTAGTTTCCAGACAAATCTACATCGTCAGTATTAAATCACTAAGGTGTCTCCTGCAAATCGTCCTGCGGAAATAAGCAAGGGGAGATTGCTGTATTTGCAGGCTGCACAACACTGACATTGTGATTTTTCAGGTTTTTTAAACACCTGAGATGACATGCAGTCTGATCTCCCACCCAGTTGCAAGTTGGACACTGATAGTGCACAACTCTGTTTAGACAACATGTTTTTTCTTGTGTTATTCATCCTTCTTATCTTTTTTGTTATTGTGAGAATGGTTTTTCTTCAGACAGTCACATCAGTGACTTGATTTTTTTCTGATTCATCTGTGTCGCTTTCTCGTATATTCACTGAACTGGGAAATTCATCAATTAGTTGTTTTGTTTCCTGAGATATAATATTTATTAAAAATTTTTCTTCTCTCTAGGTGTATGGCTGGGTCCCTGAACCAAACGATGGCTTGGATTATGTTAAACTGGAATGCAAATTTGAAGAAGAAGAAAAAAACAAAGAGGTAAGAATAAATACAATTGCATAGCCATATGTATTACTGTTTAGGAAAATAAATTCTGTATGTTCAATGGGGATTTGTACATGTCATTTCTTGCTCCAAGATGTCATCCATTTAACACTTTAAACATGCAAAATACTATTCTTAGCATTGTTCACCATAGTACATTTATTATGGCACTCATGCGGAGAACTTGTTTAAACAATGAGACACCTTTGTGTCTATTTCTCTTTTGTGCCTTTTTGGGTGCACAAAATGGTACAAGAGAAACAACAGAAAAGGCTGCAAGATTGCATTTGGTAGCTTAACCATGTTCAGTAAATTTGAAGGTTTATCCAACTTTGAATGTTTATTTGTTGCTTGACTTTCTTCCATCATGATTCCCAGCAAACTAAAACCTTATAGAAAATCAACCTACAATGCATTGCAAACCCTTTTAAGTATGCCATGTACGTGTATATCCATGAAATATATGTCCTGAAATGACTAGTGCCCAGGACCTTGCAGGGCTACCAAGTAGGCCTTGTAGTTCAGGGCAGAAAACGTTCTGCGCAAGCTTCTGCACATCCCTTATCGCAGGCTCAAGGCGGGCTTTTCTGTGACTGTGTTCGAGTGTTTGTTCGTTTGTTTGTCACTGAGAGAGTTCTGACTAAGACTGAATGAAATGCACAAGATGTGATGTGAACGTTTGCTTCTCGAAAAGCCTTTATACTTTTGTGTGTGGTTTTTGTTTTTCGTCACTTGAAAATTACTTTGGACTCGGAACAACCAATGTTAAAGGAAAAACGAATCATCCCGTCAGTCTGAGGTCAGGAATAAAAAGTTTTGAACATTTCCAAAGAGGCGAATGTTTTGATTGTGCATAATTGTGCATTCGATTTATTTGTGAGTTGTTTTCGCCGTCTTTCGCCGGGCTGAATTAAAACCCGCTTGTATTCTGTTGTCAGTAAATACTTTTCCACATGCCCAGATTTATTCCCTTTGCGGGACCAGCTTTACCCATCTCTTCAGTCAAAGAACCATTTGTGCGCCGTAAAACTTTCTCGGAAATAGAAGGCCAGTAGGCTTACTCGAGAAGAAAAGACTACTTCGATCATTTTTCTGTTGCTCAAGTAATAGCAGTCAGAGTTTTCTTCACTTTTAATTACATAGTTTTGTTTTCCAGTGCACTGTGAAAGTTTCTGTTCTTTATTAGAAATAACTTTCTGTACGCAAATTTTCCTTTTCACTCGCTGCGAAGTAGAGAACGTGACAACTGCCGGCAGTTACTTTAAAACAATTGACTCTGCCCGTAAACAATTGCTGGAGCTGGATTTGTCTGAGGCGAGCAAAACAAATACCCTTATGTGCAGTTTTCTTTATTTTCTGACGACTTGCTGAGTTTAATTTGAATGCATGAAAACCCTCACATGGACCAGTTATTCACTGAGTTATGAAAAATAGCTACATGGTGAATCATGGTTTAGCTGCGAAGCTCACTGAAACTGATCTCTTGCTTTTAAGATCTTTAGGTAGGTTGTTTTCGTACAAAAAAATCATTTCCTCATTGTCAGCAAGAAGTTTTTGCAATGTAATTTTTTAAACTTGTTTGAAGGAAATTCTACTTACACGTAGGTTTTTGACAGATGTTATGTATGTTTAACTTGACAACACAAGGCATAATTTATCATGATTTCTCTCTTAGTACTCGAAGCTATCAAGTTTAAAAATAAGCTACAGTTGCTTTGAAACCGAATTTTGGGGAGATTTTACTAGATAAAGATTGACCTTTCAGTTTTCTGCCCACATATCAACGCAATAACTTTTACATGGAGGATTTTGTTTATATTTTAGTGAACTACAAAGCCACGAGTGTCCGATCGAGCGTGTTTTAAAATATCAGCTCCAGTGCGACAAAGTTCAGTGACTTAAAGCACATCGTGGGCAAGCGTTAATTTTTGGGGGTAAAACGCTACAAAGATATGTTGTTTTTGCGTCCACAGTGGAGCTCCGGACCTTATATATCCAGGAATGTCCTTACATGAACACATTTTGTGAATGCACCTTGAAAAAAATCGGACCTACGCATGCAAATTTCCAGTACAACGCAAGGAAATTAATGTCGTTAAAGTCCGTTTTACTATGAGATATTCTTCGAGAAAATTAAGTAATGATAAGGTTATAACCACAGCTTGCAACTTTTGAAGACAAATTGCTTGTTCTTTCCAGGTTATGAGTGGAAACATTATATTTTTGGGCCAAAAAATATTTGAAATCCCGCCATTTTTTCAGACCCGGCCAGGGGATCTGGGCAAAAAAGTTCACGCATGCTCATTACGTTTTTCCGCCCTGAAGCCTTGTAGTTGTTATTGTGACCGTTTGTCAAAGCTGTTGTAATTCGCCACTTACACATCTCTTTCTGTGCACCTTATTTGCCCCCAAACATTTTGCATAAGAATTGTTTTAGATTTTGTTTTTTTGTTTTCAATTTTTCTTGCTCAGTATTGTGCAGATGTTTAGGAATTTTGCAAGATTGTGCGGGTTTGATCGAATTGTCCAGTCCAGCACCCTCTTACCCTGTCAGAAGAACTGATGATTTTAATATTTTAAACCAGTGAATTTTTAGACCACGGGTAGTCCTACATTTTTCCTCAGGGATAGAAGAGCGAGCGAAACGCGAGCACGCGTGAAAATCACCCCACGCGTGTCACCTTTTCTCGCGTGGGGTGATTTTCACTCGTGCTCGTGTTTCGCTTGCTCTACTATCCCTGAGGAAAAATGTGGGACTACTCGTAGTCTAGTGAATTTTACTTCCAACGACAAAAATGTGAATGTTACTTGTCCGATGGACATAGAAAAATAGTTTTTTTCTCCGACAAAGAAATTTGTTACAAGAATACACATACCTTCTATTGTAATATCCTCTCACTATGATTCCAAGTTTTAATGATTTTGGTTTTGAGTTATTTGTTAACGTTTCAGTTCTTGGTTGTTCAAGCATTGGATAGCGTTTTCCACACTGGATAAATAACTATCCAGTTGTTCTTGTTGGAAATCTTGGGAGTCATAGATACATTTTTGGCATTTATTTAAGCCTGATTGTTGTACTGGGTTGTATTATAATGCAAATAATATTGTCTTTTATTTTCAACAGGGGCACCTGCTTACCTTCCCATCAGACAAGTTTGGCTTTGTCGCTAATTTCTACCCATTTTTTTCTGAGAAAAATTGGCTTGGCCCAATTGCTGCTCTTAAAATTAACGTAACAACTTCAGGAGTTCTTCTCTGTGAGGTCAAGGCTAAGAATATCGAGTTGTCTGATACCTACCGACTCAACCGAGGTGCAACTGGAAGAGTTCGCATCGAGGTTAACCTGTAAAACTGCTTTGAATTATTGTAACGTTATTTACTGATTCCTTGCTAACAGTCTGCTGGTATAGTGATCACAAGTATTTTACAATTTGCATGTTTCACGCTGCAGGGACTGGTGATTTTGACATATTTTAAGGCTTTTCTTGTTTGTCTATTTGTCACTCAACAAATTAGAAGGGAAAAGATCAGGGAAGAAATCAAACTCACAAGATTGTGTGCTTTTTCGGTGAGTCTTCGTAACACAAGCAGTACATGAGAAATCTCAAGAAATAGTTTGAAAAGTTTCCTATGTTTGAAAACAATACATTTTGAGACTTTTTGCTATATTGAAGATTGCTCTGTGGCAAATTGCTTCAAAATGTACTGGTACTTTACACTTACTTTTTTACACTATTATGCTTTATTTGAAGGAACTTTTTCTATTGGACTAACAAAATTAATATCAACTGTATGATTTAGTATTAGCAATATTTAAGTTGCACACCATCATAACATAATAATGGGTATTCACTCTGTCATGTTAATTTGAAAGAAAACAGACAAATGTTTTGTGCAATCATGCTTCCCACGTGAAGTGTGGCGTGAAATTGCTTGCAGCTTTCAAAACATTTCAATCGTGATTGTCCAAAAGGCAATAGTCTACGGTAATGATCGGGCGCCAGTTGTTGAAAAGGTGGATAGTGCAATTGACTTTCGTACTTCTCCACTGGATAGCAATTTATGCAGTGAGTAGTGTTATCCATCTTTTGAAAAACAAGGGCCATTACTTTTTAATTAAAGGCATTTGCTAGTCAGAAGCTTGGTGATAACTTTGGCGGTCTTGTTATTTTATTTGTTCGACTTAAAATCGAAAGGTCAGTTGTGCAAATACAGTGAAGACAATGTTGCCATAAAATTCTCTAAACAGTACGATGCCTTTATTATTGTATGCGTTGTATTTATCTTTCTTTGTGAATCATAAACGTTTTTCTTTTTGACTTTTTCAGCGTAGATATTTCTTGCTCAAGGTTTTACATAATTATCTAAATTAGGATTTCATGTTGGGTCATCCCCATATTCAGCATCTTTTATAACTCTTGATATTCTATTGACGATTTTTGTAATGGTATTTCAATAATTATTTATAATTACCCTTTAAGTATTGCAAGCTGTAAGGAAACTAAGCCTTCGCATCACAGCTATTGCTAAATAGATTCTTGCTTGACCGTAGACTGGACGCAAGGAGTAATTGTTTGCCTTTACATGTACTGCAAGACAAAGCAACAAATTTGATGCCTCTTACAATATTTTTCCTCTTTTAACAACACTAGCACTAATTGAAAATCAATTATTATTGCCCCTTAAATTTCTCTGGGTAAGTGGGGTTAAATCTGTAAGTCGCTTGTATTGTTTAGCCACCGCTTAATGCCACATACTTGCATGGCAACTTACTGCCAAACCCAGAAAACCGTGAACACCTGAAAATTTTCAGGAATGTTGATTGTTTAGTGACCAACAGAAAAGTTCAGGACATGCAAGCAAACCTCAAAACCACGAACTAATTACCGTTGCTATTTGCGGCTTGGCTTTTTCCGTGAAAAGCAATAGTATAACATAAATATTTCTGGTGTTCACGGTTTTGTGAGTTTCGCAGTGATTTTTAAACCAGGACCATGAGCTCGGAGTCAGTACAGGAGAAGAGTACAAATCAAGAGTTAGGTTACATACTTTTCTCTTCCACTTGTTCTTTCCCGTAACACCGAAGGACAAGTTATAGATCCATTTCTGTCAAGGGCTAAACTTTGCCATCCTCATATTTAGGATTAGTCTCTAGCACCGGAAAATATTATCGAAACTGATTGAAAATTGGAAAGTATTTTAGGAAAAAAGCTTTGGCTGGAAATTCACAATCTGGTTTAAGATCTTTTTAAAGTGGTTATCCAAGAGACAAGTCATTGATTATTGAGGTAGGAGATAAACCGGGGAGATAAGTGAGTCATTTGTTCCGTGTGTCCACTAAGGTAGTTGAGAATGTCTTGAAAAGGTTGTTCTTTTTGTTCCTTGGACAAAAAGTTTAACTCTAGTTGTTACTCACCCAACAGTCCCCCCCCCCCCCTCCCCCGCCCCGCCTTGCTTTTTCTTTGCCAGCCACCATTAAATGTGACAGGTCTCTTAGACTAAAGTCGTTTTACTGGATGTAATCATTTGTTGCTGTATTATCATTCTCTCATGTGTGTTATCATGGCCTTGATGGCATATTGTGAATGATCTCATTAAACTTGGTTTTCAACTTAGTTAAAGCAAGTTCTTTCCTTTCCGTCGTTAAGCTTCTGTCTAACCCTTAGCTACTCCCAAGTCGAGAGCTTGCTCACGGGCTGTTTTTCCAGGCCCTTATTTTACAAAACCTGCGAGGCTGTCCAAGGACTTAAACCAACGAAAGGAAAGGTACCAACAGTGTGGTATTAATTATTGTTGCAGAAAACGATTTGCAAGGGACAAGAGGAATCGGAAGTGAGCGAACGAAAAATAACCTCATTCCACCTTTTCAGGTGAAGATGGCTTTATTTTTTTTTTCAGTTCCAGTGATTTAAGGAAAAATAACGTTTTTCTATGAATTACCCAGCCTCAAACCACTCTTTTTACACCTTTCACCCCCAACCTTAAAATTCCAGGAAAATTCCAAATTCCACGTGAAAGGTTACTTCGGATGATGAAGGTTGTGATGATTTTTAGAGTTTCTGGAGATGATGATATTGTGGCCTGAATTTCATTCGATTACTTCGAGTCGTTATTACTCCCTCAATAGGGGCCGTACGATCCGACAAGGGCAACGTCCACGAAAACGTTGCTGAAAAATAGACTCCTCATCCTTTCAAACCATTTCGCGATTATCCCAAGTCGCCCAGTTACTTAAAAGACGGGAATTTATGTTGGAACTGAAGAGAGAGGACAACGCCCGAGTTCAAACAGAGATGGTTGAATTAATCGCCTTGCCGTTCCCCTCCTCGAAGAAACTTAAAATTTGGTCATTTCACGTTGTAGTCGTGCAGGGAAAGCAAAGAGACGTACAAAAAAGTGTGATGCATGTACAAAGTTGTTGTTTTGCTAACTAAACTTATTTCTTTTGACACTGTCGTTGCCGTCGCCGTCCTAGTTTCGTAAGGTCCCTATTTGCTGAGAGAAGAAAACGACTCCGAGCAATCGGATGAAGTTCAGGCTTGGGCGATTAAAATGTTGACCGTGATGGAGATGATGTATCGGTAGCGATGATGGTATTGGTGACGGTTATGGAGACTGCATTGGTGAAAGCAAAGTACCTTGTTATGGCGATGAAGAGGGCGGCAATGGAGTTGGCGGTGGTAATGGCGAGGCGATAATAATGATAGCAGGAGCGACAGATTCTGATTGCTATGCTGGTCATAAAGAGAACGGTCATGATGGTGATGACATAAGAGATACAGATGACAGTGACGGAGTGGGTGATAACGGAGAAGTGATGGCGCTTGTGGCGGAGGTAAAGGCAAAGGAGGATGATGCAGATACTGATGGGTATGATGGTGAGGGCGATGGTGGTGAAGGCAGTGAAGATAAAGGTGGCGATGAATGACGGTGACTGTGGTGTCGGCGATGTTGATGGAGAGGGCGATGATAATGGAGGAGATGTTGGTGAGGGCGATGATGGTAATGGCAGTGGAGATTAAGATTGCAATGATGGTGACGGAAAGGGCGGCTTATGGCGGTGATGGAGAAGGCGATGATGTGATGGTGATGGCGCTTGTCGCAGAGATCGCGGAGATGGGCGATGGTGCAGATAGTGATGGCTATGATGGTAACGGTGATAGTGGTTGTGATGGCGAAGGTGATGGAGTGAGCGCAACCTCGTCCCGAGGGCTTTTCCCTTAAAAATGGGTGGGGCCACCCATTATTAAGGGAAAAGCCCTGGGGACGAGGTTGGGAGTGAGCGATGATGGAGATGGTGATGGCGCTGATGACGGAGCTAATGGAAAGACTAGATGACTGGTGATGGCAGTGGAGATAGTGAAGGGATGGCGGTGATTAGAGAGGTCGGCGGTGGCAATAGAAATGGTGATGGAGAGGCAGACAATTGTGGTAAAGGTGATGTTGGAAATGGCGATGTTGACTAAGGATATGTCGATGAAAAGGACGATGATGACCTCAATGAAGTGACGGGGGGGTACTCGATATATCCTTGGGTGGGGAGGTGCGGCCCGGCTCCTCATACCCTGATCCTGTGTAAGACAAAAATCGCTGATTTTCCTACCCTGTTTACGACAGAATTTCGATTTTTGATACCCTGTTTAAGGCATTCGTAGAACGTACGCGCAGGCTGTTTATCGTCCAAGAAAAGATACCCTCTTTAAGACAAAAATTGATAAAATCGATACCCTGATTAAGACAAAAAATGATAAAATCGATACCCTGTTTAAGACAAAAATCCCGTAAAACATACCCTGGCTGGCCGCACGTCCCCATTAAGCCCTTATAAGGGAGTATCCCCCCGGGGGTCGATGGTGGTATTCAAGATGGTGATGAAGTGGCCGCCGGCGATTGCAGTGAAAGCGATGACGGAAATGGCGATGATGATGAATGAGATGGTGATGGAAAAAAGATTATGACCGCAATGGAGGTAGATATGGCCATGACGAGAATAGCAGTGGAGATGGTGATGGCGATGACGATTTTGATGGCAGTGGAGATGGTGATTGCGAAGGACGTGAAGGTGATGATGAAGTTGGTGATGATGGCAATCAAGTTGAAGGTGGTTGAAGTGAAGGTGACAGCGATGGAGCCGAAATCAATTGTGGAATTGCACACATTTGAGGCATCCTACTGTTGAACAGTTCTGCCTTTTAGGTATTTCGAGCAAAAACAATTTGCCGTCTGTCCAATTTGAGTTTGGGCGCAGTTGGCATTAATGGAAATGGTGATGGCGATGCAAATGGAGATGGTGATAGCAATGAAAGTTATAAAGAGAACCCCACTGGCAATCAGAATTGTCCAACCAAATCGGGTTTTTTCTACTTAGTATGTGTGCAAGGCCCTGATGGGGTTTTAACGAAAACTCCCGAAATAATCCCAATTCGTTTTCAAAATCGGTCGGAGTACTCTGAGATGTTATCCGTTTCTTCGCCCTATCCCCCAACGGGCGTCAAGGCAAGAGAGACTCTCCAGAGGATTTATAAGAAGAGAGGCTTACTAATCAAACTTTTCTGTGTTTATAATAGACTCCAAAACAATGGGATCTTTTTTTTCACATACGCTACTGGCGTGTACGTGTGAGGCAAGGAAAAGTCTCTCCCCAGTCTCACTCTCCGTTTTCAGTCTCGCTCCAGACCTTTCGATGGATCTTTCGCGCGTCCTTGACTGCAGAAAAATACTGACTGTTTTATCGGTTAAAGCTTATAAAAGCCCACTTAGAAGTGTGGGTGGAAGTTAGGATGCGGTTGACCCTTAATCTGATCCAACCCTTCCTGGTACTTTTATATCAGGCGTCTAGTTACTTCCGCTAACTATATTCATTCAGCATCATGGTTTGTATTCTTGCACGAAAAGAAGGTAAAGGTCAACCGCACTATTCGAGGCCAATTTGGGTCGACAACTATTTCATCCCGCAAACGACAAATCGACCCCAAACGTTCCTTGTATGAAAAGTTATTTTCATTGAAAAAAGGTTTGATCGTGTGCAATAAATTTGCTTTGGTTGCTGCATTTTAGAGCTATTCTCATCAAGTCTGTGAGGACTTTTTGGGGTTTTAAATTCCGGGATATGTATATTCGGATCGAGTGGTTTATTTTCGGAATTTCACAGTTATTAGCCTTTTGTTTGAACTAAATATAGCTGAAAGTTCCGGTATTTTTTCTCAAGGATATTGTTAGTTATATCTGATGAATTATGCTAGAAAGAAGAGATTATTTTTTCGGTTATAAAATATAACAAGCGAAAGCCAAACATATGTGTTTGTTCTCAGGCTCAGGGGATTAGCGATAAGTCATCTTGGATCTAAAGGTACGGTGAAATAGGCAACAAGAACGTGCAACTTGTTTTGTTACACTGCTCCAAAATGAGTCAGTTGAATAGCGATGTGCGCGTTTTACCACCTACGAAAAAGAAAAACCTCACAACCTTACTTGTTGCAAGACTGGTTCGAACGTGGGTGGTAAAACGCGCAGCACCCTGGCGCCATACCCATATTCGACTCGTTTTGCCCGCGGCTTTGTTGCAAAACAAGTTGCACGTTTTTTGTTGCCTGTTTTACTGTAGCGTAAATGAAGATAAGATCATCGCATGGCCAGTTTTAAATTGTCAAAATTTATACTTGTTTCCCCGAGAGACTGAAGGGTATGAAAGGAAAGAAATGAACTGTCCATCCCTGAATCTTAAAGAGATTTCTCTTGCTTTACATCCCTTAGCCTCAGATGCAAATATGAATTTTGATAATTTGAAACTGACCTAATTGCAGTTTAATCAATTGCAAATTAAGCTCGAGGATACGAACCCATGGCCTTCGCAGTTCACATTATCTTTTTCCATTTTTCATTCCTTTCACAGGTTATGATGAACTCTACATGGTCTGTTCCATTCATAAGGTTCTTCATAGCTCGTGGGTTCGAATCCGGCCGCTGTAACTGTGAAAGTTGCTTTAGGCTTAATTTACAATTCAAAAATTTCGATTACAACTGTCATGGTCATATCTTCTTTAATCTGAGATCGGTATTCCCGCATTTTCACACCATCTTCATTTTATGATTCGTTCTTTTCACGCGTCAAGATGAACTCATATCTCAGTCGGTAGAACCCAGCAGCACTAACGCAGAGGTCATAGGTACGAATCCTGCTGAAGCCCTGAATTTATTTTTTTAATACGCAAACAAGACGGGATAGAGTCACGTGCCCTCGATACAGAGGTGTTTAGGGACCTCATGATCTGGCGACGGCGACGGCAGCTATTATGTAAAAAAAAGCAATAGGTTATTTTAGGCCCAGTTTATTCGTCGAATTTAGTTTATTCAGACAGATTTGATTCAAATTTTAAAATTTGTCGATAAGCAATCTCGTTCCCAGGGTTCTCTCCTACCCGTCCCTACGGGTAGGGTAATCTGACCTGCTGACGAATTTAATTTGAATTCGGTTTTTTAAACCACTGAACTGACTAAACATGGGGAGGTTTACGAGGCGAAAGCTATTAATTTAGCCTGCGTCACAGACGTAATTTAATTAACAATTATTCCTCGAGCTTGAATGGGCTCTGAGTCAATAGCCCATGAGGCCGAAGGCCAAATGGGCTATTGACTCAGAGTCCATGAGGGCGAGAGGAATAATTGTTAATGTAAAATCCAACTAGTTGGTCAAAAATATTGGGACAAAACAACTTTCGCTAGTTAAAGCTAGACTTTTAAAATCCTTTTTGCCGCCAGAAAGCCGGCGCTGTTTGCCACTAGTGGGCTATAACATATAGTCTAGTAGTAGCTAAACCAATCAGAACGCATCGTTGATAATAGACCACTAGTTGGATTTTACTAAGCGGCGCCGATATCCTTGTTCTGGGCCCCCCAACGGACCCATCCGGAACTACTGGAAATTTTTCTTCGGTTACTCCGGTTTTTCCCTCCTCCGAAAAACCAACACCTAATTCCAGTTCGATCTGGAACTTACGGAGACATCAAGAAAATCCACCAGGACTATGAATTGAGTAATTTTAATTTTCATCGGACAAAAACCTTGTAGCAGAAAAATTTAAACAAAATCGTACTCTTTTTTCGTTTTTTAAAGGCTTTAGATGTAATTAGTTATCTGTAATAACACCAAAATAAACGATAAATTTCACAAAATGACACCTTACATATAAAATTTTCAGAATTTTACCTGTGTTTTCACAATTCTTGTGAAATTTGACATTTGTTTTCTCTGGCTTCCAAGAGAAAAAGTCTTTGGTGTCGTAACAGATAACTAATTACATCTACAGCCCTTTGAAAATGTAAAAATGAATGGGATATTGTTTAAAGTATACTGGTACAAGGTTTTTGTCCACTGAAAATTGAAATTACTCAATTTCCTGATGGTTTCCGTCTTTAAAAAACGAAATCCTAAGTACTCCTAAGTTTTCCGTGGGCGAACAAATTACAACGTACCTCTTCCCACCCCACCCCACCCCCTCGGGACTGTCTGATAGTGACAAAGACAACTGTCCGAAGTTGAGAGGTGTCTGTAATATTGACAGGTCCAAACAGGTCGGTTCCACTTAAACTAACAAGACAGCGCAAACTGCGTAACGAGAATTTTCATATTAGTTCAGAAGGAATTAGGAAAGTCGCTTAATCTATGCAAGCATTTAGAAAGAACACACATGATGGAAAACTGTCACAAAACCAGAGGAACGCTATGCATGAAATGCCATCAAATTAATTAAGCTGTGAGTTTTCTGAATCGTGTCCAAGTACGATCGATTGCACTACCTTTTGAAAATTTTTTTTACGACAAAACACTCAGGTAGTTCTTTGTCTTGATTAGTGTGTTCGGCAGGCGTTAAATTATATTTGCGTCATTTTGCACCTTTTATAGAGCAAAAACGACAAAATGCTGACCCATATTAGCTCATATTGACGTGCATGACTTGCAGCTGGGGCGTTTGAAACACTTTCTTCCCGCAATTGCATCAAGACAACACGAAATTTTGCTTGACAGCCCTGCTATTACAAAATCAAGGGTAGGTATTAATTTTGGTTTTTGTAGTCGATTTACTTTTGCAAATGTTTCCAAAGACCAGCAGGAACTGATGGGGAAGGAAAAAGAAAACAATGCTGGGTGAATTTGGCTCGCCCAGTTCCCTAAAAAGGAAAAGTGATTGCTAAGGACTGAAAATTTACTTTTCATATCGTTACTTCGTCAAGAGAACAATTTTTTTTTTGCAACAGGCGTTTTGTTTGGACTCAGCCATTTTACGCATCAATAACAACCGAATTGGCGTACATACGATTGATGACTCTTGTTGACGTTCATAAAAAGGGCTTCTATCTTACAAACACTACATACCCGGAAATGAAAAATGCACTAGTACATTCGCTCGTAAAATCGGGGAAATTAGTGACTTTCGGTCATATGTTTACAGACAGTTTTTATCATATACTGTGATTGCATTTGGTGCCTTTCCCGGGGGATGCTCTTGGGAATTCTTGGTAGGGGTGTGCCGCCCGTTTCTCTTAATCCTGGCCCTATTTCAGACCAAAAAATCGTGTCATTTTTCCTCACCCGTTCTCAGACCTGGCCTCTAAAATCCATACCCGTATTCAGACCTCGCGTAGGCGCAAATTATGTCATCATTACTGAGATAAGAACGCCAACGAAAAGATTTTTGAAAATCATTCCGACTTCGTATATTACTCTTTCTTTCTTATTCATTTGGAATTGAAACGACGAATACATTCACGCACTAGCGTAGTGCCCTTGAAAACCATGCCCGATTCCAGACCAAAATGGCCCAAAACCTACCCCTTGCGGCGGCACATACCCCTGTATAACTTCTATAAGAGAGTAACCCCCCCCCCCCCCCCACCCCAGTGAGTTTATAGTCAACTTTATTGACTTTATCTTCAACATGATGATTTCATAAACTTAGACTTTAACTGCACTGTTGTACTTGTTGTACGGCCCAGTACAAGAGGATAATAACTATTAATAGCATTAGGATAGCAACGTTGTTGAAAGCAAAGAGATGTTACATTGAAAATGACTGCGATTTTTATGCTATTAAATGGCGAAAGACTGGCACTAAGGCATTTCGCGTAACGTCTTTTAGAGTTACCTTAAATATAACGAAACAGATACTTTGCGTGCAGTACTATGCTTGGTAACAGGTTTTTAATCTCGCGTTTATTTTCTCAACCAGTCAAAAGAAAAAAATAGCCAATCTTAACTTGGCGCCGCTACAGTGTCCTTGCATTTGCTTTGACATGTGATTTGTTTAATAAGGCAGCTCGTGACTTGATTGGCCAGATTTGGTTTCACGACAGCCAATTAAAAACCAACCTGAGTCACCGAGTGTAATCTTTTAGAAAGTTTCTCTCTTTCTTAATAGGTCTTAATACTCCCTGGCTTGCTTCCCGTTGACAAATGTTCAAGACTTCAAGTTAAATGTATACTTTATTCTTGGGGAATTCTTAGCATAAGGTTTAGAAAACTGAACTGAGGAGGAGCTGAATACTCGGGTAATTTTGGCTCTTGAATCTCTTCCGTTTATTGACCAGCTGCTTTCCGATAATTTAAGGAAACCTTGTTAATCTTTCTTAATATAGAATGAAATAACAACAGTTTTCATCCCTGTTCAAGGTGTGATCAAAGGCTACTCTTGTCGGTATTCGACCCAAGAAATCAACGATTTTCAAGTTGATGAAGACCGCAGGGTTTCATGCATGGCTTATGCCGACTTTTGTGAACACGCAGCTAACTGAACTGATCACCAAAAAAGAAATCTAAAGATAGACGTCATATCTAATGCCAAGCGCTGTGACTGACTGCGACATTCTTAGTAGCCGACTTTTGCCGTCGGAAGTTTTCCGGGATGATGGACTCCTGATGAATCTAGAGTGAAATTATAAGTTGAGTGAGTTTCCTGAAAACAACTTATTCAACTAAAAGGTAGCACGCATGCTCTGTTTCTAATCTCGTACCCAGATCCTTAGACTTTCGGAGAGGGTGAGACTGTAATTTTACTCAGTTTTTAGCGATGTTTATTCCCTCTAGAACTTTTGCGTCCGCATAAAGAGAAAAGGTCATCTTCGTTTTCAGGGGATGAGCGTACTTTCCTTCGAGAGCGCTTATTTAGACGGCTATGTGGTCCTATGCACGAGTTTAAAAGTCCTATTGTTAAATATGACAGTAATTAAGCCTCATTGGCGAGTACACATCATTTTGATAAATTCTTGAACTATTTAAAAAAAATATTTCAACAAAAACTCTCAGGACGGAACTTCGTTTTGATTAGTTTGTGCAGTAAGCGTTGCATTTAATGTACGTCATTCTGCGTCCATGTAGAATAAAAAGAATAAAAGGCCGAAAATGCTGACCCATGAATTGACGTTAGTACCTCGTGCTGGTGCGTTTAAAACAATGTCAGCCCTCAATTCAGTCAATTGTGAAAAGATGAATCAATTTTGCTTGCGTGATACTTACACAGTAAACAAGTGGCGATCTTCTCATTACAACTGGCCTGCTATGGGAACCCGTAACGTGTAACAAGGGTACGTTTTTTTCTTGTCATATTGTCGAAAGAAATTCTCAATGTCGTATACTGTGCCCTCACTGAACAGATTTTTTCCAAAGACCAGCAAACTTTTAACTTGGCTCGTTCAGGTCGTAGAATTGGCAAACGATAGAAAAAGGATTTTGTGGTGGTATAAAATTCACCTCCCAGGTCCTTATTTTCGCTGTAGTAACTTCGTCATGATTTCTGGCAAGAGAATATAGCAACATGCTCTCTTGTTTCTGGTTTCTGGAACAGCTGTTTCATTTTGATCAAGAGAGAAAGAGCTTATTTTCGTTTCTTTTAATTCATTGTCGTCAGTGTACCCTTAAATAGCAACTCAAATTGCGTATTGATGACTCGTCTTGACGTCAGCAAAACCTTGAGTACTAACTAGGACTACCCGGAACTAAAAGGTAGCTATTGAATTTGCTTGTGAACTCCTAAAAACAAACGGTTGGTCAACGACCTAAGTGCTCCTTAACCCACTGCAAGCTGCTCTTCACCAAACGAGGTTACGTTTTTATTTTGTTTTATATAAAGCTTACGACGTTTTACGCTTTTATCGATTTGTTGAATACTCTAGAACATCCACTTTAGTGACCTCTCTCCCGACGGACAACTTCCTCCATTGACATGAGTTCTCAAAAGCGATAACTAGACTGAGTTCCTCAAACCCACTAGGCTTTGACAGACATGCACCTCTCTCAGTAATATTGACAGTCAGCTGCCCATTCTTCATGTGTTTGTTTGTTTTTCAAACCAAAACAAACACCAGTCATTCTTAGTTCTTCAGTCCCAAACGTTTTCGCGGAATCACTTTAGTACTCAGTTAGCTTTCACAAACTGATATTGCAAGATCCTTGCACCTTTTTGTAGACTTGAAAGCAAATAAAACGTGCAAACGTTTTGTGCAGAAACATATTTCATTTCCACCCTATTTACCTGATCCAAACAAGTTCCAGCTCTATTTGAGATCGAACTACTGAACAGGCGATATCTCTAGTCGATGAAAAGCGTGGAAAAAACGTTGAGCTGCAATACTGATAGTGGTGATGTTCGTCGCTCGCAGAGGCTTAAACTCTGAAACCTCGTAATAACTAATGAACTTATTTTTTAACATGGATTTTTGGCCCGTTGGTTGAATCGGTTTTCTTGTATGAACAATCTTTATGTGTGAAAAATTCCCCTACTCTCAAGTCTGAGATTTCCCAGACTCTGTTGATTAATTTTCATAAGAACGTTCAAATGATGAACCCATAGGGGTGTGTTTATAGTTGAAGCAAGGCATTGTGTGTGCAGCTGTGTCTGAGGCGAAAGAACCGCCGAATTGGACTTGGAAGTTTTAGGATTGTATTAAATTCCTTAGTGACCATTGAAATTAGAGCCGCAAAAAACACTTTAACTACACTGTGATACTCACCCTGATACTGCGCATGCCTAGTACAAGAGGATGATGACTATTAATGAAACTATTATGACAATGTTGTTAAAATGAATAAGATGTGGCAATGAAAATAACGACGATTTTCATGCTAATGGCGAAAGACTGACACAAAGGCATTTCACATAACATCTTTTACAGTTTCTTTAAATAGGACAAACAGATCTTTTGCATGCAGTACTACGTTTAGTGACAGGTTTTAAATCACGCCTTTATTTTCACAATCAGTCAAAAGAAAAATAAAATAAGTCAATGCTAACTTGGCGTCGCTAGAGCGTCCTTGCATTTGTTTTGAGATGTGATTGGTTTATTTGTCAGGTCATTGGTTTGATAACTCAGCTCGTGACCTGATTGGCCAGATTTGGTTTCGCGGCAGCCAGTTGAAATCCACTCTGAGTCACCGAGTGTAATCTTTTAGAAAGTTTTCTTTCTTTCTTAATAGGTCTTAATACTCCCTGGCTTCCCGTTGACAAATGTTCGAGACTCCAAGTTAATCATGCATGCTTTGTTGTTTGGGAATTCTTAGCAGAAAGGTTTACAAAACTGCAGGAGCTGAAAGCCAGGGTAATGTTGGCTCTTGAAAACTGATGTGATCTCTTTCGTTTATTAATTGACCAGCTGGTTTCCGATTTTTTAAGGAAACCTTACATTTTCTTAATATACAAACAACAGTTTTCATCCTTGTTCAAGGTGTGATCAAAGGCTACTCTTGTCGGTATTTAACCAAAGAAATCAACGATTTTGAAATTGATGAAGTCCGCAGGGTTTCTTCAGCCGCCTGGGTTACTGAGCCAAATAATACTACTTCAAAGAGTAGTATTTGACAATTGTAGTAACTTCTGATTAGGTCACTGCGGAAGTACTAGTTATATTTATCAGACGAAACGAACAGTCATATTGGATATCGAGTTCCAGCAACAGCGAATGAGATTATCAAAGATATTAAAACTTAGAGTAAAGTGCCCTTTTTCACTTGAGACATATACCTTCCCCAAGTAAATATATAGGGGAGACTAAGTATAAGAAGGATATGCCAAGAAGGCTTCTACCTAGAGTACCAGCTGTCATATATGCCGACTTTTGTGAACATACAGCTTATATCACCCAAAAAGAAATCTACAAATAGACGTCATATTTAATGCACATACGCTGTGACTGAATGACATTTTAGTAGCTGACTTGTGCTGACGGACGTTTTCCGGGATGATGGACTCCTGATGAATCTAGAGTGAAATTATAAGTTGAGTGAGTTTCCTGAAAACAATTTGTTCAACTAAAAGGTAGTACGCATGCTCTGTTTCTAATCTCGTACCCAGATCCTTAAACTTTCGGAGAGGGTGAGACTGGATGGAAGAAAATCTTACTCAGTTTTTAGTGACGATTATTCCCTCTAGAACTTCTGCGCCCGCATAAAGAGAAAACGTCATCTTCGTTTTTAGGGAGCTAGCGTACTTTCTATATACCCAAACTGTCGATAAGAGGCCATGCACGAGTCAAAATGACAGTACTCGTCGGCGAGCACCACTAATAGCATATCCTTTTGATAACTTCTTGAACTATTTTAAAGATTATTTCAACAAAAACTCTCAGGCGGAACTTCGTTTTGATTAGTTTGTGCAGTAAGCGTTGCATTTAATGTGCGTCATTTTGCGTCCATGTAGAATAACAAGAATAAAAGCCCGAAAATGCTGACCCATGAATTGACGTTAGTACCTCGTGCTAGTGCGTTTGAAACAATGTCAACCCTCAATTCAGTCAATAGTGATAATATGAATCAATTTTACTTGCGTGATGCTTACACAGTAAACAAGCGGCCATTTTCTCATTACGATTGGGCTGCTACAGGGACCCGAAACTCGCAACAAGGGTAAGTTGTTCTTTCTTGTTTTATTGGCGAAAGAAATTCTCAATGTCATATACTGTGCCCTCACTGAATAGATTTTTTCCAAAGACCAGCAAACTTTTAACTTAGTAAGGAGGAGAAGGAATGCTTGGCCAATTTGGCTGGCTCAGGTCCTAGAATTGACAAACCGTAGAAAAAGGATTTTGTGGTGGCATAAAATTCACCTTTCAGGTCCTTATTTTCGCCAGTGTAGTAACTTCATTATGATTTCTGGCAAGAGAATAGAACAACATGCTCTTGTTTCTGGTCTGTGCAACAGATGATCAAGAGAGAAAGAGCTTGTCGTCAGTGTATCCTTAAATAGCAACTCAAATTGCGTATTGATGACTCGTCTTGACGTTAGCAGAAACTTGAGGACTAGATAGGACTACCCGGAACTAAAAAGTAGCTATTAAATTTTCTTGTGAACTCATAAAAACAAACGGTTGGACAATGATCTAAGTGCTCCTTAACCCACTGCAAGCTGCTCTTCACCAAACGAGGTTACATTTTTATTTTGTTTTATAAGCTTACGACGTTTTACGCTTTTATCGATTTGTTGAATACTCTAGGACATCCACTTTAGTGACCTCTCCCCCGACGGACAACTCCCTCCACCAGTGACATGAGTTCTGAAAAGCGATAATTAGACTGAGTTCTTCAAACCTACCAGGCTTTGACTCTTTACAAGACAGACACCTGCCTAATGTTGACAGTCAGTTGCCCATTTCGGACGTGTTTGTCTTTTTTTGAAACCAGAACAAACACCAATCAGTCATTCTTCTTCAGTCTCAAACATTTTTTAATCACTTAAGTGTTTAGTTAGCTTTCACAAACTGATATTGCAAGATCCTTGCACCTTTTTCTTTGCGGACTTGAGAGCAAATGAAAAGTGCAAACGTTTTGGGCAGAAACAAAATTCATTTCCACCCTATTTACCTGGTCCAAACAAGTTACAGCTCTATTTACTACTCAATTGCAAAGTTTTATTCGTGAAGGCTCCGCCCCGAGGTCTAACCCTTTTATATACCATTTTTGACAGAACAGGTACCCCTTTCGTATACCCTCTAGAACTTTGTATCCCTTTTTCTTGTCGACATTTTCACTCCCATAAAATGCATCTGTTAGTTAGACTTTTTGGTCTTTTTTTTTTTTTACAGATTTCCCTACCATTTCATATACCTCCACAAGTGAAATCCCTACCCTCTCATATGCCTGAAGCCTGAAAAAGGTACCCCTTTGGGGTGGTGCCTCCCCTTATAGGGGTGACGAATGGTCTTTGCAAGCATTCGCGGCATACCGAGCACTGCGATTTTTTTTGCGAGCACGAGCAGAAATAAAAAATTTGCTTTGCGAGCTTCCGAACAACGCAAAAATTTGGGGAGCACGAGCAAGCGAGCACTCGTTTAAATTTTGCGAGCAAATCGAGCAAAGGGTAAAATTTTGCGAGCAGTTAAAAATTTTAATGGACCATTCATCACCCCTCCTTATGGGCAGTAACACCCCCCATGACCCCCGCGAAATTCAAGCCAAGCACCAACGATGATTAATGTTTTTATGTGGTCTTACAGGTCCCAACACGGCGACCGTGCCTTTTCAGTCAATGTTTCAAACACTTTAAAAACGTGAATTATAGAAGCTGCGGTAAATTTGAATTTTAGTGACTCTAAGAGAAACTAAAAAAGAAATCGTGAAAGCGAGTAGAGCTTTGTTAACGCCCAAGTTAAATAACAGACTGTGCTCTTTGTTTTAAATGACAGATCTTCAGTAACAATGTCCTTTTACGTTTTCAGCATGTTGCAAAACATGCAATTTGGAATTTGCAGTAAATTTTAATTTAAGTCCGCCTTGGGCAGGTTGGAGGAAATTTGTAAAAAGTCACGAAACACCCATGAACTATTTTAGTTAATGTCCTTGAAGGTATGCAGCTGGAAGCCATTTAGAATTAGTATTAGCATTATGATGATTTATCAGGTTTTTGAAAGAAGAGGTGAAGTCCCATTTTTCGTATACTTTCAGTTGCTTCCAATTTTTTTTGGCGTAGTTTCTCAGGCTCACAAGCTACCCGGGGAGAAAGGGGTAATGTCGGTCCTTCGTTGCCGAAGATGACTGTCTTGTATTTGAGTTGAGGCCTATCTTAAACAGGCTCTCGTGTGGGTAGTTAGACTCGCTCGGGTTCTGCAGTAACGTTGACAATTGCTGCACTGGTAACTGCTTGAAGTTGCTACCGAGTGTCGTCGGACATGTGCACGCTGATATTCTTGCTGATCATGACGCTGCCTCCTCTTGGAGTTGGCGCAAAGTGAAGATCATGTCCGAAGTGGAACGGCCAGCCCGGAATCCACACTCTGACTCTCTGGGAGAACTTCTACCGAAATGAGCTTCAGTCTGTTCAGGACGATCTTGGCAAGGACTTTGCCAGCTATGGCCAGTAGTGAAATTCCCCGGTGGTTTCTGCACTCTACACGGTCGCCCTTTCTCTTGTAGATGGTGACAATCAGAGCATCACGAAAGTCTTGGGGCACAGTTCCAGAGAGTAGGCATCTGTTAAACAGATGGGGGGGGGGGGGGGGAGGGGTACTCCCTCATATAAGCCATATAGGTATGTGTTGCCCCAAAGTGTAGGGTTTTTAAGCCGTTTTGGTCTGAAAACGGATATAGGCCCATTTTTTGCGGGAATCGGCGGGTGTGGTTTTCGAGAGAATTTCGGGAGTGTATGAACGTAGTTGTCGTTTCAATTCCAAATGTATGCGAATTTGAAATGTATTTTAGACATCCTTATTTTTTCAGTGATGGCGTTCTAATCTAAGTAATGACGACATAATTTCTTAGACACCAGGTCTGAAATCGAGTATGGATTTTAGAAGCCAGGTCTGAAAACCGATGTGAAAATTTGGTCTGACGTGGGGTCAGGATTTGGAGAACCAGGCGGAAAACCCCGGCACAAAGAATTCCCAGGAGAAACCCCCCGGGCAAACTACTAATTCACCAATCACAATGACAGTGTGTTTTTCCGTTTTGAAAACGTCAACCACTGCAACGAACATTATTTAGTTACACAATACCGGTCCAAATAGCAAATCATCTACTCGCTATAAACTTATCAATATCTTCTGCCGCGCAAATAGATGCAAATTGAACAGCAGTTCCTTTTCTCGAGATGATCGTGCGTAATTTCATGTCTAACGAACCTGTCTTTACGAAGAAAACGTGCAAATCTCCCACTGTTTTAGACGTAATTTTCAGCAACACACTGCTCTATAATTACTGCAGTTTTGTAATGACTAAGTGGTTCTGTTCTATAACAAAGGCCTATCAATACAAGAAGATGACTCTATTTAGGGGGTAACGAGAGCAATATGGAGCCGTGGAACTTCTGAGATATTTCCTAGAAGAAAACTACCACTCCACAGAAAAATTTTAGTAATTAGTTTAATTTAAAGAAATACCAACACAAATGTGAAAATATCTGTTGTTTTTTATTGAGGTAAAGCGAGTTAAGGGAAGATTTATTGGCAATATGTTTCTATAGCACGCAGCTCTTTGACGTCATCATGACGCCATCGTGGATGAGTAAAGTCATATATATGCAAAGCAGGTTGTAGAATGTGCTTCTGTTAATGGCTTAATCACCGAGAGAAATAAAAAGAAACGTCCTCACGATCCCACTGCCATTCAGTTCGTTTAGCTTTGAATACATAAATTCATGTTGTAGCAATTTTTACTGTTTTGCTCATCTTTTCGTGGTTTTAGCCGTTTACACCCGTCCTGAACTGCACCGGTCAGAACCCAAACGATTAAATTTGAATTTTATGTGCGATGAATAACGCGATTGGCTTTTAGACAGGCAAATTAGCAGATGGTTGGATGATTAATTCACTCGGCATCAATCGAACCATAAAACAGTCAACAAATTTCCAACGCTCGAACAAGTGATTCCGTAAATAGGATATATATTTAATTGAGAGAGAGTCAGCTGTGGTAGGTTTTAGAGTTTTTGTGGCTTTTGTCGCCAAAATAACTTGTCAATTTAAGGGAAGTACATACGTCAAAAGGAAATATTCCTTGTTCCTTTGAGGTAAGTTCTTGTCTTTAGATAATTTTGCGTGAAACTCCGCTTTAGTTTCAAAGAAAAGTATAGGAGGTTTTTTTTTGTGAAAGATGCGATCGCCGTAGATTCATTCCCGTGATGGTGTAGGCATCTTAGTTGAGCAGCTTAGCTATAACTTTTGATAAAAAGTTCTTAAAAGTTCTCAAGAGTCCTAGTTGTCATCTATACCAATGGTTTGGATCACTCAGATAGCAATTTCATATGTCTGAGGGCAGGTTTTATTTTAATTTTTTTTCAAAGGCAAAATAAAAAAGGTGAATTTGGCAATGATAACACACATATGGCGCTACCCACAGGCATAGTAACTTCAGACCGACAGTACAGTGCGAACACTGGGCATGGTCACATGTCAGAGTCCATGTTACTAGTCTCTATGCACAGCTCATTTGGCAGCTATGCTATTCTGCTTATTATTAGCTCTGGTGTTGATTACACGAGTCAATAATTTTCCTTCATTTTTTTCCTTTTCGAATATTCTGTTCCGACCCGTTTGGCAGGAACAGGTGTTGTTCTCCATTCCCCCCTGAACTCTCCAAAGCTGTTTGCATTTCCGGGAGAGGTAGTCAAGCGGAAGTGAGGTCTGTTGAATCACGTGGACACAAAATAATGGCGGACATTCTGCTGCTACAAGCAGGCGACTGCTGCATAAAAATGACATGAACAAGATGGCGTGGAGAAGATCATATGTTTTTACTCCGCGGGTGGAAGAAAGTGAGATCGATTCATCTGACGAAAGTGACAGTGAAGTTGGAACAGAACCGCTTAAGCTGTATCATCGGCGAAAGTCCACAGTTACTGCCGTAAAAGCTCGGGTAAGGTTCATATGAATCACACGATGTTGCACAAATTATTTCCAAACGGCAAAAATGCACAACATTTCTTGAAGTCGTGTACCATGTTACCTTCTCGTACTTCTTAGAAATTCCCTCTGGGATTATTTACAAGGTTTGTTCTTCAATGCTTTAACCCTAGAATTATTAATTTGCAGTTTTGTTGTGTTTACAAAACACTGTCAGTTTGCTGAGTCTCGTCATCAGCTACCACGGAGCAAATCATGTTTTTCTTCTTGTTGGGTTAGATTTATTCTACATCAACAGCAAATATTTTGTTTCTTTATGTTATGCGGGAAGAATACCTAATTGCAATAAATATTTTTCAGTAATCTATTTTGGTTTTAATTTTCTGTCTGCTGACTTTTTCACCCGTTGAGATCGACTTTCGGTCTGGCAAAACATATAAACATATAAATATTAAAACTCATATTCCCGTTTAATGACAGTTGCCTTGAAACGGTTTCTGTGTTTGCTTTATTATTCAAAACCTCCCTTAATGCTGAAGCTGTTGTTTTTCGCTTGATTACGATACGTATGTCAACCCGCTATAAATTTAACTATATTCGCTCGGATGATTGTAATGTTCTTAATATCTTGTAAATTGTGCTTTGAGGATTTTCCATTCATAAAAGGAAAAAGGCCTTGGTAAATCTTTTTATAATTCTTTTGTTGGTCGTTGTTAAGAACCGTCTTCCAAAATTGCGTCCACATTTCTAGCAGTCAACTCGAGTCGGCGTAGCTTGTAATTTCTTGGCTTGGAAATTTTTTATTAGCGAAGCGTTACTATTCGGCATTAATTATGCACCTGTAAGCTCTTGGGGAAATTTTTTGAATAGCTACTGTTGCTGGTGTTTTCGTGTCACAACCGGTTGAATTTTCTACCTTGTGATAGCTGTCCAGAAAATTTTTTTTTACATGGAAATGCTTTAAGTAAATCGGGGTTTGTCCTGTTGCAGCGAGAGCTTTGATGTCGAACGCTCGTCAAACGGTTTCTTTAGATTGTTTGCTTTTCACTCATTATTTTTGACACCACTTGATTGCATATTTAATTCAACCACTGGTAAATGAAAGTGTTTTAATCTTCTTCCTCATCGAACAAGCTGAAACCGTACCTGTCCCTTATGGTAGACTTCGCACTGAAAGAGGTCTTGTTTTAATTTTTCTCCCTTTCATGGCAATAATATATTGCTCGTTATTTGGGGAAGTGACATTTCTTCTCTCTTTGCTTTACTATGCGTTAACACATAGGCAACTTGTGTTTCAATTGCAGAGTCTCATAAAAGAGGGATTTTTGTTGAAGCAAACCGGATCTTTTCAGGTAAGTTTTGTATTTTCTGGGAAGAAAATGAACCACAACCAACCTAAAGTAATGTTCATTGTTATGATAGGAACAACTGTGGATTATTGTCAATGTAATAAAGCTTATCCTTGAAATTATATTTCTTTGTTTTCATGTAGCAAAGAAAGATAATACTTAATCTAAATATCTCTTGCAGTGGTTATGAAAAATTGTTTCATTTGGCAGCTGTGGCAAATGTAGAGTAGTTTAAGAAAAAATACCAACTGTGACAAAAATATGATGAACACATGATTGTAATATAGTTTTCCATCTTTTTTCTCATATTGTCTGCTGCTTTTTGTTAATAATTTATGTTTCTTCTCAATCAGAATTTAACTCAGAGTTAACAGGGAAATTTTTGACAATTTCGCTATTGGAGGTGATTAGTTTGAAAGAAGTATGGGGATCAACATTCTACTGTCTGTTATTTAATTATTATAATAAAAATAATTGCTAAACTTGGGCATGGAGGAAAAATCTTACCGTCAAAGCTGAAATCTACATTTAATATTATCTTAGGAATGAACGTTTATTCGTTTGTCTCACGATAGAATTGCTTTGAGATATTGATCACAACGTTTTGACTGCAATACTGCTAGTCTTCATCAGGCGATGAGGTCGATTGTTTACGTGTAGCTATTTATGCATGTTGGTTCGCTGTGATTGGTGTATTTCGATCCTTATTAAATAGCTACACGTAAACAATCGACCTCATCGCCTGATGAAGACTAGCAGTATTCAAGTTGCAACGTCGCGATCAATATCTCAAAGCGATTCTATCGTGAGACAAACGAATAAACATTCATTCCTATCTGACACCACGATGAACAATATTCACATCTTTAATGACAATATTATCTTAACTGAAAATAACAGTAGCTTCTACTTTTAATTACAAAACAAAATCTCTTGAATTTGATAGGGTTTAGTTGTGATGAATTCCTGGCATCTGTGCACTCATAAAGATACACATGTTTTTAGTGAACTTACTTGTAATAAGTACCCATTTTTATTAATATAAGCTGTTTTTGACATGTGAAACACTGATGCTGTGTTTTATGTTACATGCAACTAAATGTGTTTATTTAACTTATTGACGAGCCCTCTGATCCAGAAAGTTTGCTCAATTTCCAGGAAGTTACAATATTATGTGGCAGAAAAGGTGTATTATGTGGCAAATTATGGGATTTATTTGGATAAGATTTCACGTAGAGTGCTTACTGTCATAGAATCATGACAATATTAAAAATTTTAGTGGCTCTGTGTAATGTTTCCATAGATAATAGCCTTAAATTAGAATTTATTTATGATTTTGCATTCTTTGTCAATAATACATTATTGTTAATTTCCTGGCCCTGGTTGCTCGAAAGATGGTTAACTCTTAACCAATGGTTAAACGCGCTAACCGATGGTTAAAAATTAACCGTAGGTTAGATTCGGTTGCTCAAACGCTGGTTAGTGTTAACTGTGGGTTAAATTTCTTCTAACTAAGCGTTAACTTTAACGTAACTCGCTACGAGTGTTAACTTTTTAACCATCGGTTAAAATGACATGCGCTGCAAAATCAGGAAAACAACATGGTGGTTGATTTGCTTTTTCGCTTCATTTTGTTAGTGGTTGTTAATCTCGGAAATGTTTACTGCTGCTGAATCGTAAATGATTCTCCTCAAGTAAACGCTGAGAATCGCAAGCTGCAAGAGACTTGCCAATGTTTTGCGAGACACTTGTCGGCCATATGTTCTTCAAATGCGATGGAATGAGTTAAAGTACGGCTTTTACTGTCAAAAACATACTTGTTTTTCTCGAATATATCTTTCAATTCTTGATAAATAAAGCTCTACTGGCTTCAAATGGCGTGGACCGGCAGAATTTCATTGGCAAAAGATTTAAAGATAATAAATTTACATTGTCAGTTGGTGCTGGCTTTCGTGGCGCAATAGGTAGTGCGTCGCGTTACTGAGTCGGGGTCCGGAGTTCAATACTTGTCGCAGGTAATATTTTTTTCTTTTTTTTTGGTCCTTTTGTTTTTTTTTGTTTTGTTTTTTTTTTGTATTTTTCGTAAAACATGCTTTCATTTTTGGACAGACTTAAAGTATACCGGTAGACTAATTGCAGGTTCATTTTCACATTTCATTTCTAAAGTAAAGTAACCGAATAATTAAAACTTGCCAAACCTGTTCGGAGACGGTTAAAGTCTGGCATATTTTATTTAACCATTGGTTAGCTAACAAAGGATTAGCGTCAGCTTAACAGACCTTCGAGCAACGGGAATTTAACCAACAGTTAGTTAACCCACCGTTAGCTAATTTAACCAACCGTTACCAACTAACATATGGTTAAATTAACCATCTTTCGAGCAACCGGGGCCAGGATGTCATTGGATACAATTTGATTTCAGTTTTGTGAAATCACACCATCGCCATATCAGGAACTCTATTATTTTTTCCATCAGCAAGTTATTTGGAATTTCTCCTTGTAAAAGAAAAACTCAGTGCTCTCCCTAAATTTTACCTCAGCTGGTAAGGGGCAAATTATGGCGGGTAAGGCACAAAATATGTGCCAGAGGTGCACTTTCCTGGGAGAGGGGGGTTAGTGGAGTGAGGGACATGGCTTTGACCTTGCTGTGAAATTTAGGAGCTATAAAGTTCTCTGAACCTTCATTCCCTCTTTTTAAGACCTATTTTACGCAAATCAGCCTTTGTTATCTTATGACAACAATTTAAAACGTTTGATTCCAATAATGTCTTCAATGCTCTCTTTCCAAAATGCTTGGCCCATAAAAAGAAAAGCTGTGTATACTTTAGTACACTTCCATGTATTCATTCATTACCTTAATCGTATCATATTCTGGTCACAACTTGTGTATTTTTTAAACCAACTAATTTAACATTAGTAAACCTTGAAGCGGTTGCATTCGGTAAAAAGCGTTGCTAGGGATATAATTTTGTGTGTTGAAAGTCTGTGTTTTTAACTTAAGTGATAAAGTTATTCCTTTCTCTACAGCAAAACTAGCTTTTGCTTTTTCATGTAGACTGTAGACAGCAAATTAGGATCATCTATGTAAAGTCTCATTGCAATCAATGAGGCCTGTGGACCAGGATAAATGGGCAGGTGGCTGTCTGTTTTTTTTTTACACTTCTCGTTTTCATTCAATGCAATATTTCTGTCTAGTCTTGCAATTATTGGTCTCCATAGCAGGCCCAGTGAAATCGCCTTTTGGCGAGTCTAGTTGGACAGTATATATCCTAAGCTTTAGTTAAGTAGCCTGCGCGCAGACGAAATTTAACTCTGGTTAACTTCGTCTGTGAAACAGCGCTGAAATCCTTGTTCTGGACTTCCAGCTGTGTACCCAGATTTCAGTACACACCACGATTTGCCAGTTAAAAAAGGCCTTTGTTTTGTTTGTCGTGATCGCCAGTCAGGTTGAAGGTCCAGAACAAGGATTTCTACGCTGCTTCACAGACAGTACTAATCAGAGTTTAGTTATCGTCTGCACGCAGGCTAAGAAACAATACAAAAATAACTTTACCCTAAAATTGACAGAATATTCAGCCTGGGCTGGAAAAATAACATTCTGTTATAAAAAAAGAGTGTAGTCAGAGATGTTTCAAGGATAAAAGGTGAAATACCACAGGCATTTGATTACATGCTTGGGGTATTCATTTTACAGGGCGTGAGGAAGAGAGTACTTATTGGCAATCGTAGACTTGCTGTTTTTTTCGACAAACAACCAATGCAGTACTATGTAATACCATAAAATTCTGAAAGTAATGACCCTTGTTACCTTTGGATTTAACAGCCTTCTCCTATTGCTACTTTTGGGAGGTCACTACTTCCAGGTGGCTTAAACGTGTACAGTGCATGGGTGGTTCAAACTTTGAAGTTCAAAGTTACTTTAACATCGTGAAAAATTTAAAAACATCCACACTCTATTTGGATAGGGTTCATACAGAGTCTTGAATTCTTGAAAAAGTCTCTAAATTTACCTAGCAATTTTCCAGACCTGGAAAAAGTCTGGAAAATTCTGGAAAAAATGGTAAGAAGTCAATCATAAATGGAGATTTGTAAGGGTGTTATGCGGCATAACTGTTCATAATTACATTCATTCTATTGTTAATTATATGTGTTCATCTTTTCACTTCAGAGATGGAAAAGAAGATATTTCAAACTGAGGGAAGGAAACAAGTTATATCATGCAAAGTCCAGTGATGTAAGCATGGCTTGAAAAATTGTTTATTGTGTATGATTCTTTACGTAGTTACTGACAGGTTATTATAATCATTTTTAGGAAACAATATTCACTGAAATTGACCTACAGGATTTCAGCGTGGCAGCATGCGGCATTGAAAATAAAAACAATTCCTTTACGGTAAGCATGATGATATTATTATTAAAGTTGAGTCCCAACTCTTATAAACAAACAACCTCAAGGCCAAGGGTAGATGTTTGATTAGGGGATGTTGGATGAACCTCAAGTATTACAAGGACCTGGGATGAAATTTTTTGCAGTTTCAATGTGGGGCTGTTGGGTTTTGAACAAGAACTGCTGGCCAGCAAAATCTCCTGGCTGTTTCACATAAACTCGCCGCCTACTTTCTTTGGAAAATAGTCCAGTCTAAACAGAGTATTCATGTGCTGTCACTGAAAGAAAGCCAAAATTTAATGATGTCTGTGTTCTGTTCAAACACTCTAATTTTGCTCTAGAATGCTGGAAATGCATTCTAAGAGGTCCAAATTTCAAAATTTTTTGAGAAGCTCACAAGTCAGGCCTGAAAATGCGTTCATGATACCTGTTGTATTTCATTCAAAATAATTTATATTAAATTGTGCACACCTTAAGTATGCACCTCAATTTAATCTCTCTATATTCCCCTCAGTGTTTTACCTTAGTTGAAATAAGTGGCGCTCTTAAATAAGCGCTGCAAAAGGAAATAGGCGCCATGGTGATTCATTGACCATTCATTTTTATGGTATGCGTAATGTAACTTGGAAATTGCATGCAATAAGTCCTTCTAGAAAATTGGTTGGTTTATGGGAAGTTTGATTGTAATTTATTTGTTGATTTTATGGGATGACATAACAAGACCATATTAAACTTTACCATTCACTTGTTGCAATTCAGTTTTTGTTTGATGTAGAATTTAAGGAAATTTTCATATTGAATGGTGGACTCTTGTTTTTCATTTTACCATGTTCCCACCAATGGAGTAGCCCCATATTTTGCTTTGTACATGTAAACCACCACAATTCCTTGGTTTGCTTAGATAAAGGGTAGCAATCAAATTTAACATAACACCACCATGCTTCCATTTGATTTGTTGCGGGCTCCTCATGTCATCCGCAATCCTAATCTCCAGGTAGTTATTACGCATGCGTCGCATGTATGTTACAATCCAGCATCCATTTGGACTTCCACTAAGAATGAGTAGAATGCACAGAATGCGTGTTTGGACCTTCTATCACTCGTAATGTGATCATGCGTGTTTTGACTATCTGTCATGTGAAACTTACACAAATGTAAAGAACAGTAATGGAGCAAGAGCTTTTTGACATTCGATCGTTGTTGCCCGCACTCCATAACCTTTGGTTATTACTAGTTAGTAAAATCCAACTAGTGGTCTATTATCAATGCTGCATTCTGATTGGTTGATCCTCTACTAGGCTATATGTTATAGCCTACTAGTAGCGAAAAGCGCTGACTTTTTGGTGGCCAAAAAGGATTTTTTAACTAGCTAATGTTGGTTTGTCTCGATATTTTTGACCAACTAGTTGGATTTTACCAACACAACTCAGAACCCATTCAGGCTCAAGGAATAATTGTTACTTATAAGCTGGAGTTTTTTTGTTTCCTTCAGGTCATTACAGCTTTCCAGAATGTTAATCTCAGTGCTGACACACGAAAGGAAATGGAAGAGTGGATAAGTGCTTTGAAATCTGTTGGCTCAAAATCATCTTCTGTAAGCAGTTATTAACCCAATCTTGCTGGAATGTGATATTATGTGTTGTAAAATAGCTAATATAGTACGCACGCTCTGATTGGCCGAGAGGCGTGTTTGTACGAGAGTATGTAAACATTGTTGTGACGTCAAGATGTTTTGCTTTTCGCGCGCTAATCATGCAAGCATGAATTTGAAAGAGTTTTTGAGGTCAAAACTCGACTAGGTTACTTTATTTACCCATTCCTCTGCTGGCTGAAACTTGGAAAATCTTTACAAACAAGCTCTCTCAATTTTTTTTTGCTAAAGCTGACATTTTAAGCGAGAAAAAGCCGTATTTTGGAAAGCATCTTTTTGCAAAACAAGAACTGATTACGCCTGCAAGACTTCGTGTATTATATAAGACTGTGGGACTGGTAAGAATTTCTGTTTTAATCAGTGCCATAACAAAGAGTTTTTGAGTTTTTTTCCTTGGTAAAGTTATTTTATAAAAGCAATAGAAAACTTTTTTCCAGGGTGCATAGCCTGATATAAACACTCAAGGTGTTGGGAGAATTCAAGACAGTTATGCAAACCCGAGACAAAGTCGAGGGTTTGCATTACTGTCTTGAATTCTCCCAACCCCTCTTGTGTTTATGTTAGGCTATGCAAACACGGAAAAAGTTTTCTATTGCTTAAATAATGATGTTTTTGCAATGTGTCCTGCAGCCTCTCTCCATCCCTGCCACGCCCATAAGACCCTTGGCACTGTAGGGATACAATTCCTGTCCAATCTGACAGGGTTTTCAATAAGAGCCGACATCTGGTGAAATTCCCTGGTTATTTCACATGAACTCGCTGTCTAATTTTGTTTGGAAATTACTGCATTTTATTTTTACAAATAAAATGATTTAAAAGAGGTACTGAAACAACCAATGCTTCATAGCTATTGGCAAGAAGAAATAAATTTGAAAAATAGAGTGTTCATGTGCTGTCGCTGAATAAAAAAGCTAAAATTTAATGATGTTCAAAAAATTTTTGCTCCAGAATGCTGGAAATACATTCTAAGAGGCCTGAACCCCCCCCCCCCCCCCCCACCCCCTAGAAACTTGTGCCTTTCGCAGGTTTTTCCTTCTCCAAAGCTTTTGCCACCTACTTAAAAACCTTATTGAAAACCCTGTCTGAAGAATTAGTCCTATGCTACTCATTGTTGTTTCTCTAACAATTCACTTGTTGAACATGGTTGATCCAATTGAGGGAAATTTGTTGCCAGTGAAGTTTGTTGAAAGTTGATAATTAGGGTCTCAAGCCCTGGTTAAACAGTGAGAGGAATTATGTGCTACATGTCATGAACTAGGGGGCTGGTTATTTATTACCTATGAGGGGGGTGGGGGGGGTGGCCATTTTGATGGGGGGTCATTTTCAAAACAGTAATAATTGATAACTATTGGATTTTGGGGGGTCATTCTCAGATAAGGGAGCATTTCCTGGGGGATCATTTTAATAAATTTCTTAAAATTAGTACAAAGCAGTACAGTGTAAGTGTAACAGCTGTAAATAGTAAACACTGATCTTATAAACACGACTGTAGATAAAGTATGTAAAGTATGTGGTGAACTGTTATAGCTAGAATATTAAATTTGTAGTCTCTCACAGGTAATAAACAACCAAGCCCCTAGGGAGGTGATGGTGTCCAGGGTTCTCAGTAGAGTTTTTGTCAGACGGCCCAGAATTACTTATAGGCGGCTTAACTTCGGCCGGGAAGGCTGAGGTGAGGCCCGAAGGGGCAAGCTACTTGGGGGGTCTGGAAAATTGTGAAAATCTTGGTTGGCAGAGATAGGTTTTCCTGCATTTTGGTGCACCAACTTTTGTATTTAAGTAATTGGATTACATTACCAAAATAGACTAGAACAGGTGCAGAAAACAAACTTTACCAGTTTTACTTTGCAAATATTGATTTATATTGAAAAGAAATGTATGTCGTGCCTGTGAAATCAGTAATATAATTCTTCAATATATCTTGAATATACTTCTCGAATGCCCATTTACACTTTATTAAAAAAAATGGCACACAAAGGCAAATTTCATGGCCAGAACAGGCGGCTACTTTTGTCTTCACAGGCGGCAGAATTCGCCGGTTGCTGGCTTCTACTGAGAACCCTGGTGTCCCCTTTCAAACAACTGACTTTGCTGTTCTCATTCTTGTAGCAATCAGACCTGTTAGACACATTGTCTGGTGCGCATAACTGGTATTCATGTTCCCATGCAAAGCCAACCTTTTGTAACGTTTGTCACGATGTGTTGTCTGGCGTCACATGCAAAGGATTATCCTGTGAAGGTGATGATGTATACATGCATTGTAGAGTTTATGAATACTGAAAGAAATGAAGGAAATTGGGGTCTTATGAGTGCACTTTTGAAATTCTGATAAAATAAAGCTGAACATTTTTTATCCATTTTCATAGGTTAAATAATCCAGAATGAAAGTGAAACCCACAGATATGTTTATCAAATACCTCACAAAAGCTGTACCATCTTCTAATCCTTTAAGCCCTAAGAGTGATCAGTATCAAAATTCTCTTTGACAAAATCTTGCTAATGTTGATAAAGAATAGTCAGTATAATACTGAGAAATAAGGACCTGTTCACCCAAGATAAATATATTTTCACTTTTATTTAAATTCTCCCCACTACTTCAATAGGAAATGTACAGGGACAGCAAATGAGAATTTAAATTTTGATATTAGGGTTTAAAGGCTCCAAAAGCCCTAGCAGGGCTGTCACTAAATGCTGAGGGCTGGAAATTTCCCTCAACTACTATGAACATGATCCCCAGTTACTTTCACAGAAAACAAAAGGAATGAAAGATGGGACCAGCTGTTCAATTCCCTGCATACTTAAGTGACAGCCTTGTTGGCTTTTCCCCTTCTTCTTGCTGGGAAGAAGTCAGAAGTCCTTCCTCTCTCCTCCTCCCCTCGGAATCTGTTTTTTGTGATATCTCTGATTGCCAATTTTCAAAATGTGTTTGTCAGTTTGTAGATTCAAAGTTCACAGACGGTGTGCTGTTCGAGCAAAGAACAACTGCAAATGGACAACAGTACAATCACTCAAAAGAGAGTTAGAAAACTTTGATGAAAAAGATCCTGTAAGTCAGCTTTTTGGTTTTTAGTAATATTATTGGCATCTGTCTCGATCTCCTTGGTAAAAGAGAAAAGCAAATTGTGCCACCACCATGTCACTCCATGATCCATACTTTCATTGACCATAGCTCTTGATCAGTCAGTGTATTGTTCAGTTATTGTAAAATGCTCTTTCTTTCTCAAAATTATTTTTGTTGTTTCCAGCTATCAACACCACACCAGTGGTTGAAGGGAAATCTCCCTGTGTCAGCCAGATGTAGTGTGTGTGATGAAGTATGTGGCAGCAAACGACGAGTGCAGGGATTTAGATGTCTTTGGTGTAATATGATGGTAAGTATCAGTGATTTTATTATACCTCTGAATCCTGCAACCCTAATGCATAAAAATCCCCAAAGACGCAAAATAATTCATGGCATGCTCCTGTAGAAATGCAAAGAACTTTAGCTCATGTGATTTCTGTGGCTGTTGTTTAAAGATGTATATTTATCGTAGCCTTTTTTATGCTTTAAATAAATTATATAGAAGGACTATATTTAAATTTCAGTATACTGTATTAAAGAGTTTTGGCATCCCTCTGCAAATTAACTGTCTGGTTACACAAAGGCCCAAGCATTTTCAATATTTAGGACTCCTTGTTTTTTAAACTGGGACTCATTGATTATGGACAGGGACTCATGATTTTTCACAAGATGAGCCCCAGGACTCTGTTACAAAATGACTGAAGTATAGAAGGACTTAAGAGACTAGCTTCTCAACATACAACAGGGTGCTTGAAAAAAAAACTTGAATTCCAGCTTGTCCTTTAGACAAGCTGTGCTCTCATCTTGCTTGGGGCCTCTTCTTCACTTGTCTTAGTTAATGGTTTTGTTAGAGGATATCTTGCCTGGACTCTTGCCCATGGTTCAAGTAAACTTTAAAAGTTACTTGTCCAGCGAGAAAATATACTTGTCCTGGACTACCGGAAGGGACTTTTTCCCTTTTTCTCCCAAGAGTGACCAAAATCAATTTTCTCCTAACGACATCAATAAATAATAAAGGGGAAATGTTGCAAGAATTAATAAAGTGATCAGCTGACAGAAAATTCTTTGATCTTCACACAAATTCTCTCATATAATTGTTAATGAAATGTATGGAGATTGGCCTGGAGAGTTAGTATTTGGATATTGAGGCTTAACAGGTTAATGGGAGCACTCTAGACAGGGGATTCAATAAGCATGGATGACCAATGAAATGTGTCGGCTTCGTTGCTCAGAGGAGTCGGCTACTTTTTTCCCCTAAAGAAGAAGCAACTATTTTGAATAATGTCATGGACAAAAATAGAATTTGTTACTGGGAAAATGTATGTAATGTATAGTAATTATCACTTGTTCATTGCTGGTAGGAGTTAATTGTATCACTTATAAATCAAAATTGGAGTTAAATTCAAATCTTCTTGAATGGAAAACACTCTATTTATACTCAATTTAGTCCTCTGAACGCTGGAAATTGTCTATTAGGGTGTTGTAATTTTAAAATTTTCTGACAGGAGCATGCCTCCAGAAACACCTTGAAAAAGTTGACTACTGGCCCCTTGTAGATGTAGTCGGCTACCCTATTGAAACATGCTGGCTACTTTAATAATTTTTATTGAAACCCCTGCTAGATCTGCTAACCAAGGATATATGATATGAGACCACAAGTTCTTTAATGTATTCTTACAGGTTCACCAATCTTGTCGGTCTCAAACTCCTAAGTGCTCATATGGTGAAAATGGTCTCTTCACATTACCACCTGTGTCAGTCTGGAATAATGCTGGCTCTCTTTTGTGGAATGTAAGTGAACAGTGTTCCTGGGGTATAATTCAGCAGGGGACAGCTAGGGTTTATCATATAAGTGAGAATTCTGTGACATTACCTGCTATGATTTAGTGATATTTTAAGCAGTTTTTTCATTTTTGGTGATGTAGTATAGAAATACAAATAGAGTTATAAATGATGTCATAGATGCCAGGGGCATTTTTTATATTTTAGGGGTCCAAGAGGGGTATTTTTAAAATAGATAAGAGGTATTTTGCAAGCTCAACAAAACTAATATGCTTTTGGAGAAAATTGATATCAAAAGGGTTTGAAATAGCAAAATATCCAATTCATCCATAGATATTATGTCTAGGCCATCTGGAGATCCATATCACTCTTTCAAATCTCAACCTCAATGTCAGAATCTTCATTCAGTGTCATTGAACTGTCCTTGTTAGCCTATCCTTTCTTTGAACAATGACATAAAACAAGGTGCAATGCACAAACCTTTGTTAATCAATCCTGAAACTGAATAAATGATTTGCTCATTCCTGCTTTTCCTAGTATTGTGGAGTAACTGTCAATTAAGTGTTTTTCTGTCCTCTTCTTGAGTGATTGTAATTTCCTTATTTTAAGAATGGTTCCTATTGCTGGCAGGGCTTACAACTGAGGGAAGGAAAGGAGTTTTAACTGATTTTATAAAATTAATGATTTCTTATTTTCATTACCTCAGGTTAGACCATCTGGCTGTCTTCCAATGCTTGTCTTTGTCAATTCTAAAAGTGGTGATAATCAGGTCAGTAACTTAAATATTTAATTAATAAAGTAACTATTGGAGATAAATTAAAAGCAGTCAAAATACCCATCTGTATGTTATATATCACATGGTTTTACTGCAACAGAGTCACTTGAAAGAAAAAGGGGCAAGTACATGTACTGTAGCTTGTGTGAAAATGAGGTGAATTTGGAGGACAGAGAAAGTGGCAACACTTCTTGATTTTGTCCCACAATAAAGCGGTGCGAGTACAGTCAACGCTCTTTGTAGTGGACACTGTAAGGACCTTGAGTTTGTGCCGTCATTGATGAGAATCCATAGTAGTGGAAGTTTATTTCAATCAAACTTCTCTAATTTATTTTTTCCTGGGATTTAGCTGCTGTCTGTATTATTGGCATGTCCACAAGCCAAGAGTTGACTGCAGCTGTATACCTACTATTCTTGTTCTTACCAATGCTGAGGTGGATCAACAGATGGATTAAATTTCTTGTTCTGAAAAAAAAAAAAAGAAACAGTCTCATTATGTGGTCAACTCCTTTCAGTTTCCATAATGTTTGACCTATTGTGACGACCTTTTATTGTTATGATTTGTTTTCTTTTCAGGGTGTTAAATTTATTAGAAAATTCAAACAATTGTTAAATCCTCTTCAAGTTTTTGATCTAGCGATGGGAGGTCCTTCAAAAGGGTGAGTTTCAGCATTTCTGTGTATCCAACGTATGCATTTTTCAGTGGCAGAATCCAGGTGGTGCAGGGGGGTGCAGTCATGCAGATGTTAAGGTAGGGAGGGTGGGGGAGGTACCCATCCAGACCTTGAGTACCCATCCAAACATTGGGTTGAAAATGAGGGACTAATTTAGACCTTGAGATGAGATGGTACTATTCAGTATCCTAGAGGGATTATTATAACAATAAAGGTGTGAAAAGTCCTGTTCACATTACATTTCTTATTTTTCTGGCATGGTAATGTATGATAAACAAATTCGTATTCTCTTTTCTGATTTAACAGGCTTAAGCTGTTCCAAAATTTTGATCACTTTCGAATTCTTGTTTGTGGAGGAGATGGTTCGGTAGGCTGGGTGATGAATGAAGTTGACAACCAGAATCTATCAAATCAGGTAAGAATACAACTACTGTTCTTGCTTGGTTTAGTTATGCGAGAGCGTTATAGATTCAGTTTTGGCGACTGGAAATGTAGTTTTAACTTTTTAGTTTGTGCACCAAATTCTTTTGTTTGACCGTTCATTTTAAACCCTCCAGCGAATACTTTCACATGGTATTTATTTTTTTATTTAGTATGTCCATGTAACTTTTGCATCTATGAACAAAATCCTATGTTGTGCCTGGCTAGTCAAATGAAACCCATTCATCAGTACTTTCACATGGTACTATTTATTTAGTATGTAGTTCTAACTTTTGAGTTTGTGGGTGAAATCCTATGGTGTGGCTAGGCCACTGGTGTGGCTACTTTCTCATGATAATAATTTATTACTTTAGTATGTTGTTCTAACTTTTGAGTGTGCTGAAACAGACGCCCTGCATACTGCTAAATCACATTTATATCATTGCACTTATTCCACCTACTGACATTCCAGCCCCAGTAGTATGCAGGATGTTTGTCACGTGAATCAAGTTTATTTGCCTTAGCTCCCATTATAAAGGTCTCTTGTGGCTCAGCGGTAGAGCATCAGATCAAGTAATCAGAAGGTTATAGGTTCGACTCTTGTTACGGCATAGGAGAACTCAAATTCAAATTGTCTTTATCTTTTGTCTTTAATCATTTAATTGCCTATAGCACAGTCTAATCGTGGCAATGGGTGTTCATAGTGAGCCAGGCAGTAGGTGATGGCAAATGAATTGTGACTGGAGCCTTAAACACGGGCAAAGATAATAGCATCAGACGGGAGACTGTTGCACACAGGAAGGCAACGGGCAAAATACGAGTACTTGTAGGCATCAAACAACGCGAAAGATAATTCACTAGGGAAACTCACTAACCTGTGTCACTAACTAAAGAAACACCATTCTCAATAATAAACAATAGACCATTTTCGATATATTAAAATTCATAAGTGACTCCAAGGCCCGGGGGAATAAAACAAAAGAAATGGTTTACTCATCACTGAGCCTCAAGATGATTTCTTCTGTTTATTCCCCCAAGCCTCGCAGCCATGTATGAATTTTAATATATCGGAATTGGTCTATTATTCTTCTGTAGTGTCAACTTGGTGTTCTACCACTTGGAACTGGAAATGATCTGTCAAGAGTCCTGGGTTGGGGTACATCATTTGATGATGACAATGCTGTTACGCAGTTTCTCCAGCATTTGGAAAGAGCTAAGGCTGCAGTACTGGACAGGTGATTTCCGTTTTACTATACCCTAAATCCTCTTTTAAGCCCCCCTTTTAAATGAGTCCCTCCCTCTAATAACACCCCCTCCCCCCATTTTCAGGGGAAGAAAGTTAATAAGCCCCCCTCCCCTCCCCTGATGATTCTTCACTAATAAATGATAGACTGTAATAATCAATCAAGACTGTAAAACTTCGTGTGGACTGATCTGGGATGGTCTATTTACCATCTAGAAGTTCGGATTTGATTCTGATCCTCGGTTGTATGACCTCCAACCTTTTTGTACTTGAGCTTTTCCACTTCATATTCTATTTCTTTGTGGAGAAATGATACCATTGTCTTTTCTGGATTAAATAAGCCCCCTCCCCCCCCCCTCAAATAGACCTGGAATAAAAGTCCCCCCGGGGGGCTTAATAGCGGATTAACGGTAATTCTGCAAAAACGTATCATTACTTCATGAAGAAAATACCAAATTCCTCTGGAAAATATTGAAAAAAAATGCAGTACAACCTCTCCACAAAGGGGCCGCAGTGGGGCTTTTTCCGACTTTGACGGTATATCTTTTGGAAGGACGAACACCATCCAGCAAAATCTTCTGTTGAATAGTAATCATGCGCTTTATGTTGTGTTGTAGATGGAGTATCATGATAGAGGAACGCCCTTTGTCAGCGTCTAGAAGTTCTTCAATAGAAACCTTAGACACTCCAGTAAGTGTTTCTGGTTTATCACTTTTATCAAGACATCAGAATGAGGGGGCCTTGCTTTTTCTAGAAGGCACGCATTGTCCCAGTCCCAGTCCCTGCTCCGGCTTGTGTCTGTCTTACTGAAGACAAACTTAAAGCAAGGGGCACGCATACTCTAACCCACGGCTTGGCCAGTACCTCACGCATGCGCACAACCATATCACCCGGGCAGTGGCATCCACAGACAGCTGTTTCGACAGCTGGGTCTGGAAGATCATCTTCGGGACCTGTGATTTAGCCGAAATACAGTGGGGGATTCGGGAAAACGCCAGAATTGTCGACAGAAGACGGTATTTGCCCGTTACTCGGGGAGCGCAATGCGCTACTTCAAACTTTATCGTCCTTATTCAAACTCGTTCTTTTCGTCAAATGTTGGCAAATTTTTCTGGAGTTGCATTCTACAAAGACTGTATCAAAGTTTAGGAAAAGAAAAAGAGTCGTTGTATTTTGTTCACGTCCTCGACAAAACGTGAAATTAGGCAGTTTCACGTTGCAGTCGTGCAGCGACGGCAAAAAAAAAATGTACAAAAAAACGTAATGCACGTGCAAAGTTGTTGTTTCGTCAATCTAAACCTATGAGTACCTTTTTGCCGTTCTCGTTGCCGTCGCCTTCGTCGTTGCTTAAGCCCCCTAATTAGGGACTTTAAGATCCAACGACGCGGACGGCGACGAGAACGTAAAAAAAAACAATAGGTTTTATAAGCAAAACAACAGCTTTGCACGTGCATCACACTTTTTTTGTACATTTCTTTCCCGTTTTTGCACGACTACGACGTGAAAATGCCTAATTTCGTGTTTTATGGAGGACGTAAACAAGCAACGACGAAATTTTATTTCTCTTTCTGAGCTTGGATATGGTCCCTTGAAATTCAGCTTCAGGAGGGTTCGGCTACATTTGACAAAGTAATTGGGTACGAATAATCCCTATAAGACTGAAAGAACGCAAATACACTTTTTTAAGCGACGTTCTAGTGGCCGTCGCGTCGTTGGATCTTAAAGTCCCTAATATTTTGGCGGGAAAAAGGAGCTGGAGGGTGAGATCAGGGACCCCTCTTCCAGACTCGACCCTGTGGAGAGGCTTGACTATAATGGCTTCATCAACAATGTATGCACTGAATTTTATTCTAGGGGTATTTTCTTATGGAAACTCATAGTGTAATAAAATTGTTATTGTTACCGATTTATCCTCCTGTTTTATTCTGCAGTACAGGCAAGAAGTCGACACCATGGACATGTTTGAAAACAACGTGGCGGCGCATTTGACAAGAATACTTAATTCCAGTAAACACTCGGAAGTCATCTCGTCTGCCAGGTGTGAATTACTTTGTAATATTCGATTATAGAATAAAGAGACCAACGTAGACAGTAAGCGGAAGTGACAGAGGGTACAGTTAACCTTTCGTTTGTTCCAATTCCCTCTCCTCCTCCTCTTCTTCCTCCTCATCAACATCATCATCATCATCATCATCGTCGTCGTCATCATCATCATCGTCGGCGTCGTCGTCGTCATCGTCATCATCGTCATCATCATCATCATCATCGTCGTCGTCGTCATCATCATCATCAGGGAGCTTAAGCAACTACGACGACGACCACAACGACGACTTCAAAAAAACAATAGGTTTAATGATCAAAACAACAGCTCTGCACGTGCATCACGCTTTTTAGTACATTTCTTTGACGTCCGCTGCACGACTACGACGTGAAACCCCCGAATTTGCCGTTTGATGGAGGACGTGAACATACAGCGACGAATTTTTCTTCCTCTTTTTGAACCTGAATAAAATCCTTAAGAATTCAACTCCAGGAAAAGTCGCCTGCATTTGACATATTGAGCAGGTCCAAATAGACGCGATTAAGTTTGAAAGAACGCAAATTCATTTTTTTAACGACGTTTTCACTGCCGTCGTCGTCGTCCTTGCTTAAGGTCCCTAATGTCTCATCGTCGTCGTCGTCGTTGTTATCATCATCATCATCATCATCCATTATTTATTTCGATAAGGCGGGTTATAGATATAAGGCAGCTTGAAAGCTGATGTGGACCTTCCACGGGACTTACACACACATAGACTCACCTATGTTTCAAGGTTGACCACACCGTCGGGTTCTATGTCCCCTACTCTTTACGAACAGGTTCTCTTACGTCCCACAAGAATCGAAACATATTGAAGTTGCTCTGAGGCAAGGCCTAAGTTATTTTGTCCTTATCGAAGATTCATTTCTACAAGTGTAATCGTATTTGAAGGCTATTTTCAGCTTTGTCCTCTTTTGCTTTTTTTTTCTCTGTAGGGTTTTGTGCGAGACAGTCAAAGATTTCGTGTCCAAAGTTGGTACTGCTTCCGCTAACTCTGATCCATCTCAAGCCGACGAGCCAGATTCACTGGCGCAAAAGGTTTGCATTTATCTTTATAGTCTTGTTGTTTTACTCTTCTTGAACTCAAAACTTAATATATCTACATCACTGGCGTGTCGCCATCATCACCACGGCAAAAGCTCGATTTCATCCACCAAAATGACCTTGGACACCTTATGATGCCTACACAACGAGCTAATCCCTTAAAGAGGAGGGAGTACATTGACTATGGTGATTAGGGTTAACCACTAACTCGAAATGGTCAGCTTTCATCACTGTTAGAAACCTAATTGTAGCTTTTGACTGGTTATTGTCCGTTAATTTTATATAAGTGTAATTGAGAGGGAAAGATCAGTTTGGAGTATGGAAATGAGTGGTAACCCACCACCACTGTCATCATTACCTACGTCATGACGATAAAAATTAGGTTCGATATCTTCATCATCAACGTCATCATCATCATTATCATCATAATCGTCGTCGTTGTCATCATAATTAATCTCATTAAAAAAAACCCATGGCGATTATAATAGAACTTCTTACGGCATCTAAACCCTTGACAATTGTAACAAGGTCTAATTGTTGCTTGCTAAGGCTGAAAAAATATGTAAACTCCATGGTCACTTTTCTTTCACATTTTTCTTCTTTCAGTGCGCGGTTCTCAACGAGAAGCTAAACCTGCTGTTGAACACGTTGAGCATAGAATCCGAAGCTGTTCCCCCCTCAGCAGAAAATTCTGGGAATGGAGCTGCAAAGCAGAAAGTATTTGTGCCCAGGGACGCTCTTATGTCCAGAGCAAACAGTCTGAAGAAGGCGTTAAAACAGATTATAGAGCACGCGGAACAGGGTAAGGAACTTTGCTATGGTAACAACAGCGTACGTAACAGTGCGCAAGAGAAGAAATGACGCGCGAGCGAGGAAGGCGGGCACGTGGGAGAGGGAACTCAACGCTCCGCCCTCTTGTGCAGCGACCTTACCTTCCCCTCCCCCGATATTTATCTTTCGCCTGTTGCTTAGGCCAAGTGTAACAACTGACAGCTGTACAGTATTAAAGTGCTTCTCAGTGACAATTTAAGGCTCTCGGCAATTTACTTTGAAGCTCCGTGTTCTCTGGTTGAATAATAAATCCTTTCGTCGTCAGCAGTCAGTTTTAGCTCGGCCACCCACTTATTGGTTTTTGCCAAGAGGGAAATTAAACGGCCTACTTTAGAAGCAAAGGTGACAACTGTTTTTAAACCCAGTAGAGGAGATAAAGTCTAATTATTTCCAACAGCGACAATCTTTGCTCCATCACGTTTAGACTGCAAAACAGTCGGTTTTTTTCTCCGTCAGTAAGGAAATCGGTAAATCGTGGCGTAAGAGTCTTACACGCGCGAAGCGCGCGAGCCTCACACGAATGTAGGGCGTGCCCCTTTTTTCAGCCTCTTTGCAGACCTTTCGTTTGACTCCTCGCGCTTACTTGAATACGCAAAAATACGGACTGTTTTGCAGTCTACATCACGTTTTACAAACGTGAAGGAGGAACTTGGCCTCTGCAAGCAGGATACATTGCTATTTGAGCCGGGGTGCACTTGTTTAGCATCAGCAAAGTTTAGGCTCGATCTTTCTGTACGCCGCTCTCTCTGGTTTTGTATCGGTGCGCGGGCTCGTTTCCCGAACAGCGGCTGGTAATGGGCCCTAAAATGTTTCTATGCCGGCAAGCGTGATTAGCTACAATGTAAGCAATGTCTTGTCGTCTCGTCGAAACGGTCTTTATTACCCTCTTTCTCTGAGTTACCTTCTTAATGTACCTTTCGTTACGAGCTCCAACAATGTTAACGCACCCGAATATAAACTCAGAGCTTAAGCGAATATGTTTTAAAAGTGAAGTTCCTCATGGTGCAAGAGGTCGTGAATTAGCAGCTAATAAAAGTAACTTGTTGACAACCTTTTCTTATTTTTTTTTTTTTTACTTTTAGCTGTGGATGAACAAAATGCGCAGACTTGTGCCTCGACAACCTCGTTGGCAGAAGCCATCGTCACAGTGGCCGCGTCCGCAGCCGGGGAAGTGGTAACTACATCCACTGCACACACAATCGAGGAAGGACTGGAAACAATAAAAGGTTAGTACGTCATCCTGCAAGAGATAACTCGCACTCTAATTGGTTGAGAAAGCGTACTGTATGCGAGTATGAAACATGGAGCTAAAGCTGTCACGCTGTCTGCCGATCGTTTTGTTTTGAAAAGTTAGAAAGTAATGCGTGAGGAATTTTAACGGGTTGTTATCACAGAACAAATGAAGGAGCCGTGGCTGTACTCTGTTCTGTTGTAAAGCACTTAGCAAGCTGCTAGATAGCACTCAGTTCAACTACGTCTCTTGTTTTCCCTTACGCTTCTTTCGTGCTCTAGCCGCTTCCCGCTTGCGTTTCAGCAGAACAGAGCACAGTTAAGGCTTCTTTATTTGTTAACTGGCAAGGGTGGGCCCTGGAAACAAACTCAAAGATAAGTCAAATCTCAACTCTTTCAAGTCACCTCTCAATTTGCCTTGAGCTAAAGCGGACTTGAGGGAGTTGCGATAGTACTTATTTAGCTTTTTTGTAGGTTTACTTTTGTATTGTACAATAGTTTCTGTTACCCAGTTCAAACGTCGAACTTTTCATGTACCGAACATAATACCTTTTTCGTTCGACCCAAATGATACAAGTTCGGAGGTTGATTCTGACGTCAACTTCATTAGTCAGACCAAATTCATTTTCACTATTTACAATGGTCTGCAATGCTTATCAGTGAAAATAAATTTTAGTAATTTATGCATTACGATCGGCACATGAAAAGTTCGACGTTTGAAACGAAGTCGCTCCACCGTCGAAATTCCGATGTGGATCACTCGATCTTAGATATGTCGGACTTAATTGATTCAAACGTCGATCTCTTCATGTACTTAATTGAAGGGAGTAGGTTCGGTACATGAAAAGATCGATGTTTGAACTGTGCCGTAGTATTTGATGTTATTTTTATAGCTTTATTGTCTATCTAGGGTCATGTTCGTAGTTTGAGCGTGTTTTAGCATCATTTCTTGAAATTTGCTACTTAAACGGCTCACTGGAATATTATTTTCAATGAAGTAATATCGTTTATAAAGCTTTAATTTGTTGGTTGTGGTATTTGTTGATTTCATTTCAGATAACGAAGGAAGCATCATAAACCCGCGGGACTATCAAAGCGGACTGGAATCTGACCCAGGCCCCTCGGACAACAGATTACAACCCTCCTCTGAGCAGCGCCAGTCTCGTTGTATAAGTCAAGGCAGCTCTCTCCCCTTCAGCTTTGCGCCCATGTTAGATGATAAGCTGATAGGACCTGGAGGCAAGCCCACCGTACACTTTAACAACTGTATCATCGCCAGGGCTTTTCTTAAAGAGAGGCCAAGTGAAGGACTATTTGGCTCGTTGATTGGTCGAGCATTGTTGGCCCATTCTGATGCATTGTGTGCGGCTGCCACGCCCATGATGAACAACGTGTTGGATGTGTAAGTTTTTTTAGCATGTTTGGTCCCCTGTATACTTTACCACATCATGGTATGCTAAGTTATGATCAGTGACTACTCGAGAGTAATCAGCCATTTTGGCTTGCACCTGGGACTGGATTATTGTAGTGTCGAATATGCTGTTTGGGGACTCTATCTCGTATTTTATTGGCTGTTAAGAAGGTACACAGGAAACGGGATAAAAATTCGTCCTCTAAAACAGTGCCATAGTGCAATTCGACGCAACACCGACACAGTCTCATTCGCAATCACAAAATGGATAATAGCTACAATCAATCAATCAATCAACCGATCGATCGATCGATCGAACGATCGATTTCTATCGAACCAGGGAACTTATTGGTGGGATTTATAGTAACCTCGCCACCAGACCATACTGCCAAGGACGAAAATTCAATAAGTTGTCTGCTTCTGCGACACCCTGTTTGTCTAGCCTTTAGATGGCTGGTACAAGAGGAATTATGCCTGATTACGAAACTGAAATCTTCACCAGGGCATTTTCCAGGCAAGTCACAATGAGATGCCCGCCTTGTGCTCGTCTTTATGTCAGGCGAAGTGCGCGACATATAAGCAGCACTGACTTCGAGTGTTGTCCAAGTGTGTCCAAGAGGTCATTCAAACGAAAGCTTTTAAGACATTTAAAACCTGTTTAGTTAAACGTAAGGTAATTTTTTTGGCCTACGATTTAATTTTTTGTGGTTTAGTTCCCTGTTCCGATGACTTGCCTTAGAAGTCTTGGATGACCTTTGAACTTCTCCTTCACTTCTAGGGAGGGCTACACGGAAAAATGCGTCATGAATAACTACTTCGGTATTGGACTGGACGCTAAGATTGCGCTGGATTTTCACACGAGAAGAGAAGAACACCCCGAGCAATTCAGGTTTAGTCTATTGCTCAAACGGCGGCAATAATAGAGAGATTTAGAATCGTGTTTACGGCAAACACCATCGGCACAGTCAAGTTGCGAATTTCTCTAAATAAAAAGTTAGCATATAAAAACAGTACAAAACAATTCGTATCACGATATCGTGAAACTACTGGTTTTTTTTTTGTAGAAGTTAACAACAGTTTAAGACAAGTAAAGGGAAAACTAATTCACGTTTACCGTAAACGTAACTCCAAATCTCTCTGTTGCTCAATCAATCAATCAATCAATCAATCAATCAATCAGTCAATCAATCAATCAATCAATCATTCAATCAATCAATCAATTAATCAATCAATTGTATCTTTCTTCTTTCCTCGTCATATTTCATTCTTAATGATGTGTAGGTTATAAGATCCCTACACGTTTGTGAGCTATGAGAATGTGTTTTAAAGTCAAGACATTTTAGTTGAGTAATACTGCATCATCAGGAGCTGGGTTTTTCTTTACATTCTATGTTTTGACGCCACTTGGTCGCTTGCTTTATGAAGCCATAAGGCCTCGCTGTCGTGTAGTAGTAAGTGATGAGTCACGTGACTCAAGGGTGAAGACATACTGAATATTTGCATTCACGCAAGCCTAATATTGTCTCTGGAGTCTCGTGTCATCAGGAGCTGAATCGAATTCAGCTTCACGTGGTCTCGCTTTCATGAAGCCACGTAGCCTCGCTTTCGTGTATCAGTGACGAAGAGTCACGGAAATGCTGGATAGTTCTTAGCCCTTGATTACCACCAGTATTCAGTTATTACAAACCATACGAGATAACTAGGTGATCTGTGACGTCATTGCGGGGGCCTGGGGAAAGAAATTTTAATGCCGTATCCCATAAACAAACGCGCGCACCAATTCAATTCAATTCAATCTGTTCCCGTCAGCTTTGGTTTATGGGATACGGCATTAAAATTTCTTTCCCCAGGCCCCCGCAGTGACGTCACAGATCACCTAGAAGAGTTCACAGGTGTAAAAAAACCACACTATTTGGCGCATCAAACTCCTTGTAATATAGCACTATCAACAAACTGATTCTTAAGTTCTAGTGAGTACGAGCAAAATTCTTGCTTTTCTCTTTAGTATGTTTTGGAAGCAGAAACATGAACGTTGTTTCTGTTTTTTTGTCTTTTCTTTGTTTATAGAAAGCGGGCGCTGAATTTGCTTTATTATGGGTTATTGGGAGGAAAAGAGTTGCTACAGAGAACGTATAAAAATCTGGATCAAAGAGTCAGGCTCGAGGTATGAACAGTGTTTGTTATCTAAGTGAACTGAGCTGGTAATGGCTACAGTGTGTTTGGTTTGGGCGCTTTTCATTGATAGAACTCCAAAATAATAATAACTAAAGTGAACTTTAAGTAATTCACAACCCTTGCAAACCTAGTTGTTCTAGGGTATTGCACTCGCATTTCTCATTGTTTTATCTGATGTTCGTTTCTTCACAGTGCGATGGACATAAAATCAATCTCCCAAGTCTCCAGGGAATTGTAGTGCTTAATATAGCGAGGTTAGAAAACATCAAAGATGTGACAAGCATTTTTTAATGTATTAGGGTCTACCAAGAGTGAAGACCATCTTTTTTCTATTGAGACACTTTCACTACTTTGTCGAATTTTACTTTGAAAAAGGATTTTTGCGCTAAAGTTGTTCCAAGTCGTTTACGTTGTCCTGAGTTACTCAGACAAGGGCGGATTAACGTTGATAAGACGGAATCTTGTCATGATAGCCATCACAAAGTGTCCCAGTGGACAAAAGGTGTCTAAAGCACTCATAATTCTGTCAAATATGATGCAATTTGAAAACGAGAAATGACCCTGTCAGATAAGCAGTATTTGAAAACAACAATGTGCTCAATGCGGGAAATAGAAGTGTGACCAAATGTCATGGCGGCTGCAGACGGCATTTAACAAATTTTAGTTCGGAGAGGAGTCCAAAAATCAACGGCCATGTGTTTAAGTTTCCTACCAGAGTGTTTTTTATTGATTACGTACCTAGCCTGAGAAAACAGCCGACACTTTGTGACGTCGCCGCTGGTTTACCCTCGAAATGACGTCTGAGGATCTGGGTAGTGCTTCTGATTGGTTGTGCCGCGAGGGAAAGTTACTTCAACCAATCAAAAGTCGACTGACTTTCGACTGTTTTCTCAGGCGATCACGTGCCAAAATTGTATACCAGTATGTTATACTAATCAGGCCATCCTATTGTTTGTGATCGGTTATTGCCGCCTTAAATTTCTTTAACATAGCTCCCTGATTCGACTCTACTGAACCACTTTAATTTTTTTTGTTTCCTGTTTGTACCCTACAGTTATATGGGTGGAGCGAATTTCTGGGGAACAGGACGTGATGACGTAAGTGCTGATTCTAAGGCCTCTAGTCAATTTCTCCACTCACGTTCCAGTGAGTTTTCTCGAGGGAGGTATCAACTATCCCCTCACTTTCCTCATAACTCGTTCCTGAATCCGTAAATGACTTTGAGAGGGATTTTTTGACATGCACGCGTATCGTAGACCTACCTTAAAGTCTCGGAGAATGAGGGCTTCCTCAAAAGAGCTGTGTCACGAAATTTATGGATCATTATACGTTTGTGTGAAACTGCCACCTACCCCTCCCCTAAGACAACATTAACACTTACTTCTCAGTTAGGGCAAAATGTTGGCTTAAGGGAGGGGTAGGTGGGCAGTTAAACCGCAGTTTCCCAGAAAAGCATAATGATTATCAAATTCAAATAGTGGGAACTGCCACCAAACCGACTGAGTGAAACATAAGAATAACTGCTCAAAATAGTTATTTAAAAGAAAGTATAAATAACACAGCAAATACACTTAATGAAGGTTGAAACCGATTGCAATTGTGGTTGTTGAAAACTTGTTAGCCTAAAACTTAATTATCAAAGTTTATTTTTGTTGTTCGTAAAATTTGATGCGATGCTTGGAAGACACGATGCTGTAATTTGGCCCTTCCCAAGTAGTTTCCCAAGTTCCATGGCACTGAAATAAAGGCGTATAATTGGCGTTATTAACAAAATGAACCAGACAACCCCGCCACAGTTTCTTTAATAAGAACGCGGTGTCCCTTGTTGAGCGTGAGGAGACTGGGTCGGTATTATGTCGAATTGCACTATGGGACTGTTTTAAGGGCGTTTTTGCTTCTCTGATTGGCTATGATGAGGTTGCTTAGCATTCCGGGTCAAAATTCGCCCCCCAAACGGTTGTGACTAGAATAGATACCCCAAAATCAGATTGTCGTCTTTACTCAAAATACATGATAGGGGTCCTATAACTTAAAGTAGTAAATAATAGAAGAAAGAAAATGGAAGAACACAGTAGATTGTATGTAGGACTTGAACCTCCATCATTTGATGTGTAATCCATGCACATCCGTATCCACTACACCTGTATCCAACTCTTTTCCTATATCTCACATCTTTTATTGATAACAAAGCTAAACTAAAGAATCTTATTTACAATCAATTTCACTTAAAAAACTATTAAAATCAAAACACTATTTGCATAATTCCTTTTGCTTAGAAAAGAAACACTTAATTTCGATTGAAAAAATTCATTCCAAAAAAGGAAAAAAAAATTCATAAGAAAAAAAATTTACAATAATAAATTTAAAAATCAAGTATTCCTAAAAAAACACGGCCGTCTCTCACTCTGATTTCTCCACTTTCCTCAAAAATCTGCCCATTAAATTCTCTACCCCGAGTTTCGAGTTGTGTAATAAACATAAGGTGTCTAACCTGATTTTAAGGTATCCATTTTTTAGTCACAACTTCCACTAATCAGTCTCATACTCCAGTTGGTTACAATGCCTGACCAGGCTCATATGCAACCTTAAAATGGCTGATAGGGATCAAAGTTTCCTTTTCCCGTTGTATACGTTTTACAGAATCATTCCACAACAGTGAAGCGTTCATTTTATCTGTATTTTCTTCTTGTCTGCACGCTGCAGGGTTTTATGGAGCCTTCGAATGATGACAACCTCTTAGAAGTCGTTGCTGTTCTTGGTGCAACTCAAATGGTGAGTAGGTTTATTGGATCACGGAATGGAATTTACACTAAGCGGATGATAAGAATATTGTATGTGTATTTTATTGCCAATTGTAAATTGTTATTTTATAAAATGTTGACTGAAGAATTTTTCACAGACGTCGGCCCAGTTTTGCCTTGTCAAAAATATGGGGGCGTATGCGTAACGGGACTTGCTGTTCGGTAGCGTCTGTGCTAAAAACTGGAAGCACGAAACTGACAGAAACCTCTGTTTTTATTGGCGTTACTGAAATCACACCTGCTAAACAACGGTTCCAACGAATGCGTAACTTTTTGTTTCCTTATGAAACTAGGGCATGTGTAAAGTGTTCGGAGGAATGCAGCATCATAGAATAGCACAGGTGAGTATCATTTGCTAGTTTTAAATTTGCGAAACTGAACCTCGAGGAAACCTAGACTAATAGTGATAATTGAGATCCATTTAAGAGAATACTCGATTCGTTTTAAAATTGTTAACTTGAGAGACCTTGTAACATTTTGTGTTTAACCCGGCCAGTTGATCATTTTTTAACTTAGCTCCGATACGTGGTTTATCGCGCTTATCACTGCTTGCGCTTTCCAGCAGTTCGTTGTTTTCAAGAACTTAGCACAGACCGTATAATTTTCTTTTTTAATGAATTTTGACTGGTTTTATTTACTGCAGTGCCAACATGATCATGTTTTGTGAGATGTTACAACGGTGAATTTAATTCTTTTTCTATTAGTCAGGAATAAAAGTAAAAGTGATGTTACGCGGGACGATTCGCAACGACGTTTTTTTAGCGCAACACAGCGTTGCAATGTTGGAACAATGTTGTAACCATTCGAAACAATGTCGCAACAATGTTGCGACGCTGTGTTGCGCTAACATCGTCTCGTGTAACATCACCTTAAAACCATTCGGATCAATTTAGGTTTCTGGGAAACTGCCCACCTACCCCTCCCCTAACCCAACATTTTGCCCCAAGCGTTGGGTTAGGGGAGGGGTAGGTGGGGAGTTTCCCAGAAATCTAATTTGATCCAACCATTTTTACTCAATGCGGTTCTTTTTAGTGCCGGGCGGTTAAAATTTCTATATTTGGGGAATCAGTCCCAGTTCAAGTGGACGGGGAAGCCTGGATGCAATCTCCGGGGTACATCAAAATTGTTCATAAAAACAGAGCACAGATGCTAGTCAGAGATAGGGTAAGTTAAATAAATAAATAAATAACGAATTTAGAAGTAGCACGTCAGCGTGTGGGCCACACAATGACGTTTACCGTTGTTGATCGAATAGGCCATTTCCGAGTTGCCCCATGCCTCTGTTTCAGAGCGAGGCTAAGTGCGAAGGTATTAATGTGAAAATGATTTTTCTTTCTCATACAAATAAAACTCATTCTCTTAAGCAAGGTTTTGCACTTATCCCCGTTTTGAAAGTGAGAGTTTTTGGAACTTGGAAATGGCCTGTTGAAATTTGGAAATGTTCGTTTTTGAGGAGAGGAAAGAACCGGCGTACATGGAGAAAAACGTCTCGGAGCAAGGGAAAGAACCAACAACAAACTGAGCCCACATACTATCTAATTAAATATACATATTTTGGGAAAATGCCATTTAGAACGGTTTGCTTCTATCAATGATCCTGAAAGTTGAGCTACAAATGTAGCTTAATGGCTTTAGCAATATGAGACATCTTAGAAGCTCAAATTTTCGTCTCGTGACTGATAATTGAGAATTAACGGTCAAAATGTTTACTCTAAAATGGGGAAGGATAATGAAAGGGCAACAAGTTCTTTTAGGTACATTTCAGAGGCTATTAAAAAGGTTCTGAAAAATTCGCCTTGTACGTTATATAGGAATCGGTAAATAAAGGGCCACGTGACTTAATTTGTTAAATAGCTAATAGGATAAATAGCATTTACAATCATACGAGGCAGATTTACGATTTACACTGTTAATGTAACATTTTGGTTGTGAAAATTTCTAAGATTAAGGCTTGCAACTCTTCCCCGTTTAGGAAAACGTATTTTGTGACGTCATTGACGAAGCGGTGTCACGTGTTATTTGAAATGACGTTTCACTTGTTTTTTCGTTCATCCACATTCGCAGTTCACTTTTAGGATCACTGATGGAAGCAAACCGTTCTATATAGCATTTAACAAAATATGCACATTTAATTAGGTAGTCATGCCTTAAGTGGCCGTAGTCTGGCGTTGAGTTTGTCGTTGGTTGGTTCTGTCAGACAGCAGTAGTGCTATAATAGATAGAGGATATTACATGGCCGCGTGGAAGGTACGAAAGTTTTCTTCGAGTGTTGAAAAATATTTCGTGAGTGAGCGCAGAGAACGGGTGAAATATTTTCCAACTCCAAGCGGCCATGTAATGTTCTTGCGAACAGGTTTTTGCGAATTATTATGTAGCCATAGCAACGGTGAAATTTTCACAAGTGAAGATATCATGTTTTCGCGGGAAAACTCACCTGGTATTTCATTGGTGTTTATATAATAAAAAGATTTTCAATTAGATAGCGAGAACAACTCGGTGACTTTTTGGTTCTGTGTTGCTTCGCTTGCGGAGTCTTGGACCACTTCCTTGACCAGTCAGACGAAAAAAAAAATCCAACAAGATCTGCTTGCATACAGTTTCGCGTACTTTATGCCCGTCGCATGCATTTGATTGGAGCTCTGATTGTTTTTTTGGATGAGAAGAACTTAGCCCCAATTTCTCAACCAATCGGAGGCAAAAGAAAAAAATTAATCGCGACCTGCCTGCTATTTTCCCGCGTTTTGATTGCTTCCGCGTTCTGATCGGCCAAAACACTAAAAGGGCAACGTTACTTTGACTGGTGTTTGTGCTTGGTGACTTAATCGTTCCGCTTGCTCTATCATCAGGCGTGAAATGATCCGAACGGATTTATGCAGTTGGAAAGACATAGCTGTCTAGATTTAGGATTACCGTCAGCTTTTTTTGCTTTGCAGGAATTTGAAACTACGTTACGGGAATGGACAGAAATTCAACAAGAAAAGATCAGTTCTTGTGTGACAAGCGTGCAAGCTGAGGTGCTGACTTCACTCGTGCAGAGTCTGAGTATATTAGTCAACTGGTGAGAACGCAGTTTTTTTCTCTATACCAATTAAATACTGACAAAAAAATTATGCTGGTTGAAAAATAAATCATTGAAGATGTGAAAACGAGCAAAAAAAATTTTCGGACAATTTCTCCAAAAACTCGCATTTTTTTTTGTATAGTACCACCTTAATCAATCTTGAGAGGCACATTAAATCGTACCACGTCAAAGTAGTACTGAGTAGCTTTCATTTAAATGATAAAAACTGTACAATTTCATCCAGACTTAATAGTTAGAACCACCTTGTACAGCATGAGAAGCCGATATTCCCACAGGAAAGTACTGCTCACTAGCTTTCATTTGAATGGTCACGCTTTAGGATTTTACCCACAGAATCAATAGTTAGTACCACCTTGTACAGCATAATAAACAGCACCACATGAAAGCACCTCTCAGTAGCTGCCATTTAACATTTCAGACTTAAGGATTTCATCCACTAACTCAAGAGTTAGATCGACCTTGTATATACAGCATAATAAAAAAGGTAACAGAAGAGTACTCGGCTCCGTCAGTAGCTTTCCTTTGCACGGCTACGCCGGAGGTTTTTCTCCACAGAATCAACAGCTAGAACCAGTCCGTTCGGCTTAAAAAACGGTGCTAAAGTGAAGTGCTGCTCATTAACTTTCATCTGGTTTTCATTCCTTGAATCCTATAGCTCCTGTAGTGTTTCGTTGTGTAATTTGGTTGTCAATGATTTTTTCCACCGACATCATGCAATTCTGCTCTACTTATTTTCAGTATAAAAAGCACTTGTGAACCGCGTGAGTCTGATCTTCAGGATTTGCTCAGTTTAGCTGAATCCTGCGCGACCTCAATTGAGAAACTCGTGCTAGAGGGAAAGATACCCGAGGTAAGTTTACTGAGTCGGGGTTTTTTCAAACTGCACCGTGGGATTTTTGGGGAGGCATTTTTTTACTCACAGTAGTCCCACTTTCACGATGCTGACTGTTGGCTACAACTACCAGAATCCATTTCGTTTTTGCTTTCTTATTTAAATTTTTCAACCACGCTGAGGTTTTGAAACATAGGCACGTTAAACGTGCATGAGCTATTTTGAATGCTTCAGTGTAACTTTAATGCTTCGGTGTAACCTTACCAAGAGTGATGAATCTACCTCTTTCATCCTAAATGTAGATTGGGTTTTTGTGCGAAATTGCGTATTGCGGTACATAAATGAAAACGCGAAACGCTCAGCTGAATCGATCTTCAAGCTATATATTCAATTTCTTCTGTCTTTCCCTGTTACATCTGGTGCAAGTTAAACAAATCGTTTAAGTGAAATAAATTTCTACTCACCAAACGTTGATTAGAAGGAAAACTCTAAGATTTCCTCAGAGTTTCTTAAGCCAAAATGTGACTCATCGAATACTGAATAGTTACGAAATACCAGGATTTTTATCATTGTGGTAGATGGTTACATCATCATAATTCACGAGGTTTTCACGTGCGATTCTACTCAGTGAAACAGTCTTTAACTCCGACAACTTATTTCTTCTTCTCAGAAGACAAGAGCCTTTTTTAAGGATTTGGTTTCAAAAGGAAACAGGTCTTCATACGTCCAAGTTACTATTTATCATTGTGAAAAGCCAATCTGCATGAGATGTACAGTCACACAGCTGGCACGTGAAAGTGTTGGACTTTGCCCCCTTTCGTCGTTCGTACGTGAGGGAATTCGAGTTATCACACAGTAAACTAGTAAACAGAATTCTAAAAATAACTCACCTACACAATTTGCACGTGAAGATGTTGGTCTTTCGCCCTTTTACAATTCGTAAGTAAAAAAAAAGGCAAATTGTTTTACTACAAAATTTTCTCAAACGATTTGAAGAAATCACCTCGGCTTCATTATAACATCTGCAATTAAATTATGTTTCATCCAACGTCAAGGTTGATAACCTAACATTTATTAACATTTGTGAAACAGTCTTTAACTCCGATAACTTATTTCGTCATGTTTTAAAAGCCATTACTTCTTAAAAGACAAGAGCCTTTTTTAAGGCATTGGTTACTAAACGAAACAGGTCTTCATACGTCCGAGTTACTATTATTATTGTGAAAAGCCAATCTGCATGAGATGTACAGTCACACAGCTGGCACGTGAAAGTGTTGGACTTTGCCCCCTTTCGTGGTTCGTACGTGAGGGAATTCGAGTTATCACACAGTAATCTAGTAAACAGAATTATAAAAATAACTCATGCACACAATTTGCATGTGAAGATGTTGGTCTTTGGCCCTTTCACAATTCGTACGTAAAAAGAGGCAAATTGTTTTACTACAAAATTTTCTCAAACGATTTTAAGAAATCACCTCGGCTTTATTACAACATCTGCAATTAAATTATGTTTCATGCAACGTCAAGGTTGATAGCCTATCATTTATTTACTTCCAAGAAAATTATCAAACTGCTGAAATATATTTCTACTTATATCATGTTACTCCACTGAATTTAACAGTATCTAATTATTGTGTCAACTAGCTTCTTCCAATTTTATTCCCTAACGCTACTATTTGTACATAAGTTACGCATCTTTACTAAATAGAACGAAAAAGGTCGGTTGAACTTCGTAAGCGAGAGAATAATATTTTTAAAGCTTGTTTACGGGATTAACAATACTCGATACAGCTTTCAAAAAAAAACCCCTGCCTTTTAAACTTCTAAAACCACATTTTATAGGGCGCATGCTTTCGAATTGAAGTCTATATCTAAATATCAATTATTGCTTTATTGGAAGAGATTTGAAAATATATGATCTTTTATACTCTACCCAGTTGTAGCAGGTGAAACAGAACTCATACTGACGTGCGTTGTACCGATAGCCGAATTAGGTAGAAATGATATGAACCCTTCAACAGCTGCATCACTGTTCATAGCGTTTGAATCATGAAGATATTTTATGTAATGCTTCCAAACACCTGTACCCGTAATAAAAGACGAAAAAATTGTGAAGGATCAAGATGGCGGTCTCAAAGTGCCCTTGTTCGACCTTTACCAATGCCATGTTTAAATGGATGCCAAGATCTCATTGGTTCCTAAGCATCAACTCATAGTACCTTCAACCTTATTGGCTCTTGCAACAAACATCCCAACATACAAAGCCACAAAGCCACAGAGCCACAGAGCCACAAAGATACATACGCTTACACCACTGACATATGAGCTATTTTTCAAAATAGCTCAAAAATAATATTCCTAATTTGCAGAAGAAAGCAACAATCTGAAGGACTCTGGTCGTTGTAGTAAAATGACGTCATCATGCGATTGTCCTAATACGATTTCCCCCCCCCCCCCCCAAAAAAAAACATTCCCATAGTGCAATTCGACATAACACCGACCCAGTCTTACTCACTACTTCAACGGTTTTTGTTTACAACGTTCACTTGCTATCATAGTATCATATTGCACGCTATTTCTTATTTTCAAATTGTAACGTCTCATTATATGTAAGACCCTGAAGAAGGAAGGCCGTGCCTTCCGAAATATTGGTTAAAAGATTATATATTCCCGACTGTAAAATCAGCCTTGCTTTTTTTGTCCTATATTTTCACTTATTGCTGATTAGATCCTTTATTAGGATCCGGTCCTTCTTTTTTGTAAGCTGGTCCTTGCTTAAAAAATTGAACCACTCTTACTCGCAACCTCACTGACTGGCCGATACATACTCATAGGGTAGTCTTCATTCTAGCGTGTGTACAGCCCAGGAAAAATCGGAGAAGGGGCCCCTCCTTTTTCCTGAGGGGAGGGGTGGGGCGGTTCTGTACACAGGCTATCTGCGGGCAGAGCCTCCTGTTGTCTTCTTGGGTGAGTTGGAGAAAAGGAGGCTTTATGTCAAACCTTTGAGGTCGCCGCAGCCCAAACATCTGGACTAGTCAATGTTGTCTTCTCTCGTCAAACTGGTTTTTTCGAGTGTGAGCATCCGTTTTTTGATAAACCGATGGTCATAACCGAGCCCACTGTAGCAAGCGCACGCCTGTTAGGCCTTGGTTCAAAACTATATCCTAGCAACATACTGCGCATGCTCAACAAGGATCTTACTCGATTCATACAGAGTCTTTCTAGAGTACTCTAAAATCAAGCAAGCGAAAGAAATACTCTGTTGGCAGGCGGAGTGGTGTTTTACTCTTTACTTGTCAGGCAAGCTGAAGCGAACCCTGTCTTACCCCCTCGTGTTGCCCGCTTTGCTTCCGCCCAAAAAAATTTTAAAAAAGCAACAACATTGTTTTGCCACATCATAAATCCTGTATTGACCAAGCATGTTCGGTTAAGTGTATGGCCTCGTTTTCTTTTCGTTCTCGGCCTGCTAAAACGCAAAGGAAAACTTGGACAGTATGCATTTATCTTGACCTCACGATTGGGCTAAAACAAACCATAAAAACGTGCTATGCTTCAAACACCATGAATAACCTTACTTAACCCATCATAATACCACTGCCAAAACGTCACAAATACGAGAATCACCACGCCGAAATACTTAAGCTCGAACACATCAAGAAATCCTTACTATTCAGACCAGAATTAGTGGAACGTTTCGATTGAATCACCTTTTAAGAGTATCGAAATTGTGAAAGTGTTTGTGTTGTCTAATATTTTTGCATTTTTTCTATTAATGTCCAGGCTCCCAGCAAAGGACGGATAACAGATCTCGTTTCGGCCGGGAGGATCTTGGTTCAAGAAGTGACGTGCTTTCTTCATCATGTTCCTCCAAATCTTGTTCCAGTAAGTATAATGTTGGGGTACCGAGCTGCCCAGCTGACTTCATAAAGAAAACTCTGTTGATGAGTCTCTCGTCTGTCAGTTAGCAGTTAACCCTTTAAGCCCTAAGAGTGATCAGTGTCAAATTTCACCAGAGTGTTAATGAGAATTAAGGACATGATCACACAAGATGAATTTGCTTGATATTTTATCATTTTCTCCCCGCTACGTCTATAGTTAATGAACAGGGGCGACAAAGGGGAATTTTAATTTAGATCTTAGGTCTTAGATCTCAAATGTGAACAAGCTGTGCGAGTCTTTTGTAAGTTAGCCTGTGTGACGGGCGCAAAGGATGGAAGGGAAAGTGGAGAAATATACGTGAAATCCGCTTCCATTCCTACCCCTTTCGACGCCTGCCACGGTGCAGGCGGATCAATTATTATACGTTTAGGGGAGGGGTAGGTGGGCAGTTTCCTAGCAGGCTATATGTAAATGAACAAAGACAATGTGACAGTGGGTCAAAGTCACGTCCCGCAAAATATTACTTGATTACCTTTCTCTGATTTTTTTTTGTCTTGCAGCCATTACCAGGCGAAGTGCAAAAAAACATTTGGTCGTCAGTATCAACGATTAAACCGCTGATCAGCAAGACAATTGAAGTGTACGGACTAACAAATCTAACGGAAGAAGAGGTCAGTAAACACAGCGTAGTTATTTTTAAGGTGCCTTCTCTCCACCAAGAGTGAATTTTCGCATCTGATCAACCATGGAGATAATAAACAACACGAGCACGAGACTAAAGAAGATTAAATTAAATAGAACTCAAAACTGAATCGATAGATTAATCCTAAGTGTGGCGTACTTCGCGCGAACGTGGCCTTCTAGAGATCTTTGCATACTCGTTTGAACTGGTTTGAACTCGTTTTCCCGCGACAAGCAAAAGGTAAAAAGTCGTCGCAGACTATGAGAATTCAAGCAAGATCACGACTCTTGTTAAAAATATTGCTCTTGTACGGTACTCGTAATTTTCTGTCGTCGATTAAACTTTCCCAAACGCCACATATGCGTCGTCCGACGAGGAAACGTCTTTTAAATCAGAGGCCAGGCCGATTGGACGGCTATGGATGGATAACTTCTAAGGCGGTGTGAATGGGGGTATCTCGATAACTTAAACACTTCATTTTTTGTCTCTGTAATATGGGACAGTTAAATTTTAGGCATTTTAACACTAAGAGTAAAAAATTCTTTGAAACGGTAAACGTTTTGTAGAAATTAGCAAAAACAAAAGGCCAATATTATTTTGGTATTACATCAAGGAGTTTTCGGCCATTTTACGACAATGTTCCGTAGGCTACCGAAGACTGCCGAAGATTTCTGAAGACTTACGAAGAGGTCGGACCATTGCCGAAGATGTCTGAAGAACCCTCCAATGACTTAAAAGTACTTTCTTCGGAAACAGCAAACATTATAAATTATGGGCGAATAACACTAAACACTTAACCCCATTCAGACCCTCTTTTAAGCTTCCTAGCGCTTGTGACTAGATGAAGAATCGAACATTACGTTTTAAAATAACTCCTCCCTTTTTCTTTTTTTTTTCTTGATATTAGGTTGAAAGACAGTCTTCAGGAAAAGGAAAAGGCAAGTTCAAGTTCTCCGGCTTCCTGAGATCATCTAAAAAACCGGAAATGATGAAAGTTGGTTCTGCTCCTTCCGGTATGTAGCGGAAGTAAAATATTGAAATTCAGTTCAGTTTAGAAGAATTTTTGGTGGATTAGAAGTTTTAAGGTAGATCTGGATATAATTTAAATTTTATTTCCTCTTGAGTTTTGGTTTGGTAGTGTGTGTTCAACGAGTTTTAAACAAAGGAAAATACAATTAAAACCAAGGATAAAATTCAACTACAACATATACAGCAAACACCCACGAATAAGAACCTAGTGAATTGAGAACCTCCTGGCAGAAATTTACCCCTTTAATGCCCAAGGATACAAGAACAGGTTAAGCCGAGCAAGATCAAGCTGGTTTATTTGGGTTACAGTAAAATTATGATAAACAATTCAACCAAGGTAGTGTAACATTGAGATTGTAAATTAAAGTATGACAAGAACGTACTGTAGCCAACTGCATATAAATTCTGTAAGCAGTTTTGTTAGGGTTATAATAATACAATTGTGAATCAATTCTCTATTTTTTAAGACCAAACCCACGGTAATTTATTTTTCTGGTAATTTCCTTCATAAGACTAGTTCCCGCCACTACAACATTCTCGCTAAAACTCCTGGTAGAGTGACCACGGCTTTCGCGTATTCCCGCCAAAATGAAGCTTGTTCACGCGTGAGCAATACTCAGTATTGAGCCGACAATCTCGTACTCGTAGTCAACCTCGTCCCCAGGTTGACTCGAGGGACGAGTCAACCTCGTCCCAACGAGGTTGACTCGTAGTCGTTCTCGTCTCAGAATCTAAAGGTCTCTAGTGAAACCATTGATTAGTAGATGCCTGTTTAATCTGTTTGAAAATGACTTTTGTTTTTAGGTTGTATGATTAAGTTCTGGGGAGTGGAAGAGGTTGGTAACTGGCTGGAGAGCCTGGGACTCGCGGAGCACAAGGAACGGTTTGCGAAAAATGACATCCAAGGAGAAGAACTCTTAGGACTTGACAGAAACGACCTAAAGGTAAGTATCGAGATGTCGACACTCCACTGGTCTTAGCAGTCCTCCAGGGGAGTCTACCTGGGATTTCTTGGTGCATGGGGGTATGCCGCGCGGTTCTCCAAGTCCTGACCCAATTTCAGACCCAGAAATGTCATTTTGCACACACGTTTTCAGACCTGGCCTCTAAGTAACAATGTCATCATTACTTAGATTAGAACAGTAACAAAAACGACGTCTCTAATACGCCACTTGCACATCTCCCTTATTTGTCCCCCAAAATTCTGCATAACCTTTGTTTTTCATTTCTCCTGGGTACTACAGCCGTCCCAAGAGAAATTGAAAACAATGCTTGTGCAAAATGTTAGGAGGGGGTGGGAATAAGGTGTATTATGGGAGATGTGCAAGTGGCGTATTCCATTTCGTATTCGCTTTTTTATCTTTCTTTTTCACTGGAAAGTTCATACATTCCCGCACTTCTCGAAAACCATACCCGATTGCAGACCAAAATGGCAAAGTCTATACCCGTTTTCAGACCAAAACGGTGCAAAATTCTTACCCTTTTGGGACGGCACATACCTATATGGCTTATATGAAAGAGTACCCCCCCCCCCCCCCCCCCAGGATAGGAGTATGCAGGATGTTTGTCGCATGAACCGAGTTTAGTGACGTTAACTCTCACGTGTCCCCTGTGGCTTAGTGGCAGAACATCTGGACTAGTAACCAGAATGTCATAGGTTGCACCGCCTACTGTGAGTACTCGCATTTTTTTTTTCGAGCCGCCTGTGTCACTGACTGAAAAATCATTTGTCTTATGTAACTCTTGTTATGAACTACAGATGTCTGCTGCTGTTTTGGTCAGCAGTCGTTAAAAGGGTCTTTAAATTTCATTGGCCACTCCACAGACTATGGGGAGAATGAGAAAAGTTTTCGGTGCAAGGAGTTCTGGGATCGTTTGAGGAGACAAACGCTGGTAAAGATTGATGGGTGGTATATCCAAACGCAACCATCAAACAATTCCAGAATTCTTTGCGCAGAAAACCTGGTACCGATAGATCGTTCTATCGTGACGTCACGGCGGCCATGCTGGTTTACTAAAACAATGAAAAGGCGGCCATGTTGGTTTACCAAAAAAATCCAATACGATACGGTACAACACTTTATTTAACCAGGCAACATCTAGGCGCGCAAATGCTCGTTAAAACATGCACATCTATTTTCCCATTAGTTGATGGAGTGAGAAATATCATGTACTCTAATGTACCTACGCTTATGTACCCTGCGAGCAGAGGTTTTTTTCTGGTATGGCTTTTAGCCTTAACGAGGTCGTTCGCGTGGCTTCTCAGTCGCGTAGTTGGTTTGCTTCTCTCGGGGTGTAGACAAACTACGCGAACGACTTTGCAAATGCTAAAAGTACATGACGGAAAGAAACCTCTGCTAGCAAGGTAACGCTTATAAAAAGCCTTGACTATCAAGACAGTTGTACGTCATCCATCGTTACAGCGCATGTCTAAAAGACGCAGCTGAGGTCAAGCAGGTGAAAGTTTGCATTACGTGTGGCTTGTGATTAGTTGACAAGAAATTAGGCGATTTTTTCTCTTATCGCCGCTTACCTTTGATGTCAGGTTTTCGAGTGCGTGTTTGTTTTACTTTAATCAGTAGCTTGGCGTGACAAAAGTAGGTCGAGTCCAGTCCTATTCAAGACTACGTTCACCCGGACTTTATGGACGATCAACTTACTTATGAAAAAATAACTCCTGGAAATGAAATGACTTCTGGATTCAAACTGTTCATGTTCGTGTGACGTGTATGTTTCTTCATCAGGTGCCTGGCGTGACAAACGGATGACGTATGATCTGTTAATGGTCGTGTTTTTGTTACTTCTTTAGGAGCTTGGCGTGACAAAAGTTGGACACGTCAAACGCATTCTCCATGGCATCAGAGCTCTTTGCGGCGGAGTGTCGCCCAAAACAGCAGCAAGAATCGAGAGAACGGAAAAAGCCGAGGCAAAGGCGGGAAGAAATAAGAGAGCGATTGACAAGGAAGACAGTCACTAAAAGTGAGCGTGGGATTAATGATACTGTTGTTAAGATGTGTAAATTTGTGTGGCAAGAAATATAGTAAGAACTCAGAGACGTTCTTCTGATTAAAGGTGAATTTCCACTGTCGCGTTATTTTTACGGGCGTTAATAAAATAAAGCGGGCATTGTATGAAAGGTGGCGCCTAAACGTAAAAGTCGAGCGAGGTTTCACTTTACGTTTGTTTACATTGGGTTTGCCTTTGTTTTATTTACGCGCGCACGCACGTAATAATTACGCGACAGTGCAAATCTCCTCTCAGTGAGTAACGTACTTCATTTGAGTGAATGGTAAAAAAGAAAAAAATTGGAATGGAAAATTCTGACACGACCTTCGCAAATAGTTGCCTAAGAAATAAAGATATTAATAATGACAGAAAAAACAACACCAGCACTGCAATCATTTCAGCACACCAACAATATTAAGCTATTTAATTATTGTGACTGCTAGTAGCTTGTTAGCTGCCAACAGTCGGATCTAGTTTTGTTATATGGCGTGAAATTTTTTCCGGACATCACGGGGTAGAGAGTCCAATGTTACCAGCGAATGTCGACCTCTCGTTCAGATTTACTTCCTTGAATTTGTACGCGTGGTAGTTTTTCTTCGTTGGCAATATGTTGTTTTAGTTCTATAAAAAAACGGTAGAGTAACTTAACTTTGGTTCATCGAAAGGTTTGTCTTGGAAGTGAGGCAATCGAGTTTTTGGGTAGTTGACAAGAAAATAAAAAATAATGCTAGATTTTAATATAATCATGTATTTATATCAGAAAAGGGGAATTTTTATTACGACGATTAGCACTTACTTGGCGCAATGAAAAATTCAACGTCAGATGTTGTCGTTTTATTAACTGTGTTAATAAAACTGATCAAACGTGTAATCCTGCAGTTTTATCAACAGCGTAAATAATAGCAAAATTGTTTAAATGTAGAAGACTAGAAAGAGGTAATTATGTCCGCGCTGTTACATCCTCTTAGCATGTCATTTCAGATGCTTAAAAAATGGCACGTTTTCTTTCAAGCTGTCACTTGCATTGATATTCAAGACTAACTGTGTTGAATTCTTTTATATAATTATTAATAGCTATATCGAGTACATAAATTAATTGCCTATTATATGAAGTGGTATATTTATACACAAGACATTAAGGACCACCACAGAGCAGTTTTTTAGTGTTGACTACGCGTGTAGTTTGAAAATTGAGAAACCTCGGGCATTGTAGTTTTTAATATTGTCCTTAACTTTGCTCTAAGAATTGGAAATTCTCTTCGAAGCATAGTTAATCGGGCCTTGACGCGGCCAATTTTTTCTCTTAGTCCTTCAAACCGACTGCTCATATCAAGTAGAATTCGTCTTCCTGTAGGACAGGAAACTGCTGAGGCCTGCGGACTAGAGTAACTTGGTCGGCAGTATTTTGCTAATATTTCTATGGTTTCCCGAACTTTCAAATTGATGAGCTTCTGTCAAAGCTTGCTAGCCTTTTTTTAGTTTAGTGGGACTCTGGCCTCAATATGCGTCTACTCGACGACAAATCACTGGTGATGATTTTTGGAGTAGTCCTTCTTGAGGCTGGGTGTCCTGTGTTTAGTCGCCCTGACAGGTCAGGGAATATCTAATGAGCTGTTGTACAGTTAACTGCAGAGACACGATAGAGTCCAACAATGTTATTATTATTTTGTATAAAATTTAAAGGACAAAAGAAAATTCAGGAGTATGCTAGTAATTAACTTCTGTAAAACAGAGAAAGTATATTTATTATTCCATTAGTTGCTGGATTGTTTGGTTACATATGTATAGTTTTCATGAAGGCGTCAAACTTCATTAGCTCATATCATATTTACATATCTTTGGTCACAGTTTCTGCATCTTGAAAAATTCTTCAAGTTCCGGTCATCCATGTCCTGCGTTTATCGTCTCTTTGGTGTTTTACCCAACTAATATTTTGAGGTTCCCTTCAATTAAATTCAGGATTGTTTTCAACGTTGCAAAACAGTGACTCAAAGCGTGATACAGTTGCCCGAGTGACACCTCATAATGAAAAATTTACCGCGTGCAATTTTCAGTACCTAGTCATTCTCTCCTCGGCAGAGGTTCCTAGTACTCCAAAATAAAATAAAAAACAACTGCTACCCAACCCCTCGTGGCCCAAATAGGCCTCAATGCGGAGGAGAGAGAGTCATCCGGTCTGTTCTTCGTCTCTAATTCGTGAAGCCTCCCGAGGGAAGCGTATTCGATGAGGGTTGAACCTGTCCCTCTTATATGAAATCATTGCTCACATTCATTGCTTTTGTTCAGTTTGACGCTTGAAAATAGAAATGAAGAGTTGATCATCGCTGTACGTGTTTGTAATTTTTATGGCTGTATTGTTATGACCACCAATGGAATACAATAAAAAAGATGACGTAGATCCTAAATTGTTGTCCCACCCGTTGCTTGACTGTTTGTTTTTTTTTTGGTATTGAATTTAATTTTTGAAAAGTACGACTTTATGTAGCATTTTTAATGTAAGGGTGAAAGAAAAAAATAAAGAAGAAGAAAAAAGAAAAAAAAACACCTCCGTCGGGACTCGAACCCGTAATCTTTTTCGGGTTCGAGACCCCTAATAATGTAAAAGGCGAGAAAAGAGGGGGGAAATGGCTATCGATCGGGAAGAATTTGTGTGTAAGAGCATTTCTTGTCAAAATCTGTCATCCCGGTGGGGTGGGGTGGCAGTCGGTTGTGTTTTCGCGCCCAAAAAACGATCATGTGATCTTCAATAGCCAATGGCCTTTTGCGTGGACGTCAAGTGACGTTGAGTGCTCTGGAAGATTTGATCTTTGGAGCAGCTAGCGTGAATGAAATTGGCAGAGGTGTCGTTGTTGTGGGGTTTTGTCCTGTTTTGAGCTTCAATCTTTTGCGATTTTCCCGTTTCAAAAAGTCATAAACATACAACGTTTTCCCATAAAAAGGGGAAGAAAGTGGTCAGATGGTAGAAATTCGCAATTCACGTTTGCAGTTTGCCTGGAGTTGAAGGTTAGCGGATAGTCAAGATGTCCAGCTGCTCGAGTTTCTTTCCAAGTTGGATCTTTTACAGACTTGAAAGAGGACAGGTGAGTTCGTTGCATTTTCAATGTCATATGTTGTTCGCCGTTTGGTTATAAGCTTGTATTTCGATAATGGTACCCGTGTAGCCTGTTCCAAATGTTCGGATAGAGGGGAGCGGTGCAAAGTTCAAAAATTACCTGTTCCCATGCGTTCAGATAGCGGGGAGGGGAGCAAATAACGAAAAACCTAGATAATGCAAGTGCCAAATTTCAAGACTAGTCCAATTCATGAGTTTTTGCCGTCTTGTTGTTCATCTAGGTTTCAGATTCACTTTTCTAAAGGACAATGTCATTCAGTTTAGTCTTTAAATTACTGCTTTTCACCTATGGGTCGTCGCCTATTTTTGGCGCGTGTTCGTCCTCAACACCCTGAACTCAACTGTAAATATTGTCATGTCGGAGTTGATGAAAACTATATCGTGTCTTGTACGCCTTCTCGACCACAATCAATACAAAGACAGGTTTGTCATGGCCTGTCCGCCAATTGCAATTTTCAGTACCTAGTTAGTCTCTCCTCCGCAGAGGTTCCTAGTACTCCAAAATAAAATAAACAACAACCACTACCCTCGTGGATCAAATAGGCCTCAATGCGGAGAGAGAGTCATCCAGTCTGTTCTTCGTCTCTATAATTCGTGAAGCCTCCCGAGGGAAGCGTATTCGACGAGGGTTGAACCTGTCCCTCTTAAATGAAAGCATTGCTCACATTCATTGCTTTTGTTCAGTTTGACGCTCGAAAATAGAATCGCATAATTGAGTAAAATCTCGCATTCTGATTGGTTAACGAAGCGAGGTATTTAGTGTGGAATTGCGATTTGAAAACGAGGCTAAGCGATTGTGTTTTGCATCTACATAACAACTATCGTCAAGTTCTAACACAACAACTGCAAAAAAGGTTTGTACGATGTCATTTTACAATGTTTTCAAAACCATTGTCACCTTTTGAAGAGTTAAAAACAAACAAAAGCGTTTTTTTAAAGTGACCCGGAGGTTCTTCCTTGTTTTGAACTGAACTACAAATTCTGAACACGGCCCAGAAAATGGCAAGACAAAGTTCAACCAAAAAAAACGGAGAAGCGACAACGGAGGAAGTGCCAGGCTCGATTGTCACATATAGAGAAGAAGAAATAAGTACCTTCAAAGACGACATGGCCTCTGAAAACACGAAAAAGAGTACGCCGCTTGCAATCGTCCTGAACCGTGGTACTTAGAAAAGTACAAACAGAGCTGAACTTGAACAGCATTTCTAAAACATTTCAAGGTACTTACCTTATATCAATCGCGACGTTAAACTTTCAGTGCTTTCCCTTGGACACTTCATTTCTTTCAGTTTTGCCATCGAAGAGGTAAAAGGTGTAAATTATTTTCCTTCTCGAGCAAATGACCAATTTGAAAAAAGTTGTTATAGATAAACGGCTTGTAAATTCAGTGAAATACAGTCCGTGCAGACTTCGGCCAATCTAATTTTCCATTTTTCTAACAAAAACGGAAAAAGGAAATATTCCTTGTTCACAATCAAAGAATAAAGATCAGTATAAACCAGATTGAGGAATGTGCCTTTAAAGTTTTACATAGAATGTAGACATGTAAGAAGCATTAACTTATGATCCTTTTTCTTTTCCAGTATCCTTCCTCCACAGTTTATCTGCGCATTGTGGGGCCCGTGCTAGTACGGTAGTCGCAATGTACACGTCCGCCCAATTCAAAAAAGTTAGGCAAGATCTAGGCCTGGACGAATTTCCAGTTTCCACTGGAATAAAAATCGGCGACGTCACGTTCAGGTATCCTTGTTGAATCTGCACTAACCCTGACAGTCACTCAGTATAAAAATCCACACTTTGACATAAGCAACACTTTTCCCTAACTTTCTGAAAAGAATTCCTTCGGTTTTCTCTGACCTTGTAAATGGTTTGTTTTCCCCTTACTTTCTCTGACAGTGACAATCTGACTACAGTAATTTGTTACTATGTGCTGTTGGTGCATCATCACATTTTTGGACTTGGAGACACGGCATGAGCCCACATTCACATTGGGCGCTTCCTTGAGACAATAAAGCACAAGCCAATTTCCAGCTTATTTGGGAAGTTACAGGTTCCATTCGCAAGCAAGCAGTGGATCCGAATACGATCCACAGATCTATGAACTGCGACATCTTTTATCCCAGGAGTCCTTGGGGAAGTCTCTAAAGAGTACTTAGCAACTTTCCACCCATGATCATAAGAGTTATCTCAAATTTTAGGGGTCCACAATCACATGACGATAACCTGTATGGTGTGACCATGGAGGTCACGTTCCGTCACGAAAAGCCCGAGGCCAACAACAGGGCACACAGGTAAAGATAAATAGTCCTTCAGTGAATGGGATTGTCTACTTACAGCTGGTAATGCAAACTCCCTCCGTATATAAGAACCTCCAACTATGAGTAGCTCCAAAAAGGCCTATGAAACTATTTATGGTAAAAGAGAAAGGCAGACATGTTTTGTTTCCCATATCAGAAGCTGATTTAAAGTAAATTAAAAGTGTGCATATCTATCAGCAGTTTCAAGTTTATAGCAGTTTTGGAGATATTACTTACTATTTGCTTAAGATTGAAGGAAGACTAAGTATTAATTCACCTTGGGTAAAAATTAATACATCTAAGGTTGGATTAAATAAAAAAAATTGGTTTCCAAAAATCGGTCCAATCCATATTTCGAAAAGTTCCTTAGGTTGCATCCATGTCAAAAATGATCTCTTGTACCTAAGACAGTATTGTGGTTTGTTATTACTTGCATCGCAGTTCTTCGTACAAACTAATTTTCAAAAACTACTTCCCTTTCTATATAGTCGAGTCTTCACGTACACCCCACTTAAAGATGGAAGCCCCCATTGCCCCGTCACCTTGGGTTTTCTTCATCTGGCAAGGCGCGGGGTGTTCCTGAAGGGCCCCATCGAGGCGTGGCAACACAAAAATTTTGAAAAAAGGCAGGGAGTGGAAGAGTGGCCGCTGTTCTGCCAAACTGATACGTCCACTCAAACGCTGAAGGTGAGATCATAACTTCCAGGGCATTTGCGTAGGACAAAACAATGTGATACCAATCTTTCATACTTTATGATAACAAAATTCCCTTTTAAAATCAATTACTTGTGTTATGTTAGACATGTTCATAACAAATTTAATTTAACCTTAGTAAAATTCCCAACCATATTAAATGAAAAAAATATCATAAAATGCTAAACTTACATGAAATCATAAACAAAAGTTCTATTTCCAATTGCTGCTTATCTGCATTACAAAAGAATTTATAAACCTCTTTGTTGCCTATTCCTAAGGTGACATCTCTCATTCTCGTTTTGCATGTGCAGCAGGCCAGCTAGTTTATGCTGGCCATCGCTCTCTACAATCTGTTTAAATATAGTGCTACATAATTCTTCGTGTCTCTGAAATAGTTTTTTTAAGCCCTCACCTTCCACGGCCTTGCTATACTTGACCTCTGGGAATAGAATCGTCAATACTCTTTTCTGAACCCTCCATATTTGATAGGACAGGTACGCTGGCATGCTGGAATGGAAAGACTGATGCGTTATTTTTCAAACATTCTTTTATTCAGTCAGAACAGCTAAATGGCGCACAAATGTTTACTATGATACAAAACAGTGTTATCGATGCTGGATTAGATGCGAGGGAGCTCTCGCACAGATCCTACAGATCTGTAAGTATGCATGCATTGTTGATGAAAGTTATGTGAAACACTTTCGTTTGGCAACAGTAATCATTTAAATGTTCACGCCGAAAACGAAAATCAAATACTTTCAAATCTTGATCCCACTCTATAATGGCTTTGTCTTTAACAATTCCACGCAATGCACTTTGTACACACTGAATGGGCAGCGAAAAAAAGTAAATCATAACGATCAGAAACAAGCATTGAAATTCATTTCGTAACACATAATGAAGACATCGCTGATGTACCTTATTGTGGCAAACGGATCTTCATAGGTGTACTGTACAATCATACTCTTCTTGCCTTCCTTAGGGCTTCGCGACAAGATTTGTCTTGACAGCCGCAATGGACAATGGTGGAAGATTTTCGGACAGTCAAGTTGACCAGCTTCGCCGTCTGGGGGGCTGGTCAGTGTCCTCTGGGGTTGTACACATTTACATCAAAAAAATAATCGAGCAATTTTCCGACAGCGCCGCCCTCATAACTCCTGGTAGGTATAAGAGTAAGATGCTGACATTATGATTAGTACGTACTCTATGCTGCTAACCACTCGTTTTTTAGGGCCCACAACTGTTTGCTTAAAACAGAAGTATTCAAACGGTTATGACTATTGGTCATCTTGACATGTCCTTTTATATGCCTTGTCGCGACCCCAGTTGTTCAACCAGCAGCTTGCCACAAGTGCATGTGGTCTTACCTTGTTGTAATGTCTCAGAAAAAAATGTTCATCATATGTGACAGTAGTAATGTTACTTTTCCCTCAAAAGGATTACGCACCGAACAAGACAGAGAACGGAGACTACGGTCTATTCCGACCGCATATAACTATCGTCTGGAATCTCCTTCCAAGAACATCACAAGTCAGGCCGAGGCCCGGGAAATGTTTCCCCTGGAATTTGACACATTTCTCAATAACTACGCTCCCTTAAAGAAGGCTATAGGTAAGCTATGAATTGCCATATCACCACTGTTTTCAAAAATCATGCTGTGTAATACATTCTCTAACGTGCCTATTAAAAAAAAGCCAATTTGGTTTACTGTGAGATTGCAGAATCTAGGAAATGAATAGGAAGGTAATTGTACAACAAGCCTTGCAAAGAATCTGGCCCATGTTATACTTCTTTATGCAAGAGATTTGGACACCATTTTAACGGCAATTCTAATGGTTTTTACGCAAACGCCGTGTTTTTTCCCTTTGACGAACACGCATATGGCTGCTCTCTACTCTGGAAGACTTTACTTGCATGAATTTGTCGTAAAGATTTAGCTCTATTTTAACACATGGTATGACCAGAGATGAAATCCCCAATAAATCAGTAATGTTTTTAACCCTTGCGAGAGTTATTCCAGGCACCAGCAGTGAGCGAATTAAGGCTGTTCGGTGCTTTTGTAGACATTTCGAAGAATTGATAGTTCTTGCTTTCAATTTTGGGGAAGTCGTCCAGAAAGCCCTAGTTGTAGGAGACCTCTGCCGTAGTAATAGTTATTGCTCACTGCTTGTAACAGTTCAAAGGACGTAGTCCCTTCATCAACATTCCGGTAATGTCATCACTGATGCAATGATTTCTCTCATATCATTTTGATATTCAGATGAAAAGAAGGAGCAAAGAACCATAAATAGTGTGAAAGCATCTGCCATACGTGTTTTCTGCAGACAAAAAAACAATGAAATGCACGATGCAAGAAAGAGACAGTCACCCACGCCTCCAAAAGAGGTAAAATGATAACACCTTGTGAGGAAAAATCCTGGAACAGACATTTGCAACCTTTATCTTGCCCGCCCTATCATCTGTATCTCTGCAATTTCATTGAAGAGAGTTGAACTGTTTTGTGATAGACGTTGAGAAAATCTCAGCCTGGCGGATGGTAACAAGTGACGACCAGGTGCACACGGGTGCAAAAATTGTGCGTCCCCAGTTATTTATCAAGATAAGAATGGCAAAAATGTCTGAGAATACTCCAATAGTTGCTCTTAAGATAGCATCGTAATACAATCATGATTTTCATACTGTCACCGTGTGCCCCATTTAGGAAACAACACGGCGCATCAACGTCGTAGAGTTCTGTAGGACGTGGGAGCGCACTGAAGCAGTCCATGAGGGCACCGTGCACTTGGACCCGAGGTCGAGGTGGACGCCCCCAATCGAGGATGAGGGGACTTTCTCCTTCCGTACACCCTTCAAGTGCCCCTTCGTAAGCTGCGATGTCATGTGCATGGATGCGAACGAATGTGCCCAGCACATCAAAGTCATGCAGCATCCCAAGAGGACTCCTCAAGATTCGCCCCAGAGGGTTTGTGTTGGTAGGTGATGTATAAAATACCTTCCATAACATTAAGGAAATGAGTATAGTGACCATTTGAACTAACTGATGAGGTAGCGAGATGATAAGACGATCAAGCGAATAGCTGTACGGGAAGATTATCTAAATACCTTCCAGAAACTTCAGAACAGAGATGGAATCTAATGTAGCAATACGAATTGTTATTGTTGGAAATCATCAATGGCTTGGATAATAATTGGTTAACTCCACGTCGAATACCTCCGAAACTAACCTTTCCACAAACTTGTTTTATGTGCAGTAGGTTATCGGTATAACCATTCTTATTACATGCATAGCTCATCCAACCATACATCAATTCGATAACAACAGTCGAAGTTGAGAAGAGTATACTGTATATATAATGGCCTTTTCCATATTTTATGCGTGGACTTTAAATATCGATGGAATAGTTTCCTTTTAAATGGACATTCACTTCCATTGTTTTTTTTGGTAGCCGACAACAGAAGATTTACATCGCTGGATGGACTGAGGTTGCACTTCAATACAGTCCATCTGCCAAAGAGGATGCAATGTAATCATTGTGATTACATCACCAACAGTGCGACACATCTGAGGAGGCATTGCAAAAGAAAACACGACATGAACGATCAATATGTCAAGCGGAGGAAGCACGAGCAATAGACGGATTATTAACCGTGCAATGCAAACGTTCGAAATTGTAAATCAAGTTTTCCCTTCATTACTCTTTGGCTCAAAAGTGTTAGAAACTTTTTGGTAGCATCCCACAAGTTTGATCCCCATAATTTGGTACATCTTAAATCTTCACAATGGAAATGACCGATCTGCATCGTACGTTTGCCAATGCACACTTAATCTCTCTATTGTTCGTACTTCTTCATCATTCATCACTTTGCAGATGGCTGTGTTTGCTCTGTCTGTAGTGTGCCACTGGCTTGGCCCTTTAGTTAGACCGGATAGTGTCGCCATCCATCTATTTTTGTTAGTGTTTCATAGGGTTTTATCCATTGGTCGTACCCTGACTGTTACCTGTCGCAGGCTTGGCCCTTTCATTCCATCCTATAGCGCGTCATCTGTGGCCTTTGGTACAGTCAGGGTGCCAGTGTATTGCCTTGCATGCGACACTACCTAACTCGTGTACAAACCCGACCTGACATCTTCTAGAAATAAAAAAAAAATGCAGCACACTGTGATTGACAATTGAATATTCCCTCGCACATGTATCGCTGTTCTACATTGTAACAGTGGCAATGGATGGTGCTTATTTGGTTCCTAAGGAGAAAGGCTCTAAAATAAATTATATTACATATCGTAACGTATAGCAGACGGAGGGTGCTGATCAGGGGGGGGGGGGGGGGGGGGAAGCTACTTCCCATACATTCTCTTAAATGAAATCCGAACGATGTTCTCACAACTTGCAAAGCGATCAGCAAAGGTCTTGCCAGCGGATTTGGTACTGATCATGCGCATTACGACAAAATCCATAGATCAACGGTCTTGAGAAGAAACAAACACGCGGCGGTCGAAGGCGGGACTGTTTCTCACTATTATATTTTGGTAATTCGCAAATTTATTGATTTGATGTCGCTTTTCAGACATATTGTGTGGTTTTCTTTTTCTGTTAAACAATTTCCCCCTGCAGAGTTTGGAATATGCAACATATATCTCTGTACTGATAAGAACCGCCGAAGAGTTGAGCTATCGAGCAGTGTTTTGCAGCAAACCTTAGGAAAGTTAAAGTCGCTTCAAGGTACAGAGCGTTCAGTAGTAGTTGTGATTTGTTTATTAGGGTCGTTTTGAATTTTAACTTTGGATTCAAGGTGTTGACTGATCGTAATAAACGAAGTGAAATGTTATGAAGTGTGAATGTTTATCTGATGTTTATTCAGTTATGATATGTAGAGCTGTAAGCTCATATTTATAAAGCTTTCTGAGTATACTTGCTTCCGATAAATTTGACACTTTCTCCAGTAATTTTTATCAGTATCCTTGCCGGGCAAAAACGATGTAACCTATAAATCGATCGAGCGCGTTGTTGTTGGTTAAGTTCTAACGCGGTTGCATGTTAGTTTCCCCCGCAATTTCAGTGCCGAAAGACAAATACGATATGCAAGAAAAACAAAGATGAATGATATTATTTTTGTCAATTTTTAACATTTCTGATTTCCTCTGCCGGTTCGCTTCTTGCTTCTAAAAAGTCTAAAATATTTGCTGTGGGAAAAATGCTGCAATTATCCGCTGACCATCACGCAGGGTGATCGCTTTGCAAGTTGTGAGAAATCGTTTCTCGGTCCCAGACCTCGTCTCTTCCCCCCCCCCCCCCGTGGTGCTGATGAATGGACCACAATCGTTATGGTCACGATGCAAACTTTTAAATAACAACACAAGACATTTTCTAAAAGCCGTGGAGCACTGCATACAGCACATTAACATGATGTAAATAGATTTGAAAGTGAAAATACACATTGGACTCGATGTTGTGGGATGTCCAAAAAAGAAAATTACAGGCTGAGTGCCTCTGTCTTTAGTCTTTGCTTTCTTTTAAAACCAGACTACAACTGAGGACAGTAACTGTTGTATCAGTGTACACATTGTGTGTTATCTATGTAGATTATATTCATCTTTAGAAATAATAACATTGATAAACAAAAATAACAAAGTGATGATGTCTCCTGTGTGCTAGGTGGCATATATACATAATTAATATTCTGGTGTTCCATTGTAAATTGAATTTGTGATGGTACATGTAGGTTTTATTCTTCTAGCTCCGGCACGTGTCTGCCTTATTATGAATATGATGACAAGATCTGTCTTATCTTGTTTTTATTTGTCTTGTACTGTGTTTCTGTATGATGAGGTATGTCACAGGAGTACAGAGGTAGAGTATTGTTCTCTGCGGTGATTTTCTCTTAGGTGGAGGCTAGTCCTCTCCTCCGCAGAGGTTCCTAGTACTCCAAACTAAAATAAAAAACAACCACTAACCAACCCGTCGTGGATCAAATAGGCCTCAATGCGGAGGAGAGAGGGTCCTCCAGTCTGTTCTTTGTCTCTATAATTCGTAAAGCCTCCCGAGGGAAGCGTATTCGACGAGGGTTGAACCTGTCCCTCTTAAATGAAATCATTGCTCACATTCATTGCTTTTGTTCAGTTTGACTTAATAGAAATGAAGAGTTGATCATCGCTGTACGTGTTTGTAATTTTTATGGCTGTATTGTTATGACCACCAATGGAAAAAAGATGACGTAATCCTAAATTGTTGTCCCACCCGTTGCTTGACTGTTTGTTTTTTTTTTTTTGGCATTAATTTTTTTGAAAAGTACGACTTCTAAAAAGAAAGCTATATGTAGCATTTTTAATATAAGGGTGAAAGAAAAAAAAAAAAAGAAAAAAAGAAAAAAAAAACACCTCCGACGGGACTCGAACCCGTAATCTTCGGCTGTCACGTGACAGGTCCCACCTGACCACCAATAGGAGGCCGACGCCTTATCCATTAGGCCACGGAGGCGGGATGTTTATTTCATTTGAAAAAGTGCATTATGAATGTCAGCTCGATTATCATTTGGAGCTCAAAGCGCGGTTACCAACGCGTCCGATAAGCTGCTGCTCGCACGGGTGACTGCATTTGCCAAACACTGACAGCAAAACGGTGAGTCGTGTGTGTAGGAATTTATTTTGTTCTTTCAGTTCAAGGTCATGTCTTTGTTCAATTGATTTTTTTTCTACAAATCAAGGTATAAAAGGGGATGTTTTAATTTATTGAATTGGTTAATGGCTCGGGAGATTGATTGCTCGGGTTCACATGTTGGACAGCTGACCCGCTGTGCGGTTGGATCTTACGTTTCAAAATTTTTTAAGAAGAAAGGAAAAGATGTATTTAAGCACCTTATTATCAAAAAGTATCTCGTTTCTCTTCTTTTCACCCTGGTAAATTTACGTGCACACTAACTGGGTGAAGGAGCATTTGAGAGATAAAAAAACTTTGACAGTGTGGTAGCATGGATTTTTGGTAATGACGTGTTGTCTCATCGTGTAATGCCGTACTCTTTCTTCGCTTTCAAGGCTGGTCCTATACCTCACGAGCTACAGATGAGATACCGGACGTGCAGGGATACCTTGTGGTCCATGTGATCAATTCTGACCGTGAGTATTTTTTTTCCTGAAAAGTTTGATTGTTAAGCTTATGTACAGTTGTAGGTTGACACTTGGAGCAAAAACCTCTGGCATACAGTTTGAACTAGAAGATAAAAGGTTGTAAATGCATCCTTTGTTTTTCCAGTGGCAAGGGAAAAAGGATTACTGAATACTCAATAATGTGAGAAAACCTCTGGGTTATTAGTTGTCGTTCCTTTCAACAATTTTTGTCCGTGGATTGTCCGGGTTCGTTAGCGTTGAGCACGCCGGCCATGCCATGTGACGCGGGAAAAACTTGACGCAGTGCAGGCCGCGACTGTGCTCACTAAAGGCGGGAAAAAATTAGTGAAAGTGGAAAACGAGCGCACATTCGACCAAGAGCTCGTAAAAACATGGCAAAATGCTGGAAAGAGAGCAGATTTAAGAAGTCAAGTGTTTTTTGTTTTGACACATCTTTAAAACATTCATTCAACAGTTAGAGAAGGGTCGCTAAAACTATCGTAATTTTTTTCGTTTCGCTTCTGAGAGTTCAGCTTACTTTTCAGCACTCATGATATACAAAAAGGTGCTGAACTGCTGTCCACAGAGCTAGAAATGAAAGTTTTTTTAAGCCTACTTTGTCCGTATCAGTGAAAAAAGAAGCTGAGTTGAGAGGACTCTTGAACATTCCAAGAACGAGTATTGCGAACGTTTTATGCTAGCACCGAAGGAATGGCTCAGTGGCGGATTTGATACGAAATGGCTGGAAGGAGAACCTCGTAAATCACGACTTTGTCTCATGTGTTAGACTTCGTCCACTTTCATCTCGTCTCAATCGACAAGGCTTCAACTGCACCCTTCTTCTCAAATCTTTTAATAAATTCTTCAAGCACCAAGGGGTTATCTTGGAGAAGGTACACTGCGGCAGATGAGTCTTGCATTCAGTGTTGAGTGGAGTGCCACCATATCCTTTGTTCATTTGATCATTTCAGTATCCTTTCAGTTGGTGTAGGTTAAATGCGCATGCAATTTTAAAATGCAGTTGCTTTATTTACCTATTTAATTGACATGTGCATTTAGTTCGATATTTAAAGCATTACATTTTCTTTAACCCATTCGCTCCTGGAGATTTTGCCGAAAAACGCGTTTTGAAGCTAGTCGAGTGGTTTTCTGGTGACTGTCATGCTATAAAGAGCTAAAACTTACCACAAACCCGTTTACCGGTCGTACACTTCACAGCCTTCTGATCCAGATGCAAAAATGTCAGCTTGCGAAGTTCGGGCATGCGCAGAAAGCAAAATTTCGAGATTGACTTTTACTTTTCCTTTTCTCTCCTCGCCTCTTTTTTTGGTCTTCTTCCTCATTTCTTTACTCTTGCTGGGCATTTAGTAGGCTTCATTTTGATGGGAAGAGTTTTTAGGAAAGCTTTTACCTTTCCTTTTACCTAATCTTAAAAGGTGGGCAATGGAACAAGATTTTCATGGAGATTTACAGGTCAATCTTGCATGGTTTTTTGCCTTTTTCTTTGGTGTCCTTGAGTGAATTGTGCTCATTCTGGTATGGTTTGAAAGATCTCTTCACTCTGCACAAGTTAGCGGACAAAGTTGGCCTTGACCGTTAAAGCTGATGATGTCACTAGGGGTAGAAAGGACGTGGGTCTGCACGGGCGGTTCAGGGGCAAATGGGTTAATAGGCTGGTTTCTACTCATCTGCTTTGTCAATTGTGGGTGGCTCGGCCTAAAATGCTCTACCAATACCATAAAGGTCCGATAGTAATGTCCCCGCGAAAGTAGTGACCCCCCCGAAATTAACGTCACTTTTTTGTTGCCGCTAGTAAATCCCAAAAGTAGAAGCCCCTCAAAAGGTGTTAACCCCCCCGAAAGTAGCGACCCCTCCAGAAAGTAGTGAGACCAAGTTGTTTAAGTTGTATACCGTATACCTTTAATTTGTCAATCAATAGTGAAAAAAACACAGCCGTACTCAAAAAGGTTATGAATAAATTATTATGAAGTTTGTTTTCATGGTTCATTTAGATTTTGATGATTGCCATAGCAACCGGTGAGGGTAAAAGGCGGAATGAGTTTGCGGAATGTCATGTGGCATGGCCTGCGGAATGACATAATTATGTGGAATGTAATATATGCAGAATGACCCCAAGAAATAAATTAAACTGAAAAGTGTGCCCTTTTTTGACGCCAATCAATTTGAAAACGCAGCTGCTGTTTTTATGTTGACATACGATGACAATCAAAGAGCCCAGAAGGCTCTCTGTCGATTAACCTTTTCCACACAGCCCAAAAGATTCTTCTTACTTTTATTAGTCGGGCTGCATGGCAGCACCGATACTACAGCACGAAAGTCGGCCATTGAAGAAATGATGTTCTGGAAGGTCACGCTCCCTTCCACTTTAATTTTTTTTGCAAAAGATGTTTGCATGATTAACTTTACAGTTTCCTTCTACCTATATTTGTATTTGCAACCGTGTGAGAAGTGTTTCTTTTTCAGAAATGAAACGGATCTTGTATTTTGTTTCCTTAGCTGGTTGGTTAAGTTTCCGGCACTTGAAGTTAACAGCTTGCAGAGAAGGGCGAATTCGAATCCTGGCAATTGAGTGTGTTTTTTTTCATTTTTCCCCTTCCTACCGTTTTAGCATTTTTTCACGATCAAACGCACACACTCACACAAACAAGGAAGGTGCGAACACACACGGAAAGGCCGAAAGGAGACAGAGAGCAGTTCGCTTTACTTGATTTCTGGATAAAATGTTTCACTCGGGACGTTCATTTAGTCTCAAATATGATCTGATTCGTCCACCGTGTTGCTAGCCCGACTTCACGTACTTTTCCCTCTAACATTTTGACATTTGACTTTATTATAATGGTGGGCAGAAGGAGAGAAAGTTTTATTGTCGAAAGCAAAGAAAATAAATTAAGTATTAACTAAGTATTACATACACAAGAATGCAGTAAAGCTTATCGCTTCTTTCTGCTCTGCCTTGTTGGTTTAAGCAAGCAGTAACAAATGGACCAGCAACAACATTGCTCACGCAATTAGCGCCAATAAAAGGCGTGGCAGAGACGCGCACATGCTTTTCAGTTTAATTTATTTCTTTGCGCCATTTTCCATATTTTACATTCCGTATAATTATGTCATTCCGCAAGCCATGCTACATGCCATTCCACAAACTCATTCCGCCTTTTACCCTCACCGCATAGCAACATCTATACTGGAATTACTGCCTTTGCAGGCTAACGTATTTGTCTTCATTTTTTGAGGGATTTTTCCACCTGTTACCAGTAAAAAATTTTGTTTAGTGACCTTTCACCTGCAAGGTGTTGCAGGTGCTTCATTCCAGAGGGATCAGGTATGATTAACTAAAATTCTTTTTTATATCCTCCTGAGAGTAGCACCCTCTTCACAGATTTCTCACTACAATTATGTTTTACACTCGTTCAGCCTTGTAGTAAATAGTATGGTAAGTGGTCTGTTACTTTTAACCAGATGGTTTAATAGCCAGGGGACGTACAGAGAGCAAACTTTTTACCTCACATTGTCTATATATTGTAACTGTTATATATAGGATGCCTAAAATGTGTAAAATCCCAGAGTATTGGTAGAACATTTTAGGCAGAGCCACCCACAATTGACAAAGCAAATGAGTAGAAAACAGCATATTAAAGAAAATGAAACGAACTAAATGCACATGTCAATTAAATAGATAATTAGAACCTACACCAACAGAGAGGATACTGAAATGATCACATAAAAAAGGATAAAGCGGCACCACTCAACCACTGAATGCAAACGCATCTGCGGAGAGGCCCTGGTACCCCAAGACGACGCTGAAAGCTAACATTTACATATTTGGATTAACAAAATACACTGTGAAAAATGTTCCTAGTTTTGCTACTGTTTTTCTCTATGCTGTTACTATGCTCATTTTCCAGATTAGAAGAATTATTTCAAGGGGAAAATGGTTTAACTACGTTAGTCGTTTTTGTTTGGAAAATGCCAACAATTTTGGCTGGTCAGACGACACTAAACAGAGAAAAAAGAGAGGATGGCCTTGCGCTATGCTTAAACAACACAAGTCTCTGTATTTAGACAACACAACCTCTACCAGTCTCTCACCAGACATTTCTTTTTATTTAGATAAAATCCATCGTCGATGCCAGGCAACTCTATCTAGCCTGGCATAAAGAAGCAAAGGCGGGGGTAGCTGTAAGCTTCCCCTTAGTTGAACTTGCAATAAAAACATTCTGCGTGGCCTGCACAAAGGCAGGATTTTCTTACAAGAGAATCCTCTACAACATTTTCTGTGGTCTGTGTATGTGGGTAAGTGGACATCAAATACCTGATAATTAAAATACAAATACCCATTAGTAAATATCATCATTCACTTGCACTATTTGGTCATCTAAACTACGTACATGTGTAACAGGTCACATTTTCTTGCATAACATTGAAAGTGGTTTTTTTGCAGAAGCAGCTCATACACTTTTTAGTGGTGAGATTACATTAGTTGTATTTCCCAATAATGTATATTATATGATGATTTCTTTGCAATTAATTTTCAATGAATATACATTTATTGCTAAATTACATAGCTCGGCTACAACGGTTGCACTGTGCTTGAAATGATCACTCTGTCCATCTCTGAATAATTTCACCATGGCAAGCAGACTGCATGCATACAACTCTAACAGGCCATGTTTTTGGAGCGGGTAATTTCAATTTTGTGTCCAATCCTACTTTTACTGATATGCAGGTTTCCTTTATTGTCAGCAAATTTCCAATAGCCATGTAAGCCTCGTCGCACAGTTCCCTGATTTGGGCAAAACGCTGATAAGATTTCTTTGAAAGAAAGTGGAGAGATAGATGTACATCCCAAGAAGCCAATGTTTGTCCAGAATTTTGAGCATATCCTGGACATCATTGGCTTGGAAACTCCTGCTGTTCTTCAACGTAAGTGGTTAAGATTGAAATATTTAGTTACATTGTATGCCTCTAATTTGTAAAAAATGACCTTGTTAATCTCGAGTTTTTATACTCACTTGTAACGATTCGAAGGTGATGGTTTGAACGTCCAAATGTTGAAATAACCCGTAAATACGACCTGTAGAGATAGGAGACAAAACTCAGACCTCAGATTCGACATGGCATACAAGACATGTACTTTATAAGGAAATGTTGACGTTCATCATCAAAAAATAAAGCTTACGATGAAACAGATTGAAGAATGTACATTTAAAGTTTTAGACAGAATGTAGACATGTAGGAAGCATTAAGTTATGATCCTTTTTGTTTTCCAGTATCCTTCCTCCTCAGTTTGTCTGCACACTGTGGGGCCTGGGCTAGTGCCATCATGGCAATGTACACAACGACCGAATTCAGAAAAGTAAGGCAGAACCTAGGATTAGATGAGTTTCCCATTTCACACGGAATCAAAATTGGCAATGTAACATTCAGGTATCCTTGTTAAATCTTCACTAACCCTAACAGTCACTCAAGATTTTCCCTAACTTTCTAAAAAGAATTCCTTCATTTTTCTCTGACCTTAAAAATGTTGTGTGTTCTCTTGACTTTCCCTGTCAGTGACAAAGCTGACTTCAGTTATTCGTTACTTTGTATATTTGGTGCAAATCACATTTTTGGACTTTAAGACTCGGCACTCATTCACCTTGGGTGCTTCCTTGAGACAATGATGCACATACCACTTCACAGCTTATTTGGTAAGTTACAGGTTCCCTTTGCAATGAAGCAACAAATCTGAATACGATGCACAGACCTGTGAACTGCAAAATTTCTTATCCCAGGAGACCTTGGGGAAGTCTTTAAGTAGTACTTACCGGTAGTTACGTTTCCACCCATGGTCATAAAAGGTATCTCCATTTTTAGGGGTGAACCAACATCACAGCAAGATCACCATGGTGTGACCATGGAGATCGTTTTCCGGCATGAAAAGCCTTAGGCCAACAACAGGGCAAACAGGTAAAGATAAATAATCCTTCGGTGAATAGGATCGTTTACTTACAGCTGGTAATGCAAACTTCCTCCATATATAAGCACCTCCATCTATGAGTAGCTGCAAAAAGGCCTTTGAAAATTGTAGGAGAGAGAGACAGAGATGTTTTAGTTCTTCTCATCTGAAGCTGAGCTAAAGTAAATAAAAGATGTTTATATCTATCAGCAGTTTCAAGTTAACAGCAGTTTTGGACATATTAGTTACTATGTAGTTTGGATAAAATTAATAAATCTAAGCTGGGATTAAAGAAAGAAATAAAAAGTGTGGTAACCAATCGGTACAATCCATATTTGGAAAAGTTCCCTCGGTTGCAGTCATGCAAATCCCCGGGTAATTCTTTCCCAAAATGCATTCTTGTAGCCAAGACGGTATTGTTGTTTGTTATTACATTCATCGCATTTCTTTGTAAAAATTGATTTTCAAACACTGCTTCCCTTTCTTTATAGTTGAGTGTTCTCATACATCCCTCTTCAAGATGGAAGCCCCTATTGCCCTGTTGCCTTGTGCTTTCTCCATCTAGCCAGGTGCAGGGTATTCATCAAGGATCCTGTTGATGCCTGGGAGAGTCAGAATTTTGAAAAATGACTGGGGGTGCAAGATTGGCCACTCTTCTGCCGAACTGAGACCTCAACGCAAACACTTAAGGTGAGATCATACCCTCCAGTGCATTTGGTTAGAAAAAAAACAATGTGATACTAATCTCTCCTACTTTATGACACTAACATTTCTTTTTAACCAGGTTCATGAAATTAATTGACTGACATCACATCTTTCTAATAGAGTTGGTGGGGCAAAGGTGTCTTTTTTGGGGAGAGGGGAAGATGGTAGCTTCTTTCATATCTTCTTGGTTCTGTGAAGATAAGAAAAGATAACTTGTTTATTGAAAATCATAACTAGCAGCCAGAAGCTGAATAACTTGTGTTATATACATGTTCATAAAGTTTTAATTTAACCTTATTAAAATTCCCAACCATATTGTAAGAAAAAAAACAAAATGCTAAAATTACATCAAATCTACTATAAAAGTTCTATTTACAATTGTTGCTTATCTGCATAGTGCACTATAAAATATTTTCTAAACCTCTTTGTTGCCTGTTCCTAAAGTGACATCTCTCATTGTCGTTTTGTGTGGGCAGCAGGCCAGCTAGTTTATGCTGGCCATCAGTCTCAACAATTTGTTCAAACAGAGTGTTACATCATTCCTCGCGTCTATGAAAGAGTCTTTTTAAACCCTCACCTTCCACGGCCTTGTTATATGAGACCTCTGGGAATAGAATCCTCAATACTCTTTTCTGAACCCTCCATATTTGGTAGGACAAGTACGTTGACATGCTGGAATGGAAAGCCTGATGTGTTATTTTTCAAACATTCTTTTATTCAGTCAGAACCGCTAAATGGCCAGCAAATGGCAACAATGATACAAAACAGTGTTCTCGATGCTGGACTGGATGTGCGGGAGCTATCCCACAGATTCTATAGAACTGTAAGTATGCATGCATCGTTGATGAAAGCTAATGCCCCTAGTGATTCGTGGACTTGTACAGTTACTGGTATGTAAACACTTTCATTTGGCAATAGTAATCATTCAAAATGAAAAGCAAATACTTTCAATACCTGATGCCAAAAACTGGATCAAAAATACCACCAAAAAGCCGTCTCGGAAGCTTTGCCAAACAAACCGTGGGTAGGGTTATTTAACATCTAAACCTGGAAGAGGAGACATCTGCACGCAGAATATATTTCATCGTAGTAGTGATGATTTCGAGAATGGACCTCGGGAGCCTCATTGCTGTAATATCTTATACATTGTAGAAACGTCACATAATCGCTCTGTTCGTGTAGTGCTAACTTTCCACTCCACAGTCGAAAATCATTGTCCATCAGCGTGTAGTTACTTAGTTAAGCAATAATGATGCGTATCATTGTAAGAGACGGACCGTTAGAAAACTTATGAGGAGGCGGGCGAAGTACAAAAAAAAATCGTGCAAGAGAAATTAAATGAAAAAAAATCATTCACTCCAATTAACCCTAAAAATATTCATGCTATGGCCTAAAAAAATTCATACAAGGAATGTGTTAACGAAAAAAATATTGCAGCTTGAAAACTCCCCACCCCCGATAACTTTTCTCATGGTCCGTCCCTAAATAACACGGTTCTAGAATATCTGACGGCTTCGCGTTTTGTTCGTCCACAACCCCGCACTGAATTTTTTTTAAAGAAAGAAGCCTTTCTTATAATGGAAGTGCATTGTGGAACAGCTTGTCTCTGAAGGTGCGGCAATTGAAAATTAAAAAGGAAAATTAAAAAAAACTTAATTTAGATACATGTAACCTTTACACAAGGCCTCCTTGTTAAACAGGTTATTTTATTATTGATATCTTATCTTATTTGTTTTCATCTTAGATTGTAGGTGAGTTAGGTAGTTATTTTTCTATACTTGAATGTAAATGTACCTTAAAAAAATACCGTTTATGAAAAACGTTACCTTACGTTACCTTATCTCTGTGGTGTGCCTAAATTTGGCTTGCTATGGTACATAGGCAATACGACTTCCCTTGACCATCAATTGTGCGTCAAAACAATGTATCAAACGCGTGATAAAGAAATAGTTGAAGTGCCATGGTGTAGCAATTTATGACAGTTTTAACTGGAAAACCTTTTGCTATCTGAGTACGGGTACACCTGTATAGTCTATGTTTGCAAGCTCTGCCTAAATAATCACTGGGTTACACTGCACCCATGGGTGTGCCACCTAAAGTGCAGCCTATGTTTGTTAGCTCTGCCTAAAGAATCACTGGGTTACACTGCACCCATGGGTGTGCCACCTAAAGTGCAGCCTATGTTTGTTAGCTCTGCCTAAAGAATCACTGGGTTACACTGCACCCATGGGTGTGCCACCTAAAGTGCAGCCTATGTTTGTTAGCTCTGCCTAAATAATCGCTGGGTTACACTGCACCCATGGGTGTGCCACCTAAAGTGCAGCCTATGTTTGTTAGCTCTGCCTAAATAATTACTGTGTTACACTGCATCCATGGGTGTGCCACCTAAAGTGCAGCCTATGTTTGTTAGCTCTACCTAAGCAATCACTGGGTTACACTGCACTCGTGGGTGCGTCACCTAAAGTGTAGCCTACGTTTGTCTGGATTGCACTGTACTTACCAGCGTTTACCTTGCGCTCTCTTCAAAGAAAAAAGCTATAGGCCGTTTTGCCAAAATCACCCTTTTTTTTCTTAAAATTTTGAAACCATATTGGGCCCCGAAGGACATCAAACTTTCCTCTATAATAGAAGAGTATTTTGCTAGGGTTAATACAAAGTGTTTCAAGCTCATTTATTCAATACATATAATACAGGACATACTGGGTGTAACTAAATCCTAGTTAATAATCTATAGGATCACGTGTATATTGTAACATCCTCCCTTTTCAATATGAATGAAAAGTGTAATTTTTACTTGAATTTCCGAGTTGGCGAAAAGTGTCAAAGTTATTTCAATCGTAGAATCAGCATCTTCGATTAGCAGAATCGTGAATCATCAGCACTTAATCACTATAAGAACAGTAACAAAAAGCTAAACAAAATCAGTCAAGTAATCATGGATATAGTCCTTAAGGAATTGCGGGCTCCTTCTGACGCACTGCGGCCTCCATTGGGTGTGTTGGTCAGTGGAGGCACAGGTGACTGTTGGGGTACTGCACTGCTTTGGGCTTCCTCCATGGGTTCTCCGCTTTTGCTGGGAGTCCTGCTCACGTCTGTAGGTTGCTCTGGGATGATTGGCTGGGTTGGTGGTTTGGAGGTGTGCCTAAGATGGTGTCAGTTTCCACTGTAGACCGCTCCATCTTCTGTTTCAACGGTGTAGGTCCTCTCGTCCAGCCTTGCTGTCACTTTGGCTTTGGGACAAGACTTCTCACCAAGTTTGAAAGGCTTCATTCTGACGACATCGCCCTCTGCGAGGCTGGGTAAGTCCCTTGCTGTTCTATTATAGTACTTGGTCTGGACCTGTTGATGTTGTCGCAGCTCCCGCTTCTCATTTTCTAGGTCTATGTTCTTTGGCAGGAGCAGGCTGTGGGTCGTGGGAAGAAGTTTTTTTTGTCCTTCTGCTCATCAACCATTGTGCAGGGCTGCTTGTCATTCCTTGAGTGGTTGTATTCCTGTAACCAAAGATGGCAAGGCTTGGGTCTGTTCCCGCTTTTATCGACTTTCTCAAGATGCGCTTGGCTGTTTTCACTCCTGATTCTGCTTTGCCATTAGACTTGCTATGACCTGGACTGCTTGTCAGATGTTCGAAGTCCCACGTTCTTGCAAAGTCAGCAAACTCCTTGGAGCTAAACTGTGGGCCATTGTCACGGACTACTTGGTCCAGAATTCCATACCGAGCAAAATGATTCTTCAGTTTGAGAATAGTGGTAACCGCTTTGGTATTTAACAGTCTGTCTATTTCCCAGAATTGCTGTAGTAAACAATTGTGACTAAGTAATCTTTGCCATCAAGAGTGAAGATGTCTGCTGCAATCTTCTCCCAAGGGCGAGATGGAACCTCGTGGGACATCAGGGTCTCCTTGGCTTGTGAGGTCGTATCAAGTTCTCTGCATATTTCGCATGCTGAGATATATTCCTTGATTTCTGCAGACATGGCTGGCCAATAAAGACATTCGCGTGCTCGCCTCAGGCACACCTCTATGCCAAGATAAGAGGAGTGGATCTTTGTCTTCATAGCCGTGCGAAGGTTCCTGGGAATGACTGCATTTCCTTTAAAGATTAGTCTGTCTTGGACAGTGAGTTTGCCCCTCATGCTGAAGTAAGGATGAGTTAATGGCGGGGTGTCCTTCTTGTCATCTGGCCATCTTACAAGGATGGTTTTGGACAGCCTTCGTAGTGACTGGTCTCTCCGAGTTTCCATTCTGATTTTGTCAAGGTGTTTGTCAGATATTGGTAAGTACTGGACCATATTCACAGATTCGATGTCATCATCTTCTTTGCGTGGGAGTGGGAGGTAGGCTTGTGACAACATATTGGCAAGATGCATGTTTGTGCCCCGTTCATAATGTACGGTGAAGTCGTACTTCTGTAGCCTCATCATCATGGACTGCAATCGTCGGGGTGCTCGGACAAGTGGCTTCTGCAATATCATCTCCAGTGGCTTGTGATCACTTTCGACGTTCACATGGCGCCCGAATGTGTCTTGGTTGAAACGCTCAAGAGAGAAAACGATCACCAGCATCTCTTTTTCAATTTGAGCGTAACGGGTTTCAGTTTCCGTTATGGCACGGTTTGCATACTCTAATAATAATAATAATAATAATAATAGACATTTATATAGCGCAATATCCACTAATTGCTCAAAGCGCTATACAGTGATATGGTAAAAAAGTAGAGTTAAAAACTGTTATAAGATAAAATAAAAATTTAAAAATTAAATAAAGCTACTAAAATCAAACATCGTAGGCTAATTTAAATAAGTATGTCTTCAACTGCGACCTGAACTGGTCGACAGATGTAACGCTCCTGAGTTCAGGGGGCAATTGGTTCCATACATACATACTTTATTGTCACCTCCCCAATGGGGCTTTTCAGGAATAATTACTTAAATTACTAAGTTACTTATAACTACACAATCAAAATTAATCAAATTTAAGAAACATTAACAACATCTTAAAAAAGTACTAAAAATAAATAAAATTTAGGAAGTATTTACAAAATTGTCTAAAAGCTTATTCAAGATACGTTTAAAAACGTGAACTGAACAGCTTGATTTTAAAAGGAGGTCTAAATTATTCCAAAGTCCAACAGTTCTATAATAAAATGTTCTTTGTCCTGAGGCTGTTTTAAAAAGAGGTATATCAAGCTTTTGGCCTAGTTGTATGCTTGGTAACTTGCTCGCGGGTAATGAATTGTGACGTCAGATATTTGGGGGCTTGTCCGGAAATGCATTTAAAAGCCATGGTAGCATGGCGGTAGTATAGTTGGTCCTTAACGGGTAACCAAGACAACAAACTTTTTAAGTGGGGAGTTACATGATTGTACTTTCTCATGCCACTAACGATTCGACATGCGTAGTTCTGCACAGCCTTCAATTTCCTTATATTTTTCTCTGTGGTATTTGCCCAGACGTTCGAGCAGTAGTACAACTTACTAAAAACCAAGGCATTTATCACGGTTAGCAATGATGTTCTGTCAAGACAGTGTTTGACACGGCTAATTTGCGCGAGGCGTGCGATGCATTCCGATACTGTGGTCTTAATATGATCATCGAATGTCAGGTTCGAATCCAAAATCGCCCCGAGATCTTTGGCTGATTGTACAGGGGAGATGTCTTTTCCCAACAAAGGCAAACAAAAATCATGAAGCTTCGAAGTCATCTGTTGGCTCCCGAAAACAGTTAATTTCGTCTTGTCTGGATTTAGTAATAACCGATTTCTGAAGCACCAGTTGCGCACACCGAGGAGGTCTTCGTTCATCTCCTCAACAATCTGTCCGGTGTCTTGTGAATGAAAAGAAACAAACAATTTTGTATCATCTACATAGCATTCAGTAGAGCAATTTTGTGGAGCTTCCGGTAGATCATTAACATATATACTAAATGATAAGGGGCCCAGGATGCCGCCCTGAGGTACTCCATATTCAATTGGTATTGGATTGGAAACAGTGGAGTGAATTCGTACAACTTGATATCTATTTGTGAGATAGGAGCAGCTGCGGAAAAAGCCGAAGCCCTATCACCATACGTCTTTAACTTAGTCCTAGGCACGGCTAGAAAATTCTTGGAACTAGAACGGAAGTAATCGTGGACCATTAGTGTAGCTTAACAGTTCAGATAGGTAAGTTGGTGCCAAGCCATTTAGACATTTGTAAACTAAGAGTAAAATTTTCAAATGTATGCGACAACCAAGCGGCAACCAATGAAGTTTGAACAGGATAGGAGTGATATGGTCAAACCGCTTAGATTATGTAACAATGCGTGCAGCGGTGTTTGTATTCTACTCTATTGGTCTTCCATTCTGTAGAAGAGCTGCTCCAAGGCCACTCTGGCTTGCGTCACACTGGATGGTGAGTTCTTTGAAGGGATCGTAATAAGACAGAACGGGAGCTTCCGTTACCAGCTTCTGCACGGTTTGAAACGCTTTGTCTTGTTCCGTGGACCACTCCCATGGTGTATCCTTCCGTGTCAGGCGACGAATTGGCTCCATTATCTCTGAGATCTTAGGGAGGGACTTGGCCAGATAATTGATAAACCCATTGAGGCGCTGGTCACCCTCAGTGTCTTGGGGTTTGGGCATATTGGTGATGGCCTCCACTTTGGCCAGATCATGCTTCAGACCTGTGCTCATCAGGAGGTGACCCATGAAGGGAACTTCTTTCAGTCGCAGTTTCATCTTCTCAGGGCTAACGACGATGCCGCGGTCTAGACATCGCTGTAGGAGGTTTTGGAGATTTCTATTGTGATCTGCAGTGGCTCCTTCATCAACATCGCCACTCCCATAGATAAGAATGTCGTCTGCAATGCACAGGACTCCAGGCAGGTTTTCCAGCTCCTGATTAAGGTGTTTCTGAAAAATATCCGATGAGGCGGATGATCCGAATGGCAGATGATGCCACCTGTATCTTCCATAAGGAGTAGCGAAAGTTGTAAGGACACTGGACTCAGGTGCTAGGATGCAGTGCCAGTAGCCGGACTTTAGATCTACGGTGGTGAACACTCTTGCTTTGCTTTCAACAGTTCTGGGAGTATGTCCTCCAGCACTGGTAGTTGGTATCTTTCTCTCTTTAGTGAGGTGTTTAATGGCCTCGTATCTAGGCAGATTCGTAGCGCTCTGGATTTTTTCACAACAGCAGCGAGGCTACTGACCCAAGGAGTGGGTTCATCGATTGGAGCAATGACCTCTTATTGCTGTAGTCGATGTAATTCTTGCTTCAGTTTGGATTTGAGTTATGTAGGAACACGATGAGGTGGTGCGACGACAGGGGTTGCGCCTTGTTCCACTTCAAGGTGCACGGTTCCTGGAAGTATTCCTAGTTCCCACTGAAATATTTCTGGGTAGTGGGTTATGATTTCCTCCGTGGTTTGCACACTCTTTACTTCTGCTCTCGGTCGTTCAAGGGGTTTCGTGATCTTGAAGTTTTGCGTGTTGACCGTAATTAGGCCCATCTGTTGAGCTGCCTTAGCTCCAATGAGAGGAGTCATTTGTTTGTCGACCACGAGGAATTCTACAGAGAACTTTTTCTTGTTCTTGGGGTTTTTCAATATTATTTGATAGGAACCCAGTGGGTTTAGAGTTGTCTCGTTCCACATTTGCAATGTCTTTGTGGTTCTTTGGAGGTTATTATCTGCAACAAACCTGACCGGGATGACGTTCACTGAGGCGCCGCTGTCTACTTGAAACTTCATGTGTCTCTTGTTGACGACCATTTCAGTGTAAATCTCTTTGGGATAAGTGGCGTGCGTAACGGTGTGTACTGTTTCCGGCCGTACAACAATTCTGGTAATGTATTTCACATTGCTGTCGTCAGAAGACTCCTCAATGAGGCTGTTGATTTTCTTAGGCGGCGTGGTGCATTGTGTTTCGAAATGATTTCGGCCACCAGACTTTGTACACTTGGCTCCCCATGCTGGACACTTGCCTTTTTCTAAATGATGTGCTCTGCCACAAAATTTACATGTTCTTCGTGACTTGGTTTCCGGTTCTCGCTCGCGGTGGTTCTTTGATCTGTCAGAATTGAGATGTCTCGATGGGGGATGTTTATCTTTCACTCTGTGTACATCTTCATTCTGGGCACCCTATATTGTTTTTAATTGCACATTTGTTGCTTCGCTGCTTTTGCATAGGTTGATACACGTCTTCAGGGTCAGTTTCCGTTCTTGGAGAAGCCTTTTCCGTGTTTGCTTGTCTTTAATTCTCAGTACGATCCTGTCGCGAATGATCGTGTCGTCCATGCAATCGCAGAAATTGCATGTCTTGGCAAGCGTGCGGAGGGCGGTGACATAATCATCAATCGATTCGTTTTCTTCTTGATTTCTTGAATTGAAAGTGTATCTTTCGAAGGTTTCGTTCAGCTCTCCGATTGTAAATTGGTTGAACTTTTCAATAATCTTGATCAGATCGTATTTATCTCCAGGACGATCGAACTGAAATCCATTGAAAATCTTTAACGCTTTGACGCCAATACAAAGGAAAAATAATGCGACTTTGTACTCGGACGATTGCGAGTCAAGGTTAGCAATAACCATGTAGTTAGTCCACATTTGCTTCCATAACTTCCAATTGTCCGCGATGTTTGCCGTCGTATCCAATCTTCTAGGAGGCATTATACCGGCCATCTCGCCGAAGGACGGGTGTTGGATAATCGATGCATGTGCTGCTTGTGAACTGTGCAAAGCTTGTGCTTCGGTTTATGAAACTTGTGCTCCGGTTTCTGAGTCGGACATACTATTCAGTACAGGCTTGTTTCAGCTGTAGTTAATGTAACTCTGGAAATTCTTGTAGGCGAAGGATTTGTTGTCCTATTTCGCTGCCACCATGTTTCATGCTCATTTATTCAATACATATAATACAGGACATTCTGGGTGTAACTAAATCCTAGTTAATAATCTATAGAGTCACGTGCATATTGTAACACAAAGGTGGAAACAATTATCAGCATAATTATAGCACACAAGCATTGTCATCTAACCCCTGGCACGTTATAACTAGAAATCATTGTCAAATGGTCTCGATAAGTACATTATACTTAACTTTGAAAATCAAGTTTATCGCTTGTATCCGTGTCACACCGAAAAAGCGAGGAGTCATCGCATGACATTAGGTAACAGAGATAATACGTGTGGGTTTCTCGAGTTCTATGCGCGATTTTCCGCGCAAAAACTTAAACTTGAAACTTTAAAAACAGTCTAAGTTGGTTTCGCTTCTTGGGTGTCTCATCTGCCAGTGAAATGAATGAATTAACTTTTTCCGAGTAAGAAGTTAAAAACTTAAATTCTTACCTTGTAGTAGTCGGTTCTTTTACCTTACATTTGCCAACACTAAATGCAAACAGAGTGATGAAATCCGGCACTCTTCTTTCACAAGTAGCATGCTGCACAAAGCTGCTTGAAATTAAGTAAAATCCACCGATATGCTCTGCATTCTCGCTACAAAAATAAATATTTCTCGTGGGGAGAATACGACAAGGGGGGAAAAATGCCAGATCTTCGCCTTGGCAATGTATTCCAGCTACCAAGCTGGCTTATCTCCAGAAGGTGACTTGAAGTGGGATGAACCTTGTGATTTTTCTAGGAGCCCTTTGCGTGCATACTAATTTATTCTGGCGTGAATTGAAGATTAAGAAAATGTATCTGAAATCTAATACACAACAAGAAAATTTTCGCAGTTTCGAGGAGTGCAACATATTAAATGGGATTAAGTTGGATTAGCTACTCGTGAAGAAAACATCTCTGCGTGAGATTGTACTTCCAGTAAAAAGCCCCTGTGTCCTCTCATGTGCTTCACAGAAGCCCAAAAAGTGCACATTGGGGGAGGAGGAGCAAAACTTTTTATTGCAATATGGGTGCTTCCCCAGGATTCCCAACTTGCGGTGATAAGAATTGGTGTTGCTATTTCTGAATCAATTGCAAATTTATTAATTGAGGGTGGCAACTCTTAACTTACCTCGTGCCATCTTCAAGGAATCATAATTATTGTTGACAAATGCCTCGAATTCCACGGAATATAATTCATTGCCATCTGCCCGAGTTTTCAAGTTCCTCAATTGAGCTTCCAACCTGTAATTATAGGCGATGGGAATGCCACATAGCCTCTGTTGCCTCTCCTCAGGGGTGTGTAATCCTTTTAAGGGAAAAGGAACATTACTACTTACACATATGATAAATTTTCTTTCTCAGACATTACAACAAGAAAAGCAACATTCACTTCTGGCATGCAAGGAATGGCTCAGTGGCGGATTTGAGACGAAATGGCAGGAAGGAGAACCTCGTAAATAACGACGTTTCATGTGTTAGACTTCGTCCACTTTCGTCTCGTCTCAATTGACAAGGCTACAAACGCACAATTCTTCTTAAATCGTGTAATAAATTCTTCAAGCACCATGGGGTTATCTTTGAGAAGGTACACAGCGGCAGATGAGTCTTGCATTCATTGTTGAGTGGAGTGCCACCATATCCTTTGTTCATTTGATCATTTCAGTATCCTTTCAGTTGGTGTAGGTTAAATGCGCATGCAATTTTAAAATGCAGTTGCTTTATTTACCTATTTAATTGACATGTGCATTTAGTTCGATATTTAAAGCATTACATTTTCGTTAATAGGCTGTTTTCTACTTACCTATGTTGCTTTGTCAATTGTGGGTGGCTCTGCCTAAAATGTTCTACCAATACCGTAAAGTTCTAATGTCAATTTTTTGTGGCCGCTAGTAAAACCCGAAAGTAGCGAGCCCCCCAGAAAGTAGTGAGACCTTTTAAACTGTATACCATATACCTTTAATTTGTCAATCAATAGTCAAAATTTTAATGTACACTTATATGTTCGTGCAGTGTCACAAATTGTTCACAATAAGGCACTTTAATTTACAAGGGGAAGCTTTATACCCCCATTCGTCCTTGACATCAGTTCACTGATGTAGCAATGTAAGAACTACCATAAACCGGCATAATTTCGTATTAAAAACAGGAACGTTTCTTTCAGTTAAAAAAATTGAAAATTGATGACCAGTGGCTTCTATTTACCTCCGATTATGCACAATTACTTCACGTATCAAGGGAGATCATTGCTATTGATCAAATCCACGAATTAATGAAGTCTGCAACTGCATTCCCGAGCCTTCCAACGCATATTCACATAACGCACTAGTGGTGAAGATGAAAAACACAAACGGTGGCGAACAAGATGTGACTATAGTTGGACATGTGCCTGAAAGGCTAGCAGATGTCCTGTAAAAGCCATTGCTGGAAAAGGAAATCAAGATGACTTGCCGTGTATCTGGCCAAAGCAGGATTGCACCTGAGGGTTTATGGGTTCAAGGAGGAGGCATTGAGATTCCTTGCGTTTATGAAATTAGCGTCAAGAAAGGACTTAGAAGTCTAAGAAAAGAACTGAGAGACGAACTAATACAATTCATCCCGACCACTGACAATACAATCTGGGAAGACATCTGGAGCCCACCCATGTTGCAGTTAAAACATGAAACTAGACTGACGAATTTTGTCTCATTTGTTTATTGGTTGATATAGATTTATTTTATTATTTGCCAAGTTTTTCTTAAGTTTTGTGCCTCTTGCTGACAGATTAGTTGGATAGGCGTCAAGCTTGTGCATGCGAGAAAGCTGTTTGGTAGAAAACAATACCACCTTGGTTTTCTTGGCATTCAAGGAGAGGTTAACAGCATGATGACCAAGAAGCAATGAAAAGATATGTCATTAATTAGACTTACCCAAACTCCACATCCCCAACCTTTATTCCTTGTGCCGTGGGATAGGGGTCAAGGTTAAGGTCATCTCTGAGGCTGCCTATCTCATTGCCGACAAAGGAAGCCACCATTGAGGTCGATCGTGCCCCACAGTGAGCCGACATACTGTGCAATAGCACCACTGTAAGAGTGAAAGTCAAAATAGAAAAGACTGTAGCATTGAAATTTGTTGCTATTTGAGCAGTGCAGTACTGTTTATATTAGTTGTAGCATAAACCTTTTTGCAGCTATCTCTTGCCACTGAAGAGCTCAAAGTCTTGCATTCAGTCTCAAGTGGTTCTGTACTTGGGATTTTACACATTTTAGGCATCCTACTGATAAACAGTTACAATATATAGATAATGCGAGGTAAAACAATGTACTCTCTGTCCCCTGTGCCTATTAAACCATCTGGTTAAAGGTAACAGGCCACTTACCATACTATTTACTACCAAGCTGAACAAGTGTAAGACAGAATGTTAGTGAGAAACCTGTGAAGAGGGTGCTACTATCAGTAGGATATAAAAAGAAATTTGCAAAATGAAAATGATGGTTCGCTAAACTAATAAAAATAAAAGCAGACAGGTTTAGTGGTGTAAGCAGTGAACAGCTCTGGAGAAGAGAACTGAATGTAGTTATATGTTCTATGGAAACTCAGACTGCATGTGCTTGGTGCAAACAACCATGTTTATATTGGGCAAAAAGAAAAATAAAACCGTCATCATATTTGTCCTTGCTGTGAATGGAAGATAGGTTTAATGATTTGAGGATGTATTTGTGGTAATGGTGTTTACAGTCTGGCTCCATTAAGACAGTAACTTGCAGGGTATATTTATTGGCAATTGAACTTGAGATTGTCAAATTTATAGAAAAATTTGTCAGGTGGTTTTTTGAAAAATGTGACAATTGTAGGCATGGGCCAAATTAGGTGATTGTTTGACATGTGGTTTAACGGTTATCCATGCAAAAATTGTAACAAAAGCAACTGAATGCAGTTAATAAAATTCTTCTTACTCGCAATCGCCCGAGCAATTCCCCCTCTTTTCTTGTACGCAGTTTTCAATGGAATGAAACCACTATGAGATGAAGGCACTTTTCCAAAGGTTATCATTTACTTAAAAAATTAGCTAATTGTGTGGATAGCATGCTATTTCACTGTTTTTATGATGCTTAAAACTTCATTTCAAAATATCTCGAAAATACTCTCATAGAATTTGTTCAAACTTTGCCATAATTGAGGCAATTAGGGCAGGTACATTACTTCCTTAAGCGGTTTCTTAAAAAAACTCTTGATGCAGAGAAACACAAAGATAAATAAAAAACGTAATGGTGTCGTTACGTTGCCAAGGCGACTGTGATTGCAATAAAATCGAGATCATAAGAAATTTTCATCTTTATATGATACAGTTGTGGTGACAAAGTTAATGCTCATACTTTGGAGGTATCCCCCCAAAACATCCAGTCAAGCCAGCTTAAATTTCCCAGATTTGACAGTTAATTAACAAAATATTCAGGCTCATGTATTACGTGGTCAATTTATCCTGATACTACCGATGCATGCACCAATGCCAATATGCCGCAACCAAGACAACTGACTTGTTTGTGGAAAAAAAACGGAGTCCTTGAGTATTCACAGCTTTAGAAAACAATACTTTTTGTATTGATAGAGGTGATTTTTGGGCTTCTGATCAAAGTGTGTAACCTTTTTTGCTTTTGTTCACATAGGCGAATGGCCGTAATCAGCATCGTTGGAAAGCACGTTGTAATTAAGGTAAAAATCGCCAAAAATCGCTTAATCTTCAGTTTGTCAACTTAGAAAAATCGTGTTGAAAAGTTTGGGGTGCATCTTATAACCAAGTGCGCCCTATAACTGAAAAAATACGGTAATCAAACCTGATCCCTCTGGAGTGCAGCACCTGCAACACCTTGAAGGAGAAAGGTCACTAAACAACTTTTTTTACTAGTAGCAGGTGGGGAAAGTCCTCAAAACTTGAAATGTAGACTAAAAAGTTGGCCTGTAAAGGCAACAATACCAGTATAGATGTTGCTATGGCAACCATTAAAACCTAAATTAACCATAAAAACATAAACTTGCTGCTAATCGTTGGGCTGCATCAGCAAAAAACAATTTGTGTTACCATACGTTTTGAATGCAGTTGTTGCTCCTTGGTCCAAGGCCATTTGGTGTCTTGCCTTAGAATTCTCTTAATAGTTTTACCCTTTTTTCAACATATGCATTGTCACACTGCTTGTAGGCCACTTTATAGATCATGCTGTACTTTTGCTTTGGTATATATGAGGTCTTTGGGTCTTACTAAGGCATCATAAGGGGTGCATCCCAAGTTCCCACAGGTCGTGGAAAACAAGGAAAGTCATGACATTTAGAAATGTCATTTTCCAGACATGGAAAGTCATGGAATCTTGATTGTTGGTCCTGCAAAGTCATGAAAAAGCAAGGACAATGTCAGATAAAGACGAGTAATTAAATGGTATGCATTTTTGCGGACACCAGAGTTTGTGTCTGATGAACTGTGTTATGTAAAAAAATAACGTTAAACAAGTAATTAACCCATTCGCTCCTGGAGAAAAGTGTATTTTTCTCAAAAACCTTGGTACTTTGCTTAACCCATTCGCTCCTGGAGATTTTGGTGAAAAACGCGTTTTGAAGATTGTCGAGTGGTTTTCTGGTCACTGTTGTGCTATAAAGAGGTATTACTTACCACAAACCCGTTCACAGGTCGTACACTTGACGGCCTTCTGTTGCAGATGCAAAATATCAGCTTGCGAAGTTCGGGCATGGGCAGAAAGCAAAATTTTGAGAAATGTTTTGGGTTTAAAAGTGACACAGCAGTCTTGACTTTTACTTTTCGCTTTCTCTCCTTCCCTCTTTTTTGGCTTTTCTTGCCTCATTTTTTTTCTCTTGCTGGGCATTTAGTAGGCTTCATTTTGGTGGGAAGAGTTTTTAGGCAAGCTTTTAGGATCTTAGGATTAGGTGAAAGGAAAGGTAGGGGGCAATGGAACAAGATTTTCATGGAGATTTACATGTCGATTTACATGTCAATCTTCCATGTTTTTTTGTCTTTTTCTCCGGTGTCCTTGACTGAATTGTGCTCATTCTGGTATGGTTTGAAAGATCTCTTCATTTTGCACAAGTTAGCGGACAAAGTTGGCCTTGACCGGTAAAACTGATGACGTCACAAGTGGTAGAAAGGACGTGGATCCGAACAGGCGGTTATGGGCGGTTCAGGGGCGAAGGGTTAAAGTTTGGAAAATATTTGAAAGTGACGGGACCCTAAGGTCATGGAAAAGGGTATGGAACTTGATAAGCTCAAAAGAGTACAAACCCTGTCTCTTCGGTGCCTTCAGTCTCTGTTTAACAATACAAATAGGGGAGTGCCCTGAAGCACTTGGAAGTCTTTTTTGTTTCCTGACTATGCATGTCATCCCCTATTATAATATCTGAACACCAGACCAATCCTCGATGGAGGTGGATTATGCTTTCAGGAAACAACAGACAATCCAGTCTGCCATATTGTATTCTCACACTCACCCTCAATACATTACAAGCTTGGGTTACACAGGCAACCCAATATACAATCACTACTCCTATTCTTTGTGGTTTCACACAATTAAGGACTCATTCTAAGTAACTCCAGGTACAAAGTGCCTTTCTAATCTTTTGTTTTTCTTTAAAAGACTTGTTGCCCTTACTGTTATGAAAGCTATTTCTACAAAACTTCAACCAAGTATACATGCAAGGCTCATAATATAAATGGAACGATGGTTTCTTCAATTTGAAAAAAGTAGTAATTAAAAGGAAAAGTAAATATACTTTACAAAACAAGAACGTAAAAGTATTATATTATTTACATGGTAGATTACATTAGAATGTAAATCAATTTTTAAGTGTATCTCTTTGTGTGTGGCTAACTTTGGATTCTATACAATAAGTAGCTAAAGAAGTCCTGAAAATTCAGGTAATTTTTACAATGACAAAAAATAATGTAATAATAATATTCTAAGTGATTTTAGTATTTGCCTTGTAAAAAGACCCCCTCTCCATGATATATATTATTTCCATTGTCTTGCCGTGAACACTAGTATCCCCTTTGGTCACTTAAGTCAACTGGTGTGGAATACATCAAACATGACAACCAATTATATATAACATATGACAGGCATTCATCATAAATAGAATCCTTCATAGTAAAGACATATTCACAACTTTTATTCACCTACATGTATATTTCGACGGGATACACTGGCCGTCCTCAGGGTGAATGACCTGAAAATGCGTTACATGCGACTATAAACATGTTACAGTTAAGAGAAGATTAAAACAGTGATAGTGAAAATGAATAATAATGGTAATGATGATGATAATAATAATGACAATAATCATAATAGATAATAGCAGATAATTAGAAAGAAAGGAAAGCTTCTGGAGTGTTAAAAAAGTGTGATGCCTGGGCTGTGACAATAATACCTACTGTAATGTCTGCACACCAGACAAAGTTCTCGATTGAAGCGGATTCTTACTTGCAAAACACGGACACGTTTTCAAGCCGCCATGTCCATTTATTGTGTACCAACAATGCCCCAGGGCTGGGTTACACAGACAACCCAGCCACAAATACACTACATCTTCCCCCCTTTTTAAGTGAATGCAATAGGTAAAATGAAAAAAAAGCTAGATAAATCTGATATAACTGTAGACTGTTACAAGTAAAGGATACAAATCCAAATGCAAATAAAAGCACTGTTTTTTTAAAGTCCTAACCGGTAGTCCCTTGTTCAATGAATAATGCTTCTTAGCCAAAAATAAAACACTGAGCGTAGTCCTTGCAGTCCATATCAGAAACTATCTTAAGTGGTAAAGTCCTTAATAAGTTCGCTTAACTTAGCCTTTCAAGTAACATAGTCCTTAGGCCATTTTGGCTCAGTTCTCTTCCGTGTTGACCTTTGAGGTTCACCGGTCTGTTCTGGGACCAGAGTAACAGCTGGTTCCATAGCAGGCTCAGCCACTGGACCTTGCGTTGGGATCTCATCCAGTCCAGGAACAGGTAGGGTAGCTGGTTCCAGTACTGGTTGCTGAACCAATGGCTGTTCTACTGGCTGAATTCCTATCTGCTGTAGCTGGGAAGCCTATGGTCTTTGTCCTATGAACCTTTTCACATGGCCTACGTTTCTCTTTAGTAGGTTTTCGCCTCTTTCAATGACCACTAAGTCCCCTTTCTTGGATATAACGTTGCATGGGTCTGGATCGTACATGGCAGACAGCTTGTCTTGTCTCCGCTTCAACAGTAACACCTTGTCTCCTTCTGCTATGTCTGACTCCGCAGCTCTCTTGTTGGCAGTTTCAGCCACTCGCTTCTTATGCTCTGCATCCTGATCTCGTACCTGCTGATCTGTGGTACCCGACTTCTCCTCTTCCTCATCCCCTTCAAATTCTGGCATCTTTGTTCGGATCTTCCTTCCATACTGAAACTTTTTCAAAATTTGCTGATAATTTTACAATCATGTTTGCATGTGTTTCAAATTCATAGTGTCTTGTAATTTTCTACGAAGGAAAGTTTAATGTGGCCTACAAGTATAAAACCCTTTTCCAGTAGTTATTTTAAAATCAAATTTCATTTTTCATTTACACATGTTATTTTCCCCAGGACTTTTCAGGTAAGAAATATGGCTTTGAGCATAGCTGTAAACCGTCTTTGAGTTGAAGTTTAGGCTTACGAAATTTTGTCTGAGATTGTCCCAACCGTGGAGACCAACGTCCACACTGATATCGCGGATCTTGCAACCGCAAATTGCGTAGAAAGTAAGCTTTGATTGTAAACTTTCGCTTCGATCGACGTAAGCTTAAACAAAATTGCAATCATTCGAAGCAGCGAAGAAATCGAAGATCGCATGGCGCCGCACTTACCCAGTAACGCAAAAATCTTTCGCAGGACGGATTCATTTTGTCTGCATGAGATTGACCAACGTCCACACTGATATCGCGGATCTTGCAACCGAAAATTACGTAGAAACCAACCTCGTTCCCAGGGTTCCTCCTACCCGCTCCATGAGATTTTTCTCAAACATTACAACAAGAAAAGCCACATTCACTTCTGGCATGCAAGGAATGGCTCAGTGGCGGATTTGAGACGAAATGGCAGGAAGGAGAACCTCGTAAATAACGACGTTTCATGTGTTAGACTTCGTCCACTTTCGTCTCGTCTCAATTGACAAGGCTACAAACGCACAATTCTTCTTAAATCGTGTAATAAATTCTTCAAGCACCATGGGGTTATCTTTGAGAAGGTACACTGCGGCAGATGAGTCTTGCATTCATTGTTGAGTGGAGTGCCACCATATCCTTTGTTCATTTGATCATTTCAGTATCCTTTCAGTTGCTGTAGGTTAAATGCGCATGCAATTTTAAAATGCAGTTGCTTTATTTACCTATTTAATTGACATGTGCATTTAGTTCGATATTTAAAGCATTACATTTTCGTTAATAGGCTGTTTTCTACTTACCTATGTTGCTTTGTCAATTGTGGGTGGCTCTGCCTAAAATGTTCTACCAATACCGTAAAGTTCTAATGTCAATTTTTTGTGGCCGCTAGTAAAAACCGGAAGTAGCAACCCCCCCAGAAAGTAGTGAGACCTTTAATTTGTATACCATATACCTTTAATTTGTCAATCAATAGTCAAAATTTTAATGTACACTTATATGTTCGTGCAGTGTCACAAATTGTTCACAATCAGGCACTTTAATTTACAAGGAGAAGCTTTATGCCCCCATTCGTCCTTGCCATCAGTTCACTGATGTAGCAATGTAAGAACTACCATAAACCGGCATAATTTCGTATTAAAAACAGGAACGTTTCTTTCAGTTAAAAAAATTGAAAATTGATGACCAGTGGCTTCTATTTACCTCCGATTATGCACAATTACTTCACGTATCAAGGGAGATCATTGCTATTGATCAAATCCACGAATTAATGAAGTCTGCAACTGCATTCCCGAGCCTTCCAACGCATATTCACATAACGCACTAGTGGTGAAGATGAAAAACACAAACGGTGGCGAACAAGATGTGACTATAGTTGGACATGTGCCTGAAAGGCTAGCAGATGTCCTGTAAAAGCCATTGCTGGAAAAGGAAATCAAGATGACTTGCCGTGTATCTGGCCAAAGCAGGATTGCACCTGAAGGTTTATGGGTTCAAGGAGGAGGCATTGAGATTCCTTGCGTTTATGAAATTAGCGTCAAGAAAGGACTTAGAAGTCTAAGAAAAGAACTGAGAGACGAACTAATACAATTCATCCCGACCACTGACAATACAATCTGGGAAGACATCTGGAGCCCACCCATGTTGGGTGGGCTCCTAACTTTGGATTCTATACAATAAGTAGCTAAAGAAGTTCTCTTATGTAGAGGGTAGAACATACAGTAGAGAACAATACTCTGCCTCTACTCGTGTGACATTTACCATACCTCATCATACAGAAACACAGTACAAGACAAATAAAAACAAGATAAAACAGGTCTTATCATCAACTTCATAATAAGGCAGACACGTGCTTGAGCTAGAAGAATCCAACCTACATGTACCATCATAAATATAACAACAGATGTCAATTAAAACGTGACATCGAGATGGAACACCAGAATGTTAATTATATATATGTGCGAGCTAGCTCCCATGTGTCATCATCACCTTATGTAAATTTTGTTTTTCAATATTATTGTTTCTAAAAATGAACATAATCTAAATAGATACCACACATACAACTGTCCTCAGTTTTAATTTGGCTTTAAGAAAAGAAAAGGCTGAAAACAAAGGCACTCAGCCCGTAATTTTCTTTTTCGGACATCCCACAACAGTGAGTCCAATGTGTATTTTCACTTTTAAATATATTTACATCATATTAATATGCTGTAGGTAGTGCCCCACGGCTTGTAGAAAATATCTTGTGTTTTTATTTACAAATTTTTAATCATGACCATAACGATTGTGGTTTTAGCTGTAAATACCATCCTTGTAATTAGGCGGGGAGGACTATACTGCCACTGACATGATGCCAATCCAGTCTATAATCATGCTACTTATTGTTAATCTGCACTTGTAAAGAGGTTGCAACACATTTCCATCCATCTGCTCTACTTTACGATATGTACCTTGCTCTTTAGGAACCAAATAACGGCCATCCTACGATGGCCCACAAGGGTCACTACGCATTATCACACAACATATCTTTCGAATTATTAAGTACACATTTCAAATTATGCACAAGACATTCCAAATTCCTCGAAACACATTCCAAATTCTTCGAAACATTTTAAATTCACTACAAATTCTGAAATCTTCACAACACATTTCGAAATCTTCACAACACTTTCGCCCCAGGACACCAAGTGTTGGCAGAGAAAAAGGAACGGTTACGCAGCTCCTCCTTCTTCCTTCGACGCTATTTTTTGTTCCATGTGTGGACAACAACTGCAAGAAAGTTTTGTTTTTTGCCCGAAATGTGGGTTGGAGCTTGCCGCAAATGTCACCCAAGGAAGCTGCGACGTTGACAGCCGGAAAAATATCATTGAAACGTACATTTTGGCTAGTTTTGAGTACGACACCATTGTTAGCTTCCTTGAAAGGTTCCAGAGCTTCAAGGCTGTCCGAAGCTTCTCAGGACCGATCCAGGAACAAAAAACATACTAATGGCAACCATGCAGTGTCTTTTGAGAGCAAATTAATGGCAATGATAAATTTAGTGGAGAGAAGGCTCACAGATATGGTCCCTTGATGGGAAATGAAAGAGTTGAATGTTGGTGGTCGCATTTAAAAGAATCTTGTACAACATGGTGGATTAATTTTTTAAAATACCTGGTAGACAGAGGGGTCTTTTTACCAGGAAATATATACCATAATGAGTGTATCTGGTTTCGTTTTAATGAACTTCTGCTGCATGACCTGGATTTTGTTGTGTTGCATTGGAACACCCACTACATCCGACAATCCAGACATGATACTGTGCCTGGTCGACCAGATGAACTATTCTTTTTACCTGAGAGGTCTAGTGGAGAGAATCACTTATAGTACACCACACAGCAAAAATTACAGGAAGTGAGAAATTCTGCAGATCTGGGACCCATTGACAATGACAATGACTATCAACAATATTATCAGTATGTCTGTGAGCAGGAACAAATTGCACAACCTAAAACATGGAAAGAAGCACTGACATTGTTCCAACATCTTCTCACTCTGGAGAGTTAGAACAGACAGAAAATTATGCAGAACGTTGGGGTTATTAAGGGCCTGTTTTTATGAGCCTGGCCAGCTCGGTTTGCCGGGACAGCCCACCTTGCTGGTTGTCTCGGCATCTCCCAGATTTTCTGTAATATTTACCACTGAGTTTATACCAGCTGCCAGTCTGGCCTGCTACCCAAGATCTCAGTTTTGTTGTAGGTGAGATCTCGGTTGCAGAGACAGGACGATTTCCCATATGAACACACCATCCCGCCTTGCCGGGATAAAAATGCCATGATTGTGTAAGTAAGAGTAGATAACAACTCATCCTGGCTAAGCAGGCTGGTCATATAAACAGACTTTTTGTTATCCTGGTAAGGCGGGCTGGCTTGGCAAACCTGGCTGGCCCGGCTCATATAAACAGACTTGTATTGTCATCCTGGCAAACAGGGCTGCCTGGGCAAAGCGGGCTGGTCCAGCTTACAGGCCTAAGTCTTGTAATATTGTTTAAAGGCTGGTTTATGTCTTGGTTATGAAGGGATAACTGAATGAATAGGGAAAACTGCCCCCACCCCACCTCCCGGGCTTTTCTGTTGCAACAGTATCCAATTTTACAATAGGTAAACGAAGATCCTCACTGGCTCAGGGGCTGCAAGTGGTGGCACAGAAAAAAGTCAAATTTCCTAATGCCAACCTTGCACTTTGCTTGCACAGTTTGGAGTGTTTTCTGTTAAACGAGACAAGCCAAAAAATGGACATAACAATCAATGTTTTCTTAGAAAAACATCAAAATATATATTTGATATATGCTATATAAGATTTCTTTTATAATAAGAGTGATTTCTTTCCTCTATTTAAAACATGTTACTTTTAGCTGTAATGTAAATGGATCAATCTAGCCATTTAAATCGTCCATGTTTCTGTTATCTAAACAACAACAATATCCATGTGTTTTTTCTGTATGTTATAATTCATGGAAATATAAATGTAACAAGTGTGAATATCTAACTCAAGTACTGTAACATATAAAAGAAGTAAGAAAATATCCATGTCACACCAATGAAAGGGTTAGCAATATGGTTGCTATTGTTAAGAACATGTACTCTTTAGTAAAATGCAATAGGTAAAATCTCTCCGTACAAGTTTAATGGACATCTTTAAGTATTGCTTAATAATTTGAATTTGTGCTTATGGATATCTTTTGGTACCTACTGGTAAGTTATCAATATCCAGGAACAATAACTATATTTTGCAATCAAAAGAACAATGAACCTTTAACGAAGGGATCCACCCATAACAAGTATGGAACATGATTTATCATTAAAATGTATCAAATGCAAATCAATTAAGCACTATTTGTACATGAAAACTTATTATTTCAAGTTCCAAAGAACAATTCCAAAAATACCAGCTGGAAAATAATTGTGCTTGCATGCATGGGGAGTTTCTAATACGGCTGAATGAAGTTGGTCAAAAGAGCAATCTTTTATTCCTTGGGGATGACTTGTAGAGAGGGATAACAAGTTAGACATTTGAAAAATTCTTCAGTCAAGCCAGAGTGAGAGAACAACTCCCTGGTCTTATCAAAGGGAGCGAGAATATAACTGGTCGCCATTTATTATTTTTCTCTGAAATTGTCGATTTGAATATATTACCTCTTCAGCTAGTATGTAAATAGCGTACCTTAGATTACGTGATGAAACATGATATCATCAGGATAGTTTTGTTATACCATATACCATGATATTTTACTACTTGACATTTACAAACTCAGAGCTAAATATATGAGTTCGAAGAAAGGTGGTGACAGCAATATAGATACATGTGAAACAACTGCATATTCTTGCGAGCAGATCTGCCTAACACTAAAAGAATAACTGCTTATTCAAAATGCATGTACGGCAAACTTGGATGCCCTCAGTCAACATCACAAAATTTGATAATGTACAAACAAGCTGCACATTTCCAAATCCAGGTGAATCTAATATACAAGTGGTAAACTCTTCCTGGAACAAATTATAATCTAAGTACTTAGAATGTACTGGTAGAGTAAGGGTGTTGCTACATGTGTTAGCATTCATTTTTCGCCCTGGATCATCATGAAGGAATTTCAGAGAAGGTACAGGGTCGAACTTGATGAGCCTGTAATGAACTGCAACACCATGCCTGCTGTGATAACAATGTGAGATTTTTCCACTGTGTCAAAATCTTCAATGGTCCCCTTAACCTTTGCATCATTGACATCTTCAAGGTACCTGGTAAAATTGAAAGACACCCTGTCTTCCAATTCTCTTTTGTTGCTTCCAGGCTCGGCAAATAATGGGACCAAAAGATCGTCAAGTTCTTCTCCTGAAATCTGGTTGTTTTCATAGATGAACAGTTTCCTGGCTTCATAAGGGTGCTGTCGCATGCACTCAAGAAGTCCATTTAGCTTGAGTCCCTCAATAAACTGATTCACCTCAGCTAATGATTGAAGTAAAGTATAATGCAAAGTAATAATATGCAGCATCTTCACTTTAACTTCAATGGTGACAATGGGCTTGCAAAAGCCCGCATCGAATCTAAGTGCACATTCAAAGATGCAACACGCTTAAATTCTTCTGGATCCTCAACAATCTTGAGCTCCTTCAGCTTGTCTCTTACTTCTTTATCAAAAACGTCATCAATTCGGGACTGAGCTGTGCTCAGTTCTCCGAAGACAATGTAGTCTGCCAATGTTGGAGACAAAAGAGAATGTGCCAGAGATCCTGGCATTATAGCAGGAGAACATAGCTGACCATAGATAAAGTAGTTCCTTTGTTCCAAAGCTAAAAGGTTGTGATTAAACAGTTTGCAGGTTTCATTGCCAATAAACATGTTAGAAACCACATACCTCTCTATGTAATAAAGAGAAAAACTCGTTACGTGACCCACCTTGGTCGACAGCCGGTTCACCTACAAATTGTACTTTTATAATGTTATTAAGGTCTGACTCAGTGTATTTGGCCAGTTTGACCTTTAAATCTTCCCAAATGTTCCTCCTTCTGACTTTAATTCTAAGAGGCTTATCTCTTTGAACCTTTTCAGTGGCTAGCTTCAGCAAAAGCACCATCTTCATTATCTTGAGTAATTAGAAGTACATGTAGTAGGTTGAAAGGTAATATCCATGTTGTTGTCCTCAAACTCTGCATCTCCTGTAATGTCAGTACAAAAGTTTAAAGATACATATATATCATGTGAAGATAGTTCTGGTACAGGTGAAAATGATGACCTTTCAATGATTTCACTGATTGCCAAATTGATGTCATTGGTTTTGTCAAGGGCTGCTTTAAGTAAATGCTCCTCTCTATTGGAAAATATATCCTTAAGTGTTTTAAGGTTGCAATCAGGTTGTGCTCTAGCTGTGCTGGCAACTTCATTGCTGAAGTTCAGTGTGCTGGTTGATGTACCTGCAGAGGACAGCATGGATGGCAGATCGTCCTCTGAATCTTCCTTGAAAACACTTGACAACTTTGCTCTTTCTATGCGCTTTACATGCACCTGTTCTGCAATGTCCTCTTCATTATTTTCTTCATTTGAAAGGGTCGATTCTGGGTTTGATTCAATGAATCTTTCTAAAGTTGTTTGAGTAAATTCTAATGCTTCACACAAAAGAAGTTCAACCTGTGATAAGGTTTTCCACATTCGTTCTTGTATTTGTACAGGACAAACGCCTCTGATGATTCCTTCAGAGTTTTTACCTCTGTGCAATCTTCATAAAGCAACACATAATTATACTCTTGTTTTATGATATCTTTTGAGTGTGCTTTGTGTGCTTCTCAGTTCCAGCCTTGAGAAGCATGCTTGCTGTCGCATTTTCGGGACCTTTACTGTTAAGCTTTTTCCTTCCACTGTCCATAGCTGAACGCTATCTGGTACCATAATACCAATATTAATCTTGACAGTATTGCTGAGATCTTCCTACTGTTTGCCACTCCCTTTTCCTCTGCCAGGTTTCTTTCTTAAAAACTTGGCCCGCTTTTTGTCTTTCGTTTCTTTAAATTCTTTAAAAGACAGATTCTTCTTCCCGCTGGTTTCACCTCGCACCTTTATTTCTGTTATTTGCAAGATCCTTCCCACATTTAGGACAAAATTTGAATGAAACTTGCAGACTCTCCACACGTGGAACAAAACATGGCGTCAAAGGAAGAAGGAGGAGCTGCGTAACCGTTCCTTTTTCTCTGCCAACACTTGGGGTCCTGGGGCAAATGTGTTGTGAAGATCTCAGAATTTGTAGTCAATTTAAAATGTGTTTCAAGGAATTTGGAATGTGTTGTGCATAATTTGAAATGCGTACTTAATAATTCGAAAGATATGTTGTGAGATAATGCGTAGTGACCCTTGTGGGCCACCGTTCCATCCACTAGTGCGAGGGAATATTCAGTTGTCAACCCCAATGTGCTGTATTTTTTTTTATTTCTAAAAGATGTCAGGTCGGGTTTGTACACGAGTTAGGTAGTGTCGCATGCCAGGCCATACACCGGCCCCCTGACTGTACCAAAGGCCACAGATGACGCGCTATAGGATGGAATGAAAGGGTCAAGCCTGCGACAGGTAACAATCAGGGTACGACCAATGGATAAACCCATGCAACGAAACACTAACCAAAATATATGGATGGCGGACTATCCGGTCTAACTAAAGGGCCAAGCCCATGGCAGACTACAGCCAAAGGAAAGACAGCCATCTGCAAAGTGAGGAATGATGTGGAAGTTCCAACAATAGAGAGATTAAGAAATGCACGTTTTTGTGCCTTGCTCTTTAGGAACCAAATAAGCGCCATCCACCACTGATGTTACAATCGACAACAGCGAGACATGTGCGAGGGAATATTCAATTGTCAACCCCCGTGTGCTGTATTTTTTTTTATTTCTATGTTATTTCAGGTCGGGTTTGTACAAGAGTTAGGTAGTGTCGCATGCAAGGCCATACTCCGGCACCCTGACTGTACCAAAGGCCACAGATGACGCGCTATGGGATGGAATTAAAGGGCCAAGCCTGCGACAGGTAACAGTCAGGGTACGACCAATGGATAAAACCCAACGAAACACTAACCAAAATACATGGATGGCGGACTATCCGGTCTAACTAAAGGGCCAAGCCCGTGGCAGACTACAGCCAAAGGAAAGACAGCCATCTGCAAAGTGAGGAATGATGTGGAAGTTCGAACAATAGAGAGATTAAGAAATGCCCCTTTTTGTGCATTTGCAAATGTAAGATGCAGATTGGTCATTTCCAATGTGAAGGTTTAAGGTGTACCAAATTATGGGGATCAAACTTATGGGAGGCTGCCAAAAAGTTCGTAGCACTTTTGAGCCAAAAAGAGTAATGAAGGGAAAACTTGATTTATAATTTTGAACGTTTGCCATTGCACGGTTAATAAGTACTTCCACCACTTGACATGTTGACCGTTGATGTCGTGCTGTCTTTTGGAATGCCTCCTCAGGTGTGTTGCACTGTTGGTGATGTAATCACAATGATAACATTGCATTCTCTTTGGCAGATGGACTGTGTTGAAGTGTAATCTCAATCCATCGAGGGATGTAAACTTTCTGTTGTCGGCTGACAAAAAAAACAACGGACGTAAATTTCTATTTAAAAGGAAAATATTCCATCGATATTTAAACTCCATGCATTAAAGAGCGAAAAGGCCATATATACAGTATACTCTTCTCAACTTCAACTGTTGTTATCGAATTGGTGTATGGTTGGATGAGCTATGCATGTCATAAGAATGGTTGTACCGATAACCTACTGCACATAAAATAAGTTAGTGGAAAGGTTAGATTTGGAGGTATTCGATGTGGAGTTAACCAATTATTATCCAACCCAGCGATGATTTCAAACAATAAGAAGTCTTGTTTCTACATTATTTTTCCATCTCTATTATGAAGTTTCTGGAAGGGATTTAGATCATCCTCCCATATAGCTCATCTTCTCCTCTCGCTATCTCATCAGTTAGTTCAAATGGTCACTAAACTCATTTCCTTAATGTTATGGAAGGTATATTATACATCACCTACCAACACAAACCCACTGAGGCGACTCTTTAGGGGTCCTCTTAGGGTGCTTCATCACTTTAATGTGCTCGGCACGTTCGTTAGCCCTCCTGCACATGACATTGCATTCTGCGAAGGGGCGCTTGAACAGTTGAGGGAAAGAGAAAGTCCCCTCCTCTTCGATTGGGGGCGTCCACCTGTACCTTGGGTCCAAATGGACAGTGCCCTCATTGACTGTGTCTGTGCGTTCCCACATTCTGCAGATATCCACAACGTCAATGAGCTGTGTTGTTCCTAAATGGGGCACAGTGACAGTATGAAAATCATGATTGTCTTAGAATGCTATCTTAAGTGCAACTATCTTAGTATTCTCAGACCTTTCTGCCATTCTTATCTTGATAAATAACTGGGGACGCACAATTTTTGCTCCTGTGCGCACGTGGTCGTCACTTGTTGCCATCTGCCAAACTGAGATTCTCTCAATGTCTCTCACGAGACAGTTCACCTTTCTTCCATGAAATTTCACTGTCTCGAAATTTCTCACCACTTTTTAAGGGAACAAAAATTAAAGATGACACGTAGGATTTGATCTCGGAGCATTGGCTCTGCAGTGCATCACTGTAACCCCTACACCACTGAGGATTTGCTGACAGTGGATGATTTGACTTGCATACATATATTGCAGCAGCCCTAACCCTAACCCTGCCAATGTCAGTTTGGCAGATGGAAGTAAGTGTTTACCTGTCTGTGCACCTGCACTATTACATACCATATTGGTACTTTTTTTATGCACAGGTGCAAATCTTTTGCGCAAGCAATGGAGTGCAAGGAACACGAGACGAGATGCTAGACTGTACAAGCTGGTCGGATCTTTCAGAGAGACATGATAGAGCAGGCAAGATAAAGGTTGGAAAAGTCTGTTCCAGGATTTTGCGTCGCAAGGCGTTATCATTTTACCTCTTTTGGAGGCGTCGGTGACTGTTTCTTTCTGGCATCATGCATTTCGTTGTTTTTTTGCCTGCAGAAGACTCGTGCGGCAGATGCTTTTATACTGTTTAGTGTTTTTTTATCCTTGTTTTCATCTGAAAATCATAATAATATGTTAGAAATCATTACATCAGTGATGACATTACCAGAATGTTGATGAAGGGACTATGTTCTTTGAACTGTTACAAGCAATGAGCAATAATTATTACTACAACAGAGGTGTCCTACAACTAGGGGTTTTTGCATGACTTCCCCAAAATTTAAACTAAGAAACTATTGATTCTTCCAAATTTCTACAAAAGCACCGAACAGCCTTAATTCGCTCACTGCTGGTGCCTGGAATACTTCTCACAAGGGTTAAAAACATTACTGATTTATTGGGGATTTCATCTCTGGTCATTCCCTCTGCTAAAATAGAATTCAATCTTTATGACAAATTCATGCAAATTAAGTCGTCCAAAGTAAAGAGCTGCCATATGCATGTTCCTCAAAGGGAAAAAACATGTGGTTTGCATACAAAACCTTAGAATTGCCGTTGAAATGTTTTCCAAATCTCTTGCATAAAGAAGTATAGCATGGGCCAGATTCTTTGCAAGGCTTGTTGTACAATTACCTTCTTATTCATTTCATAGATTCTGCAATCTCGCAGTAAACTAATTTACATTTTTTTAATAGGCGCATTAGAGAACGCATTACACAGCATGATTTTTGAAAAACAGTAGTGATATGGCAATTCATAGCTTACCTATCGCCTTCTTCAAGGGAGTGTAGTTGTTGAGAAATGCCTCTAGTTCCATAGGAAACATTTCACGGGCCTCAGCCTGACTTTTAATGTTTTTGGAAGGAGCTTCTAGTCTATAGTTATACGAGGTCATAATAGACCGTAGCCTCATTTCTCGGTCATGTTCGGTGCGTAATCCTTTTGAGGGAAAAGTAACATTACTACTTCCACATATGATGAACATTTTTTCTGAGACATTACAACAAGATAAGACCACATGCACTTCTGGCATGCTTCTGGTTGAACAACTGGGGTCGCGACAAGGCATATCAAAGGACATGTGAAGATGACCAATATTCATAACCGTTTGAATACTTCTGTTTTAAGCAAACATTTGTGTGTAGGCCCTAAAAAACGAGTGGTTCGCAACATAGAGTACGTACTAATCATAATCAGCATCTTACTCTTATACCTACCAGGAGTTATGAGGGCGGCGCTGTCGGAAAATTGCTCTATTATGTTTTTGATGTAGACGTGAACAACCCCAGAGGACACTGACCAGCCCCCCAGACGGCGAAGCTGGTCAACTTGACCGTCGAAAAATCGGCCACCATTTTCCATTGCGGCTGTCAGAACAAATCCTGTCGCGAAGCCCTAAGGAAGGCAAGAAGAGTCTGATTGTACAGTCCATCTATGAAGATCCGTTTGCCACAATAAGGTACATGAGCGATGTCTTCATTACGTGTTACGAAATGAATTTCAATGCTTGTTTCTGATCGTTATGATTTATTTTTTTTCGCTGCCCATTCAGTGTGTACAAAGTGCATTGCGTGGAATTGTTAAAGACAAAGCCATTATCGAGTGGGATCAAGATTTGAAAGTATTTGATTTTCGTTTTCGGCGTGAACATTTAAATGATTACTGTTGCCAAACGAAAGTGTTTAACATAACTTTTATCAATGATGCATGCATACTTACAGATCTGTAGGAACTGTGCGAGAGCTCCCTCGCATGTGATCCAGCATGGAGAACACTGTTTTGTATCATCGTAAACATTTGTGCGCCATTTAGCTGTTCTGACTGAATAAAAGAATGTTTGAAAAATAACACATCAGGCTTTAGCATTCCAGCATGCCAACATACTTGTCCTACCAAATATGGTTCAGAAAAGAGTATTGAGGATTCTATTCCAAGAGGTCTCATATAGCAAGGCCATGGAAGGTAGGGGTTTAAAAAGACTATTTCATAGACGCGGGGAATTATGTAGCACTCTGTTTAAACAAATTGTAGAGAGCGATGGCCAGGATAAACTAGCTGGCCTGCTGCTCACGGAAAACGACAATGAGAGATGTCACTTTAGGAATAGGCAACAAAGAGGTTTATAGATTCTTTTATATTGCAGATAAGCAACAATTGTAAATAGAACTTTTATAGTAGATTTGATGTAATTTTAGCATTTCTTTTTTTTCTTTTAATATGGTTGGGAATTTTAATAAGGTTAAATTTTTATGGACATGTATATAACACAAGTAATTCAGCTTATGACTGCTAGTTGTGATTTTCAATAAACGAGTTATCTTTTCTTATCTTAACAGAACAGAACCAAGGAGATATTATGATAGAAGCTATCATCTTCCACTCCCCCCAAAAGAGACTCCTTTGCCCCACCAACTCCGTCAATTGATTTTATGAACCTGTTTAAAAGTGAATTTTATTGTCATAAAGTATGAGAGATTGATATCACATTGTTTTGTCCTGCGCAAATGCACTGGAAGGTATGATCTCACCTTCAGCGTTTGAGTAGACGTGTCTGTTTGACAGAAGAGCGGCCACTCTTGCACTCCCTGCTTTTTTTCAAAATGTTTCTGCTCCCAGGTTTTGATAGGGTCCAAGAGGAATACCCTGCGCCTGGCTAGATGGAGAAAGCCCAAGGCAATAGGGGCTTCCTTCTTGAAGTGGGGTGTATGTGAAGACTCGACTATATAGAAAGGGAAGCAGTGTTTGAGAATCAGTTTGTGCGAAGAAATGCGATGAATGTAATAACAAACGACAATACTGTCTTGGCTACAAGAGATCATTTTGGGCATGGATGCAACCTAAGGAACTTTTCCAAATATGTATTGGACCGATTTTTGGATACCACATTTTTTTAAATCCCACCTCAAGATTTATTAATTTTTACCCAAGGTGAATTAACACTTAGTCTTCCTTCAATCTTAAACTAATAGTAACTAATATGTCCAAAACTGATATAAACTTGAAACCGCTGATAGATACGCACATTTTTTATTTACTTTAACTCAGCTTCAGATGAGGAAAACTAAACATTTCTGTCTTTCTCTTTTACCATAAGTAGTTTCATAGGCCTTTTTGGAGCTACTCATAGTTGGAGGTGCTTATATATGGAGGAAGTTTGCATTACCAACTGTAAGTAGACAGTCCTATTCACCGAAGGACTGTTAATCTTTACCTGTGTGCCCTGTTCTTGGCATCAGGCTTTTCATGGTGGAACGTCATCTCCATGGTCACACCATGGTTATCTTCATGTGATGTTTGTGGACCCCTAAAAATGGAGATAACTTTTATGACCATGGGTGGAAACGTTACTAAGTACTATTTAGAGACTTCCCCAAGGTCTTCTGGGATAAAGAATGTGGCAGTTCATCGATCTGTGCAGCGTATTCAGATTCGTTGCTTCATTGCGAAGGGAACCTGTAACTTACCAAATAAGCTGGAAAGTGGTATGTGCATTATTGTCTCAAGGAAGCGCCCAAGGTGAATGAGTGGCGAGTCTCCAAGTCCAAAAATGTGATATCCACCAACAGCACATAGTAACAAATTACTGTAGTGAGATCTGTCACGGTTAGGGAACGTCAGGGGAAAACAAAACATTTTCAAGGTCAGAGAAAAGTGAAGGAATTCTTTTTAGAAAGTTAGGAAAAATCTTTGATATTCTCAAAGTCAGGATTTTAATACTGAGTGACTGTCAGGGTTAGTGCAGATTTAACAAGGATACCTGAACGGTTTCATCTCCGATTTTTATGCCATTGGAAACTGGAAACTCGTCCAGGGCTAGGTCTTTGCGTACTTTTTGAAATTGGTTGGTTGTATACATGGCCACTATTGTACTGGCCCGGGCCCCACAATGAGCCGATAAACTGTGGAGGAAGGATACTGGAAAACAAAAAGGATCATAACTTAATGCTTCTTACATGTCTACATTCTGTCTAAAACTTTAAATGCACATTCCACAATCTGTTTTATCCTAACCTTTATTTTTTGATGATGAACGCCAACATTTCCTTATAAATTTTCTCTTTTAAGCCATGTCGAATCTGTGGTCTGAATTTTGTCTCCTATCTCTGGAGGTCTTATTTACGGGGTATTTCAACAAGGACGTTCAAACCATCACCTTCCAATCGTTACAGGTGAGTATGAAAACTCGAGATTACCAAGGTCATTTTTTAACAAATTAGAGGCATACAATGTAACTAAATATTTTCATCTTAACCACTTACATTGAAGAACAGCAGGAGTTTCCAAGCCAATGGTGTCTAGGATATGCTCAAAATTCTGGACAAACATTGGCTTCATGGGATGCGTATCTATCTCCCCCACTTCCTTGCGAAGAAATCTGATCAGTGTTTTGCCCAAATCGGGAAACTGTTCGACAGGGCTTACATGGCTATTGGAAATTCGCTGACAATAAAGGAAACCTGCATATCAGTAAAAGTAGGACTGGACACAAAATTGAAATACCCGCTCCAAAAACATGGTCTGTTAGAGTTGTATGCATGCAGTTGATGTAGTCCGCTTGCCATGGTGAAAGTATTCAGAGATGGATGGAGTGATATTCATATTAAATTAATTGTAACGAAATCATCATGTAATATGCTAATTAACAACTTAATTGCTTAGCTATGTAGACCAAGATAGAATACACAGACTTTGGCAGAAAATGGGACTAAAGGTTGTTGGGTGCACCCTGGGGTAAAACAAGGGTGGCAGCAACACACCCCATAAAGTGCATGCAATAAGGGTGGCAGCGACACACCCAAAACTGAGTAGAGCAATAAGGGTGACAGCGACACACCCTAGTAATATATGTAATGGAATGAGGATGGCAGCAACACACCCTAGCAATGAGCAGTGCAGTGAGGGTGGCAGCGACACACCCTGCACGGTATTGGACCAGATAACGAGTGGAGCGCATCCCCACCCAGGAGTGAATAAACTAAGGTGGCGTGGGGGCCCCACCCAGCCTGCTATGCGGAGGTAAAAGTAGCAGGTGTACACCCAAAATACATCCCAAATACTGCCTGCATATTATACTATACAATTATGGAAGGCCAGGAGTGAAACGTTGTAGTAACGGGTTCCACATCCCTTGTCCTGAGGTGTTTGTGGCAGCCAACAGACCAGGAACCTTCTGGAGGACAGAAGGCGGAGTTCTGATATAGAGAGTGTAGCAGTTGCTGGACCACCTTACTAGTATTTGGATAAGCCAAGGGGGAAGACCGGCTTCAGCTGCTGATGTAGCGGCGCCAATCCTAAAACTGTAGGATGCATAGAGCTCTGAAGAAATACCAAGCCGTTGAAGGAGGGTGTGGATGATAGTGGTGACTTTAGCCCTGGTGAGATAATTGCCAGATTGGAAGACGTACAGTGAAGATGTCCCGCTTGTTGGACGCAGAGCAAGGTACTTCCTCAGGGCTCACACGGCGCAGACAGAACGATGAGATGGGGCAAACAATAGCGAACAGCCCTGCCGGTATGGGTCCATCTTGGATGCCCTCAGATGTAAAGTAATGCCGTGTTTACATTTGAGCTTTTACCAAGGTAAAAATGTACTAAGGTCAAGTTACTTGACCTTGGTACATTCGTCCAGTGTTTACACTAGCTCAAATAACTCAAGTTGATCTGTCAACACTCCCGCTATCTGCATTATCTACATCATGAAATCGAACTGGCGGGAAATTCTAAAAACATGCTCGCTTCAAGAAGTAAAGTGGTGGCTTTCGTGGCAATTGCTTAATTTATTTCTTAATTCAAGAGCCGCAAACAGAAACGTCAAGATTTCTTAGATGTCGATGTTACAGCACATCAAGAGGTCGAGGCGAAAACGGATGGTTTTACTCCAAATTGCTTTAAAAAATACCAGACGAGCTAGACGACTGCAGTGAATTAACAGGAGCAAATTGAGATGCCATCATGTGCATAGGCACTGACCTCATTTCATAATATTGCGGGGGAAATTCCGGTGGTTGATCATATGCAGAGTACGCGTGGTTGTATGCGAAGAAATATTGTGAATATGCAGCATCCTCCCTGGTGGGAAAATACCACGACCATTATTACACAACAAAGGATGGAAGTTTGTCTGGAAAAAGTTGTAAATAATACTGAAAATGAAAAATACAATGCCTTCTTTTACCTGACGGATTGTTCGCCTTACGAAGATCGATCCAATCGCTCTCTGACTTCTCTGCTATCTGCCATGATAGAAACGCTTGGCCGAAAACGTGGCAATCGCACTATCTGCTCACCGCGGGATGTGATATATTGCACTGCCACAAGCGGATATATCTGTCATCTTCACCTTGGTTACCAACTGTAACCATGCCTGATCACAGGGTAATTACAACCTTTACCTTGGTCAAATTTCTTTTGTCTTTTGCGGCATTTACCAAAGTATCAGTTAGCGTTTACACACTGACAATGTTTACCTACAATCAGGGACCAAAGTAGTTGACACACTTGTCTAAAACGTGCGTTGTCAGCAACAATTTCTCTCCTTTAACGTACCACTGTGTTTAAAGGCCTTAAATCCCGCGCACCCCTAAAGCAATGTTGTTTTTAGCTGAAGAAAGAGTTGATGGCATAAAATACAACATTGATTTCAGGGGTAGGGGTACACAGGGGAGGGGGATAGGTAGGTCCACTTTGAAAATTGGGGTCATTTTACAGAAGTGTGTCAACACTTTTGTCCCTCATTGTAGGTAAGTAAACTCTCGTACCTCAGTAAACCGTTCAAGTCTAAACACGGCATACGACAGCTTGTTGATGTAACGGAAACATCGGTAGTGGACAGATGCACTAGGGGATTGGACTGAGATGCTGGAGGTGATGTGAATTCACTGGACCGAAGAAAGCCATAGAAGGCTAAGGTAAAAGCTGACCACAACATCAACTTGTCTGTCGGTAAATAGTCAGGTGCACGAGCTAGCTCCTCCTTAATCTGCCGAAGAAGGGTCATAGCGATAGGGAGGCGTTGACGACTGGGGGAGCTCGTTGCGGGATGGAAGGGGACTGTTTGAGGCTGTGCCAAAGGTGTCAGGTGAGGGAGTGGTTGTGGAAGATGAGGGACGAAAAGGCTGGACAGGCTTTGATTGAGTGGGACAACCCAAGGTGCGATGACCATAGGTGTGGCAATGGATGCAGTCGGGCAAGGTCTCTTCCTTCAGAATATCATTATAGAGCTGCTCGTTCACTTTTCCCCATGACATGGCGACATGAGAAGCAGCCATATAGCGAAAGGCTGTGTCGTACATAAGCCAGGCTGATGCTTTAAACTTCCTGCTAAACTTGCAAATCTGGGCCTGGTATGCGAGGAGGTCTGGGGCGAGAGATGGGTAGACTGATATGGTAGGGCGCAGGAAGACATTCCAGGCTTGGAGCCAAGAGGAAAGGCCATCGATGTGGCGTTTCTTGCGCTGGGACGGTACAAAGGCAAGGGTAGTGGCGTCCTGGGGGTCAACAGTCAGGGTGAAGTTGTTGTTTGGATATCTTCGAGTGGAGTTTCTCCGGGAGCAGTGGCAGAGTAGGATCGTGTTCATTGGGAACAATTTGTTGACTGGGACCCTGGGATGCCTGTGGAAGACTGGGGACACACTGGCGTAGAGAAAGGCCGCCATCTTGGATGACATTGGGAAGGTGTACACCGTTCAGGTTCTGTTCCATTGCGGTGATCGCCGCGACGTTCAGAGGGCTAGACGGGGACAGAAGAGGCACGTCTGCTAGTAGACCAGGAGCTTCACCGGGGCCAGAACGTTGGGAGCCAACTGTTTCAGCTATTAACTCGCAAAGCTGGCTAAGTTGGTCAGGCGAGAATTGAGAGGCCAGAGTGGGGGAAGGTTGTTGGCGACTGGTAGAACGAGAAGGGGGCTCAGGATCCACAGAAACGCCAGAATTCTCGGTTGAGGCTGGCAAGTGAGGAGCGATGGCTTGAGGTGCGGGATTGTTGGCATGTTCATGTTCGAAGATGCGTTGGGCCAAGCGTGACCTCGTACCCGTGGTCACGAGATTTCGTGCCGAAGCTAAAAGGAGCAACGAATTCCTTGGCAGAGCGTTGAGTTGGACTAGCGTGAGTGATTTTGGATCCATAGTGACGGCTCGATTGCGGCGATTCGCTGGACGAGGAGGCATAATTGAGGAAAAAATAAGAAACTAATGCGTAGTAAACTTCTGTGAAAAATACGACGCGTGCACGCAAAGTGAACAGAAACAAAGGAGCACTCAGCTAGCACTGATGGATATAAGCATAACACAGTATTGATTACAGCTACTCACAATGCAAACTTGTTGGCAAAGAAGTTTGTAGAAACAACTGAAGGTCAGTTATTGATATAATCTAAGATAACCAAGGAGCTCCAAACCTGAGCTGAGTCACGCAATGGTCTTTTATGTCCAATAGCAACATATTTGCCACCCACGGCAAAGGTAAAATGTCCATTGGAAAATACAACTAATAATGTAATCTCACCACTAAAAAGGTGTATGAACTGCTTCTGAAAAAAAAACTACTTTCAATGTTATGCAAGAAAATGTGACCTGTTACCCATGTAAACAGTTTAGATGACCAAATAGTGCATTGAATGACTATATTTACTAATGGGTATTTGTATTTTTATTATTAGGTCATTTGATGTGCACTTGCGCACATGCACAGACCACGAAAGATGTTTACTATTCTCTTGTACGAAAAACCCGCCTTTGCACATGCGACGGTGAAGGTTTTGATATCCATTTCGACTAAGGGGTAGCTTACAGCCACTCCTTCCCCTGCCTTTGCTTCCTTATGCCAGGCTAGATAGAGATGCCTGGCATCAATGATGGATTTTATGTAAATAAAAAGAAATACTGCTGTATGATTTTTTTGACATACAGGTGGACTACCCCTGAGGTGACTGGTCCACTTGAGCATCTGTAAAGCGGCCTCCATTCTCCATGGCAAATTTCTAGGGGCATTAGCTTTCATATCTGATGCATGCACACTTACAGATCTATACGATCTGTGGGATAGCTCCCGCCCTTCCAGTCCTTCCTCCAGAACAGTTTTGGATTATGGTTGCCATTTGCTGGGCATTTAGCTTTTCGTCCTGCAGTCATGAAAAATTAAATTTGTGTTGGATAGATCATAATCATGCTGCAGATATCAAAGCAAGGACAATGTCAGATAAAGATGAGTAATTAAATGGCATGGATTTTAGTGGACACCAGGGTTTGAGGCTGATGAACTGTGTTATGTAAACAAATACCCTTAGGCAAGGAATTAAAGTTTGGAAAATATTTGAAACTGACAGGAGACCCTATGGTCAAGGAAACCATGAAAAGGTCATGGAACTTGATAAGCTCAAAAGAATACTAACCCTGTCTCTTCGGTGCCTTCACCCTCACTTTAACGATGCAAATAGGGGAGTGCCCTGAAGCACTTGGGAAGTCTTTTTTGTTTCCTGACTATGCATGTCATCCTCTATTGTAATATCTGAACACCAGACCAGTCCTAGATGGATGTGGATTATGCTTTCAGAAAGCAACACACAATTCACTCTGCCATGTTGTATTCTCACACTCACCCTCACTACATTACAAGCTTGGGTTACACAGGCAATCCAATATACAATCACTACTCCTATTTTCTGTGGTTTCACACTCAGCGAGGATCCATTCTGGGTAACTCTAGGTACAAAGTGCCTTTCTAATCTTTTGTTTTTCTTTTAAAAGAGTTGTTGCTCTCACTGTTATGAAAGATATTTCTCAACAAGATTTCAACCAAGTATGCATGCACGGTTCATAATATAAATGAAAGGATGGTTTTGTCAATTTGAAGAAAAAGTAGTGATTAAAAGGAAAAGTAAAATTTACTTTACAAATCAAGAACGTAAAAGTAAGGTTCTATTTACATGGTAAAAACTAGATTATGTTAGAGTGCAAATTTTTAAGGGAATCTCTTTGTGCCTGGCTAACTTTGGATTCTATACAATAAGCAACTAAATAAGTCCTCGCAAATTTCAGGTAATTTTTACAGTCATAGAAAATAATGTACTTCTAAGTGATTTTAGTACTTGCCTTGTAAAAAGAGCCCCTCTTCATGATATATATTATTTAATGTCTGTCCGTGAACCCCTTTGGTCCACTAGGCAACTGGTGTGGAATACATCAAACATGACAACCGATTAATTTGACCAGTATACTGTGTAGTGCAATAGATATGTATAGTGTAATATATATATAACTGATCACAGGCATTCATCTTACATAGAATCCTTCATAGTAAAGACATATTCAATACAAATGACGAGTTATATTTCACAACTTTTATTCACCTATGTTTCGACCGGATACACTGGCCGTCCTCAGGGTGAATGACCTGAAAATGCATTAAACGCCACTATAAACATGTTACAGTTAAGGAAGATTAAACAGTGATAGGGAAAATGAATAATAATGGTAATGATGATAATAATAGTAATAATAAAAATAATAATAAATAATAATAGCAGATAATTAAAAAGAAAGGAAGCTTCTGGAGTGTTGAAAGTGCGATGCATCGGCTGTGACAATAATACCTATCCACATGCTGAGATTCTGATTATATTGTTGGTAATCCTGGTAAAGGAGAATCCTGCCCTTTCTTATAACACAAAGGAAGTCTCTATTTCCACTGTAGTGAGAGGAAGCTTTGCCTGCACCCCAGGATGGACCTCCTGGTGCCATATATGGCAGTGGAGAATGTGGCCTCACGCCCATCGAACTGGTACTGGACAGGGTAAAGTCCGTCGAGTACTGGTGCCACCCACCTGAACCTGATGTCCAGGCGTGCGGCATCTTGTGGAATTTCCTCTTTCCATTGTGCCAACATGGACAGAATATCTTGTGTCCTCGTCGTTTCGTGTAATTTAAAAGTAAGATAAACAGCAAAGTTATCAATCCCCATTGATTCCAAATCAACATAATGACTTAAGTGGGAGTGAATGGTCTATTGTGCAAAGTAGCATAGAAATGGGAGTGGGTGGGTCCCAGGAGCGCGAGAAACCCCCGTGAGCAAAAGTACAGCGAGGCTCGTCCCGCTCCCAGGAGCCTGGTAACTAGATGTGCAAGAGTTCATTGCTTGTTGCACCACTTTTTTACTGTTTGTTCATGGCCGTCATGGTGCCTCTTGATGTGACGGCCAAGGTGGCTGACACGGTTTGTTGAGTAGCCACATAGGCTGCAGGCATGCCTCTTGGGGAGGTGGTTTGCGCTGATGTGCAGCCTCAGACCATCCAGCGAAGTAAAAGTGTTGCCATCCACTGGTGAGAGAGACAATACAATTAATAGATTTTGGTTAATCTTCCGACAAGTGCATAAATGAAACAAACTTCTAGCTTTCCAGAGTTACGGATTAATCCGAAAGTAAATGGCTTGTCACATATCATCACTCCCATTGTCAGTAGAGTGGCCATCTCACTTCCCTCTTTTTTATACAGTACTCTAGTGTGCCTACCTCGACAAACCCAGTTCTTGGCATCCCCCTGCCTCTTCTTTGGATGTTTCTAGATTGTGACATGCCTATCACAGTCCGAGGCAGTTGAGAATGTCTCCTCACACCCGACGAACGGGCACTGGAATTTGATTGGTCCTGGTTCGTTTGAGTCCGTTTGGTCCTGGTTCCACCCACCTCATCCTGATGTCCAGGTGTGTGACATCGTCTGGAATTTCATGTTGCCATTCGGCCAACATGGCCCGAATGTGCAGTGTCCTCGTCGTTTCCTGTAATTTAAGAGTAAAATAACAGCAAAGTTATCAACCCCCATCGATTCCAAATCATCATCATGACTTAAGTAGGAGAGAATCTGATCAGTAATTTGCCAATTCCCCACCTCCTCCCTGTGGCCAATAATAATTCAGACTGTAGCAAGAGTCGGACAGAATAACTTACTGGTTTTGGAGGAGTCGGCGGCCTTAGTCTTCTCTCCTCATGATTCTGCAGCTTTTTTGCCTGCTGTTCGAAGGCTTGCATTGCTGTTCCTTTTAGTTTTACAATCCTTTGCTGGTTTGGCGGATTTTCTTCTCTGCAAGAAAAAGGACACTCAGATTATCACAAAACGTTTAAGAGGGATAACTGAATGGGGTTTGCATAGCCATTGAGAATTTTCCCAACTCTTTGAGGTTTCACATCAGGCTATGCATACACAGTGGAAAAGGGTTTCAATTGTTTTTTTTTTTAAAGAACGTATTTATTAGAGAGAGAAAAAGGAAAACTTTCTATTATATTTATGGCAATAAGTTGAAGAGAAATTGTAACCAGCTGCCAAGTGTTGTGCATAAAAGTTTTGTATGCTTGCTCAGTTTTTGTTTTGTTTTTGGTTTTTCCTGATACAATGTTAGTTTCTGTGAAAGAACAGGAAAGTATGATATAGCCTGTTTCTAAAGATTTCTCAATTTTCTTCTGACGAGGAAATGAGTAAAGAAACTATGGTAAACCGTTTACAAAATTTTATCTTGTTTGTGTGATTAGCATGTGTACGGCAATACTTTTTACAGTACTCTTATGCAAACATGCCTCTGCCAATCAGACTGCGCTGAATTGCCAACTAACCTTAAATGATGCAATGTTGTCAGAAAATTTGTATTTACCCTGTGCCTTCTTCAGCGGTTCATATGCTTCCATGAAGCCCAGATACTCGGCTTTGTACAACTCTTCAGCCTCCCTCTGTGTTGTGATGTTTTTCAAGGGAGGCTCAAGTCTGTAGTTGTACGCAGTCAGTATCTGCCTCAGCCTCTCCTCCCTCTCCGATGATGTTCTTAGTCCTTGAAGAAAAGGTACATGGTTTAAGAGATTTAACACTGGTGTCATGGCACTAAAACATCAACTCTGATCCAAATTGAAAGTGAATTGCATTTTATTTACTATGAAATGAAGCTCTTTGCAATCCTAGAATAGGCTGCCAAAGCATGTGAGAAATTAACTGGCAATTTAATGTTGCTGGCCTCAGACAAAAATGTCACCAAACACCAAGAAGGTTTGAATATAGTGGAATGTCTAAAGTACTTGAGTGGTTTGGAGGGAAGTGATTCTTGAACCCCATGGAGGGTTGTGTGCATCACTTGTCAAGTGTGAAAGCTCTGTAGGCTTTTGTCTTACCTCGTCACTATATCGTGACTATCAGTCTCTGATGTGTTTCAAGTTTCAAGGACCGATACTTGGTATCTACAGTAAGCGACCCCCACAAGGTGATATTAATTTTTTAACAGGTAGTGGATATGTGAGGGCAGTGGATCATAATGTGCACCTGTTACTTTTACACCGCATCCAGCAATGGTAAAAAGAGTTATCACACATTTGACCAATCTGAGTGTGCTTACTTTTTATGGAACGATAGTCTGTTACTGAAATGGGTTGTTAAAGTGGTGTAACTAAGAGTGTCCACCTAATGTCCATCATTTGTCCAACAGGTTGAATCAATTAGCTCATGTCCTCTGCTACTTTAGCAAACGCCTCCATAATACAGTGGAACACCAACATGGACATACCTGGAGTGAGAAGAGAGGCCACATCACTATATTCTTCGATTATTCTTTTGTAATAGAGGTGGACAATTGCAGAGCTTGGAGACCAACCCCCAAGTCTCCACAACTGGTCTGTCTGGTTGTCAGTAAAATTCCCCCCTTTCTCGATGGCTGCCGAGAGTACAAATTGTGTATAGATGTTTCCAGACCTAGAAAGTCATGGAATTTGATTGTTGGTCCTGGAAAGTCATGAAAAATTAAATGATGTTGAATAGATTGTATACTGCAGATATCAAGGCAAGGACAAGGTCATAAAAAAAAGGATTTTAGTGGACACCAGAGTTTGTGTCTGATGAATTGTGTTTTGTTAAAAAATGCCCTTAAACAGTATAGTATTACTTACATCGTAAAAATAAGATTACATTAGAATGTAAATTAGTTTTTAAGTGTATCTCTGTGTGTGGCTAACTTTGGATTCTATACAATAAGCAGCTGAATAAGTCTTCTCAAAATTCAATCATAAAAAATAATGCAATTCTAAGTGATTTTAGTACTTACTTTGTAAAAAGACCCCTTCTTCATGATATATTATTTAAATTGTCTGCGCGTGAACACTATCCTCTTTGGTCCACTAGGCAACTGGTGTGGAAAACATCAAACATGACAACCAATTAATTCCATCAGTGTACTGTGCAGTGTAATAGATATGTATGTAGTGTATAACTTATCACAGGCATTCATCATAAATAGAATCCTTAATAGTAAAGACATACTCAACACAAATGAAGAGTATGACTTTACAAGTTTTATTCACCTATATCTCGACCGGATACACCGACCATCCTCAGGGTGAATGAACTGAAAATGCATTACACACCACTAGAAACATGTTACAGTTAAAGGAAGATTAAAACAGTGACAGTGAAAATGAATAATGATGGTAATGATAATAATAAGAGCAATAATAGGAGATAATTAAAAAGGAAGGAAAGGTTTTGGAGTGTTGAAAGTGTGATGCCTGGGCTGTGACAATATATACCTGCCCACATGCAGAGACCCTGATTATATTGTTGGTAATCCTGGTGAAGGAGAATCCTGCCCTTTCTTATAACACACAGAAAGTCTTTATGTCCATTGTAGTGAGAGGAAACTTTGCCTGCACCCCAGGATGGACCTGCTGGTGCCATATATGAGAAAAAGATTTCTCGCATCCATTATTGACTCGAGTTGGAAAACAATGTAGCTGAGTTGTACTTGGAAAAAAATCTGGCGAAGGACAAGGCTTTTTTGCATCTGCATAAAACTTTGTAAGGTTGCAGTTTTTTTTTAAAAATGACTATATTATGTGAAGTATTTGTTGTACTTGTATGTTGCAGTGAACTACTCTGAAGGGCAGCTGGTGTTTCTAACCCAAGGCAATCCAAAATATGTTTGAAGTCTTGATAGAAGAGAGGCTTCTTCAGCAAAATATCCACTTCTCCCACCTCCTTTCTCAGATACTTGATGAGGCTCTTTCCTAGCTCTGGGTGATGGGCACTTGCGCTAGGATGTTCATAATTTGAAATTTGATAGAAAGTTGTAAATATTTATTGATGGTGAAATAATATGTACTTATATGGAGAGACCCTGAAAAGTATCATTTGTAATTCTCGTAAATGAGAATTCAGCTCAGTGCACAACATGCAGAAGACATTTATATCCAACGGTGTCAGGGGAAGTTTTGCCGGCTCCCCTGGTTGGGCCTCCCTGTGTCTCAAAGTATGTTAAAAAGCTACTGTTTGGTATGTCCATCCTTGAAAGCAAATAAGTCATCTTCGGGCGCAAGTCCTATGGGAAAAAATTGTTACTTTTGGTGTGTTCCTCTTTAACCTTTCAATATAGCAGCACAACTTTGATTCAGTTCTTCTCATCCCTTTTAAGTGCCCACAAGTCAAAGAAAGAAGTTTATGAAACAACCTATCTGCTAAACCCAGTGGGTCTTGACCTGGCCAATTCCAGTTGACTGCTTGCAAAATGTATTAATAAATTTTTAGCTGTAACTTCCACTCTTGAAGAAGCACCCTGTACTGGCCTGAGTCCTATGAAAAAAAATTACTCTTTGTCTTCTTGATGGAAGAAGAGCTTCTTCTGCAGAATGTCCATTTCTCCCACCTCTTTCCTCAGATATTTTTTAGGCTTTTTCCTTGCTCTGGATGGCCACTTACTAGTCTAGGGTGTTCATTTGAAAGGTGCCAAAAAGTTGAAGAAATTTATTGATGATGAAATAATACCTATCCACATGCAGAGACCCCAAAAAATGTTCTTTGGTATTCTCTTAAAGGGGAATCCTGCTCTGCCACATGACACGAAGAAAGCCTTTATGTCTACCAGTGTCAGTGAAAGCTTTGCCAGCTCCCCAGGATGGTTCTCCAGATACAGGTTTCTTGCATCTATGATTGACTTCAGCAGGAAAACAACGCAATTGTGTTGCAATTGTTACTTTTCTGTATAAGGGTTAAAAAAGTCCTGTCAAGGACAATGTTATTTTCTATATACATGAGTAACTTTTCAAGTTTGCAACTTTATTGATACACTTTTTGCAGCAGGATATTTTTGAATGGACTATAAATGAATTTATCTTTATTGTTGTATTTGTAGATTGCAGTAAATTAATAGATTGTGTAAAATGACTGTACCACTTTACATTTCTTACCGTTCCTGGTGCCACTGTGTCCGGGTACATGTTTTTTTGCCCTTTGAAGTCCTGGACAGTGTCTGTCTATTTGCAATGTCTACCCTTGAAAATACTTCATCTTCTGGTGCAAGTCCTATGGAAAAGGATTTGTTACTTTTTGTGTTCCTCTTTAACCTTATTCCTATAGCGGCACAACGTCAGTTCTTTCCATCCCTTTTAAATGCCCACAAGTCAAAGGAAGAAATTTATGGACCAACATACCTGCTAAACCCAGTGAAGTCTTGAGCAGACCAATTCCTGCTGACTGCTCGCAAAACGTATAAATAAATATTACTAGCTGTAACTTCCACTCTTGAAAAAACACCCTCTACTGGCCCGAGTCCTAAGAAGAAAAACCGTTACTTTTTGTGTGTTCCTCTTCAACCTTTTCCTACAGTGGCACAACTTCAATTCTCGTCACCTACTAGGGGCAGCTGGTGTTTCTAACCCAAGGCAATCTAAAATATGTTCCAAGTTTTGATGAAAGAGAGGCTTCTTTGGCAAAATGTCCACCTCTCCCACCTCCTTCCTCAGTTAATTCATAAGGCTCTTGCCTAGCTCTGGACTGGAACTTACAGCCTATAATTAATATATAGATTTAGCCAGGGCTAAAAGCGAAGCTCTTATTAACTCGAGGCAAGAAAATCGCTCAAAGCTTTCTTTTACAGCCAGAGTCATAACTAATTATTGTTTGGAACGTTCCTTTCTATTTGCAGTGAGAAAATGTCTGAAGGCTTTTTAGAGTTCTATGAGCTTATAATCAAACTTGATACTCGGTCAGATCATTGTCTCAAATCTTACAAACCTGCATAAACTAAATATATAGCCCCATAAACTACGCTCGACTTCATTAAATTAGATATAGAAAACAAATATCAAATAAAATAATTGCTCAGGCTTCCCATTCGAGATACACTGGAAACTATCATGAAGTAAGGCCAGAATCGCTTCAGACTTTTCAACCCTCTTACGCATCAAGCAAGGTAAAAACGAAAACGATGCCATCCGAAGTCGGATTTCCGACTTTGACAAGCGACGTATTTTTCAACCAAAAACCCAATGAACAAACTGGCCATGAATAACAGAAGACTCTTGACCGCAGCTGAATTTCATTTTGTGCATTCAGTGGAAAAGACAGTTAAAAACATCAAAAGTGGACACAAAACTCTGTCAGCCTCAGCTGTCAAAGTAAACAAGTTTCAATATGCTGCATAAATTTTGTGCACGAACTCACCTGTCAAGTTTTGACCAATCACAGCATAAAAATTGGACGTAGAGCGTGACCAATGCGTGACCTTGGTGAGAAAAGTCAAAAGCAACTGGTATGTCTTTCCTGCCTGTAAAAACTGGCTGAATTTTAGCTTCCAAAGTCAGTCTGAAATTAAAATTTTAATTGTGCGGCATATAAAACAACATATTTCATATGAATTAAAAAATTTAAACTTGAGCCTGCGATCATTTGAAAACCAGTAGCTTGTCAGCAGATAACTTCCAAAGAGTACTCGGCTTTGATGGGTTGACATGTGAGCCCGCGATACGGTCAAGTGATACTGGTCAGCGGATACCTTGTTTTGACAGCTGTCAAAGTGATCACAACATTGATGTGCAATTAACTTCCTCCTGGGTTCCCAAAGTAGTTAGAAAGTGTGCAAGTAAACATTGGCTTTCCTGTGGTGTGGGCAGGCAGTGCATGGTCACGTGATTACCAAATGTTCTAAGATGGGTAGATTTACTAAGCTATGGGGCTCCGCCAACGTGCGCGCGCGATGAGCTCCGCTATAAACAATCGGAATGGGGCGTAGCCTCTGCTCTCTCTCCTCTTCGGTGCATAATCCTTTTAAGGGAAAAGGAGACATTACAACAAGAAAAGACCACTGCATTCACTTTTGGCATGCTTCTTGTTGAACAACTGGGGTGACAACAATTTAAGCAAATGGTTGTGTAGTCCCTAGAAAGCGAGTGGTTATCAACATAGATTACGTACTAATCATAATCAGCATCTTTCTGTTATTCGCATGTGCAACTTCAAACTCATATACCTACCAGGAGTTATTAGCCCGGCAGTGTCTGAATACTGTTCTATTACTTTTTTCACTTACAAGTGAACCACCCTCGAGGTGACTGACCAGCCCCCCAAGCGGCAAAGCTGGTCCACTTGAGCATCTGTAAACCTGCCTCCATTCTCCATGGCAGCCATGAGTATAAATCTTTTTGCGAAACCCCAAGAAAGGGAAGAAGAGTCTGATTGTACAGTCTATCTATGAAGACCGGTTGGCAACAATAAGGTACATGAGTAATGTCTTCATTACATTTTACGAAATGAATTTTAATGCTTGTTATATCACCGTTTTGTATCATTGTTGCCATTTGCTGACCATTAAGCTGTTCTTACTAAATAAAAGGATGTTTGAAAAAGAACACATCAGGCTTCCCATTCCAGTTTGCCAGCTTATTTGTCCGACCAAATAGAGAGGGTTCAGAAAAGAGTCTTAAGGATTCTATTCTTAGAGGTCTCGTATAGCAAGGCCGTGGAAGATGAGGGTTTAAAAAGACTCATTCGTAGACACGAGGAATTATGTAGCACTCTGTTTAAACAAATTGTAGAGAGCGATGGCCAGCATAAAAAAACTTTCTTTTATGTTGAACTGCGCTTTCAACATGCTGGTGTGAAAATGGTTTTGCATCTCCTCTGATGTGAGCTGTTCATTCTGTAGAGTGGTAGATAAACTTGTAGTTAATTGATTTTCAATAATTTGTGCTGACTATCATTGCAGATGGCAGTTGTGATTCACACATTTAGCCATTTTCTTGCCATGAAAGTGGATGCAGCTACTTGCCTTCAATTTACAGGTAGAAAGGTCCATCTTACAGAAGAGAGGCCACTCTGCCACACTCCTTGAATGTAAAGTTCTTGGTCTGCCAGGCCTCCGCCGGGCTTAGCCTGAATGCCCCGCGCCTGGGAAGATGTAAAAATCCAAGGCTTACGAGGCAATATGGGCTGCCCAGGTCCAGCGGTGTGAACACAAAGACTCGTCTAGAAAAAGAAAGGCATTCAGTTGGTAAGGAATCCAATCAGGGTTGTCACTAAGATGTCTAGTTGGCAGTTAAATACAACAGTAACGAAGGGAATCCAACAACAAAGGGTCCGTTTTGGTTGTGCAACAGTAATGGGTACTCTTACTTGTGTTGGCGATTTGCAGCATCTGCTTTCTCATTTGACAAGCCTACATAGATGGTGACATAAAGTTGTTCGTCTGACCTCTGGACAACATATACCTTATTAAGTCATCAAAAAACGCATTTCCCTTTTTGCAGTTTCAATGTTCCTTCCTTAGACCTCATTGTATTTCTCTTCAAGGTGTTTGCGCTTAATAAAACACAAGGGTCCTTAAAAACTATGGGATTAAACCCCTAGTTAGTTAAGATAAGAATTTCTTCTTTTATTTTCCTCCATTGAATTTTATGGAAAGACAGGACAATGGTATGGAGAATGTGCAATCGTACGGTTCAAATGTATTCCGTTTCAAAGCAGTCAATCGTGGTTATTATTACGATTGTGTCAAATACCTACAGTAGCATAGAAAACCACAGTAGTGTGGAAAAACGTTTGCAAAACATCGTGTCATGCGAAACATGGAATTTCTCATTTTGAATCACAGCCAGTCTATCCATGACTCTATTTTGGGAAAAAAAGATATGTCATTAATTAGACTTACCTAAACTCCACTTCCCCAACCTTTATACCTTGAGCCGCTGGATACGGGTCAATGCCAAGGTCATCTCGGAGGCTGCCTATCTCATTGCTGACATAGGCAGCCACCATAGAGTTTGATCGAGCCTTACAGTGAGATGACATACTGTGCAGTAGCGCCACTGTAAGAGTGAAAGTCGCAATAGTAAAGACTGTAGCATTGGAATTTGCTGTTATTTGAGCAGTACAGTACTGTCTATATTAGTTGTTGCATAAACCTATTTGCAACTATCTCTTGCCACTGAAGAGCGTAAAGTTTATATAATGTGCACATGTGATTTTAGTATATACCTAATCAATGAATGGCAGCACTTTTTGTCACTTGTCATTGCTTCCTGCATACTTTCACTGTAATCCTTGTGGATCTAGAGAATTATTAACTGAACACAGTGGTTTCACGCTTGCACGCCAAGTAATTTGAGGGTGCTGCAGAAGTACTGTTGATTGTGTTATGGCTTTTGTGGATTTCCATGTTACATATAGATTAGCCTAGAAATGTGGACAACACAAGAATTTGTCACTCATTATACTTTCCTGTTATTTTGTTGTCGTCATCACAACTCACTTTCATGACCAGTACCATCTTACCAGCATTGATAGTGACCTATAACCTACTTATGAATGCATTGTTTCTTTGGAAGGAATGCTACTTACTTTGAAGTGCAGCAGGGGTTTCCAACCCCTGGCAATCCAAGATATGTTTGAAGTCCTTCTCAAAAAGCGGTTTCTTTGGCAAGACGTCCAATTGGCCCACTTCTTTTCGGAGATATTTTATTATACTTGATCCCAGCTCTGGGTGAGCACTTGCCGGACTTGGATTTTCGTTCGATAGGTGCTAAAAAGTTAAAAATGTTTATTGGTGAGTTTGTTTATGTTCCTCAACTGGATTTTTGCAACCCCTGGCAATCCAAGATATGCTGAAAGTGTGGGTCAAAAAGAGGCCTTTTTTGCTGAATGTCTAGTTCACCGACCTCTTTTCTCAGATACTTAATTAAGCTCTTTCTCAGCTCTGCAGGGCTGGGATGTTCATTTAATAGGGGCTAAAAAGTTGTAAATATTTATTGATGAGTTTGTTGTTGATACTAAAATGTTCATCTTATCACTATTATCTGATATGCAGGGAGTTAAATCAGCGAAAGGTTCCGGCAATTCTACTTTTTTACAAAAAGGTCAACTCTGCTAGTTAAAAACAGCAGAAAATCAACTTTCGGCATTTATTTTTCATAGAACAACATGCAAAATTGTTACCTTTTTTGTTAATGCTAGTCAATTAGGTGAAAAGTTAAAAAAAGGTAGGTATTTTGAGCTTTCGAGCGAAAATATTTTGACGTCAATGTAGCCCGCTTTTTATCCATTTCTCACTTTACCAAACAAAGCTTTAAAGTGCGAAAAAGGTACCTTTTTTGCGGTTAGAAAAGTTCCTATGAAAGCTGTTTCAAATCCTGCTGATTGACAGATTGTCAGGCTTTTGGCGCCATTTGTTTTGCTTGAATTGACTGACCCTTGTCAAGAGACAAATATGGCGGAGTATATGGAAAGCAATGTCACTCTAATAAGGAATCTCATTAAAGAGAATAAAACGTACAAACATATCAGTGAAATTCTCAGACAAAACTTTCCAGAAGTAACAAGAGGCTTTTCAGAAAGAAACGTGCGATTGTTTTGTGCTAAATATGGGATAAGACGACTGAACGAATACGAAGTGGATTCCATCGTTCAAGATTGCGTGAACGAAGTAAGCTTGTTTTTGTTTTTGTATGTTTTTGTATTTTTTTTATATTTTTCGTATCAAACTTTGGGTTGCATTTTTGAGTTGACATTGACAAAAATTTTCGCTCCTTTTATGGCCATTTTTATTGTGTTCAGGAAAGCGCCACTATTGTCCGCAAAACAAAAGTTGCGATTACGGACGCGTAGCAAAATCATCAACCGCGAAATTCAAAGACTTCGGAAGCCACCGTAGCCGGTTACAACGCATTTAATATTTTCTGTTACTGCGAAATTCTCCTCCGCGATAAGACAGATCAGAAAAAAGTATTTACACGCAAAAAAAAAACCTTGCCGCGAAGACATTTACCCCACAGATGCAGTTCAGCGAGGTATGTTTTGTATGAATAATCCAGCCCACCGTGAGTTAACTAAAGCAGTTTTAGTCGTAAATGAATAACTTGTATAGGGACCCGGCTTCAAACGCTCAACGAGAATACACCTGTAGCTTTTCATTTGTAACGGACAGCACTTCTTTGTGTGTCGGAACCCCAATCCCTGTGACTGTCGTTTGTGTTTGACACATAATTCCTCCGCTTGCCCCTACTTAGTATTAAAAAGCTATCAACGACAATTTACCGATCATAGCCGAATGAAGGTCGGACGTTGTATCTGAACAAACCAAAGAAGACGACGAACAAAAGCGCTGTTATCTTTGAAAAATGCAACCATAACAATAGGCAAAGTTCGATACGGGAATTTTATTCCGATCTCTCCCTATGGATGAGCAGATTACTACCACCTCACTTTTTTGTCGGAATCCTTTGAAAAAACTTTTCCTACCCTCTCATGTTGGTTGGTCGCTTTGAAAACGGATTCCTATTAGTTGTCTGCCGAGGATACTCATCCATAGAGGGAAAGAGGAGGAGGGGGTTGGGAGGAATTCGGAACTATTTTTCTAGTATTGCTATTCTTATAGGTATACCCAGCGGGAGGAGAGAGGGATCGGAATAAAAATGGAACGTCCCATACGTTTTCATGTACTATGATGAACGATTGTCTGAAGATGTGTCTTTAAACTTTAGGTTGGCCCGACGTACGGACGCAAAATGATGACAGGTTATGTCCGTACCAAAGGCTTATGTTTAAGCGGCAATCAAGTTTCAAAATCACTGAGACGAGTGAATCCAGTGAATCATTCCAGAAGAAGAGAAGATACTGTGCGGAGACAGAATCCAGTTCCATATTATGCGCCGTACTTCGGCAACAAGTTGCACTGTGATCAAAACGAGAAGCTTGCTATGTATGGATGCACCTGTCCTCATTATTTCAGTGAGTAAATTGCATAGGAGCTGTTCAAAAGAGCAACATATCACACAGAAAAAGTGTGCTTAGGCACAAAAAATTCCATAACGTCTCTTGAAACGTCCCTAGCGGTGGGCGCGGTGAGAGGCAGACTGCAGGCAGCTTTGTTCGCAGGCTAATTCTCACTGAATAAATTTCTTGTTTGAAAGATAAAATAGCATTTTGTGCAGATTTAAACTTATGTTAGAAAGTAACTTGTATTTGGGGCAAATTATCCTCTTTTGTTGTCACAACAGGGACGTCCTTCTCAGAGAGTGTATCTGGGATATGGTAAGAGTGGACCATGGAACGGAATCCTGTCTGATGCTTTTCATCCAAAATCTTCTCAGAAACGAGAGGGGAAATATAAGCTGTGAACCATATATGCAGACGCGCTCTAGGCAGGTGGGTATGACGATAATGACCACGTAAGCGTATTATTCTTATACACAATTCAATGTTAAGAGTTCTTTGGATAATAGTCATGATACTGATACAAGTAACAAACATTATTATTAATTCTTTTTAGTATAATTACATTGATGATTATCGAAAATAGAGCGCTATGATTGGCTAGGAGCTTCGCACTATCCCGCCTTAATCACCGCGCGGTGATTATAGCATTGAAGGCTAGCAGTTTTCAAAATGGCAGCCAGATTTTTTGATGTTTCGGGGTCGGAAATTGATCAATAATTTTATTTTCTCGAATAATCTTCAATGTAATTATACTAAAACAATTAGTCGCCGAAGGCGACGTGAATATTGGCGAATAGTCACCTCGACTTCGTCTCGGTGACTATTCGCCGATATTCACGTCGCCTTCGGCGACTAATTGTTAAATATTTCCCCGGTACTGTTTGGCTAATCATGCTTGTGGTCAGCATGAGCCCTTTATCAAAAATGCAAAACGTCTTTGACAATTTGTAGAGAAAAACAATTAAGGAAAATAAAAGGAAATTAACTTGTAAAAACGAGTGTCTTTATAACTCAAATAGACACGGCTAAATCTTACTGTCAATTTTCTTGGTCAAGGTAACTCAGAATATTAATATTAGTGCAAGAATGAACAGATGGCCCGTTCAATAAAAGCACTCCATTTTTTTTATTAATAATTCAACTGTACTCATCCTGGGGACTTAGGACAGTCTCAATTAGAGAAACGTAAATGACTAGTAATTATTTATAAATATTAGTGTTTATTATTTTTCTTTTCTCGTACAGAATTTGCCTGCAGAGCGCAAATGGCCAGAGGTAAACCAACGTGTCGTATACCCAATAAAAGAAACATTAGTGCGAATGGAAAATGGCTTATTGATAAACATGCATGACCCAGTTGTTCAATTCTGTGTTTCGTTCATAACTATGAATGTGGCTGAGGTTGGACTGAAGAGGGTCATGGGGTCATGGAATTCACATTCTATCGACGGTGTGTATCGCACTCTGGCTGTGTGGTTGCAAAGAATGTACTAGCACAGCTCGAACCTGTTGTTTTGACTCCAACTCTAATCAAACTGATAAAGTACAATTACTATAATATCACTACTTTGTTATGCTTCCTAGGAAAGGACAATCGAATCCCAGATGTAGTCGCAAGAGCAACAAGGAGAGTTGGTCCATTAACCCCTACAATTGTGCCAAGTGTCCAAGATGCCATACAGATGTATACCAATGCTGGTGGAGTTTTAACATCTGAATGTTCTTTTGGCAGCGACCCCTTGGCTGACGATGGGGCACTAAGAAACAGGCGTGACGCAGAGTTTGTACAGAATAACCCATCATTCTCCCAGATTTTTGAAAATGTTATCATCGGGAATGGTGCCCTTATGGAGACCGCTATCCTGTCATTTATTAACATCACGAGATATTTATCTCCATGATCATGCTCACTCCAGCCATTCTGCGATTTGAAAGGACCGTCAGCTATAAAGGAATGATATATCAGTTTATAGCCAACATATGGCAGCCTTATACCGTTTTGAACTGAAATCGCAATCTGGTTGTGATTTTTTTTAGACCCATGATTTTTTATCTGCGCGTACAGTTCATAGTTTTAAATTTTTGAAAACTTTGCCAACTGGAGACAAGATTGATGTTAACCTCATGTTTATTTCTTGTTTATCACTACAACTGTTGAAGTCTAGAAATTAAAGAACAAGATATTATAGTTTGCTATTTGACAAGCTGGTCGTTTATTATCGTAAAATCAATTGTCAATTACTTAAATCAATGTAAAGCTTCAGGTAACTGTACTACGCCAGTACTTTAGGATCCTTTGAAAATTCGAACTAAGTGGGGTAACCATTAGCCTGTTCCAGGCTCCGAAATAATGGTGAAAAGTTGTTCAGTAAAAAGAAACGCGAAAAACACGTGGGGGCTGGGGAGAGACAGGGCAGCAGGACAGGACTCTCTCCCATTTTTCTTGCCGCCACCGCCCCCTTTCCCAAGTCACGCGTCTTATTTTCGTTGTGCTTGTTTTAATACGTCCGCAATATACTATCTGAGAGCCTGGCACAGGCTAGGTAACCATTGGTAACAATACCCACGAATCAAACTAAGAAAGAATTTTTTTTGATGCCGCGCAAAGCTTGACAAAACATTTTTTGAAACGTTCCTCTTCGTAAAGAACCAAAACCCAACATTTTGTTTCTAGAAGTAACTCAACATTTAAACGAACAAACTGTTCAAGTAAAATCAAAGCATTGGGCGAAGGTCGTCGAGATCTTCTTCATCTCCCACACCATAAGGAATGGTGTCTGCGTCACTTTCGGCTCCTGGCTCTTCTCTGCTAGGGACAGATGCCGCGAACTACAGGTATAACGACGTACTTCAAAGAAGTACGACACAAGGGGCATTGAGAAGCGTTGGCGCTAGAAGCATGCCATTGCTCAACACAGGGGATGCATCCCATAACAGCGTAGCAGGACGCGCACGCTGCAGCGGGCAAACACACGGTATTTAAACAAAAGGAACACTTAAGAATAGATTTCAATACTTTAGCAACTTCTTCTTCTTCCGGAGAATTCGTGCTGAGACTTGATAGAAGATGATGAAACATGGCGGGCATCCAGGAAGTCGTCCTCCTCCTCTGAATCTTCAGACACGATTCTTCGCAACCGTTCCAGGATATCTCCTGTTTTGGGGGCTTTCTTCGTTTTTCCCTTGCCCTTTTTTAAGTTCACCATTTCGCTCCTTTTGGCCACCAGAATTTTCCGACTACTTCTCCAAAACTGTGAACCTGTCAAACAGGCACGAGGATAAGACCAATATATCAAGTCTCATTAACTTATTTGAAGTCATAAATTTAAAGACTGATGATGTATTATGTTTATAATTCACTCCTATCAAAACAAATCCGAACTTTATAATTGCTTCCCTGGATTTTTTTTTTTTGCATCCTTCACATTTGATTTTTTCCCTTTTTCGTCACACCTTGTATGTTCTTATTTTGTTCCTTTTAAGTAGTAGTAGCTGTAGTTTATACGAAATCACGTTAACGTCCAAGGTCTGCACTATTTGTCACTAAGCGGCATTTTCTTCAAAAAGGCCTTGACGCTTACCTGTTGTTGTCTCGCCTGCCATTATCGGCAAATACTTGGAGTCAAGGATGCGGATGTCAAAACCCAGCTGTTCTTTAAGCATTTCTTCAATTACAGACACTGAAGCGGTTTCCTCTTTCAAATTTAGGTGGACTTGATATTTATCAAACACATGTCCTGAGGACGTTACTTCTACAACCACGAACGATTTCTTCCATCCTTGGGACTTCACCACTTTAAAAGTTGGCCTTTCAAATTTTCCATTACCAGGTGGAGGGTTCGTTTTACTTCTAGGTTGTTGGTAAGAAATTGGTATTCCAAGGGACGTAGAAGGGGATTGCGATAGAGAGTTTACTGGTGGAATCACTGACAATGCTGGTTCTCCATTCACGACGTACGTTTTCGTAAAATCTTCAACTAGGAAGGTTCCACTTTCTGAAGGCAGAATGATTTCTGCCTCTTCCTCCGAATGGATATATATTCCCTGCTGTGCTTCTAGTTTAAATATCATGGCCAAGTTTGTCACTGAAACTGTGGCAGGCCGAAGTTTTAAAACCTTTTCCCGGTGTTTGACTTTCACATAAGTGTGAGCCATCTTGATGTCTGAGTGGAGTTGGAAGCGTTGACACAGGTTCAGTAGGGGGCCCGTGATATTTAAACGTGGTTGTCAATAGATGACAGGTGTCAATTATAAGTAAATTGAAGAGAAGGGCTAGGCCAGTGGTGGTGGGGGGGGAGGGGGGGGGGGGGCTGGGCCAGGCTTTTGTACATTATGCTGCTTTTGTTTTGCCACTAAATGCCCCATCTTCTCAGTTGTCCCCCAAAAAAAGTCACTAACATGCTCGATAATACTCATTATACAGAGGCCTTTTTTAATTAATTTTTACGCTAACAAAATATACAAGTTAATGATTTTAATACAACAGCAGATAATATTAGGTTTACATTTAAATTTTCGTTTTTTTTGAAATTTCGACTCTCAGTGTTCCTTTTCTCTTTAAAAGTTTTCATTTTCATTTTCATTTTCCCGGGAAAAAAAAATATGGTAACAAATTTCCGGGAAATTCTAAAATGCTTCAAGAAAATGCTAGAATAAGTAATATAAAAAGTCCTAAGGATGGGAAATAAAAGCTCTTAAGGCTCACTTTAGTGTTAGTAAGGGGGTCTCAAAGGGATGGTGGCATTCACGGTTAATTCTTTCGGCTCAAAAGTCACCCGAAGACAAATTCGAAATCTAGTTTACATGATTATTGCAAAACAGTTCTTAAAACCTCTGGACTGAAGTCTCTCCTTTCTGGAGTGAAAAAAGGCACCCAAGAAACAAGACAGTTATTATAGTAACCCGCTCAGTTTAGACTCTGCTGTTTGTCTTAGATCGACGTTTCGTTGATTTCTATTTTCGCAATTGGTTCGACTTTTCATATAGGACTTTTTTCAGGTGAAAGTCTTCCCTTCGCCCTTAAACATGCCCTTGCCTAGGTCCTCTACATGCATCTAGCTAGTTTGAAAGAACCAGTAGCCATTTCATCTATTTGGCTGGTAGTCATTACTGTCAGATCTCTTCTAGTTTCTCAATTTTGATCGGCTAAAAGGAGCGAGCTAAATTATGATTATTTTTTACTCCGCTGATTCTCCATTGGAGACCATCGTATAAGTAGGGAGGAAAATATGCCAATAATGCACGACGCAATAATTATAATATTGCACTTCTGATCCAAGGAATAGCCTCCGTTTCCAGGGGAGTCTCAAAGCATAAGACGACGGTAACGATGGGTTTTGCTCGTTTTAATTAGACTCGGGATGTGCGAAACTTAACTTAGAAACTTGGACCGAGAATCACTTGAAAACGTCTGTGTATCTTCCGTTGGGGCGCCAACGGGTGACATCTGTCAATCAGGGTCGGGTTGTTCGAAGCTGGGTTAAGGTAACCCAGGGTTAGTGGGAAATTTAAACTCAGATATGAGAGCTTAAAAAACAAATTCAGTTTAATTCTCTTTGCCTACGATTTCATGATTGGATACTCTAAAAATAATATAGAAAATTATCCGAAAGAGTGCTTTTGTTGAAAAGAAAAAGAAGCCCGGGTTAAAATTTAACCCTGGGTTAGCGCCGGTTAGCGCCAGTAGGATAAAATTGAAACGACATTTATTCTTTTCGCCCTTTTGATGAGGTTGCTTGTAACCGCAAAAAAGGTACCTTTTTCGCGCTTTTGAGGAGATCACTTCCAACCGCAAAAAAGGTACCTTTTTCGCGCTTTTGAGGAGATTGCTTGTAACCGCAAAAAAGGTACCTTTTTCGCGCTTTTGATGACATCGCTTGTAACTGCAAAAAAGGTACCTTTTTCGCACTTTAAAGCTTTGTTTGGTAAAGTGAGAAATGGATAAAAAGCGGGCTATATTGACGTCAAAATATTTTCGCTCGAAAGCTCAAAATACCTACCTTTTTTGCTAAAAAGGTACCTTTTTTTAACTTTTCACCTAATTGATTAGCATTAACAAAAAAGGTAACAATTTTGCATGTTGTTCTATGAAAAATAAATGCCGAAAGTTGTTTTTTCTGATGTTTTTAACTAGCAGAGTTGACCTTTTTGTAAAAAAGCAGAATTGCCAGAACCTTTCACTGAATTATACGTGACCTTATTGTTTTGCTTTAAAGAGGATTAAGGTTCAATATTTCTGTTTCGACCGCCGCTACAAAGGTAACTCCAAGTGATATGCCCTCTTATTTTGAATTGTAATCCTCAGAAAAGGCATTTACTGTTTACTGTCTTTTCCAGACTCTCAGCTGGTTTAACGGACGTCCTCGCTTTCCTCAAATTTGCGAGATTGTGGAGTTCTGGACATTTCTTGAAGTTTCGCGTGCAAACCGGTTCTGTGGGTTGTGTCGCACGTGACAAAAACGTCACTGGTTGTTAAGGAAACGCATGCGTGATAGAAAACGCGTCGGAAGCCGGCAGAGGTCTCTCTCCTTTCTCTCATTTTTGCCTCGTCGTGAGAGACCTCTGCTAGCAGGGAAAGACAGGGGCAGCATATTCTATAACAGGACGAACAATGGTTGTATAAAACTTAGCCAGTGAAGCTGGAGGTGCACCACATTGCTTATTTAGGACCCTTAAAGAGTAAAGCCTCCTGTTTCCCTTTTGCACTATAACTTCTACATGATGGTTCCATTTCAGGTCATTACTTACATAACGCCTAGTAACTTATATGTCATGACTCTCTCAATTGTGTTACTACCAATTACAATAGTATTCACAATAAAATTATGATTACTCATAAAATTAATTAGCTTCTCCTTGCATTTTAGTAGGGTTCAATTTCATTCTGTGATCTTCAGTACGCGCAATGCAGCTATTACTCACAAAAATATAGGTGGAAGGTGTCGACAGGCCAAATACGACTCATAAGCTCGTGATAGTGTGATACGTTCGAGGATATCTCCCAGCGATTTGCTCTTTTATATGAAATGATGGGAGGCTTGTTGTATACTTTTCTCTGTAGTGGTTGATCTTGAATTAAGTGCCATTTGCTCATTAAAATGTTTTTAAGGTTCGGCAAAGCAGGGTGGTGCGTGGAACGAAAGGCAGAATTTTCTTTCGCACTTCATTGTTCTCTTGCAAAGCCGACTTCCGTCCCGGACTTCCGTTCGGTAAATTCAACCTTAGAGGTGATTTTTTCTATGAGATTGTTGTGAGGGTAACCTCTAGCCCCAAGGCGTTTTTTGAAGTTGTAGATGTTCTCATACAAGGATTTAGCTGAGGAGTTAGTTCTCAAAAGTCTAAGGGCTTCGCACTTTATGAGATCTTTTATTGTCTATATATCCAGTAGGTGACAGACAACAACGGCAACAACAATAGCGTGATATAACACGACGAAGACTTACCGGAAGAACTGAAACATGCTTCAAACTATGACATGTGCCACGAAGGAAACAAAAAAGAGGAACTAAATTAAGACGATAAATATGGTCAGCCATTTGTTTCAAAATTATGACACGATATACGTGCGGTTTTTTCCCACGTATACTTGCAATCATTCCTCGTATACTTGCGTTCTTTCTTACAAACGCGCATATATATGCGCACAAAAAAGCCCATATATATGCGTTAGAAACAAGCATGTGGTATATGGGGTCACAGAAACTCGTCGTATAAGAGGCACCGAATTATACCGTCAGCAAAAAAACCCCTTCATGTACGATGGCGCTGAAAAGTAACTTCAGTTTGAATCAAGCATGGCCGCAATGACCGGATTAATTTCGAGCAAGATTTGGTTCTTATTCATTGCCCTCACAGTAGTGGTGGTTGTTGGAATCCGTTGATTACCTCTTGAGAGACTGTGTACGCTATTTCACAAATGCTGACCGAAACAACGATCGATTCAGTTAGAAATTAGCGTCCGACAGGCAAGACACGACTCATAACTGAGCTTGTGATAATGTGAAACATGACCTTGAGAGTCTGCTTGAACAGATCGATTTTTCTTCTTTTCTCTCTCGCGCGAATTATCACCTTTTCGCCTCCACGAACACGTTCTAAGCCTCCTAGTCTCGAAGCTTTTTATTATATTCCTCCATTCACCCTGTAAATTCTATGTTTCTTGTTTTGTATTCTCACACTTTAATAGCCTTCCACCTGCCTTTCTTTCCTTAATGCTCCTCCACTTTAATTGTGATTTTCATGGTTATCTAACTCGTTCTCGTTCAACTTGCATAAAATGTCCCTCAGGTATCAATTTGCTATTAGTTCTCAAGCCCCGATTTTGACCCGATTATTTGGCCAAGGATATCCCACTGATATCCCCTTGACTGTCCGCCGTGACAGCCAGTTACCACCACTGACTTTACATGAAAAGAAACTAAAACTTTACTTTTTAAGCCCGAATTGAATTAGTGCAGGATTATCATAGTTTATTGTTAGTTTATTTGTCACTAGTACTTTTAGTTTTACCTCTGTCTTGTTTTTTGAAATTTAGCCTTTAGTGGCTTCATTTCTATATAAAATAATTTCTGTTATTTTGACCACAGGTCGTATAAGCCCCCGGCTTTAGCTTTACTGAGGTTTGTACTATATGAACGATGGAATAAAAAGGTTAAAGTTAAAGTTACTAGCACTACAGAGTATTACATGCATACTGAATAATCATTTCCTGTTGTTTATGGTTCTTTAGGTGTTCCTGAGGCCTGTTTCAAACGTCGTGCTACTGCCGTGCTAAGCTGGCTCGACTGTAGCTCGACTGCAGCACGACACTAGCACGACTTGGTTTTAGACGTCGAATTTAATTCAGTCCAATAGAACGGCTGTTACCGAAAACAAAACACAATAATAAAGAAACGGTTCAGGAAACTTTAAAATGTATTCTAATGCATTTGTAATTTATGAATTGAGTTCGGCACGGCGGTAGCACGACGTTTGAAACCAAGTCGAGCTACTGCCGTGTAGCACGGCAAGGCTTGCCGTGCTACACGGCAGTAGCACGACTTGGTTTCAAACGTCGCGCTACTGCCGTGCTAGAGTCGAATTTAATTCGAACAATTGAGTTCGGCACGGCAGTAGCACGACGTTTGAAACGGGCCTGATAGGCGTTGAACTCGTTGTAAAGTGGTTTTATTTTTTTTTTTATCTCTGTTTAAGCCTAAAGCTTTAATTTAGTATTACGGCTAAATAAAGATTTTAGTTTCTATGGTTTTCTCCGTAAATCCTGGATCTGCGGAATAACTACATGCATGCGTGTACGTTTCTTTGTCTGGGAATGTGATTACTTCCCGCTATGCCCGGGGGGAGGGTACTCGCCCATGATGGCCCATACGGAGAGGCTCCGCCCGAAATCCTGGAGAGGTACTCAACAAATATTGGACGGGGAGGCTCCGCCCTGAGGTTCAACCCCTTACCCGTCGAGAAAGAGTTCTATATCTGATTCCTATTTTATGACAGTGCGGGTTTCCAGCAGTTAAAAGGGATACAAAGTTCTAAGCAAGGTATGTGAAAGGAGTTCCATTTGTGAATAAAAGGTATACGAAATCGTGAAAAATGGTATATAAAAGGTTAAGGGGTGGGCCTCCGCCGTATAAAAATTTGTTGAGTACCCACCTCCCCCTCCCCGCCCCTCCCGGGCTGCTATGTCAGCGTATGACGCTGGGCCCAGCTCATAAGTGTTGTTTCAAGGATTTTGAGTTTTCACGGATAGTGACTGAGATCTTCAGATTTGAGTTGTACACGGTAGCATAAACTAAAGCTACCGGCAAAGTATGGAGAATTATGCTCTGCGTGAGTCAAGATCATTCTCTAACCGCTGATAGCCTGATGTAGTCCATTTAATTTTGTTGAGAACAGAAGTGAGTCTTTAAACAAAAGCGCGATGTCTTGTTGTTCCTTCGTAGGAATTTACTGTTGTGTCTATGCGAATGTTATGAATTCGGCAAGAATGCAGTTCCTCGTCGGTTGCTACTATGGTAATCACTATAAATACTGATTTGCCATTGGCTGCAAAAAAACGCCAAACTGAAGTTATAAATAAACTATCTTTCCAAATAATCGGGGCTTGAGAACTAATAGTATTGATACCTGAGGGACATTTTATCCAAGTTGAACGAGAACGAGTTAGATAACCATGAAAATCACAATTGCACTAAAGAAAGAGAGGCTGGTGGAAGGCTATTTAAAAAGTGTGAGAATACAAAACAAGAAACATGGAATTTATAGAGTGAATGGAGGGATATAATAAAAAGCTTCGAGACTAGAGGCTTAGAACTTGTTCGTGGAGGCGAAAAGGTGATAATTCGCGCGAGAGAGAGAAAAGAAGAAAAATCGATCTGTTCAAGCAGACTCTCAAGGTCATGTTTCACATTATCACGAGCTCAGTTATGAGTCGTGTTTTGCCTGTCGGACGCTAATTTCTAACTGAATCGATCGTTGTTTCGGTCAGCATTTGTGAAATAGCGTACACAGTCTCTCAAGAGGCAATCAACGGATTCCAACAACCACCACTACTGTGAGGGCAATGAATAAGAACCAAATCTTGCTCGAAATTAATCCGGTCATTGCGGCCATGCTTGATTCAAACTGAAGTTACTTTTCAGCTCCATCGTACATGAAGGGGTTTTTTTGCTGACGGTATAATTCGGTGCCTCTTATACGACGAGTTTCTGTGACCCCATATACCACATGCTTGTTTCTAACGCATATATATGGGCTTTTTTGTGCGCATATATATGCGCGTTTGTAAGAAAGAACCCAAGTATACGTGGCAAAAAAACGCACGTATATCGTGTAGCAGGAATGATTGCAAGTATATGTGGGAAAAAACCGCACGTATATCGTGTCATAATTTTGAAACAAATGGCCGACCATAGATAAAATACATACCGGAAACTGAAAACGGAACGAAACAAGTCCGTAAGAAGAGTCCCGTATGAATAGCAAATGCCAGCTGCATTGCAAACACAAGTCGGTGAACGGGTCCCGTACAGCCTGAAAAAAGGTGCACCCCACGTATCCGAAACCGTTCATAGAAAATAGCCAGCCCTCCCCACCCCAACCCCCACACCGGGCCACTAAGGTGTCTCTTTTTTAACTATTGAAGGCACGGTTACCAAGGCTTCCGATAATCTCGTGATTTGCAAAAGTGAGATAGCAAAATGGTGAGTAGCTTTGCGAGTTTAAAATTTTGTTTTATTCAGTTCAAGTAACACCTCTTTGCTAAGGGGCTAGTTTCTACAAAGCCGGGTAAAAAGCTAGCTTATAGTTAATAAATGAATTGGAAGAAATCGTTTGAAAGAGTATGAAAGATTGAATATGTTTTCGGTTAATTTCAATCGTAAGTTTAACTTTAGGCTGGCTAAATAACTTATAATAAAGGTAAGTATTTGCGAACAACTTCCCCGTTTGTATTTGATGTTTGTGAACTTAAGCGCACTTGTGCTGAATGAGCATTTCAATGATCCATACCCTGACGGTAATCTGGTGAAGCATGAATTGTATGATTGTGTTGCATGAGTTGACGTCTAATTCAGTCCTGTCTTTCTTTAAGACTGCTCCTATACCTCACGGGCTAGACAAGATAACAGATATTCAGGGATACCTTGTGATCAACTCTGATGGAGCAGTGCTCGCTGTGAGTGTTTGGCTGAGTAATCAAACATTTGATTTACAGTACATTGGGACCCTGCCTATAACCACCTGGGTTATACTTCACAATTACATACCAATTGTTGTTTCAGTAGTAGATCACAGATGACATTTAAATGTGGTAAAAACAAAGGAGTGGCACAAGATTTGCAGATGAGTGTGTCACAAGAGAGCTTAAGCAACGATGATGACGACAGCAGTGAAAAAGTTAATAAAAATGAATTTACATCCTTTCCAACTCTATTGCATCTACCGGTATTTGAATCTCCTCAGTTTGTCAAATGTAGGTGACTTTTCCTAGAGTTGTAAATCTCCTGGATTCTATCCAGGTTCAAAACAAGAAAGGAAAATTTGCTATTGTATGTTCACATCCTCTATAAAACGTCACATTAGTAGGCTTTATGTGAAAGTTGCTCAATGAATGTCATAGAATGTACTAAAAGTGTGATGTACATGCAGAGCAGTTGTTTTGTGGAAAAACCATTCTTTTTTGACGTTGTCGTGGTTGTTGATGCTCCCTACTGATGTTTTAAGCACTTTTTGACGTCTTCTGTGGTCTATTACTGAACATACCCACAGCAGCATGGAATCCCTTTTATACAATGAACAAAAAAGAGAAAATGTTTCTTGGATGTCATCCATGTGTCTGTACTCTAATAGATAATGGGCAAAGGTCATTAAAGCATGTGCAATATTCACCCCCAGGGGGGGACTTTAGCAATTTTTGGGTGGGGATGTGCTGCTGGGACTGTGGAACCCTTAGTCTATACCAGAGCTAGTTCAAGTGAATTTTGCTACCAGACTAGGGTTAGGGTACCAGACTAAACTCCCCAAATCCCCTCCTATCCTAGAGTAGCTGTGTTTCAGAAACTACTGAGGTCACTAGCATAGTCCAGCCAAAACAAAACCGATTTGATTTTTTTAATATTTTTGAGTGGCAATTCCCGGTTTCCCTAGTCTAGACTAAAGTCTCTAAGTCATGTACCCTATCCGAGAGTAAACTGCTTGGAAACCATACCCTTCACAGTGGTACAAACCTAGATCTAGCCCCCCCCCCCCTCCCCCGGGGATTCACCATAAGGTTTTAAACAATGTACGTTAATTTCAACATCAAACAAGAAATCATAGGGAGAGGATATTACATGGCTGCACAAAGATACAAAAATTCTGTTTGGGTGTTGATAAATATGTTATGAGTGAGTGCAGGTAATGAGTCAAATATCTTTTAACATGAGAAGAGAAATTTGGTCTTCAAGCAGCCATGTCATGTTTAAGATTGTTACAACTTAGTTCAGTTTCTCCCTTTTATTTGTTCATATGAAACCGGTCTGACTTGAGCTAGCTTCTACTAGTATTCACCAAATCAGTAGATAGCAATGATATTTTTGTGCATTCAAAATGGCTTCTTGTTTCATGACAGTTTCGAAAGATGAAATTTAAGCGGTAAATAAAGCAGCTACACCATCAGGTACCAAGAAACAGACAAAATTTGGTTTGTCGGCGTTTACTGGTCAGTGGAAAAAATTCTTACTAATTTGCAACAAAATTGAAAAAGTGATCCCGAAAAACTGTCAATTGAAACGTAAACAAACTCTTAACTAAGTGATATCTTTTATTTACAAAACGTTTTTTATTTTTATCCAGCTGATATGGTAAATACTAAAACAACTATCCCCCTCAGGGTTGGTTCATAGTGCTAGATATACACCTGGACGCTTTGTGTCTCAGTACATATCCACCTCCATTCACCTCCCCTTATGGGGATAGTGTTATACTATCCAAACATATTTTCCAGGATAACACCTCACTTGTTTTTATGACCCACTGCCCAATCTTGAAGGGGAGATGAGTCTACAAGTTTTTAGATTTTTGTGCCCTCTGGGTACAATTTACAGTTTGTAGCCTGTCATGGGAAGTACTGTTACTCACAGATCCTGGTAATGATATTTGAAGATCACCCTGCCTTCCCGCTAGCCTAACATCCAGAGATGGGATAATTCTCATACAGATTCCTTGGCTACTTTTGTTTCAATAATATTATTATTATCTCTTCAGTCTTCTGGTGACCTTGAAAACAATGAGAATATAGCAGGAGTGATAACAAAGATGCTTCAAACAGCAGCCAAAGTTCCTATATCAGGCGACAGGACACAGACATTCAAGAGAATGTCAGGTGGGTTGTTGATTGAGCTGGGGTTATTTTTATCTTGCCACCCACAAATAATTTGCACAATATGTGTAAACTCCTTATTGTTGAGTTAGTAACTGTGCAGGAAATGTTAATTAATTTAACCCTGAAGAGTCTGAAGAGTGTCCAAAATCAGTTTACTCCTAACAATGTCAATACATGATCAACAGAAAAGGTTAGGAGAATTATTATTATTATACGTGTACATTGTACTAACTATCTGTGTCATGTCTTTTTCCGGCGAATTTTTAATTATGTTAATGTATTTTCTTTGTTTTGGAGCACGTGACATAGTTGTGATGCAGTCGGTCACAAAATTTAGACCCTAAGCGTCGATGTTTTCGCGTGGACTTTATTTTCTTCTTTGTAGCTTGACATTTCAGTTTGATGCGGTTGCACGAACAAGTTTTTTCAAGTATCAAGTTTTGTCGATGAATTTGTATTTGCTCATGAAGGAGCTGGAGACAAAACGGTGGATTAAACAGGATTTGCTTTACGACACGTGGACTAGTAATTTGGGCCGAGTGTGATCTTATCGTCGAAGTAACCCACAATCTGTCTTCTCATTGGCTAAGAACCTAAAGCTAATTTTGGAAATTAGTGCAACCTGCAGATTAGTTAGTTATCTGCTAGCAGATAACTGACTAATCTGTAGGTACATGCAATGCATGATTTCCAGTAACAATATCAGTTCAGGTTCCTTGTGATGGTGTGTTTGTCATTATTTTCCTCAAAATAATGTATGATAAAACAATCATTAGATCTGGTTTTTGTGATATCCTCAATAATCAAAGTCTCGGCAGGTGTTATCAGCCTTGTCCTTTGGCTCGGCTGATAGCACTTACCTTGACCTTGATTATTCCAGATATCACAAAAACCTCATCCAATAATTGTTTAAAATTATCACCCAAGGGAAAATCTTTTGATCTTTTTCTCTCAATTAATTACCCTGCGAACAGAGTCTCCTTCGATCTTCCTAGAAGGAAGGAACCTATGCCGACATCCTCGACAATTCATATTGTGCATGCTTCAAATTCAAATTTTTCTGTGACGTCAATCAAACTTTTACCATAGAATCCATTGTTTGTCAGCAAATGTTAAATGTTAGCTGGAACATACTGGTTCATTTTCTTTCTTCCATATCTGTATTTTCTCTCGATTGGGAAGCTCAATAGGAACAATTTCACCTTGGGAATGTAAACTTGCCATCTTTCAGTATAAAGAAGACAAAAAAACTGAGAGCTGAGGTAAAACTTATGGTGCTTTTCAAAAACAAAGCAACGAACCTTGAAACACAGAAACACACAAAACGGATTGAAATTCACCAATCACAAACCACAACCTTTTGTTTCCTAAGAGGTTCACTGAGATGTAAGGGTGAGAAAGCGAAAAAAGCCAGTGCTCTTTTCAGATTTTGAAAAACACAAAATCCAAAGACATTTTTGACATTGAAGGTCAGGTGTTATTCAAAATCAGCTGTATAAGCATCGATCATTTAAAATAATGCAACTTGGATACTGTAGCCTCATGATCGTATTTTTGTTATGAATAAGCAAACACAAAAGAATAGGCATAGATATTGTTTGTTAAATATTTTTATTCAAAACCCATTTGTTTATCCTTCCAAGAACTGCACGTAACACTTACTGGATTATGGATCCGTCCATACAAGTAAAATCAGCTAAGCACATGGTTAAATCCAAAACAAAATCTATCTCAAATCTTGGTGCATTTTTCAATCTAAAATTTTCTCAGAATACTTGCATAAAATTGAAGTGGCAGTTATTTGTTTTGTAGGCGCAGAAAGAGTCTGCAAAACTCCAAAATACGTGTTCGTGCACAGATAAACTGGTTTATCCAGTATGAAACTTGTCTGACTCCTCCAAATCGTGGGATGATTGGCAAATCAAAGGAATTTGAAGATGTCGACAGAGTCGCTTCCTCTTTCCTGACTTATCTAGGAAAGATCAAAGTGACTCTGCTAGCAGGGTATCAATTAATAATCTTTAAGGAAATGTATGGAGATCAGACTGGAGAATAAATATTACTATTTGTTTAAATGAGTTTTAATTTTAGTGGCTGCCTACTGTTAAGGGTGCTCATTGTTATCTTAATATTTTTTTCTTCTTTGCAGTACATTATGAAGACTTCATCTTAATGGCAACAGTGTCCAATCAAAAAATATATGTGGTTAAGAGACCTGCAAAACAAGAGTCAGAGTGAATAACCTGGCAAAAATACTTGAAATAAAATAAAAATTGTAATCATTTGACATAATTATTTAGAAGAGTCAGTTACTTTCCATCAAAACAAGAACGGACAATGAAAATTATACAAGTGTACACATGGCAAGGAGGCAGGTTAGAGAGGGAGCAGCATATTTTGTTGAAGGCGTAATTAATACCTTAAGTGAGTAAGACTGCTTGTTTTTTTTTATCTCACGCTTGAGCAGCAAATTTAGTAAAAGAAAGCAAACTGTGCTAGAAAACTTTATGATGATATTGGTCTCCCTTTCAATTCAATAAGGAGAACGAGCTGGCTTTATCTAGCCTGCAAGCAGGCTCACTTGTGCAATTTCATGCAAAATTTTGGCAGCAGAGCCACCATCACGCAAGAAGTTTACCTTGCACGTTGGTGGCAAAAATTTTCCCTTAACTCACACAAGTTAGCCTGCTTGCAGGCTAGCTTTCATCATTCACCAGTGCCCAGTTGTTTGAACACTGGTTAGCGCTAACCCAGGGTTAAACTTTAACCCGGGTTTCTTTTTCTTTTCATCAAAGCACTCTCTCGAATAATTTTCTCTATTCTTTTTAGAGTAACCAATCATCAGATTGTAGGCGAAGAGAGTTAAACTGAATTTGCTTTTTGAGCTCTCATATCTTAGTTCAAATTTTGTACTTTCCCCGGGTTATCTTAACCCATCTTCGAACAACCCGGCCCAGGCGTCAGTTCAATAAAACTTTAACATTAGTTTTCACAAGTGTAGCAATAAAATACTATTTATAATGTTGCAGATTCTGAAAACAATAGCTACACAAGCTGGTGAATAACAGTAGCCAACAGAAGTTTTGTTGAATTGACCCCAGCTCACATGTGTGAACTTATTACACCCCTTCAAATGCACTATCTAATCAATTGAACAGTACAGTTAACCCAGCCTTTAAATCTCTGGAACCGGCGAAGGACAAACTTTACAAAAGAATTCACAAAATCTTACGGTCAAAAATCCTAAAAAAATAAGTAGAACTTTGCCAAAAAAATACTCTGGAGAGGTTTTTCTCAAATGGTAAATGATATCATGGGATTTTTACCTCAGCATGAAAGGATTAATTTTGCAAAGGACCCAACGATATTTAAATTGATAAAGCAGTTTGTTTTCTGTAAAAGTACTTTGTTATGGCTGGAAATAAAGAATTGTTTAGAAAATGGATATACGTGGAGTATTTTAGTTTAGTAAGAAATGGTGCTTGGGGATGCTTTGAGGAGAAAAAAAAGTACCTTGACCATTATTTTATCAAGCTTTTGATTTTTTGGCTGACACCAGCCACCTTAGACATTTTCCTAAAAGAGTTACCCTGCAATCTTTTCTCCACATCTAATTTCCTGTTTGAATTTGTTCAAAATCAGAATTCTTTGGCAATCATTTCTTTAATTTTTTCGAACGATTTTATGTTGATAAGCAGTTATGCCTGGACAATAATTATGGTCAAACCTTTCACAATGAGGTCAGTGGTTGAACCTTGTAGCAATAACATAGCATAGCAATAAAACAGCAACTCGAGTTTTTATACCACATAATACAATTTTAATTTCCCAGTCAACAGTGCATTTTATAACAACAATATATTAAATAGTATTTTGAAACATTTACACCAAAAATGTCAGATCCAAAATGCCATAATAACAGAGCAACTTGACATCATTCCACTACATGCCTTAAACTATCATACAACAGTTTCTGTATAGTATTACCCAATTACTAGTATTTTTCATTCTATTATCATATTTAATTTAATCCCCACTAATTACCAGTATACCTGACTTTTTAAATGTATTAAATATGTATCAATATTCAACAAGCATTAAATAGATTTGTTAAGAGTAATAAAATACCTACTTAAGGGGGGGGATGTACAAATTTTTTCTTTGAGTGTCCAACTTGATATCATTGGCAAGGCAAAGCAACAAAGCAAGATATCTCATTGAATACATAAAGAAATTTCAATCTTAATAAGTCATGTATTACCCTGCTAGCAGAGTTGCTTTGATCTTTCCTAGATAAGTTGGGAAAGTAGAAGTGACTCTTCCAGCATCTTTAAATTCCTTTGATTTGCTGATCATCCCGCGATTTGGAAGAATCAAACAAGTTTCATACTGTCGCCTTTATTTGACAAAGTCAGTGGATGCTGTGGTAATGGTTTGATTGAATTGTCAAGGATGTCGGTAGAGGTTCCTTCCTCTTTCTGACTTATCTAGGAAGATAGAAGGTAGCCAGTGCCAGGCACTCAGATAGTATAATGGGGACGTATTAATCCAAGCAAATCGAAAATAAGATGCGCGCGACTTGGGAAAGGGGGCCCCTCATGTTTTTTTGCATTTCTTTTTACTGAACGACTTTTCACCACTATCTTGGAGCCTGGAACAAGCTAGATCAAAGGAGACTCTGTTCACAGGGTATTCATGTATTTATTTAGTGAAACAATATGTAAAAACATGAGGAGGAAGGACCTCATTATTAAGCTGAATTTTGAATGCCATTTCATGTGTTACTCCTAGGGAATAAGATTTGTCACTTCAATCTATTATAACAACATGGGCCAATATCACATCCTTATTGCTAAATATATGCCTTATTGGGCTGATATCTCTACTTCAGTCAAACGCTGATATTTAGAAGAAAAGAATAGTTTCACACTAAATCAACAGTTGTTAGATGATTTGGGCTTAGAAAAATGGAAGTGAACTCGGGCCTGCTCCATCTAACTTATTTGACTTTGAATCGGATTCTAATTAATTCTAATAATAATTCTAAGAAATGTTCTATTGAGCTAGTCAAGGAAAAATAAATGAGGTAAATTTTGTGCATTACGATAACAATTTTATCATTATAATGTATATTATTATATTTTACAACATTTTATTCACTATCCATTCATCACAAAAACTTGACATGAGTGAGACACGGTCGTGAAGCCTGACATATTCTGTGTTGCTGCCAGACGATCTGGAAGATCTCTGCCATCGATCTCACTATGCCATTGGCACTTCATAAATTTACCAACCTATAGAAAACCAGCTGATTAATAAGCTGCAATGAAGTCACTCAATGGCATTATTAGGAGGAACCTCAGAGTACAGCTTTACAGACTGAGCAGGATTTTGCAGTAGCAAAAGGCCACAGCCTGTTAGAATATGGCAACAAGAGGCCTACCCTGTGAGCAGTAGACTGCAGAAAAGGTATTATTTTTTCATATTTTTCAGGCCAGTGAAGGCAAGCATGAATGAGACACACATGATGGAGAAAGGAATGTTGCACATGTCTCATGCTCCACACCTGCTTTTTGCCCACCTGAAAAATGCGAAAATGGCACCTGTTCTGTAGGCTATGTGAACAGTAGTCTTCCATCTTACTAGATAACAAAAAAAATTAAAGGGCCTCTACACCACACAAATATTGTACCCCATTTGTACATAGCTCAATTGTAGGAAAGCAATACTGTTAATGACAAGTTTTAGGCATCTGCAGAGTTCAGCTCTCTCAGCTCACCATATTGCTTTGAAATCCTGGACTCTGTTGCCACTAAGTTTCAAGTAAAGCTTAAAGAATCCATGAACATAAAATGGGAAAAACTCTTCTCTCCTCATGCAGAAGTTAGCCGTGAAAGATGTCTAACTGATGATGTAACAAGCGGTAAAAGGGATTTGGATCCACCCATGCTGTTACAAGCAGGTTGAGGTGTGACTGGGACTTTTTAAGCTTGATTAAGTAACCGATGCAAACTGTTTTGCTTCAACAATGTTGGTGATGATTATGATAAAAATAACAACTGCAGGAAGTATTACCTCATGTAGTCCTTCTTGCACAGCTAAAAACTCTACTTTGACAGTCAGTGAAGACCCAGAAGGACAGCACCTTTTAATTAATAAACAAATTCAAGTTACCAAAGGAAAACTGCTGGGTGACGAACCTGGAAAGGGTGAAGGGGGGGGGGGGGGGGAGAGGCGGGTAGGCATGAATTAGGCCAGGGAATGCTCAGACATACAGTATTCTTTGACTGAAACTTCTAGAGAAAACAGGGCTTTCCTTTCAAAGAGTGAAAATGATGATTAACAGTCTCTCATAAGTGTCACCAACAGTGTCAAGTTTCCTATTGACAGTATAAAAGGATCACCTTGGCTATGTTACTGCAAACTGTAAACTAAAGAATTTATTTACTAAAAGAACCATTAATTTGCAACTTAAATATTCTCACCCTATTCTCACTTGTGGTTGCAAACACACCACAGATTGTTCTGCACTAGAGATGTGCTGAGTGTTTTTCATGCAATGATTATTGACAGGACTCCAAACAAGGGAAACATTACCATCATCCCGCTCCGTGTTTGTTATTGTGTACTTCACCTGAAATCTTGAAAGGAGGATTACAGTCAACAGAAAAGCTTACAGATATAACTATTCTACAATTACCAAACATTGTACTTATAGGAACAAAAACTCTACAAAATGCATCTCACCCTTTCTGCAAAATGGATAACTATGACTAATGATAGCTAACAAGCCACCGTTTTGGCACAGTCAGTCTCTTTGTGTGAGTGTGTGTTTTTTATTCATGTAATATTTATTTATTATTTTATTTATGTAATCACTTCCACCATATGGTGTGCAACACGAAACAGAGCTGGGCTCCAATTTAGGTGTGTCCTTACGAAATAATAACCCACCCAGCCCAAGAGAGGTTGATCACACCACCGGGGTCTATACTATGTCCCCCACTCTTTGCAAACGGTGGTAAGGACCTAAAGTTTTTTGTCCTTATCTGAGAAGACTAGAAAGTCTAACTGTTGCAGATATCATTACAAAGGCAGCACTTTCTCCTTAGTTATTTCAAGACCCTGAGTGTTGGTCCGGCCAGGGTTTGAACCTGCAACCTCCGCCTTAGCAGACTGGCACTCTCCCAACTGAGCTAACCAGGTGGAAGTTGTTTTTAAAGCAATAATTCAAATAAGAGAGTACTAAACTAAAATGGTAAGTTTATTGAGAGCGACAAATCATTATTTTTTTAGGAAAGATGGAAGACAACGTTCAAAACATGAATGATTTGTCTACCACAAAATAATGTGGAATTTTTTTTATTTGCTGAATTCCCACTACCTCTTTCCTTTGCTCACACATGACTGACAGGTTGCTCTTACACTGACAGATGACCTTCTTACAAGAAAGACAGGAAGACTGTTGAAAAATAGGAGCATAAAAAATATATTAATAAAAATTAAAAAAAGTTAGCAATAGTAATAAATGAATCTAGTTGAAATTGTTACCAAATGAAGTTATTGTATTGTATAATATAAATGAAATCTGCATATGATAACAGGAAAAATTGCCAGCTGTTACTGGGGCTCAGAAGGCCTTATAAGTTTTATCTTTTCACTCAAAACTTGAAAGCACCACACAAAAATGTTGTATTAGAATCAAGACAACTTACTGAAAGTTAATGATGAGGTAATTTAGATTAAAAAACGACTTATCTTCATGACTGTAAAAGCCATAATTTTTTTTCTTAGAGCAGCTTTTAATTCGGCTAAATTTCTCTTTAAATAATAAACTAGAACAGCACAGGAGATCATCCATCAAACTGACTGATTATGCTCAATTTTGATTGACTTTAAAAAGTTTGTTTTTTTACCTCTCCCTCTCCAAGAAGAAACTTCCAAATCTCTTGAGACCTTTGATAAAATTTTTTTGGATCTGTTCCCAAAACTATAATAATATAATAAATAACGGATAAATTTTACTCTGACTAGTTACGGTTGGTTGGAACAGTAACAGGATATTAGAAGCATTTTTTAAGGGACATTAGTATAATTACATTGATGATTATCGAAAATAGAGTGCTGTGATTGGATAGGAGCTTTGCTTTATCCCGCTATAATTACCGCGCGGTGATTATAGCATTGAAGGCTAGCAGTTATCAAAATGGCAGCCAGATTTTTTGATGTTTCGGGGTTGGAAATTGATCAATAATTTTCTTTTCTCGAATAATCATCAATATAAATTATACTAAAACAATTAGCTGCCTCAGGCGACGTGAATATTGGCGAATAGTCACCTCGACTTAGTCTCGGTGACTATTCACCGATATTCACGTCGCCTTCGGCGACTAATTGTTAAATAAGTACCTGTACGTTGTGTTAATTTTGTGATTCCAGCCTCTGAGTGTCTCTACATCCCAGCTTATGGACCCCTTAATTGCTACTTCCAAATGCTGAAATAAATAAATAAAGTAATTAAAACTGTGATTATGTTTAATAATGCTAGAATTTACATGTATATGTTGTAGTTAATTTTTTATCTCACGTAATTTTTGTTTTTCTGCTGTTGTTGAGTATGGTAATGCATGCTAATGAAGTTGAAACAAAAGAAAAATAAAAATTACTTGACATGAAAAATTAACTGCAACATATGTCAAAGGAGGAGAGGGTGCCTATTTGAAGGGGTGATTATTTGGAAGATAATGTACACTCTGCATGGAGACAGATATAAATGAAACTAACTTGATGGTGAAGAATCTGTCCTCTTATGTTGGATTTTTATCTACACCAGGTTGAAGATGACCAAGACGTCTGGTTAAAGAAAAGCTATCTCCTTATGATTTCAGCCATTTAAACATTTCAAATGGTAAAATATGTGTTTATGTGAATGGGCAAAGCTAAAGTGAAATCCAGAATAATGTCTTTGTCGATTTCAGCTCAGCTCACCATATGGGTGTGTCATGTTGGTACACCAGCATGGCATCCCCATACAAAAGCTCTATAAAATTGCGTGAAACTTTTCAGAAAATAAATAAAATAAGGTATGCTGGACAGACCTGAGACTTGGGTAGATTATATACAAGTATTTATGGGTCATTTTCTTGGCTTCTTCCATTGACTAGTTTCAAAGGAGGAGAGGGTGCCTATTTGAAGGGGGTGATTATTTGGAAGATAATGTACACTCTGCATGGAGACAGATATAAATGAAACTAACTTGATGGTGAAGAATCTGTCTCCTTATGTTGACACCAGTGTTTTCAAATTATGGTAAAAATTAAAAAAGTGAAATTAAACGAAGCTTTCCTTATGACACATGACACCCTCTGTGATAGGGTGCTTATTCAATCAGGGTGCCAGTGAGACCAAGGGGGTGGGTGCTTCAATGAGGAAACTGGGTATTTCATGTTATTATTTCCACCATTAAAACAATATCTTTTTATTGAAAGAGAATGAGATTTCAAGTCTTTCTCAATTTAAACAATTCTTCTAATGATGACAGTGGAAACTTCTATATAACAATGTCCTTGGTATATTCTTTGTCATGGAAATATTATATCATTTGGAAAAGGGCCTTGATGGAACAGAACCCTGTTAAATTGAGTATATTTTGTCAGGCCCTTGAAGTGTTCTCCCTACATTTTAGCTCAGCAGGTAAGGGACCATTCATGGCAGGTAAGGCCAAAAAATGCATGCCAGAAGTGCACTTTCCTGGGGGAAAGTGGAGTGAGGGACATAGTTCTGTGAAATGTTATTCCCTTATTTTAAGACCTATTTTACGCAAATCAGCCGTTGTTATTTTTAGACAACACTAAAAAACTTTTGATTCCAATAATATTACACTGTCTTCAATGCTCTAGAAAAGCTGTGTATACTTTAGTACACTTCCATATATTCATTCATTACCTTGACAGGATCAGATCACAACTTGCATTTTTTTAAACGCAACTTATTTAGTACTGTAAGAGAAAGGTGCATGTAAATATTTGTACAGACCTTAACAACATATTCATACCTTATGTGATCCCAACTGGCTTTCATGGTGAATAATTCTAAACAGAAATGCATAGTGTTCCCAAGGTCTGAGGAGAATTGGATTCTTGCTTGATACATTTTCACATTTTGAAACTGGAAAAATGTCTAGACAAGAGAACCTGATGGCAAGAAATTACATATGGAAGTGTTCAGAGCACAAGTGTCTTGTCTATTTTTGAAGTTGAGAAACTCTTTACAAAAAAAATAACACCCCTCATGTAAGTCTCTATAAGAGCAGAAGTTTCTTAAAAATTTTCCTGTAGGAAGTTTTCAACCTCGTTCCCAGGTTCTCTCTCCTACCCGTCGAGAGACCCTGGTTGGGTCTGGTCATGTTTCTACCAGAATCTGGGAGATTACAAACAAACAACTTGGGGGAGGGGCGGATAAGTGTGAGATTTGTCTCTACAAAGCGTAGACGTCGAGATCAGTGGAAACTGCGTATCCGACCTTGTCTAAAGGGTCCTGTTTTTTATAGTTCCCGGACTAGTCAAGACAAAACCTTGAATGCCGAATCCTTTGACAGCGAAAGCGTAACTTCCTGCAGAATATCTGGATGTTTATCGGATGCTGCAAAGGAAATCACGGATTCACCACTTGTGCAGTCAAAAATATTTTAGGCGCTTGTATTCATACCGAAATGCAGTAGACTTGAATTGCCATTTCTATGTTATGGAGGCCACCTTTACAGAGCAAACGTATGTATTTTGAAAACTATGATTATGCAGTTCGAAGGGGGGCCGAAAAGATGTATCAAGCGTTGCCGTCCTCACCGACCTCGAAAATATTAAAATCAAACAGAAGCAACAGGAAGAGAGAATACGCTGCCCACACTGATCAGTTTGTTTGTTCAAATGAAAAGAGGTAAACAGAATCTTAGAAGAGTATATTTTTATCCAACGGCTCTGTGTTGTATTTTTGTCGTCATTTGACCGTGAATGTATAATGAATCCTCTGCTCTCAACATAACTGCTATGTTTTGTCACCACTAATGGTTTAGGTTTTGCATGTACTGATTCGGGCCGATTACCAGCCGCTGTCACCGACATACATTGATTCTTTCAATGCAAGTTCAAAGAATAGGGATTTTCCCTTCCATATGGATAAACAAGCGCTTGTGTCTTACTCAGGATCGTAGACTTTACTATTCTCATTGTTGTCATCGGTTTAACTGTGATAACACAAGTTTTTTATTTCTCTGCTGCTAATTCGCTTGTTTATCTGGTGATAGCTCTGTTTAGGCAGAAATTTCCCGAATTTCAGTTATAGTTGGAGGCTTAGCAAATCTGTCTTGTCCTTTCGATCATTGCGTGAACGGTGAAAACGAACCAGACAAAAAAATTGAGAGGCAAAGGACTCCTCCCTCGGAATTAAATTTGTTCTGGGACCACGTGACCAGACCCAACTAGGGTCTCTCTCTCTCGCTCCGTAGGGACGGGTAGGAGAGAACCCTGGGAACAAGGTTGGAAAGTTTTGTCTGGAGAGCTGTTTTATTGATTGGGGGTGGGGGGGGGGGGGGGGGAGGCAGAAGGCGGTACAGAACAAAATAATTTTGCTGTTGGTGAGACTGAGGGTGGGGTGATGATGGAAGGCTGGTGCAGGGATCAGAACTTCAGGGGATTAGTTTTGGAATTTTCTTTCTGACAAACAGCTGCAGAAATATATACTCTGATGACATGTCACTACCCAAAGGCATATAAAACAAGTTGTGAGAACATTGTTTCTCCATCCCAGACCTCATGTCTGCCCTTCCCCCCTGAGTTTGTTTTTCTACACAGATGACCGAGAACCGAAATTATGACTGGGCATGCCACAGGCAGCTGCCCAGTTAAGAGCAACATTTTCATGAACCTGTAAAGATTACTATGACTTGACTACTATTGACCCTACCAACAAAATGTTCCTTTACACTTACATTTTTGGTTTTAAGTGTTGTGTTGAGCGAACTTGGTTGGGGATCATATTTCTCGCATTTTCAGCATCAACATCAGAACTTGCATGAACATCTACTTGACAAACATTGACTGACTTCCCCAAAGTGTTAATAACTAGAACAAAGAAAACCACACTGTTGCTCTAACTTTGCCCTTCCTTAACTGCACTGTATGTGCAGCATGCGCCAAAACCTATGTCCGATTGTCCGGGACAGGTAGAAATAATTTGGACAAGTAAACTTTGACATGACTTGTCTGTGGGAAAGGCCCATTTTTAAATAGAAAAAATATGAAACAGTTGAAGTATAGTAGAATTAAAATTCATCTTGAAAGTCATAAAACCTCATAAATGACAAATTAAGGTTAAAAATTCCTTTTAACCTCACCATTCCACAGTCATTTCATGTGTTTGTATGAGCTCCATTCAAGCTTTAAGTCAAAAACAAGTTACAAAGGCAATAATGTGATTACAAAAATTAAATACCCAGTTGTTTTTGAGCTTTGACTTTCACGCTAAACTTTTTGAACAAGAACTCTTGGGTTCTGGACAACCAAATTTAATTTAGTGCTCAAGTCCAAAGGACAAGTGGATGGGAAAATTTTTCTCTTACTCTGAATGTGTTTTTTTTTTCTATAGCACTCACTTTTTGTTTGCCTTTGTATGAGAAATCTCAAGACATGATGGTTTAATGAAAGAAAACGGAATTTACTTTTAATCCAGTGGTGCTGTTTACTGCATGTTTCCTGTGGGTATTAATGATAATTTCAGACTCTAATGATAGCTTTCATACAGGGTCACACTCAACCAAACGATCATGTCCAATCAACATTATATATGACCTCCTGACTCCTACATATAGATTCATTCAGACCATTATTTTACAATATGCTGCACAAAGTAGTTGCAAGTAGCAAGTATTAGTGACCTTAAGATACACTGTATCTGCCTACAGGTATGGGTAGGCGAACATGTTTGCCAAGCAGTTATATAAAAGGCAAGCATGATTTCCCAGATGTGATAGTGGCATCATCATTCTACCCAGTAGCCTTTTCTGGGGTAAGAGGCAAAGTACCCGGATTTACGTATTTTTGTTTGCTCTGTGGTACAAATTGCCCAAAGTTGTTTGTGAAGGTTATTGTTGAGAGAAACTGTACAGTTACTGTCATTCTCTTTACATTACCAGCATTTTAGCTTGATCTGTGATCATTGACTCTTCATTTAAGGGTCAAACCTGTGTTAAACAGTCACCTTTTGTGAATAGATATTTATTATATAGACACGAGTGTTTTACTGGAAAATATACCACTCGTAAAATTCATAAAAACTATATCCGGGACCCGAGTGGTTTATTTTCCATAATCTCACACGTGAGTTTATCGATGACGTAATTTCGGTCATTTCCCTCTATTACTTTACCGATGTCTTTTTGTCTATATAATAAAAAGAACATTACACTTGAAGATATGAATTTTATTTTCTCGTGGCAAAAACAATATTTTACTCACTTGCTGCGCTCGTTTGTAAAATATTGTTTTGCCACTCAAAAATAAAATTTATATCTTCGCGCCACTGTGTAATATCCTCTATTTATTGTTAACTGATAACTTTTTTATAATACAGATCATTTGGCTTATCGGAGATGAAAACAACGAAATTAAATAATAAAGGATCACTGTTGAATATAAAGGTTTGCTTATAGAGTGTTTTCACCAGTAACATCATCATACTCTAAAATCAAAACAGCAAGGCCTTCTGGATTTTTATCTAAACAAGGTTGAAGATGACCAAGATGTCTGGTTAAAGAAAAGCTATCTCCTTATGATTTCAGCCATTTAAACATTTCAAACGGTAAAATATGTGTTTATGTGAATGAGCAAAGCTAAGTGAAATCCAGAATGATGTCTTTGTTGATTTCAGGTCGCCATATTGGTGTCTCATATTGGTACACCAGCATGGCATTCCCATACAAAGCTCTATAAAATTGTGTGCAACTTTTCAGAAAATAGATAAAAAAAGGTATGCTGGGCAGACCTGAGACTTGGATAGGTTATATATATGTATTTATGAGTCATTTTCTTGGCTTCTTCCATTGAATAGTTTCAAATTTATTGCAAAAACACTCTATACTGGTGTGTCAGTGTCATGTCACACAATCCAGGTTAAATGTATATCATTTACCTTCAATGCAGAGAAAATGCTTGCTAGCCACTTGAAAATACTTGCATCGAAGTGTTGGAGGTGTAACAACAGGGAGGGTTGCATTCACTGCAAATCATATCAACAATGTTAAATAAAAAAATAAAGAAATCCCCCACTTGGTGAGACACATAGGCAATGTTTGAGAAATATGAGACTTTGAAGCAAACATTTGAAAAATCAGAGGTGGAAGAACTCACAAAAATGATACTTCAAGGCTCATCATTAGCGCTTTCAAGAACCTGCATTTTTTTTACATCCACTGTAAGATGCATAATACCTTCCTGGGTTAAGCTTTAAACCATACAATAAATTGCACTGAAGTGTTTGAATTCCAATAGTTCAGTAAATTTTACCTATACATCGCCATGCATTCCGTGACTCTTCTATAAGCTCTTCTGGGTCATGATTTACCAGATATCTTTTAAAGTCACCTTTCTGGAATGGCTCTGCTTGAAATGCATCAAGTTCAGGTGTCCAGACATTCACTGAAAGACGCATTCTTCTGGTTAGAGCAGGCAGTGAGTCTAGTACAACATTCAAGGGGTAGACGATATCCCCACGAGATGTGATTTTTGGTTCAATCTAGAAAGAGAAAAAACAAACCACAACAAAACAAACGGAGGAAAATGGTTTTCTTTTTCTAGCTTAAGCTCAAAGTCACTGACCCACACAAGTATACTATTTCAGCAGCATTTTTGTTTTTTTGCCCATGCCTATACCATAAATCCTCTTACCCCCCCCTCCCCCCCTGTAGGTTTATTTATTTCAAACACACTTGAAGGGGAGGGGGCTTACAGAGACAGAGAGCTTATTTGAGAGGTGGGGGGCTTATTCAATTTAGCAAAGACTCCTTGTAAAAAGATGGCCATCCCATTCAATAACCACCATTCCCCCACACCCGTTAAGGAGGTGTTTTTGGTCAGACCCCTTCCCCACCTCTATTGAGGTGTTTTTGGTCAGACCCCTTCCCCCTCTTTTGAGGAGGTGCTTTTGGTCAGACCCCTTCAGAAGCCCGGAGAAAAAATATATTCTTTTGTTTTGTATCCCTTGGAAAATGTGGCACTGTTATTGGTCCCATTCTGGGAAGAAGTCCTAAAGCACTTTTCATAAGAATTGCATTCACTGAACCTATTATGAGTGATGTAACACTGCCCTTATTCCTTCAGAAAATATAATATTTCTTGGTATTCTCACCCTTTTGAAAAACCTCTCTGGCATGTTGAACAATAAGTCCCTTTTGAAAAACCTCTCTTGACCCCCTCATAAAATCTCTAGTGGAGGTGTGGATATAAAATGGAATGGCCTTGAGGTACTTGTGCAAAGATCTATCCTAGCTGATTTTGCTGTTTACCATCTTAATAGCTTAAACGGAAAGCTAAATGGATCCATGAAGGAAAATATGCATCGTTACATAAGAAATGAAAACGATCGATGCGGTCGTCAAAGGGTTAAGAGTTTGCATTGCTTGTTGTATTAGATTACCTTCTCTATATAATGATTGGTCTCCTTTCCCTCCATTTTAAAAGAGCTGATAGGCCAGCAAGTAATAAATCCGCCCGAAGGTGCTTCATCTTTCCGGATCATCAAATCGATGCTACTCACACTAACACAACTACACAAACGTTGCAAGCGTTTTTGCCACGCTTGGAACTTCGCATCTGAACGATTCTTGCCGCGAAACTGAGCTATCAGGAAAAAGCACAGATGCTCTCCGGCATAGCAAGAATTCCTTGAACCTTGCTCAATATCGGAAATAGGATCATTTGTTAAAAGCTGCGGCAAGAATATAAAAAAGTTGCTATCTAATTCTTTGCCCGCCATGAAAACACGTCGCCATGTTTTCTTCTTCGTTTGGGTGTACCCGCTGACCGGTTGCGCCTAAATCATACTCTCCAAAAGAACAGCGGCTGCATGCAAACGGTCGCAACAACTCTTTGGAGCGTTTGCACGTAGCTAAAAGTTTGTCCGTTTTCAAACTTTGGGCAACAACTCCCAACAATACGCAAATGCAACGGGGTGTGCAAACGGACGCAACATGTAACATTTATGCCGTGGGAGAACTGCCGTGCGGTTCCCAGCCAACAGCTCCCAATTGTGTGGAGCTGGCGCTTAAAGGAGTGCTTTGCACTCGCCTCAGCGGTAAAGGGTCTTTGACCCGACGGCTGTGCCATGCTGATGAGCCGAAATAAATGCGAAACATTGTTTTTATTTCACCGAATTAAGGAGGAAGAGGTCTCTCTCCAGTTCCCCTCTCTGCTCCTTCGTTGATATGCCTTGTTTCCTGAAAAAGCCTGATCGTTACGAAGCAATACTTTTCTGTGGCACTGTTTATCATCCCAAAAAATTGGTTTTAATTTTAGGTCCATGAAAAGTGCTGATTAGTAGTAGTGGCGCAGTACTTTTCTGTGATGCTAGCAACCTCGTCCCCAGAGCTTTTCCGAAGAAAATGGAAGGGACGAAAGCCCTGGGTTTGAGGTTCTAGTGGCTCTTGCTTTAGAAAGGTGCAGAGTTTCTGAATCTTATCCAAAAAATCGCTGGAATGAATGAATGTTACTTTGGAGAAGACCTGATTTACGATACCTAGACAGCGCCTTTTCTCCTTTCTATTTTTCCCGCGAAAGGGAGCATTGATGCACGCGCATCGACTCATGGCTTTATCCTCAACTTACAAGAGACAACCCTAGAAACGAGGTTTGAATGCAGTGATTTGGTTACAAATAGTTGGGGTGAGTCCTGGGACATGAGTCATGAGTCTCAATCCAGAACCATTGAGCCCCAGTTAAAAAGAAAAAAACTAGTCTGAAATTGAAAATGCTTGAGCTTTTAATTATGTAACCAGACAGTTAATCTGAAAACAGACTCCAAACTCTGTTTAACAGTATAATAAAATTAAAATATAATCGTCCTTTTTAAAGCACAACAAAGGCTAAAAGAAATATACATCGTTAAACAACAGCCGTGATAACTGCAACAGAAATTACACGAGCGGGCCGAATATTTCTACTGATACACGATCTTTGCGTCCCGCGGGACGCATGCTATGGATTATTTTGCGTCTTTGGGAATTTTTATGCGTCAGGGACGCAGGATGTGGAGGTAACAAAATCATTCTGAATATTTAACAATTAGTCGCCGAAGGCGACGTGAATATCGGCGAATAGTCACCGAGACGAAGTTGAGGTGACTATTCGCCAATATTCACGTCGCCTGAGGCGACTAATTGTTTTAGTATAATTACATTGATGATTATTCGAGAAAATAAAATTATTGATCAATTTCCGACCCCGAAACATCAAAAAATCTGGCTGCCATTTTGAAAACTGCTAGCCTTCAATGCTTTAATCACCGCGCGGTGATTATAGCGGGATAGAGCAAAGCTCCTGGCCAATCACAGCGCTCTATTTTCGATAGTCATCAATGTAATTATACTAAAGGCTTTATATCTCAGGCTGAACATTTTCTCGCTCAAAACAATTTATAACAAAAAAGCAAAATGCAAGTACTTAGTAAAACATTACACTTGAACAAGAGTCTTCGTCATCAAAGACGAACTTCTGTTCCTCCTGTTGGTTATAATTCGCCGTATGATTAGTAGAGTTTAACAATGTATCGTTGGTATCAGCTTGAACCCCCGCAACAAACTCGTCTTCATAATAATCATTGATGTCCTCTTCTTCAATTTCAACTTCTAATTTTCTTTTCCTACTGTTTACTCGTTTATGAGCGTCTTCGCCATAATAATTTGCTCCGGAGAGTTGGCTTCTGCGTTTCGCGAAACGTTTAAGTTCAAAATCTTGCGCCCGTAAACGCACTCTCTTGTGCATGCGGAATTTTCCAGTTTTCTGACAGCATGCGCAAAACCTACTACAAAATATCACCGAGAAGAATACAAATAACGCCGCAAATATAGCGCAAAAAAAGATAAATATGATAAACAACAACTTTTTTCTATCGTGGTTGGAAATCTCTGTAGGTCTTGAAAACTTCGTTGGAACAGTTGGATTTGAGATAACCTTTACGTCAAAAGCTATAAACACCGTATCATTATATTTCACTACCAATGACTCGTTCTTGATTATTCCCAAAAGTTCACTTGTTACGTTTCTTTCACGCGCAGCTTTGACAGTGAAAACAACACTCACTGAACCACAGATGACGTCATTAACTATGACGTCATCTCTTGGTATCCGCAGTATACTGGCCAGTGTCACTACAAAGCTGAGTTTGAAGGAATTTTTGTTAACAATCACGCTGCAATTACCTTTAAATTTAACAACAAGTGTTTCAGTAAACACAGGCTTTAAGGTGCTTAGCTTTAAGGAAGAGAAGTGGAACGTCGGAACTGCACTGGAAGGTTTCAACTCAATTCTACCAGTTCCACTAGAAGAGACATAACTGGCCTCGTCTTGCAAAGAGGAATATGATTCTGATGCCAAAGATATTTTTGAGATCAACGAGGAATTATTGAACAGGGATGCACTTGGAAAGACAAGCGAAGGAGCTAATGTAAGAGACGTCTGTGACCTCGGCGTGGTAGCAGGAAAGAATGAAACATAAGTGGATAAATAACTACTAATAATAGAATTGGATGTCAATTTTTGTCTTGAAAATGTTCTGACCGTTAGTAATGGCGCTGAAAACCTATACGGTGGCAACTGTGAATCAACCAAAGAAAACGTTGAAGGCAGAGAAGAAGACGATATTGTTGTTTCTGTTGTTCTTAATTTCACTCGTAAAGAAGTTGCCGAAGGCGACGAATGAAGGAAATAAGATGATAACTTTGATGACAGTGATGGAGATAGTGTTTCCACTCTCGGGTTTATTTCCGTAGTTGTTGTTGATGGTATTGATGATGAATGTGATGATGATGATGATGATGATGACGTTGATGGAGACGGAGATAGTATCGTTGTTGATGACAATGATAATAATAAAAATGACGATGACGATGTATAAGTTTTAACTATAGGTATTAATAACAAAGTTGAGGATGACGTGTCTTTTCGTGAATTTGATGGAGAAGGAAAAAATTTTGGTGCTTTAGAATTATAAAACGTCAATGTTGATGACAACAAAGACATACGTGATATTTGCAGTTGTGCAGGTAACGATGTTGATAGGGGCGAGGGAAGTGTTGTAATCAATGTTCCTGATGAAGTTGTCGATGGTGACGATAATGATGACGACAATAGCAATAAAGGTGTCAATGATGGGGGTGGTAGCGATAATGATCCGAATGATGACAAGGAAACTGACAAAGATGACGAAGACGACGATAAAAATGACACAGACGATCCAGTGGATTTTGATGCCAATAATGAGCGTGACGAGGATTCCGCCGCTTGCCTCCTGCTATACTTTAAAGAAGTTGTCGTAAAGGTGTCCTTCAACAAGAGACGAGAAGTTGCTTTAAAATAATAAGAATTGTCTGCCACCCGAGTAACGTCGGTTGAAATTTTGAAAAACGCGTTCTGTGAAGCTGACAAAGAAGCAAGAGGTGAACCTTCTGAAACGCTAACAGCTGAGCTGGTTAGAGAGAAAGAGGATTCCCGAAAGGGCGTGGTCTTTGCCTTGTAACCAAAGGTGGTAGTTACTACACCTCCTTCTTGCTCTTTAACCATCAGAGGCGTTGCGTAAGAAGACAGGGAAGGAGATGGTGACATCTCTCGTAAAAAAGCGTTCGACTCAACTGGTGCGGTGGAGGATTTCCTTGAAAACGACACGGGCGAGGAAGAAGTGAATAAAACCGAAGAAAGTGAAGATTGCTGAGAACCACTAGTTGGAGATGAATTCGTATCAAGCACTTGGACACTCTTTTTCATGAAATTCGCTGAACTAGTCGTGGCTGTCAACGAAACCATACTTGACAGAGATATCCTATGTAGAGTAACCAAAGATGAAGATGAAAGAGATCCCTCATCTACAAAATAATATTTATGCGATTAGAAGATTATTTGGGACATATAGGTGTTAATTTACACAGTCGAACCTCCGTGTGCGACTTCTCCTAAGCGACCACATATCCGAAACACCAAAATTTTCCTTGCCTGCGCTGCAGACGAAACTTAACTCTAGTTAGGTCCGTCTGCGAAATAGTCTGCTACACAGCCGTTTTTAGTGTCGTCACGCAACGCTCCTCCCCACTAGTGCGTGACGACACTAAAAACGGCTGTGTAGCAGACTATCTGCGAAACTGCACCAAAATCCTTGTTCTGGGGCCCAACCTGTGTACCAGGATTTGAGTACCCGCCATGATTGACCTTTTAAAAAAGCCATTGTCCATTTGCCAGTCAAGATGACTGAAAATTCGAAACGCTCTTTCGGTAATTCGTTGAACAGGAGAGACCGCATGTGGTTCAATTTTCATACACTCTATTTTTTTTATATAGATAAGAATATTTTCTATAAGAATGTCGAGGCTGAAATTTGCGAAATCTTAAGAATAGTTTAAGAAAAAACCCGAGGTTGAGATTTTGTAAAGGACTCAATTTTGTGATTGAAAATCTGTTAATGCAGAAAATTATTCCTGGTAATTGCAACACCAATACATTCTCAAACGGAAATGCCATAAGCTATAATTTATAATTAAAAATAATTAAAGATAAAGGAAAATAAGAATATTCAGCGAGTGTAAGCCACCACCTCCCGTCTACCACTATAAAATCTTTGCATTGGAAGCATGCAGCGCAGCAGTCCGTAGATACAGTGGTGTTTTCTTACGCTCTACTTCTCGATTAATGCTTTTTTCTCTTCTCTCTCCTTTTCTTGTTCCTTTAAAAGTTTAATCAGTGTAAAATGTTATGTGCGATATTTTTATTGAATTTGTAAGTTAATGTTTAAGGGTGTTTTGGTTTCAGTCTGAGAGTCGTTAAAGAATTTTTGTTAAAAAAAAGTACGCTAATAACCGGTTTCACAACTAGTCGAATTCGCTACTTCATATTTCGCGACACGTTCGCTACACATTATTTTCTGTAAAGCGTTAAAAATAACTCCCTAATCCCACTGGAAAAAATAATCCCCTGATATATTTTCCGATCCGTTCTTTAAAGCCTGTCGGCCGAAGGTGCAAGCCCTGACCCTGCCAATAAGCATCGAGCCTAGTATGTAGGTGGCGAACACGAACGCCTGTTGGCGAATTTGAAAAGAAGAGAAACTGATGTAAAACAGTCTGCTTTTTACGCTTGATGCTTCTGAAGCGAGCCTGTTGTCAGGAATAATGTATATATTTGAGGATGGCTATCTGCTTCCATGTATCGTCTTAGCTCCGGTGATAGTGCTCGATATTTTCCTCTAATATGATGAATTGCCAAAATAACAATATCCAGGGTTGACGTTTTCAAACTGACAGAATTAATACAGTAGCTGTCTCGCCAATAAAGAAAATGTTAATGCCAATGCACTGAAACCCCATATTAAGTGTATTTAATGTTCCGTGAACACACACACAGAAAGTAATAATTCGCATTTATAAACTGGAAAAAAATTTACTTCACACTCCAAATTGCTCTCGGCACATCTCGTAAACCTTTTGCTTCGCATGCCAAGCGAAATGCAAATGTTCAAGTTCAAGAAAGCGATGTAATTAAATTGTCCTTGAAAGCCTTTGTTCCTGTTACAATTTTGGTTTGTTTTTAATTCAGATAAATTATTCTAAGTCATACCCACGCTTTTTATACAGTGTCGCCTCGTATCAACATAGGACGTCAAACCTTGTTTAACCTTTTTTTATGTTTTGCAATTCATTAATCACTTTCGGTGAAAGATTAGCATTCTTTGCTAACAAAATGGGCAAATATCATTGCTCTAATATAAGCTATGATTAAGCAATATGCATCTATCCGCTTCGGCCCCTGCAAAACATGCGCTTATTAATCGATTTTTAAAGTTTGGCGATGAAATAGTGCGTATTTTAAGCCAAATATGACTCGAGATAAACCAGAATTCACTGAATTTTGGTGAAATGGCTAATTATTTTATATTTTAGAGGAACAAACAATAAGCCTTCACTGACCTCAATCAGTTCACTATCCTATAAGCTAGCTCTTATAAAAACTTTGATCGATTTTGCTCACGCTAAGATCATTTTCTTTTCGTTAAAACATCATTTTACGTTCTAAAAATAAAGAAGAAATCACATGAAAGTAAAAGGAATTCAAGTTTTCGCGCCCCAAGACATCTCAGGCGCATTCCACAGTAATTTATTTAATATAACGCTACCGGTCGTAAACAACGCATGTACACATGAAGCCAGAGGTAGAAACTATGTAAATGATTTCTTCTTACCTTGAAAACACGAGGGCGAACTGCATACTGTGGTCAAATTTAGATCAATATCCCTCTTTTTCCTTGCTTTTTCACCGCATCCTCTCGTAATACGATGTATAAGGCTATCACATCTATCTTTAAAAGTTTTGCACCACTCCGTCTGTCGGAGTTTATTACTGACACATATTGTCCAATTGTGAATGTCAATTCCCTTTAAAGCGATTCTCGTCAATTTCTCGATGTCTTCTTGTTGCAATCTTAAAACGAGTTCTCCCAAAACCTGTTGTAATACACAGCATATTCGAGGAAGGAATTGAAATCTAGTCGTCACTTCTTTGCGAACCAGCTCTAAACTGTTAGCAAATAAATTTTTCAATTGTTGTTCGTTCAAACATGGTACTTCAGTACAATCACAACTTTTGTTCCAGAGCGTCAAAGGGCTTTCAAAGAACTCGTTAAGATGAACGTTTAATCCTCTAAAAGCCACTTTCGAGCCAGCGTACTCTCCGAACCGCAGTTCATTTCCAATGTACTTAATAATTTTAGTTTCGTTGCCAAAGAAGAACACACAAGGTTTTCGAATCCAAGTCGAAGCTGAAATTTCAGTTTCAAAATGGCACAATTGACCAGAAGTTATTACAAGAGCTTGAAACAGGATGAATAATACTACAAACTTGCCGATCATCTGCATATTTCACTTCTTGATTTAACTGCCAAATGAACGGCCGGTCAAAGGAATTACGATCGGTCGACGGCAACTTCCACTTTGCACATGGATGCCTCCGCCAGCTCGCGCTAAAATTCAAATGTTAAATCACCTCAAGCGTGGCTTACACACCTCGCCTTCAGGGTTGTCTTGAATAAATTTCTTGTAAACAGAAACCGCTCCATTCGAAAACTCTTCAATTCAGAATAACTGCGTCGTAACTCGCTTCTCACCTCTTTAACAGATAATATCCGCAAACACAATATGCGTCATTATGAAGAGCTATAAACACTACCATTTTCACACGCCGCACCCAAAATATAAACACACAAAACTTTGCCGAATTCCACAAAGTTTTGTTTTGTTTTCACTCCAACCACATAAAAGGTGAAACGGCGGGTGGCCTTACTACGAGAAAAATGCTTTGATCGGCATTTGAAAAGGCGGGTGTATTTTTTTTTTATTAGTCCATTTTGGCAGAACAATATTCAAAGTGGTGGGCCCTTCTAGTAAAGCAGTGGAATGGGAGGAAGACCTTAGATAACAACGACCTCAACCAGGTTGTGGCGTCCAGCGGTTTTAGTGAAAACAAAGGTTTGGGTGGGTGCTCAGTCTCGCGGGCTCATAAAATCTGGTCTCGGTAGTTCTTATTTAAGGATTTTCGGAATGGGAACTGAGAGATTTGGGTCAATGATTTGTTGCTCAACAGTAGAGATGAGACTGGGCACTATTACTGTTGTAAACCTCATTCCCAAGGGCTTCTCGATTTCCGCAATTTTCGAGTTCAGAGCCTTCGTTTTCTTGGCCATGCGGAGCTCTTCTCGTCCAAAGTGGTGCACAACAGAGAAGAGCTATGCAGTCCCAGTTTCAAAGACAATTCGTGGCAGTGAAGCTTTGCTAAGGCAGGAACCCGGAAAGAACGAGGACCCGCTTCAAGAGCAAATTAAAGGCGTCATTTTTCAACCCCTCACGTGACATTAATTAAATGCACTATAACAGATCTGTTACACGGGTAACTTTCAGTTTCTAATCAGAGGGGCGAAGCGGAAATATGGAGTTCAAAGGAAAAATTCTTATCATTATTTTTGAACTGGCTATTTTCTTCCATAGCTGTCGAGCCCGGCAATGCGATCCAAAACCTTTGATCATAAGGCATGAAGGCAAAAAGGCCTGCGTGTATCTTGACACAAAAGGCATCAAGACCATTGGCGTTGGATACAACATGCAGAATAAGGACGCCCCAGAGGTTTTTAAAGAGATTGGAGCTGATTATAAAAAGTTTGAAAGCGGACCGGTGACCAAATGGAATGTTCCTTGCAACTGTTCGTCTGTTCCTTGCCTCACTGAAGAGCAAATCGATGATCTGTTGGACATCAGTTTGAAGACGGCAATAGCAGATGCCCAGAAGGTTATCGCCACCTTCGACAGCCTTTGCTGTGCCGTTCAGAATGTTATGGTTGACATGTCTTTCACTCTCGGTGGGCCTGGTTTTGCTCAGTTCACAACGTTTGCAGACCTGGTAACGCATCAGTATTGGAAAGTAGCCGGAGATGACCTGACGGTATCGAAATGGTGCATGGTGCAGGCAACCAAACGATGCATGGAAGACGCCAATGTTGTAAGAGAGGGATGTGGTTGCTCTGCACCGTACCCCCAAGCTTGCGATGCTCAGGGGTCATCTTGCTGCGCAAGCGAAGCACAGCAGACCTGCTGCAAAGGTAAAGGAAACTGCAGAAGTTAAGTGAAATTATCCTCCTACTTCCGGTTTACTTCCTTCCTACTTAGGTTTACTTGCGTGGATAAAATCCTTTAGTGTGGCCATCCAAATGAAACCTCTTCAGCAGTACTTTCAAATGGTACTATTTATTTGGCATGTAGTTCTAACTTTTGAGTCTGTGGATGAAATCCTATTGGGAGACCATTCAAGTGAAACCTCTTCAGCAGTACTTTCACTATTTATCCAGTACGTACATGTAGTTCTAAATTTTTTAATTTATTCTGAGGAGGAAATCGTATGGTGTGGCAATTTAAGTCTTTTAAATGAAACCTCTTCAGCAGAACTTTCACATGGTGCTTTTAATTCAGCACGCAGTTTACTTTCGTTTTAGGTTTATAGCGAAAGTCTTATGGTGTGATCACAGAAAATGAAAGTTTTCAGTGAAAAAGTAAAACAGTTTAAATTGTTTTTTTTGGAAAGGGTAAAATTGGACAAAATGAACATCTGAGAATGGCTTTAGTTCAGTTATTGGAATAGTCACATCTTCACATAAGATAAAAACTCTTTTTGTACTGAAAAGTCTTTCACAGACTCAAAATTACAGGTGCTTAAGTAAAGCTGGCGAAGGACCGCGGTATTGAAGCGACAGTTATGAGTTCCAAGAATAAGCGGAAGAAAACATGTGGATTGCGAAAAATGGAAAACACGCTTCTTTACGATCCCTCTCTTCCTACATTAACACACTTGATTTCTGTTGTATTAGCCTTGAATTTTGTTTCTTGCTCTACTCATAAAAAAGTGACGTCGAGTAAACAGGTCCCTTAATAAAGGAAATCAGGAAAAAAGAAATCATCGCAACAGAGCTGAGTGATCCTCTGCAGATTTTATTGCCACCTTTTTCAAGAGCTAGATCTTGTCTTCGCATCAGTGTGGTCCAGTTCTGTACCATATTTAGGCACTGGAACTGTTTCCTGTCTTGTGTTGCGACAGATGGCGGCAAGGATGGCAATGGATGGATTGAAACTTGCAAATGTTGCTCCTACATTACAAGTTTCAATGCCGGCTATGCCTGCAATAATCACCAGAAATTTTTTATGATTATTGTTCCCTGAAGAAATTTGTTTGATAACTTCTTCATAATCCTAGAGGAGCATTTTGAGTATGGGTCAAGGCACTAAGTAATGATTTTAGGACAAAATTGACCTCAAACAGTAATAGAGAGCTTAAGATCTTACGACGACGACGGCGGCCAAATCGTCACTTAAAAAGTGATATTGCGTTCTTTCAATCTCTATCGCGATTACTCCAACTTATTTACTTTGCCAAATGCAAGCGAACCCTTTTTGAGCGGAATTCCTAAGAACCACATTCAAGTTCAGAAAGAGAAAGAAAATTTAGCCGTCGCTTGTTTACGTCCTCCACAAAACGTGAAATTAGGCATCTTACCGTCGTAATAATCTTAGGGGGTGTTTACATGAGAAAACTCGCACCGGCGCGAGTTTCATACCGCGATGACTTTTTGATTTCGTATCGCGTTTACATGATGACTGGGTCATTTCACATCTCGTTATTTGAAGGTACACTTCATGTTGTTAAAATAAACGTTTTATTCAAAATCGCGAACATTACGCATGCGCTACCCGTTCCAGTCTACCGGCAGACCGATTTCACACAGAAACGGGTGGTCGTTTCGTGTTTACATGATACCGTTGCGAAATCTCGCCCCGGTGCGACAACCGGAGTGAACTCACGCCGGGGCGACTCGCGCCGGCATGACATTTTGTGGTGGTATCATGTAAACAAATGTAGAGCCATGAGAGGGAACTGGAGTGAACTCGCCGCGGCGCGAAAGTCGCCCCGGTGTCATGTAAACACCCCTTTACAGTGACGGCAGAAAATGTACAAAAAAGCGTGATGCACGTGCAGAGTTGTTGTTTTGCCTGTTCAAACTATTGCTTTTTTGACGTTCTTGTTGTCGTCGCCGTCGTAACATCTTAAAGTCGCTAATATTCTCGTCACATAGGCTCTTTAAATGAATCGCAGTGAAGAAGATTTGGTACCAAACTGAACTGAAAATACGAAACAAGGAACGAATGTGCGCAGGGGAGTAAGCTCACTTTCAAAAAATTATGGCTCTTTTACAGGCTGTTATAGTCACAAAAAGCGAAATGAGATTCTGTTTATTCTAACAAATAATAACTTCCATCAATTATTATTTTTAAACAACCTGCTTGTTATTCTACAGCAACATTGACAATCAAGGGAAAGACGTTTGATGAGAAACTGTGTTGCCCGTTTCCTCACGCAAACTGCTGCGAGCACAACAAATGCTGCAGGCAACAATACAAAGTCTGTTGCCCACCCCCGCCAGCGGTGCCGACTTACTGCTGCCCAGCGGATTACCCAGTGTGCAAAGACGGGCAATGCTACAGGGCACGTGACGGTCACATGGTCAGCGGAGAACCCGCTGTTGGAGGAACCCCCTTGGAGTAAACAGACATGCGGCTTAACACGACTTCCATTGCATTTTTGATTTTTTTCCTGGGTGAAAACACAATCTTGTAAAGCATAATTATAAGCGACAAAGCTGAAAACTGCACCTTTCACTTATTTTAGGGCTCAATATATATTTACCACAAAACTTGCTCCCGCAAAGTGTGATTTATTATCATGTATAATTAACGCTTATTTTAAACACATATTTACAGAATTGCTCAGTATATGTAGGTATATTTTCTTCAATCTAAAACTCTGAATCTCTCTTATTTTTAAACTACGATTTCTTGTTCCGAACCTCTGAAAAAAAGAAAGCAATCCACAAAACAACCGAATTACTAGTACAATGCGAAGTCTCCTTATAATTACTTGCTATGCAGTCTGGTATATCACAATCACAGCATCCGGAAATAAGAAATGAACCAATTAGAACAAGTATGCGTTGCAGGCGCATGAGAAATTTGGAGCGCAAATAATAACGGGCCGCGAGGCAAGAGGATGCGCGCGGTCCTTTTCTCGCGTGTTCATTGTCTATTCACCATTTTTACGTTGCCCATAATGCACATTGTTTACCATCCCCCACCCCCCCTTTGAAAGCATTGTCTTCAAATTCTTTTGAGACGGTTACAATACTCAAGAGGAATTGAAAAATATGGTTATGCAAAATATGGAGTTACACAAAGTGTATAATGAACAATGTGGAAATGGTGAATGTGGTCTCCTATATTTCTGATGTGCCTGCCAGTTTAGTATAATACTTGCATGTGATAATGTTTGATTTTGAGTAATTTATCCAAATAAAATTCCATGAATTTCAAGATTATCAAGTGATAGGAGTAATAGAGTTAATTAGCTGAATAATCTCCCGCAGCCTGTCGCAACTTAATGAAGTTGCCATGACTTTTTTAAAAGTCGCGCAAAGTTGCCTTCATTTTTACTGGAATTTTCCAAAGCAAAAGCTGTATTTTATTTCAAATTCCTGAGTCCCATTTAAAAAAGACAAGAAAGCCATTGCAGCTCTCTCTCTGACATCCAAACAACTTCGGTGCAGTTTCTCGCCAAAATGTAGGATTGTAAAGATAATGTCGCATGATCAATAGCAAAACAGAGCACCAACTTTTTCCGCGGCTTGAGAATTACGCTGACTAATTCCTTACGGGCTCACGGGCTCATAGGCTCTGCTCCTGGGACACTTGTTGATCTCGGCCTGGTCCCTTTGAGGCAGCCTTGATTAATACGACTGGAGGGCACAAGAGGGCTGGCACTAGGAACTCGACGAATACCTGGCGAAACACTATAAAACAGAGACGAAAAACATCATGGTTGCTAAAAGAAAAGATCTTCATCGAAATAGCTTCTTTCGAAAACAAGATCTGGGAAAGCCACTAGAGAGTTTAAGCTTTACGTATACGGCAAATTTCTCAAAGTAGAAAATGAGCAGATAAAAACAGCTCAAGACAATTCTTATGGATAAAAAATTGCGTGAAACTACTAACATGTGTGTAGAAATGATGAACAGTAAACTACATGTAACGGGGAAACTTGGTCACGTGGTACAAATTCGCATTTGCCGTTTGACGTAAACGTGATGCTTAACCTCTGTATTGCCTGCCTAGTCTACTGTACTGCGTCTCCCCAGGTCTTCTCGGTCAATGCACTTCGGTGAATGACGTATCCGAGACGGAAGGCCTGAATAACACTTGCGAAACGTTCCCCGAAACGCATAGGCCTAGGGACTAGGCAAAGAAGGCAACAAAGGAGGAGTTAAAGTAAAACCAGCAAAAATTGAATGGAAACCAAACTATAACTTATGCCTTTCACTACCAGAAAATAAATTTCTCTTGGGTGCAACTGAGCTATCAACGAAAACGCTAGGACGTCTGCCAAATAATTTTAACTAGGGTAAAATCAACAAAAATGTTCAGCTGAAGCAAGAATTTCTTTTGCATTTCATTCGTCTGAACCGGATATTTTGGCTGAATGGAAAGTGCAGCAGGAAAGCCTGTTTTTTAAAACTGTTGGCCTAGCCTGCGAAAAAAACCTTTTACCAAACCTGTTACTCTAGTTTGGGATAAGACATGCTAAATACCTGGAAGTCGTCCGTCGAAGAAGTCCAGCTTTTTTCGGAGTCTTGTTCATGGATAAAGCCCTGCTGACTTTTCTTGTTGTTCTCTTTGCGACCCTGAGTTGAGAGAAATGAGAAAACTAGTTACTTTTTCGTCCTTTTTTCATACAATATGTTTACCTCTAGTCTTGCCGGAACACCTTGCCATTCAAGTGACAAGTGTTCCTTGAAGTGGTTAAACAATTCTGTTATATAAAAAAGGGTAGAGATGATCATACTACTGCTAATGTCTCCGAGAGCGATAAAAAAAAATCTCACCCGTAAACGTAAAAATAATCCTCTTCACGTTGAAAACAACAACAAGCGTCCCTCGATTTTGAGAGTCAGAGGATCTCGGAAACGAAATTGTCAAAAAGTGTAATAAACGAAGCAAAAATTGTTCACGTGGCCATCTCTGTGGTTTGTCGTTAATGCAGGTGTTTAAACACACAGCTAATTCTTTTCTCTAGTGGTAATTTTTAAATCAAATGTGGAGGTTTTCTTACAGTTTGATTCGAATAACACCGTGAATCCTTTATTAAGCCCCCCCCCCCCCCGAGGGGGCTTATCCAAGCCCATTTGAGGGGGGAGGGGGGTTATTTGTGAGGCGGGACTTATTTAATTTAGAAAAGACGATGGTATCAGTTCTCCATAAGGAACCAGAAAACAAAGTTGAGAAGCTCAAGTACAAGAAGGTTGAAGGTCATGCAGCCGAGGATCAGAATCAAATCCGAAATTCCAGATGGTAAATAAACCATCCTGGATCAGTGCACACGAAGTTTTACAGTCGTGATTGATTAATACAGTCTATCATTTATTAGGGAAGAATAACCAGGGGAGGAGAGTGGATGGGAGGGGGTTGCTTATTAATTTTCTTCCCCTGAAATGGGGAGTGGGGGCTTATTAGAGGGGGGATCTGTTCAGCCCCTAGTTATCTTAGAGTAGTACAAGAATTGCACGCTCTAGCCAAGGATACTGATACAACCATGTGATCTGTGACGTCACTGCGGGGGCCTGGGGAAAGAAATTTTAATGCCGTATCCCATAAACCAAAGCTGACGGGAACAGATTGAATTGAATTGAATTGGTGCGCGCGTTGGTTTATGGGATACGGCATTAAAATTTCTTTCCCCAGGCCCCCGCAATGACGTCACAGATCACCTGGAGTAAAGAAAGGGCTGGCGCGGGGAGTAGTAAGCGGGACACAAAGGCACTCAGTCTTTACCTGACAGCGCGACTGAGAGTTCCGTTTGACATGTCACTTTTGCTTAACATCAATTCCTGCGGGTCGACTGTGGTCAGAAAGTTTTCCTGAAAAGTAACGATATTTTGTCAACTCAGTAAAATGCAAAGGTCATGTTATCTCGCCTACGCTTTCAATAGGTAGAGAACGGGAAAAGTGTAAATATGTACTCTTAAAATTTCACTTTTCCCTACTTCTTTCAAAGATTTTCCCTGACTTGAATTAAAATTCCCCGATTTTGTCCTGATCTTGAAGAATTATTTTCCCTGACCTGTGGCAACCATGCCAAACTTGAACCCTAGCCCTGACCGTAACTTTTTTTTCAATTCCGTGTCTTAGTAACATCTGTATAGGACGGGATCAGGTAACGAGGAAAGGCAGTCGCACGGTGAGACCTTCAAGAGTACCTTTAAGGAGCTATGACACGATTTTTTTAAAGTATTACCGTAAAATTCCGAAATTTAGCCCCTCCATGTATAAGCCCCTCCAAATGTAAGCCCCCCAAACTGGTAACGCAAAAACCCTCTGTTAAAGCACCCCTCCAAATATAAGCCCCCCGGGGGCTTGTACTTGGAATATTGCTCTCAAATACAAAGTAAAACAAAGCGGTAAATTTATTCCAAATATAAGGCTAGCCCAATCGATTTTGAAACGCAAATTTCCTTTCGTAGATAAGCCCCTCCAAAAATAAGCCCCTCAAAAAAGAGCCTTTGAAAAATATAAGCCCCGGGGCTTATTTTCGGAATTTTACGGTACCTTAAAACACTTTCCCACTTTTTCAGAATCAAAAATAACGGTGAAAGAGCAGGGTTCTTACTCCTTTGAACTCTTCAAATTCCGTGACTTTCCATGACTTTTTCTATGACCTTTTCCAGTCTTCCATTACCTTAGGTTTAACTATCACTTTCGAAATTTTTCAAAACTATAGTCTTCGGTGATTTTTTACTTAACACTCAGTTTAACAGACACAAACTCTGGTGTCCAGCAAAACGGGCTATGGAGAGAAGAAAGATAAGTTCATATTTGGGCGTGATACTTTCTCCTTTGATTCACATTCACCACTTTAAAAACGAATAAGAGACTGGGCCCAGAAAACTTTCGCAAAGACTTGTGGGAGTGTTACTAAGGAGAGTGGGGGGGGGGGGGGGGGCGAATTGGCCAATAGGGAGCTTAAGCAACGACGACGGCGACAGCAACGAGAACGGCAAAAGAAGAATACGTTTAGATTCGCAAAAACAACAACTTTGCACGTGCATCAAGCTTTCTTTCTACATTTCTTAGCCGTCGTTGTACGACTACGACGTGAAAGTGCCCAATTTCACGTTTTGTCGCGGACGGAGACACAAGACAACAACGTTCTTTTTCTTTTCCTAAACTTTGACACGCTCCTTTAGAATTCAGCTCCCAAAAGATTTGCCAACATTTGACGATTTAAACGAGATGGAATGAGCGCGATAAAGTTTGAGGCAGCGTGAATTCACGTTTTAGGTGACGTTTTCGTAGCCGTCGTTGTTGCTCAAGCTCCGTAATAGCTGACCGCAATTGTTTCTGGGATCGTTCCTGGGGAAGCAACGGTCAGCTAATATTAATAGACGTTTTTGATCGACGCACGTCAACCGGAAGTGAGCCTTTTTCTCTTTTAATAAGTCTTGACGCTACCATATTTTATTGTCAAGTGTCTTAATTCTTATAGAGACGATTTGCCCAAAAATTTGGTCAAAACCACGGCTCAAGAGGGCAAAAAGTCCACTTCCGGTTGACGTGCGTCGCTCAAAAACGTCGCTGCTTAAGCTCACTATTACGGAGCCAACAGCGCCGTGGCAGGCTCTGAATGGGGACTTTAAGATCCAACGACGCGGACAGCGACGAGAACGTCAAAAAGACAATAGGTTTTATAAGCAAAACAACAGCTTTGCACGCGCATCACACTTTTTTTTGTACATTTCTTTCCCGTTTTTGCACGACTACGACGTGAATATGCCTAATTTCGTGTTTTATGGAGGACGTAAACAAGCAACGACGAAATTTCATTTCTCTTTCTGAGCTTGGATATGGTCCCTTGAAATTCAGCTTCAGGAGGGTTCGCCTACATTTGACAAAGTAATTGGGTACGAATAATCCCTATAAAGACTGAAAGAACGCAAATACACTTTTTAAAGCGACGTTCTCGTGGCCGTCGCGTCGTTGGATCTTAAAGTCCCTAATAGAGTGTTTTCACTCACGTGGCCAGGATTTATGCAAATTTATTGGAACAAAAGAAAGTGTTTGCATAAGAAAAGAGATCAACTCCCAGAGGATTGGTTTGGGACACCAACATGGCCGCCGTGACGTCATGTGAAAACACTCTATAGCTGACCGGCGCGTCCCCAGTAACGATCCCAGAAACAATTGCGGGACGTATTTAGGCTCCAGTACCCTTCTCGTTTCTAAAGTGGCGAATTAGAATAGTACTTTCTGCTATTACTGTGAGAGGGGTAAACACTGTACATACCGTATCAGCAGTGCACGCTGTATTAGCCAGTCCAGTGGTAAGTTTTTGCAGCCACTCCTGTTTGTTTATCTCATCGCCTACGAGTCTAAACATCAACAATTTCTCTTTCATTTCCTGTGGGCAGCGGTAGATGATTCCAAACAAATTTTGACAATCTGTAGGGCAAAAAAACAAACAACGGTGATCAATACAAAAGAAAAACCATGGATTACTAAAAGTTAATTTCAGTTGCAAGAGGAAAATAGCCCTACTATCATCATTATTATTATTATCGTCGTCAGCGTTCTCCTCATCATCATCATCACAGACTTTTAGATTCTAAGGGGGTGTTTACATGACACCAGGGCGACATTCGCGCCAGCGAGAGTTCACTCCGGTTCCCTCTCATGGCTCTATATTTGTTTACATGATACCACCACAAAATGTAGAAGGTCATACGAAAGGAGTTGCTTTTCTATTAAAAATGGTATATAAAAGGGTAAGGGGTTGGACCTCAGGGGGGAGATTCCCTGCTTAAAACTTTGTTGATCACTCGACCCATATACGTTCAGATGTCATTGACGTTTTTTCTCCTCAAGCTTAGAATGTTTAAATTAACAATTCCGGCCCTGGTAAAGGGCCTTATCTGACGTCGATACCTCGTAATTATTCTCAACTCGAAATTATCGCTAGTTTTCACACGACGTCACGGCGGCTACTGATATTGGTGGTCAAGAACAAAAGCATCTCCCTCCGCTGGGAACTAAAAAGGAATTTCTTCACAGTCTATCTATTAAAACGTAGTTCACAATGCGCCACATACCTTCATTATCCCGGATGTCCACCACACGTCTGACATGTGACAGGGGCATGAATTTCACGTGCTTATACGCCTTTTGTGGTGTGCGAGCTGCCGGACTTTTCATCGGTAAAGGAACGTTATTCATCATTTTTAAACCTCGTCGTTTTGTTACCTACCAAAGAAAAAAAAAGATAAAAGAAAGGAGGAAAGACAGTAAGAAGTTATTAATTCAAAGTGATACCCACTGGGGCATTGTAAACCAAAATATACTAAGTTCACTCTTTGAGCTTTGCAACAAACCAAACAACAAAATGCGACGAATAGCCACCCAAGAACCCACGCAGACGTTTCATCCACTCGTCACGAAATCCTCCTCAACGTGTCAGCGACGTATGGTAAAGAACGCGTGACGAAGCGCTGAAAATGTCGGCGTGGTAGGCTATCGGTTGGTTAACAAAGAGGAGAGATTTTTTAGACCAACCTAGCGAGGCTTTGTAACACAAAACCTGAGAAAAAGCGGATTGCGTTAGAAAATACCTTGGTAAATGCACTGTGGGACCTGTTTTCTGTATTTACTCGAATAAACGCCGCATTTGGAAGAAAGAAGTTAATAAGCGCCGCGGTCCTGATATAACCAAAATCAAAAGGCGTTAATTCTGTCAGTTTAATACAGAAAATGATAATACCGAAGTTTAATAATACAATTCTTTATCACGTAAAACTTTCAAATAAACGCCGTCCTCGAATAAGCGCCTCACTTAAGGCGTGAAAAATCGATTAAGCGCTTATTCAAGTAAATAAGGTATGTGATGAAAAGCGAATTTGACCAATTGATTCAGCCGTACCTCCATGCTGTCACTGAACAGGAAAATGGTCACAGCCTCTCCTTTGCCGCAGATTGTGTCACTCAACTCAAACGTGTCAGCTTTTGTTACATAAACACGATGCGATGATAGAACATATGCCTAGGAACAGAAACACATTAGCCAAGCAGTAATGATACAACCTGAGTATTGGAACATCCTTGGGGGTGGGGGAGGAGAGATAAGAAACGATTAAGGTGAGGACGTTCACCTTAACACCTGCTTTACAAAGAGACTTATTTCAAGATTAGATCGCAATGGGCCAAACGCGTAGCCGTCGTTTCGATACAAAGTCATTTCGATACAAGTTGATTCAGTCGAGGTGTAAACAGTTTCACGCCCTTGGCTTATATAACGAGAAATATTCATCCCATATGTTTTTCTTGTTCACGCGCTAACTATACTTTAAGTGATCGAAATTGTTGTGCAGTTTCAATGCTTAAGTTCGTATCGACACGACTTTGTATCGAAATGACTTCTATCGAAACGACAGGTTTCTGGCCAAAAATACTTACAGGGCATCCATCAACGTCTCTCAGAATCTCGAACATTTGAACCTGCCCTTCTGTTTTCCTTTTGTCTTCATTTATGTGACTGAAAGAGGAAATGGCCCACAGAGAAGGATGAGTAACGTCTTAAATATAGAAGGCATAGTCAGTTATAAAAATGTCGGCTTTTCTTTGGCTTTTTACCACTGTTCCTGCTACGCGGTTATTAAACCCTCAATCACACTCTCATGTTTTCCTGCGCTTTTTGCCAGAGACAGGTATTCGCTGCAACCTCTGATTGGTTCAATGGATTATCTGGTAAGGCTGTGATTGGACAGGGTACAACAACTTTAAGTCGTCCATGTCTGACGAAATCCTACACATATCATTTTGTAGTTGAAATTTGCATGGAAATAGCCCACTTTCGATATTATATTATATTATTTTAGTATAATTACATCGATGACTATCGAAAATAGAGTGCTGTGATTGGCTAGGAGCTTCGCACTATCCCGCGATAATCACCGCGCGGTGATTATAGCATTGAAGGCTAGCAGTTTTCAAAATGGCAGCCAGATTTTTTGATGTTTCGGGGTCGGAAATTGATCAATAATTTTATTTTCTCGAATAATCATCAATGTAATTATACTAAAACAATTAGTCGCCTCAGGCGACGTGAATATTGGCGAATAGTCACCTCGACTTCGTCTCGGTGACTATTCGCCGATATTCACGTCGCCTTCGGCGACTAATTGTTAAATATTAGGGTCAAAATTGCAAATTTTCCGACTCCAATATCTCGCAATTCCCAGAAGAGAATTGATAACAAATAAAACCCAACCAAATATAGAAAAATGACCAGAAGGCCTTGGACTCATGTTAAAATTATAATATATCGAACGTGAGCTATTAACGAAATAAAAAGTCAACAATTGAACATCCAGGTGATCTGTGACGTCATTGCGGGGGCCTGGGGAAAGAAATTTTAATGCCGTATCCCATAAACCAACGCGCGCACCAATTCAATTCAATTCAATCTGTTCCCGTCAGCTTTGGTTTATGGGATACGGCATTAAAATTTCTCTCCCCAGGTCCCCGCAGTGGCGTCACAGATCACCTAGATAATGTATGTCCGACAAAGGAATCGGTTTGTCTGCGGACTAAAACGGTGACCCGCACGGAGAAATATCCCTTATAAAAACAAACATTATTTGCAGGCTTGCAAATGTTAAAATTAGCACAAGAAAGCGCCTTACGTCATAACGTTCTTAAGTGAGTCCACCGCCAGGCCAAGAGCTGTGTGATCGGGATTTTTCTTGTCTGTGTGCTTGAGAAGATCTGTTTAAGGGAGATTTGTGAAAGAATGTCAAAGCAAAATCTAACAGCCATTAGTTAACCTTCTGAAACTCACGACGAGAAATTAACGAGACAGTAATTTGAGTTAATTTCGATTTATCGCCGTAATTAGCGAGAAAAATTATAACATATTTCGCTTTAAATATTTCCGAGAATTATTTCATCTGACAGGCTCCTTTCAATACTTGACCGGCTGCAATGTTGGATCATGTTTAATGGAGACCTTTAAATTCGAGGACGAGATTTGACTTGAGGTTTATTTCGCGTATTCTCAAAAAACAGACACCCCGGAAAGCTTCAATATACTTTTTTGCCAGAAAAGGTAGCACAGTTAATTTTCATTGCAAGATGTTAACCCTTTAAGCCCCAGTATCCACATATAAATTCTCCAAACTTATCTCCATACATTTCCTTGAAGAATTAGTTGACAGAATTTGTTCAAAGATCAAAGTATTTTCTCTTGGGTGATGATTTCATTGATTCTCATAACTTATCTCTTTACAGTGTATGGATAATTGTAAGGAGAAGATTGATCTTGGACACTATTGGGACTTAAAGGGTTAAGACCTCTCCAGATAAACTCCTAAATTTTTTTTCCCGTCACTACGACATTTCGCTAACACGTTTTCCCGCCAAAATGACGCTGGTTGACGAGCGCGCGCCAATTAGTACTTAAAGTCTTGTTGTCATAGTCGTCTTCGTTCTACAATCTAAAGGTCCATAACTGGCACAAGTGCAAAGGCAGCCCTAAAAGAAGTAGGTTGGTTCTAGTTTAATTTGTAACAAGAGCAATGCAAACCTGAAAGAAGAAGATTCATGCTTGGAAGTCTCTGTACAGGTCTGATCAGTAGCTCAGCCAAGCTCTGTCTTCCGCATTCTGGTCTGCTGAGACATGCCTAGTTAAAAAAATGATCAGTTCCAAAAGAGTCACGAGTGAGCAGCTTGGTCGCTGCCTGGGTGTTATATTACAATAGTCCCCAATATGTTTTCGGGATTCGTCTTATAAGAACGGCGGGAATCGGGGTTTTAAAGCACAATGGGAGCAAGATCTCGGGATTTAAAGTATAAAGGGGATGCAGGATCCAGAAATAAACCATGGGATTACGGGATTGAGCGAAAGTTTCGATCGGGATGACGGGATTCCTGTTATGTATCAAGCTCTGGTGTTGCAGTAAAAGGAAAAGCCATTAACCAACGAGAGCATCTACAATTTTTGTCAGTCCTCGTTCTCCCGAGGAGACGTACGTGTTTAACGGTAATCCCTCCAATAAGCTCCGAGGGTTGGGCTTCTTTTTCCTATACAGTCGACTCTCGATAACTCGAACCTTCAAGGAAAATCGAAAAGAGTTCGAATTATCGGGAGCTCGAAGAAAGTAGCCGGAAGTAAGAAAAAAACAAAACAGTTTTTACCGTAAAGTGAACATGTTAATCACACTTACCTGTAGAAATGTTAAGTGAAAATTGAAAGATACTTCTAGGTTATAAATCAACACGTAATGTAACAAAATATATCCTAAATAGAGCATGCGCTTTACTGTTTTGAGAAGTAGAGCTGTTCAGGTCAGACTTGTGACAAATACCATCAGCCTCCACTAGTTAACTATATGCCTACAACACGTCCTGAATGGGAAATTCAAAATTCAATGTTTCGGACGCCAGTACACTGTTTTTTTTCCCCCGATTTTTAAGCGCACAAAACGTGGTTCCAGTTATCGGGGGTAAAAATGTATAGAAATGATCTGAGGGGAAACTAAAATTACAGTAAACGTGTGAAGGAAATCAAGGGGAAATCGATTTTGGTTCGAGTTATCGGGAGTCGACTGTAATTTTTGAAATGAGATGGGGGGAACTTATCAATTCTTGGTCATTCATGTCATTTCCTCTAAAATGGTATCACTGCAAGGGACCTAAACCAGGACGTTAATCGCTTTATATTTATCTCTTATCTTACATCGACCCTTTGAGTTAAATTTCTGCAATCTGCAGATAAACAGTTGTCCTCAAAGAATTCCTTTTACATCAAACGATTTTTTTGGAGTAACAATTTAAACCGTGACTATTGGGGGTGGGGGGCTTAGTGGAATAAATGGGCAAGAAAACGTCGTTTTCTAAAAAGTTCATCAAGGAAAAGGAAGAAAATTTACCTTTAGAAAGGCGTGAAATCTTGGGAATTCTCGATCACATCTCGCTACAGTCTCCTTTGTCATCTCAAAGTAGTTGACGAATGGTGGATAGACCTTAACTAATTCATCCGCCTACATTGGTTAAAAGACAGAAAACATGCGGGGGTTTTTAATAAAAATTGAAGTTAGTAGCAGATTTGAATAAAGTAACCGACTGTATCAACAGTCCACGTTTTCAAGGGGTCTCTGGGGGCATGCTTCCTCAAAAAATTTTAAAACTGTAAAGCCCTAATAAGCGATTGCCAGGGTTTAGGGGACTAAACTGAGTATAAAAGAGCGCGAGTTTTCCATTCAAGAAGATTTGGGTTTTAGTCAAATTTTGATTCATTAGCCACACAATTAACTTATGCAAGCAATGAACAAATGATAATTATACTAAGTTACATAGATTCCGCGTGAACAAGTTATATTTTTGTCGAAGACATTATTCAAACTAGTTGTTTCTTCTTCGGAGGAAAAAGTAGCCGACTTCTCAGAGCAATGTAGCCGACGCGTTTCGTCGGTCGTCGGTGCTTATTGAAACCCCTGATTTACATGTATGGAGTTCAAAACATGGACACAGAGGAACCTCTCCTTTGGGGCACCTCTATTCAAAAGGACACTTCCATTCCAGGGACAACAAATTTGTTAAAACATTTTCGCACAATCTTTGTATTTGTTACCTCTATTGAAGGGACACCTCTATTCGGGGTTCTTCCACTACTTGTCCCACGGAGCGAAAGAGTGGGGACAAGTACAGAAGGACCCTGGTAACGAGATTGACTCGCTTGCATTTACGAGAAGCAGAAGTATAGTGATTTGACTGGGGAAATTATGTTATTTCGGAGAAGTAGCCACCTAAAAGAGGTGGTGGATCGAACATCGGACTGGCAATGCATCAACTATTTACAAACTTACGTGATTACTTATAATATTCCCGATGCATTTATCCTCTTTCCAATCATTCAACAGCGCTTCAAGTTCATTCTGCAGTAAAGAATGAAATCAAACATGATCACGGTGTTCTTCGTTTATTTTTTACCTTAGCAGGTAAGAGACCATTCATGGCCCGTAAGGCAAAAAATAAGTGCCAGAGGCGCACTTTCGTGGGAGGAGAGGGGGGGGGGGGGGGTAGTGGAGTGAGGGACATGGCTACGACCTCGCTGTGAAGTTCTCTGAAACGTCATTCCCTCATTTTAAGACCTATTTTATGTAAATCAGCCGTTGTTATCTTGAAAGAACAATTTAAAATGTTTGATTCTAATAATTTTACTCTGGATGCGTTCGATTGGGAAATCCGGATTTAGATTTTCAAAATCTAAATCTGGATTTCCCAATCGAACGCGAAATCCGAAAACGGATTTCGCCTCCGAGAAATCCGTCCTCAGGGTGGATTTCAATTAAGAAATCCAAATCCGGATTTTTTGGATTTTCCTTTTTACCGTTCGATTGGGAAATCCGAAAGAGGATTTGAAAAACAGTCCTTAGGAACAGCGGTCTTGCAAGCACACGCATAATTAGTAAAAAGAAGACCGCTGTTCACGAGAACAGTTTTGCAAATCCTTTTTCGGATTTCCCAATCGAACGACGAAAAGTGAAATCCAAAAAATCCGGATTTGGATTTCTTAATTGAAATCCACCCTAAGGACGGATTTCTCGGAGGTGAAATCCGTTTTCGGATTTCGCGTTCGATTAGGAAATCCAGATTTAGATTTTGAAAATCTAAATCCGGATTTCCCAATCGAACGCACCCTCTGTCTTTAATACCCTCTTTCCAAAATGCGTGGCCCATAAAAGGAAAGGCTGTGTATACTTTAGTACACTTCCACTTATTTTAGTAAACCTTCAAGCGGTTGCAGCCAGTAAGAATTGTTTCTTCAGACGCTAAATTTTACCGGTTACCGCCTGACAAGGAGACCACTGGATTAGATGCACTGCGAACGTGCAAAACATCAACTTTCGCACGATTAAAAAAGTGAGCACTGACTATCTTAAGGTAGCCAAATGCCTCGTCATCTAATTAGTGACGCGCATGAAAGGATTAACAAGATTCCCACTTTCCCTATCTACTACCTAGCGAAACCGCAGCAAAGGGAACGGACTTTGCATAATCAGCGAGGAAAGAAGACCCTGTTGAGCTTGACTCTAGTCTGGCGGACCTTGTGAAAAGAGATGAGAAGTGTAGAATAAGTGGGAGCAGCAAGGTACAAGATAGGAAACTATCGAGTTTGAGGAACGTCCTTATTGTTCGCGCTTGGGTTAGAAATGTCACAGGGTACCCAGCCCTGAAGAAATGAAAACAGGAGTCTCTGAAGGGTTGCTAGGTAACTGTCTCACCATGATTTTATTGTGAACCTCCAGGATGCCTGGTAACCGACCAAAGATTGTCTTTATGTCCTCAGCCGAAATGATGGATCCACCACATGGTTCTTTTTCTAGCGGCTCTTTGAACACCTACAATATACACATACAATGAACAGTCACAACTTGGGTATTTAAACCATTAAAAGAGTTCGTACACGTTTTCCAAACTTTTCCCAAGACTCAAGGCCTCAACAGCCTGAGGCCCTAGTCCCAGAGGTTTTTCTCAAATTTTAAACAAACCATAATGACCAGTGACGCCAGGGTAGCACCTGTCTCTGAGTGTTGGCCTGGGGCCAGTTGTTCAAAAGGTGGATAGCGCTTTCCAGCAGATAAATCACTATCCAGTGGATAATGCAATTGGTTTCCCTAATACTTATCTGCTCCGCTAGACAGTGATTTATCCAGTGAACAGCACTATCCAACATTTGAACGACCAGAGCCTGGTTGGGGATTGAACCTGGGTCGGCCACTTTGCAGTCTGGTAAGTAACCAACTGAGCTAGGAAGTCAGTAACATAATATTAACGCTTTAAAAGAATATGAAAAAACCATTGTGAAATTGTGTTCCATTCACCTTTAGAATGTTAGTAAGTATTTTCACATAGTTCCTTTCTGTTTGTAGCAGCTCCATGGCCACCTGTTGTCGTGATGTGAGAGGTTTAGGGGGTGGAGCTATGGGTGTGGTCAACGGTGAGATGGTTCCACTTGGAGTTTCTAGAGGGAAGAAATAAACCATAATTATGAACATGAAAGAGAAATCTTTACAACAAGATTCCCCGTAACTGTCTGAAGATGCTACAGCAGTTTTCTGGTCATCAACCAAGCAAAACTCTTCAAAACAAGTTCAGTTGGATAGAGCTAGGGTTAAAGTTTGAGTCCTGGGCCCAGTTGTTTGAAGGGCGATTAGCCTAACCTGGGGTTAAATTTTAGTCCAGGTTTGTTTTCTTTTGTTTAAAAGCATTTTCTGGGATAACTTTCTGTATTCTTTATAGAGCATCCAGTTAACATATTATGTGCATAAAAAATTAAACTGAATTTGCTTTTTAAGCTTTCATATCTGAATTCTAATTTCACACTAACCTTGGGTTATCTTAACTCAGCTTTGAACAATGCGGCCCTGAGTAACTTGCCATTTAAATGCGAAAACCAGACATTCCAGTTGGAAAATCAAATGGTTTGTACATGCCATTCCATTTGAAAAGCTTTAGAAAATAAGAAATGTGATTTGAGGTAATGCCACTTCTCATCTCTTTTTGGTCTCTCCAGCTGATTTGGATACACTTCATAGCAGGTTACCATTATTCTTCCACAAGGTTAAATTTAATAGTTTTATTTTTATGCGCAAGATTTTCAACTGGATGGTTTGTGGACATTTTAAGGACCCCAGGTCGTATAGTACCTTTGGGTGTGGCAGGTGACACCAAGGAATTTTCAAGAAGAGATCCAGACACTGACAACAGGTCACCACTCTTGCGCTTTGGATGGAAAAGAGGGGAGTCTGGGGATAGCAGATCACTAAGGTCTGAGTCCTTAAGTTTGCGGCGTTTCCTCTTGCGACTGTTGACTGGTGTGTTGTGCATTGTTGCAAGCTCAGAAGGATCCTTAGAATGAATAAATTAAATTTTGATCAGTTTTTTTTATTGTATATTAAGAATTATTTCTAACATTACTGGTATTTTTGTTGGAACACTGCCCAGGGTGAGGGGTTAATACCATATGTAGGCTAGCATGTGTTGCCCAACAGGGTATGGTTTTTTTTAGGGTCTCTATTCTTAATTAGGGTATCATTTCTGCCTTTGTTGACATTGTGTTCCTGGTGTGATCCTTAGATAGGGTATGTACATAACTGTATCACGATACAGCTAAAATTCAAGTGTGTAATTGCCCAGCTGTAGAAGAAACAAATCATCAGTTAAAATAGAGTATTAGGAGTAGAGCGATTTTCGTATGACCTTGAAATGAAAACGCGCGAACAAAACAGAAACAACAAACGAACGGAAATAGAGCGATTTGATTGGTGTATGAAATGGATACAAACGCACCTGGGTTTTGGTTGGCTAAGTGAACGCTCGGGTAAACAAACTTCATGCCCGAAGAACTTTCTAGAAATTGCTTTGACGTCATACTACAACACGATTGGCCAATCGAACAATGCCTTCTCCATATTAGGGTTTCTTTGGCGGGAAAACGAAGAGGCCATGTTTTGATCTTTTCATCCATTGGCTGATGAAACAAAGAACGAACACGCACCGAAACCTTTTTTCAAGGTCATACGAAAATCGCTCTATTAAAGAGGGTGTCAATTTTCATTTTTACCTAAATAGGGTGAAGTTTAGGACCCAGGGGCCCGTTTCTCAAAAGTCCCGGTAATTTTTCGGGCCTGAAATCAAATATTCAAATCGAAATATAAAGAATAAGAGCACGGGTCCTGGCTAGCAAACTACTCCATTTTGTTTCATTAACTGATAGTTTTATCATGTTACATGCAAAACTATTGAAACCTCGATCTTTAAAGAAAACGGAGACAGCTTACCGGGCCCGTTAATTATCAGGACTTTCGAGAAACAGGCCCCTGGACAGCATACACCCTGAACTGCAGGGAGGAATTCCATATAACGGGGAGGCTGTTTCCTAGAAGGGGTACTTTTTGGGGTAAAGAAAAGGGTAGGGATTTCACTAGTTGAAGTATTGGAAAGGGTATGGAAATCTCTCAATTTGGTCTAGAGAACCTCAAACTAAAAAATCTAACAGAAGGATTTTACGGCGGTGAAAAAATCATGAAGATTTTGTGGGTTTGTGATTAATTCATATCTAAAAGACAGTTCATTTACAGCAGTTAAAAGGGGTGTAACGTTCTAAACTAGGTAATGTGAAAGTGGTAACATTTGCCAATGTAAGGAATACAAAAGAAGAAGCACCTTCTCTGTCAAAAATGGTATATAAAAGGGTAAGAGGTTGGAACTTGGGGCGGAACCTTCCTGTATAAAAATTTGTTGAGTACCCCCCCCCCCCCCCCCAGGTGCACATTCTTGTTCAAATTTCTCTGACTTACTGTAGCAGTGAAGTGATACAGCGACTCATCTGCACATGCATCCATGTGAATACTTGCCCAAAACCACTGAAATTGAAAAAGAAAATTGACAAAAATCATGATTTACAACCTGGTAAGACACTGCTCATACTGATTGAAATGTGTCTATGTACTGCTCTTTCAACAAAAAATAATAAATAAATAATCAGTAAATAAGGAAGGCAATGCTTTCTTATCATAATTTAATCATTGATTGTAACAATTGGATATTGTTAATCTCAACCATTTAGTTTACTTCACTGCGATTTTAGTTTATAGTCAGCCGCACACAACTTGACGACAACAAGAACAAATTGTTTCCATTAAACCTCCATTAAGTGGCCATCCTCAGGGCATTGGCAAGTTAACTTAAAGGAGGTTGGCTGCTCAATAGACGTGCAATATAAATTGGGATAATAATATCAGGGCTCAAAGTTTGCGACCAGCTGGTCGCACATGCGACTAGATTTTCAATTGTGCGCCTAAAAATTCATGTGTGATCACACTTGCGCGCCTAAAAATCCCGGAGATTAGTGCGACTGAGCTTATCATCACTCAACTCTGCTTTCTCACCTGATCATTCTAAAATGACTCCGACTGGTTAGACACGAAACTGAAGCTTGAAATAATAAATTTAATCGTAGGTATGACATAATCAGGCTCCGAACAATAAAGTTATCATTTTCCTGGCATCAGCGTGTGTTTTATATGTCTGTTTCCGCTGTGGTTCTCCGAGTGCTCCATGTTTCCATCTCATCCCAGCGCCTTTTGGTTTTGCGAAGACTCCGCTGACACATGCGAGTGAAGGCCACCTTTAAAACACACGCTTCTCGGCAATCGAGTTCACCGGTCGATGTGAAAGGTCACCGTAGTTTTGAATTAAATGAGCTGTCATATTGTACTACTTGTGGCTGCTTTTTAGTTTTCTTAGAACCTGTTACATCTGACTGAAATTATGTTGGTTATTCCAATAAGTAGTGCTCAGTACGAGCGGGGATTTTCTGCCCAGAGGATAATCAAGTCTGATGTAAGAAGCAGCCTCCATGTATTGACAACAGAAGACCTTAATCTGCATCAATATGGAAGGGCCACAATTACAAGCTTTTGACCCAACTCCAGCAGTTGTCAAGTGGTTTAGCAGCGGTCAGAGACCAAGGCGTCCCAACTTTGCTTACAGAAGGTGGCCAGATGAACTAATTTCAGTTGCTTACTCATGGGACTCACCGGATTTCGTACGATCGAGTTAATGTTGTATTAACGACGTGGTTCTACGTCCAAGTCTATATCAGCTTTAAACTAAAACTGTATTGCAAATCAAATGAAAGTTGTGAGCAGTAAACTGACAGTGTATATTTTCTTAGTTATTCACGTTTATTTCAAAGGAAATGAATGTGGAATTTTTCTGTTGCCTTGAACGTACCATGAAGTGTAATATTTCTTGAGATGGAGAAGGATAATTTTAAAAAAACGTAACAGTATTATTGTTATCTCCAACGTAGAGTGATAGCCTGAAGGTAGGAACAAACACAGATTCATCCAAAAGAAAAGATAACATGCAAATAAATGAATACTTATACAACGTCTGAGCCTTCTGATTTTTTATTGGTGCCACCAGTTTTTTTAGCTGTGCTCCTAAAATTTTTAGCTGTGCGCCTATAAGTTTACACCTGGTCGCACAAGGGCTCCCAAAGCCAAAAATAAACTTTGAGCCCTGATAATATTTAGCAGAAACATCACTTTACTTTGAAACAAGCATGCGATGGAGGCAGCATGACCGGTCCACAATTAGTTGTATTTTCCTTCATCATATTCTTAAAATAAAGCCAAACCGAGTGTATCAAGTGCTTGGTTCCTGACTTCATGGCTGCGTAATAGAGGTGACAACAATGGGGGAACTCTTGTTGGGACGACAAAAAGGTGGCAGCGGCCACTTAATAGAGGTTCAATTTACCATTCATTTTTACAATCATTTCTGAATCAGGACTTTGATTACTGACTGCTTAATAGAGGGTGGCCACTTAAAGAGATTCAACTGTAGCATATTGTTAAAGCTTACTTCTTGCTTGACAGCCTGGCAATGTGATTGCTCTAGCAAACCACTTGGTAGTTCTTTGACACTGTCTTCTACAACCAGGTGAGAGCAGCGAGGGTCACTAGCTTCCACAGGAACTCCACCTTAAACACAAAACAGGGTCCTTAGGCCAGGTTCAGACGCCGAACTTTTCATAAGCTGAACCTAATACATTGAATTAAGTACATGAAAAGTTCGGCACCTGAATCAATAAGTAACATCTGTTTCAATTTGGAACGTCTCAGCCATTCTCTTCGCCTAGCCCAGCTGAGAATTTCACCTTTGGAGTGACTTTGGAACCGCTTTGATTCAGATGCCAAACTTTTCATGTACCGAACCTAATGCTTAAATTATTATAACATATTTTGAAAGCAGTTTGACCGAAATGAGCATTTTTTGCGTTTTGAACTTAGTTCAACTGCAATTAAGATCGGCGTCTGAATCAATTCAGCCGGTCTTAATAATTTTGGTCGGCCTTAATTTGAATTAGGTTTGGCTGATGAAAAGTCTGGTGTCTGAACCGGGTTTTAGAAGAGAAATTAAGGGTATCCTACACGGCTATGGTTGTTTCATGACAGAATCATTAATGCCACCATGAAAACAAAAATGGTGGGCAAATGGGTTATTTACAGTGAAAGTGTACTTCTGCTTCAGCTATAACCTGAGAAAACAGCAAACATTTAGTGACATCACCACTGGTTTCCCAGCAAAATGGCATCTGAGGAAAGGGGGCCGAAATTCCATACTAAATTTGATGCATCACTATAGAAGCACTACGCTACTGTATTTCGCCAGATCTGGTTAGTGATGAGCCATGTATTGAATTTCTGTGCTACTGTGTTTCCCCAGATCTGGTTAGTGATGTGTTATCAGTATGGAATTTCTGCGCAACTGCGTTTCCCTAGATCTGGTTAAGTGATGAGCCATGTATTAAATTTCTGAGCTAAGCTGTATTTCCCCAGATCTGGTTAGTGATGTGTTATCAGTATGGAATTTCTGCGCAACTGCGTTTCCCTAGATCTGGTTAAGTGATGAGCCATGTATTAAATTTCTGAGCTAAGCTGTATTTCCCCAGATCTGGTTAGTGATGTGTTATCAGTATGGAATTTCTGCACAACTGCGTTTCCCTAGATCTGGTTAAGTGATGAGCCATGTATTAAATTTCTGAGCTAAGCTGTATTTCCCCAGATCTGGTTAGTGATGTGTCATCAGTATGAAATTTCTATGCTACTGTGTTTAATTCCCTAGATCTGGTTAGTGATGAGCCATGTATTGAATTTCTGAGCTAAGTTGTATTTCCCCAGATCTGGTTGGTGATGAATCATCAGTATGGAATTTCTGCGCTTTTTCCTCAGATGTCATTTTGTGAGGAAACCAATGGTAGCATCGCAAAATATTGGCTCATGTTTTCTTAAGCTACTTCAGCAAAGAGTTAAGAGACTAGTAAAAGCAAATATTCAAACAGAGGAGTATGGGATTAATAACTCTGACAACTGCAGCGAGCATACAAGTTCATTTAACAGAAAAAAAAAATTAGAATGGTTAATGACCCACTGATGATCATGTCCACTTAATACAGACTTACACAGGGTGTCCTGCACTTAATTTTGGGTCCACCAGACCAAATGCTCTTCACTGTACATGTAGTTAAAATTCTTACCTTGCTGCTCAGTAGATTCTTCCATATGTTTCTTCTCCTCTTCCGAAAATCCATGAAAACTGAGATAACACCCATGAAATGGCATCATCTTGTATTTTTCCTGAACAAATTACAGTGAAGAATTTTTAATAAAATCTCTCAAATCGGTCATCAACTGTACATCTTTGATACCAGAGAGTGAAGGTGAAATACATGCACACAGTTTACCATAATAACTGGTATTGAGTCACCAAGAGGATTTTTAATTTTACCCTACCTTCTGGTTAATTAAAAGCCCAGCAGAAAAAACAAACAAACTCACCATTCCTTCATCCATTGCAGTTGCTCCCCTAAAAAAAAATCCCATTTAAAATTAAGTTATGTACTACACATTCATATCAATGATAAAATTATATATGTGTTAAGTACCAATACAGGATGTGTGTCACATAAAGAACTCAGTAAGTGACGAACAATACTTGTCAAATTACTTACAGCTCATTACGTCTTTCCCAGCACCTTGTTACCCACTCTTCTGTCATAATCATAGTCCCCAAACTTACAGCAGTCTGTTGGGAGGGAGAAAATGTTAGGGAAGAGTGCATATTCAGGGTTGTCAAAAGTAGCCGGCTGCCGGCAAAAATCACCGCCTACTTGGTTAGTATCAGCCGGCTACTCTGCTTGGCATTTCTTTACAGATGGTGTTTTGTAAATAAAATATCCCTGGACTGGCCGCTTACTTTGACAACTCAGCCGCCTACTTCAAAACTTTCTGACAACCATGATCATATTAATGTTTTGCCTCATTGCACTACGACACAAAGGATAGGAAAGAAAATTAACTCTGAAGTGTAAATCATAAGTGCTAGAGATGAGCCCTGACACCTTCTGAGCATTAGTCTTCACTGGGCTTAGTAAGGAAATCAGGGAACCACATGAGGCAGGGAAAAAAATCTTTGAACCTGGAAAGGAACTGAACTCAAAACCTCCTAATGGGATTCACCATTGCTTTGCTGACCACCAGGAAAAAACCCACAAGAGGTTGCAGGGCTCCAAAAAAGTCCTGTCTGGTCATCTGGGAAAAGTAGATTTTCTTGTTGGCTAGGTAGCTTTTTAACTTCAAAAAAATTATTTGAAGGAAGATCATCGCAGTTATATACACAACTTATGCAGTTGCGAAAAGAAAGCCTGAAAAAAATTCAGGCTTGTACAGGATTCGAACCCTTGACCTCCGCGATACCGGTGCAGCACTCTACCAATTAAGCTAACAAGCCAACTGGGAGCAGGTCGTTGAATTGGTTCGTTATAAACCTGTGAAAGGATGATGATGAAATCATGAATATATGAAAATCATATATGTGAACTGCGGAGACTCAGTGAAGAAATTATTTGAAGGAAGATCATCACAGTTATATACACATCTTATGCAGTTGCGAAAAGAAAGCCTGAAGAAAATTCAGGCTTGAACGTGATTTGAACCCTTTGACCTCTGCCATACCAGTGCAGCGCTCTACCAATTAAGCTAACAAGCCATCTGGATAATACGACCTGCTCCCAGTTGGAGGGCAGAGGTCAAGGGTTCAAATCCCATACAAGCTTCTTTTCGCAACTGCATAAGTTACTATGTTACTATACTATGTGATTACCTATTTTACATAGGTGACAAATCATGCTCACAATTTATTGCTGTTTTTTTTTTCACTTGTTTATTGTATCACGAACTCCATGCACTGAAAAGTTTAGACCATAAATTTTCTGAATTTTTAACAAATACCTGTTGGAATCCTTCTTGATGTGCTCTTTTGTGAGTATAGGTTTTCTAAACCATCTTTTAATGCCCTGATATTAGACTGTTCATAGTCGTCTATTTTTCCGTAAGATCATCGAGATCGAGTACTTTGCATTACGGGCTGCCATCTTGCAGGAGTGTCAAAACTACTGGGGGGACGGGGGCAGTTTGGGAGGAAGCAAGAAAAATAGAAGGACTGTAATAACATCACTGCAGCTTGCATTCAGGAGGCGTGACAGGAATTTCATGCCTTTTACCATTCATTAATTAAGAAATTCCGCTGGTGATGAAAAACGTGCCAGACACATTTAGCATCGATCACAAGAAAACATTTTCCTAATCAAAACACCAAAAATCCTTCGTGTGTTTGCGCAAAATGTGCCTTATGGTATGAAAGCATATGTTTTATGGAAACGTCAACTTGTCAATGTCGGCAACTTAAACTAAACCTGTTGTCAATGCAAATTAATATCTATTGTCTAATGACCAATCAAACGCCTGCATTGCTGGTACAACGCACTCCATGAACGCGAACTGCAGTGATGTTATTACTGTAACAGTCCCTCTATTTTTCTTGCTTCCTCCCAAACCGCCCCCATCCCCTAAGTAGTTTTGACACTAATGGCAGCCGTAATGCAAAGCGCTCAATCTCAATGATCTTACGGAAAAATAGAGGACTGTGAACAGTCTACCCTGATATCTTCATTCATGATATTTTAAAACCTTGAATGCCATCTTGGCACTGAGCTGCCAAAGAAATTTGATAATTTACATGTTAAATAATATATTTATTTCCCGCCAAAATTAAGGAGTTATTTGTCACCCATGACATTACTACAGTTACAGTAATAATGCTTACTCTGTATTTCTGCCCATGTATTGAGTTGGCAACAAGCTGTGTGACCCTTCCACTAAACTCTCTCCTTATACTGCCACCCATATGATGAACAAGATTACAAAGCCTTCCAAGTTCTTCCTTTTTACGAAATCCAGTGAAGCATACAATGTGATTACACATGATTGCACAGTAAAGTGGTCTTGAATTATATGGTAAAGGGTGGTCTTCTCTGGCACTTGCACGTACAATTGGTGGCCCAATGATTCTTTGCTCTTCTTTGCGCAAAAGTTCAAAATGTTCTCCTTCAAAAGGTTCACACACAAATACTATTTCAACATTATCAGTTTGTGATTGCAATGCTTCCTTAATATTTTCTGAAACGGTTACTGGAATCTTCAAGGCCTGCAAAGAGAGAGATAGAATTTTATTTAACACAAAAGATTGACCTTTTTCACAATAGATGCAGACAGGATGATGATAGATAAATTGATTGCCCTGAAACTAAGTTGAGAGGGTTCAGAAGAGGGCCTTCATATTATCAGCCCTGAGTGCACCTGTGAGGACAACCTCAGTCACTTCAACTTCTGCAGCCTGGGCAGTCGGAGGGAAGCAACTTGCTCTAAGCTTTTTAACGACATGTGCATCCCATCACGCAAGTTTTACCATCTAGTCCCCCAATCACTTACCTTAAATGTTTCCATTTGTAGTACCAATTTTTTTAGGCAATCCTTTTTATCTTCTATGACAAATTTTTAATTGTATGATTTACAGGGGTCTTATTAAGTCTTAAAGTAGACAGCTTGGTAACTGAGTGTAACTGTTGTAGGCAATTTCAGGCTTTCACTTTCTCATTTTACCCTATTTCCCAAAAATGGCTCCAACCTCCAAGTAGGCGGTTTTTAGCCGGCTGCTGGCACTTCATGAGAACTCTGGTCTGATGTGATATTTACTTTTTTGATTTTTTGGTATATATATATCTTGTATTGTATTTTGATATTGTATTAATTACTCAATTCAGCTTTTGGCTGCTACGTAATTATTTGTTAATAAACTACATGTATCAATCTATCTATCTATCTATCTATCTATCTATGACTTGTGTCATTGGGGCGACAGAACGTCACGATGAGCTTCTTTAACAAAACTACGTGAACCACATATCAGGGGCACCCAACGTCAATTTTCGGAAAATATCTGTTCGGAAGACGATTTGAGATCTAGAATTTTTGGAACATTTGTTCTAAAATTTCTTGTTTCCCTGCCTCGCCTAGGATTTTTGAACATCTAAAAATGGTATAATTGCCCATTTTTACCCTAAAAAGGTCACCTAGAATTTTCAGGAGCCTTTTTTCTGGCTGAAATTTTTGAAAAGGCAAGTTTTGATCCCCATAATTTTGGGATCGCTAGACTCTCAGCTAGGAAATCCGAACAGATGAAAAATTTTTAGGGGATACAAATATGCCTTTGTTCTTCTAGCAGTTGGTCTTCAAAAACCAAGCAAAAAATCAAAGGCAAAAGATCATCAAGAATGTCTTACAAGACGATTAGTACTGTGGAAAGAGGGAGAAGTTGACACTCTTCTGCGAGAGGGGCGAATGATACAAAGGCACCTTGATAGATCTCCGAAAGCGGATCCACCGAATAAAGCGAAGATCTTCGCTAAACTTGTGATGGAAGGTCAGATACATTCAGCTTTACGGTATCTGAGCGAAGAGGATTGTGGGGGCGTACTACCATTATCGGAGCAAGTCATGAAACAACTCACCGATAAACATCCGCAGGCACAACAAGCTAAATCGGGCTCTGTGTTATTTGGGCCAGTGGAGGATGTTCCAGCCATCCTATACCAGCAAATAAATGGGGAGATGGTGCGAGAAGCAGCTTTAAGAACTAAAGGCTCTTGTGGGCCCTCGGGCGTGGATGCGAACGGGTTCAAGAGAATACTGGCCTGCAAGTCTTTTAAGAAGTCCAGCACGAACCTCTGTGACTCCTTGGCTACTCTAGCAAGACGACTGTGTACAGAGTTTGTTGATCCCCTCACTATTGAGCCAATTCTGGCTAGTCGGTTGATTCCACTTGATAAAGGCAATGGGGACGTTAGGCCGATCGGTGTAGGAGAGGTTATCAGGAGAATCATTGGAAAATGTGTAACAAAGGTGACCAAGCAAGACATTATTGAGGCCAGCGGCTCACTGCAAGTCTGTGCAGGACAAAAGAGTGGAAGTGAAGCGGCGATTCACGCGATGCATAGCATATTTGAAGCCGACAATACAGACGCTGTCTTATTGATTGATGCCTCTAATGCGTTCAACTCCTTGAATAGGGCTGCTGCTCTGCATAACGTGAGAATATTATGCCCTACAATAGCCACTTATGCAATTAACACCTATAGAGAACCGGCACGTCTGATTATCATTGGTGGAAAGGAAATGAGATCAGAAGAAGGTACAACCCAGGGGGACCCCCTTGCTATGTGTCTTTACGCAGTAAGTCTTCAGCCATTAATAGCACGCTTGAATGCTTCTACGTTAGTAAAGCAGTGTTGGTTCGCAGATGACGCGACTGGTGCTGGTTCCTTGGGGGAACTGAAGAAATGGTGGGGTGTACTAAACGAATCGGGTCCGAGCTTGGGATATTTCCCCAATGCGAAAAAGTGCTGGCTTATTGTGAAGCCTGAGAAAGAAGAGGCAGCGAGGGATCTTTTTGATCAAACGTCAATCAACATCTCCACTCGGGGTCAGAAGCATTTAGGAGCAGTACTCGGCTCAAGATCTTATCTTGAAGAGTATGTAAGTGAAAAGGTGGATGATTGGGTTGGCCAGGTGGTGAAACTGGCAGAGTTTGCAGCAACCCAACCACAGGCCTGCTATGCGGCATATACCTTCGGATTGAAGCACAAATGGACGTACTACCTGAGAACATTATCTGATATTGAGGAACTGCTAGAACCATTGGAACGTGCTATTAGTGATGCCCTGATACCAACAATTACGGGCCATACATGCACAACGAGTGAACGAGAACTGCTGGCACTACCAGTGAGGATGGGGGGACTGGGACTAGAAAACCCAGTAGAGCGTGCTGGATTCGAACACGCAATGTCTCTTCAGGTAACCGCCCCTCTTGTCACGCAAATCGTATCCCAAGCGCATGAACCTCCAGATGATGCTCTGATAAGATCTTTGCAGTTAACCACGCGTAGAGAGAGAGATGTGAGACTGGACGATAAATTAGAAGACCTGAGGAATTCCCTACCCGAGAAGACCAAGAGAGCGGTCAATCTCGCAGCAGAGAAAGGTGCTTCAAGTTGGCTAACTGTCATTCCGGTAAAGGAAATGGACTTAAATCTCAACAAGAGAGAATTCAAAGACGCAGTCCATCTAAGGTATGACTGGCAGATTAATGACGTACCAAATGTATGTATCTGTGGAGAGCCCTTTAATGTCGATCATGCTATGATTTGTAAACGGGGGGGCTTCATTATACAACGTCATAACGAGCTGCGGGATCTTGAGGCGCAGATGCTTGATTTGGTCTGTCATGATGTTGAAGTTGAACCAGTTTTGCAGGAGATTACCGGTGAGTCGTTAGCCAGAGGGGCTAATACTGCCCCCGATGCCCGGCTGGACATTCATGCACGGGGTTTTTGGTCCAGACAGGGTTCCACATTCTTTGACGTACGGGTGTGCCACCCAAATGCGGAATCGTACAAGGACCTCACCCCTCAGCAAATATATCGCCAGCATGAAAACGAGAAGAAACGTATGTACGCAAGCCGAGTTATGGAGGTGGAACAAGCCACGTTCACGCCGCTGGTGTTCACCACTACTGGTGGCATGGCACCTGAATGTCAAGTCTATCACAAGCGTTTAGCGGAGCTCCTGTCAGTCAAGAAAGGCGAGGATTACTCGACTACGATGTCTTGGATTAGAACCAAAGTCTCATTCGCCATTCTAAGAACATCCCTCTTATGTTTAAGGGGATCGCGTTCATTGAGGAGAGTAAATCTGAACCTAAAAGAGATGGATTTTGACATCGAAAGAGGACTTTTAGGACGATAGATTTTGATTTTAGTGTGTTTTTGAATGAAATGACTTGTTAAATAATGAATTCTTTTATTTTAAAATTATTATTATTATTATCATTATTTGAAATGAATCGTTTTTTAATGGAATTTTTTTTTTTTTTCGAATATATGATATTTTTTAATGGAATAGTTTTTTTTTTAATCGAAATGAAGTGTCTTTTTTTTTTTAATGGAAAGGAATAATGTGCAAGATGCTTTGACTGAATAGTTTTTTAAGTGAAATTAATTGTAAAAGGGATTTTTATAGTTAGATTAGTATTAGTATTCGAATAATTTTTTTTTTTTTTAAATTGAAATGACCTTTTTAATTAATCCGAATTAGGTGGTTTAATTTTAATCGAAATGAATTGTAAATAGTACTTGTACAGTTGTACTGGATAGCCCTTTTTTTTTTAGCGAAATTGTAAATAAAGTTTTGTTCCAATACAAATATGCCTATATCTACTCTTTAAATACTAAAATACGTTTAACAATGCTATGTTTAAGTGGTTTTGAACTATATTCTCGTTGGGTGCCCCTGACGTTTCCAAGGGTAAAAACTTATTAAATATTTTATTGCGTTTACCTCTGCTGCTTGCATGAGTTCTTTGTTTTCGCCATTTGCTTTGCCCACCACACACAGTCGAGTTTCCATGGTAGAGCTACTGCTTCCTAGAAATTGTAATTTATCTAATTATTAATAAATTACGACTTATTTAAACCGGTTTATTTCAATATAGAGAGCTTATATATAAGGCGAGAGGACAGAATAACACTGAATTAATGGCTATCAAATTCAGTGTATTTAAGTCTTATTATTATTGATAAGTTAAGAGAACGAGCGATTCCCGCAGGAAATTTATTGAACAAGGCCGAGGCCCACTGGCAGACGTATGACTTCTTATACACATAATGCATGTGTACTAAACTTGTTTTTACGCTCAATCCATTTGGCAGATGAAATTTTAACACTGCATGAACTAAAATAAATTATTTCTGTCATGTAAGTAACAAAACGTAACACGGATTATACAAAAAAACTCTCCTGTAACAGAGGCTTCGAGCCTGCTCAAGCAACGAACTGACCTTCATTTGAAATACTCTGATGATCTGAGGCGTCCAAATTCCCAGAATTGTCGGCATCCATTTCGTCTAAAAGATCACTTTCTCCGGTAAAATTTGCTCTGTATTCTTTTCAAAACTGGTGTTAAATCGTGGAAAGGAAAGGAGCCGATTTTCGACGAGTAGAAATTTCCTTTCAAAAATGGCGGTTGAACAACGGTTGAATAGAGCATTTCCATATTTGGAAGGGTTGAGCCCCGATTCATTACTGGTCATCGTTAGCAAATCAAAGGAATCTGGTCATATACATGGTCATGTACTACTACATGGAAACTCCTGCCACTCCAGCCGGCCAGGAAGACCTTGGATAACAACGACCTAAACCAGATTGTTTCTTTCAGTAAAATTACATGAAGAACAACTTAAGTCCAACTTTACTGTGTAATATAAAAGTGAAATAGAAAAACTCCACTGTGATGCTTTGAAACCGAGTCACTTGCTTTATAGCCTACATCCATATCCACTACACCATCGAGGACTAGCTGCCAAATCCAGTAATTTTTAAAATATACAGTCATGTTCTTATATATGCCGTACCCCATTACAATATTCGAAAGCTAACCGTTTTCAGTTCAGTGCTTAACCCCAATCACTGTAGATCAGTGCTTAACTCTCTACTGTGTTCTCTCCATAACTGGAGCTCTGTACCATTACGGAAATAATGAGTTGTGTAAAATTCATAAGGTGTCCAATCTGGTTTACGTCGTTGTTATCTAAGGTCTTCCAGCCGGCCAGGGCCAAGCAATAGGCCCTTTGCAGGTAGCCATTCACGTGGTACGAAACCGCCGTACTGGTGAGCAAAAGTCGCACTGGGACAAGAAAAAAAAAGGCATACATAATTTTAAATGGTAATTTCCTTTGTTTGTCTTGTCCCAGTGCGACTTTTGCTCACCAGTACGGCGGTTTTGTACCACGTGAATGGCTACCTGCAAAGGGCCTATAGTGAGGGTCTTTTTTATCCAGAACGCTGACACCACAAATTTTCCGGAAAGCCATGCCCTGATCTGGGGATCATTTGCCATCGGGGATCATTTGTGGTACCCCCGGGCCCGCCCTCTGACTCTCTGTTCTTCTTTTCTTTTTCTTTTTTCTTTCTTTCTCTCCTTTTTTTGGCTTTCGAATTCACTGTTCTTGACACTCGTGTGCGTTTAGAGACAGAGTGTAAAGTAATGCACCAAGTGAGGGTGCAGCGTGTAAATTATTCAATGAATAGGAAACAACAAAGCTCTCAACAACAATTTTTTTTCCTCCTTTCGTTTCCGAGGCTCTTCTTGAAAAACTATACTCCTTATTGTTGTCTCGAGCATAAAATTTCCTTTTCAAAAGTCGAGGAGAAAACAAGGCGTATCATAAAATTCTTGCGGTTTACATTTTTCAGTTTTATAGTCACGTTCTAAAAGTTGGGACTGAGAGACGAAGACCAACGGAGAACAACCGCAGGCGAGACCTTTTCTATAATACGATTTAACAGAAAATAATGGTTCATCAGATGCCGTTAGAGGAAGTTTTATGGGCTAATGTGGTCGGGTTCTCCAATAAGGATTAACACTGACCACAAACGAGACTTTCTGTTATTGTTCGTTTAAATTTTATGCCTTTTAAAAAACAAAATAAATAAACACATAAATAAACAAAGGTCTAATTGATACTGGTCGATATCAAAACAAACTGACCCATTAGTGAACTGTTTTGTGGTCTGTTGTAAGATACGCTGATTGTAGCGTTGATGAGAGTTAGAAAATTTTTGTGAGTACCGTTTTTTTCGATTCACAGGTAGCTTTGTGTACTAAACAAAAAGGCATTGTTTGATATGACCCAACAACTTCCAGAATGAATGATGAAGTTTGTTTTGAAAGTATTGAGTCTGTGGATAAAATCCAGTGGTGTGATGATTCATATGAAGCTTCTTTGCAGTAATCTCTCTTGGAGCTATTTGGTTTTTTGCATTTTACAAAATGAAATGTGGAATTTTTGTTGAATTTTATCTTTGCGCTAATTCTGGGAGATAAAAGGTTAATTTTCTTTCCAAGTATCTTGATGGGAGACCGGGCTAATCAAGGGTGACAACACCTCCTGTGTGTACAAATTTTAATCCATTTAACCACTTGAAAGTCAAAAGTGGACGGTCAACAAAGATGCCAAAAGTCACCAAAGTCGTGGGAAAGCGCCGAATGGAAAAACTTCTCATGATCGAGATATCAATGAAACGTCGTCACACCTTGTCAGTACATCGTCGTTGAACGACGAATTCTGTATGAGATCAAATTCGTTTCATCTTTTTCGACTTTAAATAACTGAGTCAAGTAGTGGAGCGTAAGAAGTGGTCAAAGGCGTAGAAGTCGTCCACGTTTCGATTACGCGCGTGGAATCGCGAAGGGCACGTGATAGAGAAAAGAGGAACAGGAAAATGCTTTCTTCTCTTCCTCGCGCGCAATCAACATTAACCTGCGATCAGGCGATTAGCATTTTTTTTCCCCGCCCCCAAAAAAAAACATCGCCTGATCGCAGGTTAATTTGGCATAGGCTATTCATAATGAACAGTGCTTCTATTTTTAGCAAGAGTCTTGTTTTTCAGGTTGTAATCAATCTTGCCGTAAATGCAAAGTGAAAGTTATTGAACAGTACTTTTCTGTACATGTGAGCTGTTTGTTATGCTGTACAAAACCCTAAAATGTTTAATAGCCATCTGGAGCTGAGATATCATCAGGTCACTTAGCTTTTCAAAGAGATACTTTTCCCTTTTGTACGGTCTACACTTACGACAATCTCTCACCAGTTCAAATGTTCATAGTACATTTGCGTATCTGCTAAAAGGAAGCTATATTCAACATTTGCTATTTTTGTATTTGACAAATTACTTCAGGAAGTTAACTACCGACTTTGCGGCCCGCATCGTAACAGGATTGAAACCGACACCTCGAAATGAAGTCTCCTAAGTTTTGAAAAAGGGAGAATATGCCCGATTAGTTGGACGTTTTCAGATGGCTCTTCTTTTGTGGGTTCTCTTGCCTTCCGCGCTCGGTACTGGGTAAAATCCAGTAGGGTCCCAGTACAATCAAGGTATAGTCTCCATTCCAACGCCGCGAACAGAAATCAACATGCAGAGACTTGTGCTCTTCGTTTTTTTTTCTTTTGAGTTTAACTTCAATATACTTACTCCGGACATCCTTTAGTTTAGTCTAGTCTCTCTAGGTCTAAGTCGCACGCGAACACAGGAGTTACTATTTTTTTCTCAAGGCTTCTTTTTATTTCAATGAAAGGAAACAATAGACTACATACAACAGGTCAGCATACCACGGAAACTCGGTACAGCTCACATCCCAGCTTAGTCGTTTCATTTGACTCAAGTGCGAGGTGGCTTATTCTCATCACCTTCAAGGAAAAAGTGCTGACAACCTTTAAATTAAAGATCTATAGCCAGACCTTCGACCAGGCGAACACAGACAGCAAAAAAGTCTTCTTTTGTTTATAATCGTTGAGTATTTAGCGCGAAGTGCCGAAAGAGTTGCTTCTTGCGTGTGATGTGCGCGATGCGACCCTCGTGTGTAACAGCGGTTCTTGCCGTTCTACGACTTCTCCATGATCCAGATTTTTCTCGTATAACGATTGTTTCGCGATCATCACTTGGTGTTCATTTGGTTATAAAGAAAGGTATAACCACTCCCCAGAAACCGCGAAATAGAAATTGAAACTCAGAGACCCAGGAGCATACAATTAATATCATTTCGGTATCTACCTGGTTTCTCTTGGAAAGTGACCACTCTCAATCTCTTTGATAACGCAGTAAAAAAGATAAGAAAGAGAATATCATAGTACTTGTCTTTTAGCTTTTGAGAAAGAAAGAAGAAATTTAACTGTTTAAAACAATGACTCCTTTTCGAGTTCGAAACCACTTTCTAGGAGTCTTCTGGGCGTTTCATGGATGACAACAAATGTGAAACTAAAATTGTCACGACGCAGACGAGCATTCGGCACAGTATTACGAGCGGAGCGAATTACGCGCAGCAAATCAGTTCCTTTTAATTTCTGTTGAAAATCCCTTCCGTCTGTTCTTAACTGAGTGAAAAGGGTCTGCTAGCAGTCTGCTGACTACTTAGGTTTCTCTTTTTCCATGGCTTCATTTGATAAGACATCTGCGAGGAGCGCAACTATTACCTGCGACTGAGATGACTGATCGATTGATTAAAGATATTAAAATATTGGTTTTAGGTTTCGGAAAAAAATGCCCCTGTTAGACAGTTAGGTCTACTACTGAGTTGTAATTCTAACTTTTGAGTCTTGAATGAGAGCCAAAAATGTGACTAACCCAACTGAAAGCTACGAGACACACGACTGAGCAGCCTGTTATTTTGTTTTTGGCCCACGCGCGCGCAAGCCCTTTTTTCGGTTAAGCATGTGCGTGGGAAGCCTCTCAACGCGAAAGGAAAGTAAGGAATGAGTGCGAAAAAAGGGAGGAGCGGCGCTGGAAGGGAATTTATTTTCTTATTTCCTTTCCATCCCCCGCCGCTTTTTCCGCAAAGCTCGATTTTCGCCGCAGCTGAACGAGCTTATATATTCATGGCAAATACAAAATACGATCGACCTGAGGGAGGTTTTGTGAGCCCGCGAGACTGAGCAACCCACACAAACCCTTGTTTTCACTAAAACCGCTGGACACAAAACTTCCCCTGGGTCGATGTTAACTGGTCACAAGCTATATTCATCCGCGCGTTGAATATCTCCTGTGTGCAGTCGCCATATTTGATATGATTTCAAAGCAGAGGGAGATTGGGTCAAGCAGGCGCCCGACCAGCAACGCCCCTATCCCTTCACACTTCTTCCTGCGAATCGTCCTGAAACACAATCCGAGCGAAAACTATTGCTCGCGTATCCTTTCAGTATGACTGCCCCTGTCGGATACCTAACTGTGGCACTGCGTTTGTTATTAATGCTATCCAAGGCGTAGCCTGCGAATGGAATTCAGGGCGAGCGCCGTAAATGATGTCACGTGGGAGTCTGCCTCCCCTCTTTCCCCTCCCTGCCTAGTCCATATTTCTAGCTTTCGCTGAGCCTGTTCACAGGCAACCCAAGGTGCTTTTTAAATTCTGATTATCGTGCGGGGGGGAAATCAAGCGGGAGGATGGGAAAAGGGAGGGGGACTGGGGAGAGAGGGTAAGTTTTGTTCATTTCTCTCTTCCCTTCGCGCTTTTTGCCCAGTCCCCCAGTTACATGTATATCGTACGTACTTCAAAGTTTTGGCTTTAAGCCGTCCTTTTCGAACGTCTGACAATGGCACTCAGATTAATCTCTGATCAAGTCTTGACCTTTCCATTAGATTCGAATGAAATATACAGTGAAGTGTGGCAGCAAATAGTTCATTAGGAGGAACTTTCCTGTTCCAGTGAGTTGCTGAGTAAGGCTGATCAGACTTCCACATGTTGTAGATTATTGTATCATGACGACGTATGATCTTCCCTGCTAGCAGAGGTCTCTCACGACGAGGCAAAAATGAGAGAAAGGAGAGAGACCTCTGCCGGCTTCCGAAGCTTTGTGTGATGAAGCCGCCGACCAGATTTCTGGTCGAAACTTACCGGTTTCAAAACCGGTTTCGTTTTTATGTGTAATGCGCGTGCCCTGTTAGACTGAACGATGACAATTATTGAGCCCACAATGGAAGGTGTTGACAGGCCAACCATGACTCATAACCTCGTGATTGTGTGATACGTGACCTTATTGTTTTGCTTTAACGAGGATTTAGGTTCAGTATTTCTGTTTCGACCGCCGCTGCAAAGGTAACTCCAAGTGAAATGCTCTCTTATTTTGAATTGTAATCCTCAGAAAAGACATTTACCGTCTTTTCCAGACTCTCAGCTGGTTTAACGGACGTCCTCGCTTTCTTCAAATTTGCGAGATTGTGGAGTTCTCGACATTTTTTGAAGTTTCGCGTGCAAACCGGTTCTGTGGGTTGTGTCGCACGCGACAAAAACGTCACTGGTTGTTAAGGAAACGCAAACGCATGCGTGATAGAAAACGCTTCGGAAGCCGGCAGAGGTCTCTCTCCTTTCTCTCATTTTTGCCTCGTCGTAAGAGACCTCTGTTAGCAGGGAACGTATGATCATGAGTCCCGTTTTATTTTTCGATACTTCTTAGGAAATAAGAAAATTCTTTTTCTCTAAATTGTAAAAATTTCTTCGACGCCTTCATTTTCCGAAGGGAATTCCGACTTATTATGACACTGTGCCCGTTGAACTTCAAAACCCGAAAATCGGTGAAAATTCTTCCCAACTTTCGTTGTCGAAAATGTGAGCTTTTTATTAAAAAGAAATTACCGGGGATTGTAATTTTGAATTGCGTTCATCCCAAACAATTTTGGAGATCGTAGTTATAATCTTAGCATTCCGTTAGGCTCCTGATTCCGTTTAAACTAATCAGCTTTCTAGTTCTGACTCGCTGTCGAGAGAGGTTTAGAGGAGAGAGTGGAATCCATGTGTCCTATGTTTTCGATCTCTTTTTATTCGCTCCTCCTGTTGCTTCTTTCTCTTCGTATCGTCCTCATTTCTTCTCTGTCAGTGTCAAGCAAAACTCAACGGCGGTAAAATTTTTCATTCGGCAAAGTTGGTAACGGAACCTCACAGATCCGCGCCATTTTGTTATGCATCACTCATAAAGGTGACAAAACACAGTGAAAACAAATCAGGATTTAATTTTGTTTTCTCCGCCTACGGTCTTTGAAGCAACGGAGAGGGCCCTGGGTACGTGCATCAATATACGATCAACTTCCTCTGACACGGACAACTTTTGGACCAGAATTATGTGTCCGTCTTTGAGAGAAGACTGTCTCAAAAAGGCGGGGACTAACCCTGGGTGTCTTAACTAGGAGCCCGTCTTAAAGAGGTGTCCGTCTTATAGAGTCTTATAGTCCGTTAAAAGACAGTTGACGGGTACCGTGGAAAATGAGTTGCCAATGTAATCAGAACGAGAGGCGCCAGTGCTATTGATTTTAAAGCAAGTGATTTCCTTTGTTTCGTATTCATGCAGAAAGAAAACGCTCTATTACGTCAAATACGACAGAGCGACGTGATAATATGCGCGCAGTGGTAAAATCCTACCACAATTTCACGGTTTTTATTTGGATAAAAAAAAGAAATCCAAAAATCTCTCGTCTGAAGGAAATCTTAATAAAAAGCGGATAATATCGCGGCTAAACGCCACCGATAATCGTCAGACGTGACTGCATCTTTAACTCTATATTTGAACAGGAAATTGAACTTTATCCGCAACCAAAGCAATTTTTTTGTTCTCATTAAGAAGCCTTTTTTAAGGAAAAAGATAAACACTCTTTCCAATAACTTCTTTCGTTCTGAGACTCAGGAGTTTAATAGCTCTTTCTAACTTTTTCGCAGCCAAACAACTGCTATGAATGAACGTCGATATTTCATGAAGATTAAGCCGGAACAATTCTTTCTTAACAGTTATGAGATCTCTCGCGTCATTATCGTTGAGGTCATAATAATATCTATTAAAAACTGCACTTGTAGATTATGACACAATACTAAAGGAGCGCTAAAAGAGGCTTTCCACTCATCAAAACCGGAATTTATCTTTCTCTCCTTATATTACACCAGGAACCATAACGACTCTTGATTACTCTTGAAAGGTAATTTTCCGGTTTTTTTCAACCCAGTATCTTTCTGCGCAAGAAGAAAACCAATATCTTCTTGCATTTAAAATTAAGCCGACCCGTCATCAATCGCAACTCACGCAATCAGGAAAATGCCAGACCATCTCTTTAAAAAGCAGTGATGAGGAAATAAAAAAGAAATAGGGTCTCAGTTGGGTTAACTAGTCGTAACTGCGGGCAAAAGGTTTAGTCGTTAGGCGTAAAAAAACGAAAATTTAGCTGTTTGTCGTAAAAAAGTTTTCCATATTAAATTCCTTACCGCAATTTGTTGACTAGAAAATGTACGTCGGGAACATTTACTAGGATGTTATCCATCTTCTCTCGTGCCTTTGATTAATCCCTATGTCGGTTTTTCTCTTTTCAATCCGGGACCTCTGCAGACCTTAAAAATGTGTCTTGCGACAACGAAATTAATTTTTAACTTGTTTTTAAAGAAAACATCGTGTGGTAGCCGAAAAGAAGGAACTAATCATTAGCCATTAAAATGCCAAATATTAACCGTAAACTCAAAAACCCTAAATGTCTCCAGCCCATTGAGATTCTGACAAAACTAGGAAAGTGCTAGCTACTGGAGGGAAAATTTGCTGGCGGGAAAGAATGAAGCTGTGCCAAGCGTAGGAAGAGCGGAAAGTACAGAGTCATACAGAGCAGATACTGTACCTCGGGACCAGGGACCCGTTTCTCCAAAGTCCCGGTAACTTTTCGGGCTCCAAATGCTGTTTATCTTTGCCGCGTTTGCATTCAAGATCAAAGTTTCAATAATTTTGAAAATGATACAATGAAACTATCACTTAATGAAGCAAAATGCACTGGTTTGCGAGCTACTATTCAACAGGTGTGGATTTTAAGATTTGCCATCGGGCCAGAAAAGTTTCCGGGAGGGGCCCGTTTCTCGAAAGCCCGACAATTAAGGGCCCGTAAAGCTGTTGTTGTTTACAACTGAAAGCCGGAACATGTCTCGGTAGGATATAGGCGGTTCGGGATGAAAAAATGACGCTTTTGACTATATATAACTAGTCAAGGACCACTACGGTCACTACTTTAAACGTCAAATCTTAACAAAAGGGGACTTTTGTGGGGGACTATTCACGCAGTCGCAGTGTAAGACATAGTCACCAAGGAAACCATGTCTCTATATGACAAGACTGATATAGGCTTTGAGCTAGTTGAATTTACTTTTATGGAATTCTGTTTCCTTGCTGTGTTTGGCATCGAAGATAGACTTCAATAGATTGATGATTTTATGTGATAAGATTAAATCGTATCCGACTTTTCAACAGTATATTTGGTCTTCGTCTGCTACTGTATGCAACAATATTACACCGAACTCGAATGCTATCACATGCGGATTTAACTCTCTCTAAGCTGGTTCTAGGCAGATAGTGAGGACGGCGTGAAAAGGAGAGCGGAGCAGAAAAAATAGGAGAGAGAGCCCTCTCAGTCTATTTCATATTTTTCGCTGTCACTAAGCAGCCTTATTTCGCGCCGCACGGCGTTAGCGAGGCGGGATCTGTGAGGAATCAGCAGACATGTAACCAAAGCTTGACTAAAGAGAGGCTCTATTTCCATCCTGCCGGGACAAGAGGCAATTCCCCCGATTTAAGTCGTTCCATGAACTAGATCTTGGCAGTTTACATGCAAGAGCCATAACAAGACTATCTCTTGATCCTTTAGCACACGTGGGGGGAGGGGCGGGTGTAGTAACACTTAAGTCTGTGGAAAAAACGTGTCGTGCAATCGTTTGAACTACTAAAAAGCACTTCCCTGTGGTTACCATTCATAATCTTGAACAAGGTAATTGAATCTCTCCAACCAACCTTTGTATCCCGCATAAATTTTCTCAAGAGACCAGTGACAACTCAAACAACCCAAATTGCGGTGATTTTTTAAAGTTCTGTTGCAGCCATGTAATATCAAACCCGGGTATCAAACATTACTTCCAGTATTAGTTGCAGTAAATGTTATGATCTTCTGCTCGTATCCATTATCGTTGTATCTCTTCCAGACCGCCTACATGGCCGGACACTGTATTAGTTCATATCCCGGAACCGAGATAATCAGGGCGGGTGCTCTTGTCAAAAGAGCAGCTACGCTTCTTTTGATAGATTAAGCCTCTCAGTAGTGCTAAATGGTTTTGCAAAATGGCAAAAATAGACGTCACTAACAATCTGAGAATCTTTGTTCGTCACGTTTCGATTTTAACAAACAGTGAAAACGGTAGCCTGGTTAGTCAGAGTTTAGTTATCGTCTGCACGCAGGCTATGAAAACGGCAACCCACCAAGGCATGCAGCGACCCAAAGGGACAAATTATGCAGATGATCTTTTAGAAAAAGTTTGCGATTTTGCGTAATTTTGCATGTCAAATGGGAGAGTCGGATTTTTGCCTGATTTCTCACGGTCCTCTTTTTAAACAATGCAGCCCATTGCGTGGCGGCAAAGTATTGCCACAAACAAACCAGAGATGTAGTGTCTAGGGTTTTGCCTTACAACGCCCAAACTAACATACAATCAAGACCCTTATCAAAGACCCTACTAAAGGCTTAAAAGCAGGGTATTCTACACCGAGTCTCTCCAATTTGGCTAAATCTCCAAAAACAAGAAAGGTTCTAAGACATAGAAGTTTCGATTGGTCCAAAAGATTAATACAACAACATCATGTTGGCATAATTAAGTCCATAGAATTACGCAAAATCTTAAGAGTTCAAGTTGAACTAATGAGTAATTTCCCTTTGTAAATAGTCGACTTACGCAAACGTTTATACATCTTATTGGTCTGCGGTCATGTGTTTTTTTTGGCCGAGGCGGTGGGCTCGAGACTCCCAAAGACGAACGCCTCATCCTTTTCAGATGAAATGTTGCAAGAAAAATTCACAAATATAAAAACATCTCAGGCTTTTAATCTTTGGAACAGTGGAACAGTTCTGCGTTCGGTTAAAATCGCATCTACTTGTAAAGGCGGCAGTTTTAATTCTCGAAAAAGAGTATTTACTCTTTAGAAAATGTTAGGTGGAATCAGTTTTCAATTTTTTTCTTGGTCTGTGAATAGCTGGAGCAGCCAATCGCAAACCAAACTCAACGACGGTTCTCTGTCGCTGAGACTCCGTGCAGGACAAAAGTGATAGCTATTCGGCTTGCTGTGTATTCGTCTGATTCACCTAACTCTTAGTGTTTTATCCACTTAGAGAATTATTTTTCCAATAACTTAAATTCAAACTTCTGTGTTAATTGCCTTTGAGCAGCCTTCTTTTGGGAAATTGAGGGTTGATTTAAAGATGCATAAGAGCACGGTTTTAAAGTGCATAAGAGCACGTTTTGGCTTCTAAACTTCATTTGTAAAGGCGGAACTATATTTCCTGGGCACGATTAGGTTTCATTCAAGTTTGCGTTGAAGAAATTATCTAGCTGTGAAAACATAATTTCAGGTGTGGTTCTCATTTCTTTCCCTTGCTGCGATCGAAAGTTGCTTCACAGAAAGATCGTGAATCGAGCTACCGCGAACGTGTTAGAGCCGAATTACATTGCGTGTTGTCTAGTTAAAAGCCTGGCACAAGTTCTAACTTTATTGTCTAGACGATGTAACCTTGACCAGCTAAAAAGAGCTGAACTGAAATGTCAAGAAAGTCACTAATCTTTGACTGGCAACATGAAATTCGGTAGCGTGATTACAATTACATCATCGACAGCATTTTAATACTCTGGCATACGATACCGAGATGTGATTTACATCAGTAAAACAAACTCTTGTTGTCCAAAAAATACTTTATTTCGTAAGGTTTCTCCAGGAAACACATCGATAACAAATTAGGAATGTCGCTATTTGGATTCTGCAAAAAATATAGACATATTATTTTTTGTTATTAGATTTACAAGGGTTGTCTCAGCGCATTGTTCAGCTGAAAATATGAATTATTTTGGCGGCACGCTACGAAATGAAAAATAAACAATCACTTGCCGCCCCGCTTACTTCTACCCTGCTAACTCCATGCGGAAAAATTATGTGGCTTATTTAAGGCTTCTAAGAAAAGAAGTTGAAATAAAGAAAAAAACCACTATCATGCTTTGTTATCTAATAATGAGCTAATAGTAATACATCCTGGGCACCTTCTCGAGCACGCGTTTCGTGTGCCCTGTGCTTTGCAAGCAGAACGTTGAGTCTCCACAGCTTGAATGTTCATTTCGGTCCGTTTTGATATGTAAAAATAAAGCTTTAGTATCAAAAAGTTAATATTATTTACATTTACGAAAACGCCGAACCGTGTTGCTAAAATGAATATTTTATGAAGATTTGTCCCTAAAAAGCTATATAGCAATCACGCATTGGCTTCAACCTAAACAGATTTGGCGATTTTTCGAGGCACCTTTGTATGCCGTTTAATGAATCGGGAGAACGGATTTCTTTCTTACTAAAATAATCAATTCTAAATCCAAACAACAGCACGGACATTGGCTAGCTGTTCTAATTAGGGCTTAATGAACCATCACAATTTCACCTAGAAATAAACAAAATAGAAACAAAAAAAAAACGGCTATCGTAGCCTTCAACTGTTTTAAACTGTAGATAACTGAAAGCCAGTTCCAGCTTTGACTACTCTTGAGTTTATAAGCTAATTTAATGAACAGCGAACTACGAATAAAATGGCAGAGTTTTTCGAGTCTCTGTTTGACGCTGTGTAATTAGCGAAGAACAATGAGTTTTTTTTCCGTGGGCGGAGGACAAAAAAGATCATATTTTATCGCACCACACACTGGATTATGCATACGACAAGTCAAGGGGTAAAAACACAATTAAATTGTCAACGGAAACTCGCGGTCTTATACCCAGTGCCATTTAATCCATAATGTCGCGGCTCTTATTTACAGCGAATTAAAAACTACTGAAGACCAAAAAATATCTACGATAATCTCGTGGCAAAGATAGCCTGTTTGTTCTCGCACCTAAAACAATAACAAAACCTATATCCTTTCGGCCACAAAGCCGGACTTTCAAGTTTCGCTGCGAAACAATTTCTTTTAGTGGTAACTTATACTCCCGATCATACGCGTATGAAAAACTGTATAAGAATGGTTTGATCGCGTTACTTTTTAAAACGCCATTATATACTTACTTAACTCTTTACACTCTTTTAAAAAATGTCACTTGAAAAACTATGGTTTATAGATTGCGTTCGCGTTCGTTCAGAGCCACGTCAAATTTCCGGGGGATATTAGCACAGATTCGACGTCGTTCAACATGTCCGAATTAAAGTCCAACCCAACTCCAAGATCGTCTGTTTCCATATTTGTGGAGTTATCTGTTCCTTCCATTACTCCAATGTCTACATTTGTGCCGGGTAAGTCTAAAATGTCTGGCAGCTGACGCCTAACCGGATCCGCGCGAAAAGCTTCCTTTGAGTTGTAATTCGCGTCGAACATGGGTTGTTGCGAATCGTTCATGTCCACATCTTGGAAGTAATTGCCTCCAGTCATACCGAGTCCAGAATCGAAGGAGTCGTCTCTTATGTGGCCACCATTAGTTACAGGCGCGTTATCTTGCGCATTGAGAAAACCAGGCACTTCTCGTGTCAAGTTGCCGAGTAGAGACGGCTTCGTGCCTCCCTCCTCGAGAATATCGCGTTTCAATCGGATCTCTTGCTTTAATAACTCCTGCTGTCGCTTCAAAAGCTCCTCGCGTTCTCTCTGAAGGCGTTGAAGTTGTATGGTTCGGTGTCGATGCATTTCAGGCGGCATATTCGAAGGTCGAAGGCTGTCTTGGCTGCGAACTTGCATCGCCATTCTCGGATCGATCCAACTTGTTGTCCTTTCTATGTGGTTGATATAGTAAATATCGCCCTCTGGAGTTATCGCCTGTTCCCAACCATCGGGTAAGTTGCCCGCTGCCTGAGCGTTGTTTAAATTCGAAGTTGATTGAGTTTTTCTCGGGTCTTGCCAAGTTGTTATTTGTTCGAAGTGACTGCGGAACAAGAACAACAGGTCTTTAATTTTACTATAACTTTAACTACACACGCTGTCAAATACCAATTGGCAACCCGCCATATTGAGACGTACACGTCTCAAAGTAAAACAGGTTTCAAATGATTCCAGCTTTCTAAGACACCAAATTTGAACCGAAGTCCAAAATACAACTACTTCTAAATTCGATAAACCATTAAGCTTTAATTGGCCGCTTTACACGTCGAGCGTCGTTAAGTGAAGAAATTTACTTAGCACTGACGTTTTCCTGTGCGTGCGTTTTAATATTTAAAACGGGTAATTTAACTGACGTTTAGTTAAGAAACTGATTATGCACTAGCTAGCGCGCTAAAGTAGTAACAAACTTACTTCATGAAATAGCGCTGACCGCTAGAAGTTGTTCGCATTTCCCATCCAGGAGGCATTTGCGCTGGCTCTTCGAGTAAAGCAGTGTGATCAAAGGACGTTGATCGCTGGTGATGAACCGGGGGAGCCAAGGAGTGGTTCGGCGGTCCTTTAAGACTCGCACGAACTGTTAGTGAAGCTGGCGACGAATGCGCTCTTGAGTGCGAAATTGTGAGGCCCGAAGGATGTTCTTGTTCGGGGGATAGCCCTCCATCTAGAGGAGGCTGCTTAAAGAACGAAGGAGGCAGCTTCCGCAGTCGCATCGGTAGCGAATTCGACGGGGTTGTTTCGGGAATCGTCTTGGAGACGTTTGCTGGGTTGACGACATCGAAAAGCGCTTTGAGATCATTATCCGAATCCTGGCGAACATGCACCACGCAGTTACCGTTCTTCCTATCCATTGTAAATGAAATAATGTGGGTTACGTTCTGTGCCTTGTCTGTTAAGGCCTCTGACGCATCAAAAGTAAATCGCCTGATAGCGCGCTAATCAGTCAAACTGTTGTGTACCAGAAGCAGTATCATATACAGTATATTCATACTGGAACTTGACGCTATTATTTTGACTTGTCGCAGGGGGCCTGGTTTTCGGGTGGGAACGTTACGTCATGATGAGCAGCAAATTCTGTTGCTATAACAACTGTACGTGCCAACCAATTAGCTTGCGCAACTTGATCAATCGATGGAAAAAGCAATGAAAGACGCTATTGTGTGCGTCTATTTCAGAGATCGACGTAAGCGCGCGGCAACTCTGCGAGGCAAGATTTGCGAGAAAATCGTCTGCGTGGGGGTGCGTGGGCTCGATGTCAGTTTCTGGTCTTTTCTAGTAAGTAGTGGCTACTTTTTGAGAGAAAAAACCTCTTCATTGACTCCTTAATTGAATGTCAAAAAGCGCGTCAGCCGTGTCTTAAGTTCTATTTTCGCGGCGCCGGCCTCTGAAGTCGCTGTCAAGAGTAGCAGGGTCCAAAATCCAGCGAAACAATGACAATTACATGTAAACAAGCCCCGGGTGTTAAGATATCAAATCAAGCTCAAGGTGTGATCGATCTTGTTTGAAAACTGTGGTCTAGGTGAAGAGATCGGGAAGGAAGTAAAACTGTCGAAATTGTTAAAAGAGGGTATTTTTTCGCAACTTTCAGTTTGCGTTTCCTTAGAGTTATCACGTAGACCAGCTGCTCTGAAGTGCTGGGATGAGGGGCTCGGAAGATCTCGGAAAATCACGCTTCCTTTTGTCCACTTTCTCCTTAAATTAAAAAAAGGCAGTATTACGAAATGTTATTTGTGGGTTCCTTGTAAATAAAATTTGCTTGATACACTTTTCAGTTTTCAATTGAGCAGACAATCAAAACGCTGGAGAAACGCATTGGTAGACCCGGGGGGGAGTGTCTCCCAAGTTAGGTCAGCCTCGTCCCTTGGGCGCGTTTCCCAGGCTTTGGAGGTGGGGCGCCCCAACCTCGTCCCCAGGGCGCCCTTGATGGACCTAGAATATGTAAATATAATCTTTCTTTTATTTTTTTTCGTCCTTTTTTTCCAAAAAGATACCAGATTTAAACAGACAACCAATTTAGAGCTAGAATGGTTGTTATTGCGATACTGAGACATTACCATTGTATGCTTTCCTTCATCCTGGCTGTTCCCTCGTTTTGTGGCCTGAAGAGAGGACTCTGTTATAGCGGGGAACTCTAAAATGGCACCAAAATCTAACTGTAATTACTCTCGGGAGAGCTACCCAACAAAATTTTGTACGGGAAGTCCTCCACCCGGCCCTAAGGTCCAAACCCATGCCATTTCATGTAGCAAGGTTTGACAAAAAGGTACATTCCTTTCGTATGCCTTTTGTTGACAAATGGTACCCGTTTCACATACCTACTCAGCTCTTTACAAGAGTTTAAAAACTCTTGTAAATGCTCTGTCTTTTAAATCTGAAGAAATCACTAAACCCCGAAGTTTTCATGACTTTTTCACGGCCATAGGGCCTTTTACAATCTGAAATGACATATTTCCCTGTCCTTTTATATACTTCAGCTAGTGAAATCTAGACCTTTTGATATACTCGAAGCATCGGGCAATAACTCTTTTAATCAAGACAATCTCTATCCATACCCCTTTGACATGAGAGAACCCCCCCCCCGGGCTTAATGCAGCCGCCAACTGTCTGGTCTGCACTGAGTGACCCCTCTATTGACAACGCTGAGCGACCGGAAAACACTTTGTTTCCCTTGAAAATAATCTGTGGTTTGCGGTTTTGTGATTATACACTTCAATTCTTTGTTGTGGCATGGTTCACTTTGCTTAGTGATATGGGATTGCTCTATTTAATTCATTACTGCACGAAGTAAGAGATAAGGTCTTAACGCTCAATTTCCTACCTTCATTGCCGGGTTTTGCCGCCTACTATCTTCTGTGTGGGGCGGGCACCCTTTTACCGCGAGTTGTAATTTGGCCGTCTGGTTTCTGCACGCGATTGTTTATTCCGATCCCGTTGGAGCTCATAACTGTTAATTAACGCGAATCAACATAAGCAAATCTAAAAGGCTCACAAGCCTCGTCTTGGTTTTGGCCTATTTTTCGGGCGTACTCCGGTCTTAGGTTTTGAGTATGTACGGTGTCGTGTCGGTTCGCCTGCGTGGCAGGCCCTGAAATAATGGGCGCAAGTTAGAACAGGGCCGAATTCTCCAGGAGTACCCCCGGGGTCTGAACTAATAACCCTTCAGGGTAAGAACAGCGTCGCGGAGCTAGCGCGTGCGTGGACAATAACGTCACGCGATACTATGAGAGAACAAGTTGTTTTGCTAAAGGGGTTTAAGAAAGTAATTCTTCAAGAGAAAAACCTCTTAAGATAAGCTTTAAAGTGCCAAGTAAATCGCGTCTAGACTTTTCTCCGCACCAAAGAAAAAAAATGAACTCTAAACAATCCACTTTACTTTTAAAAACTACTGTCATTATTGAATAAAAGAAAACAATCGTTGACAACTGAAGCAGCGTCGTCGCGTCGACTGATTGATCTGTTTTACCGTCCCGAGTGTAAAATTAGTTCACTCACGCAGATGATCGCCAGCAAAACAACATGTACGGGAAAGTGTTCAAAACATTATTGTACTCGACGAGGACCTGTCAACTTTGACAAGTGGCGAAGGGTTCGATTAGGCTCCGCAAGACAAACATCATCTGACGAGCTTGATGGCTACAAACGTTTGGTCTTATCTTACAATTTGACATCTTAAAAGAATATTTTGTGCGTGTCACAGGTAGCCCAAGCTCCGTATGAGAGCACTTGCGTAATCAAGGCTGTGAACTAAGGATTTGAATGCGAATTGAGAAAGCAAATAATCGTTGGAATCTTCAACAGAAAAAAACTTTACTCTAATTCAATGGAGTTTTCTTGCTTGCTGTGTGGTTATTTTTCCGATCCGTTGCGATTTAAGCGATTTCTTCGCCCCCGAGTTTCCAGTCGGAGACCTCAAATACTTGTACTTATTTCCCCTTTCTGCTAAACAGAGAGTATATCAAATGACAAAAGAACTGGGATGTATAACTGACATCCTGACTATTTTGATGTGGGTCCTCTGTCTGTGCGTGTACACTTCCTCGCCTGCAGAAATAAACTACAATTCGTGACATGTTGTGCTCCACGTCCTTTTCCCTTTCAATGTTGGCCTCGAAACTTGAACAATCATCTGACTGACTTCCCTCCACGGCTAACCTGTTCAATATATTTACGAATCGTACGAAACCAAGAGCCATTATGGCTCTTAACGAGCTTTAACGGAACTTGTTCCGACCGCTGATAAACAGTCGTGCTGAGTCGTCGAACGGTTCTGAGGTGAACCGCACTATGTGAACATTTCTCCAATTTAAGCATTGAATACCTATGATTGCCTATAAATAACGAATCCTGGCGTAATGACAAACACCCGATCGGAGGTAGTATTTTGCGACTCCTATTTATGAAATGAATGATGATAAAACTCTAACGGTTTGGTATTTATTTATTAATTAATTAACGGATTAATCTACCAGATTTATCTGCATTTGCCAGTTGGGCTGCAGTGTGAGCACCTCTTAACCTGTATTCCGAACCATATGAGAGAGTTACACAATTTGCTGAGTGGGTATATTTGCCACCCCTCGAAGTTCAACCTAAATGGTGTCAGAGCTATACCTTAAAAATAAGAAGGGGAGGGGGAGGGGCGGTCGCAAGAAAAAAATGTTTTCGGCGCTTCAAGGTTTTCAGGGGAGGATGCTACCCGGGACGTACTTACTAAGACTGTGAGTCCGACCACAGCCGCACAGTCTCGACATGAAGAGCTGTCTTTCACTCTTTTGAGCCTTCTTCGTTAGAGGAAGCTCTAGTTGACCTAATTCACGTCCTGCATGTAGTCATCTGATCCGAGACATTACTGTTACTGATTACAAATCAACACGGTTGGAACATTTCTAGGCTCTGGCTTGGTCACTTTATTGCCCGTTTGTTGCTGTTTTTTTTTTTGTTGTTGTTGTTTTTTAAATAGCCTCCGTCAGTCTTTTTTGTTACTCTCCCAGGGCTAAAAATTCTTATCTGTGTTAGTTTATCCACTTTATGAATAGAGCGCAAACATGAAACACATCATCTGTAAATGGTTGACCGTCCATGATTTTTTAACATTCGTTTCAGCTTGGTCTGACCACATGCACAACCGACGACAACAGTTCGCGTTCGTGTTTTACGGGGTTTTTACGTTTGCGGATAAAATCAGGTGGGCATGTTTTTATGCGTTGATGAGGGAAACAGCACAAGGAACAAAGTGAATCCAAAGTACTAGTGAATATTGAGAACTCAGTTTAAGTACTTGCGGTTGACATGACAGTGATAAAGTTGAAATGTGACATCAAGTGTGGTATTAATTACTGCACTGGTCGCTGGAAACAATACACAGAGTATTAAAAAAAGTACAACTAAACTGCTTTTTACAAAGTTTTTAGTCACGGGAAAAATGAAGGTCAAGTTGTTTAGTGAAATAACAGTGTATCTCTTTGATAAGGAGATTTCTAGTTGTGGTTTCCAAAACTTTGTTTACAATCATCAGACATATTTCAGCTCAACAATGTTTTTGATTGTTAGTTGTTTATACTCTTACGGTTTTTAGGTTTTTCATAAAGCTGAATGACTTATCATTGACTGATTGATCGATTCAATGTTACCCTACCTTGACTTCGTTACTATCGAAACCTACCTATTTGCTCTTGCATGTTCGTTGTTTTGAACAGTGCACATTACAATGCGCTTTCACAATTGTTTGCGTGTCACGTATACAGTAAAAAACGGGGTAAAAAAACCCAAACTACCAATCCCCATAAGGAATGTTTTTAAACGTGAGATTACGTTATCAACGGACAAGCAGAAGAATCAAGGGATACCCCGCTCGAGAAAAAACAACTCAGTTTAGTGTTTGTACATTACGGTGTTTACAACCCTTTTAAACAGCTAATTAACGCATCTTAGCGTGAATTGCATTTTGGCTACACTCTTAAAATCTCTTTGTTCTTTTCTTCTTTTCATCTTACCGACAAAAACACGATTGTTTGTGCTAGATATCTGGATAGCGAAGGACACGAAAATCTAAGCCAGGATCAATTTCAGTCATGTTGGGTTCAGGTTTTTCGGCGAGGATATAGTTGGACTTTGATATTCCGTGTTAGCAGTCTATTGTAGTTTTCGGTCATCTGAGTAGAAGAAAAAAAAGAAAGAAAAAAAGAAATAGAAAAAAAGGGGGGAAAAGGCCCGGGGGGTACTCCTGCGAATTTTGGATAGGGGTGTGCCACGAAGGTTCGTGAACCCTAACCCTATTTAAGGACTAAGAAAGCAAATACTGATATCCTTTTTAAGGCCCGAAGCCGAAAAATGACACCCTATTTAAGGACCGAGAACCTCAAAAACCATACCCTATTCTGCGGCACGTACCTATGTAGCCCATATATGGGAGTACCCCCCCCCCCGGGGGAAAGGTAGCCTGTGTAGTTGACGGGATTCTTGTGCCTGGGGAGCGAGCTTCGAGGCCGCGAGATTTCAATTTGACTTGCTTCCGTCTTCACGCGGCTCCGTCGCCAAAAACCTACAGCACTCGCCCGCTAATCCTGCTAGCTACGCAGGCTAGAAAGAGAAAAAATGACGTATCCCAGAAGTGTCGATGAAGTTTTTAACCGGAGCGATGCAAAGGAAATTTGGGGGAAAACGGTTTTGGACTATTCAGGAGACGTATGCTAGCCGGCTGAAAGCTATTTTGAGCGGTCCCCAATTTAGACATTAGTTTTTTTAAGTTGTGGTGCACTAATGGAAATGAAAATGAGACGAAAAAAGTAATTGCCCACCACCTGAGAGGCAAAATGTTGTTTGGATCAAAGTCATAAGTCGGTATTCGTGTGATATTAAGCTGAGTGTGTGAAGTGGATATCGTTGTCTATGCCTGAGGCGATTTTTATTTTGACCGAGTGAGCAGCCGACCGAAGGGTTGCCCGTCAGTGATTGTACATACTAATTTCGCTTGAGTACGGTGTTTATGAACCTAAATCTGACCAATCCCAGCTGACCGGCGGAGGTAAAATGAATTACCTGCAGGTTGGCGCTTTCTAAGGCGCGATCAAGTCGAGTTCAAATTTCGCAAACCAAAAATTTCCACGCTCGGTTTACCTTCACACAACCCACGTGCAAAATCAAGAAACGTGATCCGTAAAAAATCAGCCGGTTCAGCACGTGCCGCAAGTCTGATACGATTACTGCGTCAAACCAATGGGTAAAAGGCGATGCATTACCTTATAAGGATGTTGCATTAAAAATGTTATAAAAGAGGCTCGAAAAAATGTGGAAATTTTTATATTACATAAAGCCATAGGAATTTTAGCCGGATTTGTAAACAATTCATTTATGATTTCCAATAATAATAATAATAATAATAATGATGATGATGATAATAATAATAATAATAAATGAGTTTATTATTATTAAATTAAATGAGTGACCTGTGGAACTAAAAAATTAACAATTAAAGAAAAATAACTATAACAGATCAACTATCAGAAAAATGTTAAAACTATGTACAATGTCGGTGGATAAAAACTAAGAATTATACAACTACGTAAATTAAGACTCTAAAAAGCTCCAAAATATTTAAAAGAACTCTAAAAAATAGTATCATATGCATTAAGAAGTGTTTTAAAAATCACTATGGAGTCGACTTCCTTACAGATCTACTGGCCAGACCTGTTTTAAGCTGCGTGAAAACGGACGCAACATTGTTGGCCAACAACTCCCAACATTGTTGGATGTTAGGTTGCGTCCGTTTGCACACCCTGTTGCATTTTGTTAGATGTTGTTGCGCAAAGTTTGAAATCGGTCAAACTTTTAGCCCCGTGGAAACAGACGCAATATTGTTGACTAACAATTCCCATCATTGTTGGGAGTTGTTGCGTCCATTTGCACGTAGCCTTACAGTGAAACACACTGATAAAGGCATCCGTTTTTGTCAACATGTTTAGATCTCAACTGATGACAACACCATAATTGTCTTTGCTTAGGTATTCATAGACTCTTGCAATGAGGTAGTTTAGGTTTCAGGGACCTGTGATTTTTTTGTACCCTAATTATCAAAAAACAAAACAAAAAACCTAACATCTTTACACTAGCACACTCTGTAAGAACTGAGACCTAAGAAACCATACCCTATCGTTAATATATACAGTATAGTACACGCCTCCTCCTTTAGGAAGATTCTTACACGTGATTATTACGAACCAGGCTGTGCAGTAATGAACCCTTTTTCCTATAGCTTTCGTTACTACTATGGCCAAGGATGGCCCTTCGCAGAGCGACGGAGAAAAGCGCCGTTTTCCTTTTTTGTGGGGAAAGTGCGGTTAAATGGACTAAAGACAGGGAGAAATCTGGGTATCAGATTATCAATATTCGCCTTACATTAGTTTTTTTTAATGCATCTTTCCATTGTTTTGAACAGGTTATTATTTTTAATAAATGGAAGGGCAGGTCACTGACGTGGAACAGGAGGTCATTTTTACGAATAATAACCTGCTGCTCCATATTTCAGTGGCGACAATAATGACCTGCTAGTTCTAAAACAATGGAAAAGGTGCATTAAATCTGATAATGCCCTCGCCCTCGGCCTTCTAAACAATAGGGAGCTTTAGCAACGACGACGGCGACGGCAGCGAGAACGTCAAAAAAGCAAAACAACAACTTTGCACGTGCATCACGCTTTTTTGTACATTTCTCTACCGCCTCTGCAAGACTACAACGTGAAAATGCCTAATTTTATGGATTTATGGAGGACGTAAACAAGCGACGACGAATTTTTCCTTCTCTTTCTAAACTTTAGTGCAGTCACCAAGAAAGCAACTCCAGGGAAATTCGCCCACTTTTGACATTTCGAGCGAATTGGAATAAACGAGGTAAAGTTTGAAAAAACGAGAACTCATTTTTAAAGTGACGGTTTCTCTACCGTTGCCGTCGTCGGTGCTAAAGCTCCCTAATAATGACCTCGCGCTGCGCGCTCGGTCATTATTTTAAAGAAGGTCTCAGAGCTCAAGCATTATCCTATATGTAAGGATATGAAACACTATAACATAGAGGGGGCCCGACCGCCTCGGGACTTCTGAACCTCATTCGTCTGATCGACCTAGTTTCCATCAAAAGTAACTGCAGCAGGCGGTAGGCCTTTCCCGATTGTGCTCGTAAAATACTGGAAAGTTGCTCACTGGAATGCCAAAAAGTTGCTAAAAAATTGTAAAAAATCCAAAACGTTGCTACCTAAATTTCAAACGTTGCCTCCTAAATTTCTTGATATATTTATATAAACGTTAATTAAAAGCTATATTTTTCGTTCTTCACAATAATTACTAGCATCGGCCAAGAAAAAAAAATTATAATAAAAATCAGAAAAATTGAAGTTTTCTATGAAATTGTTGACTTTTTCGTGCTTGATATGTG
>JBBMOI010000010.1:15990000-16012500 GCA_038088405.1 Porites divaricata | reverse complement strand
TGAAGCCATAGCAACAGTGATATTTTCACATGTGAAGATAACTTGTTATTTTCAATCAAGTTTTCGCACGAAAGCTCACCTGGTATTTCACGGGTGTTTTTATAATAAAGTGCTATATTCTTACAGGGTTGCCCAGACAGTTAATAGCAAACCATTATTATTATACCTGAAGTAATTAAGCAAGTTTTCCACCCCCCTTTAATTTTCCGCAATATATCCAAGCAGAAGTGAAAATATATACACTGGAAACCATTTGTTTCAGGTAATAGACAACAAATACCCAATTTATAAAAATCACTGTACAGTGAATCTTCCAAAAAGCTTTGCAGGCTCTGACTCTGATCCTATTAACTGATGACTGTCACAATATTCGATTTATGACATTTTAATATCAGACTTGACAGTATTTAAATCAACATAGGGACTTGTGTGATGTAATCTAATAATAGTAGTTGAATCATCGCCTTAGTTTACAATTATTGGCTGTTGGGTGATTAGAACAAAAATTCATTGGTTCTCTTGTAATGTTGGGAGATTCATTATTGAATCTGGAGTTGACTAGTTAATTCATCTCTCTCTCTTTATGCCGCTAATTTGAACAACATAAAATGTTCCAATGACAATAATACCAAACTACTTTGGCTTCTCTTTTTTTTTAAAGGACTTTTTTCAAGATCCTGCTGTTGTTTCCAGTCTTCAGGTTGGTGTTCTCTACGTCTGAGATATTAGTAAGAATAAGTTTAGTTTGTTCTGAGGGGAAAAAGGGGTACTTACCGTCTTTAATGGCGTGATGTACAGAAAGGCTCCGCCAACAAGGGGAACCATGTTTTGGCTTAAGGTATATTACAGGGTGAGGATTTCGTACATCAAAGAATATTGTAAGGGTAGGGACATATTTTATTTTAGGTTTTTTAGAGAACCTTTAAGTGAGCTATTTTGAACAGACATCTCTTATGGATGTAGAACAGTTGATTTGCTAAATGCAAAATGCATGAAAGTGAGAAGAGGAATTCCTGAGAATATGTAGCATATTTCAATGGAAGGTTTACTAAAAAGGTATCTTTTCTCTCAAAAATGGTATATAATGGGACAATGCTTCTTAACATAAAACTTGGGTCAGTACTTCCTGGTGATGGTTCCATTCAGTAAAATACTTTAAATTCTGAGGATTTTATGTCCTTTCTTGTTTCAGGTTGTGTCCTCTAATGATAACTGGGGTCCTTTAAGTAAGTAACGAAACACATAAAATATAATTTTAAAGATCATATATTGTTTGCTGACTCTGCTTGAGTTATTTTTAATGTTTGAATAAAAACCAGTTTTCAGTCCACAGCATAAGTCACAAACCAAGCCTTTTTCCTCTTGAATGAAATGGCTGTAACTTTGTGAAATTTGGGGTGGGACTTTCTGTATTACTTAGTATAGTCTTATAACTTAAACTACAGACCATGAAAATGAGATCGCACTTTACTGGACAGGAGAACACACGTGGGTTAGAATTATGCGTATAGCACAATGCTTGGCTCGTAGCTTAACTGGAAGGTCTCTTTCTAACGGATAATCTCCACATGTTCTTAAAATAAGAGTCCTTGAAAACACGACCTGGTGTCATTGCATAAAAACTTTTACAGGGATGATTTACAAGTGTGGCTATTATTTCACAGGTAAAACAATAGATTAACATTTTATCATGTAACACTTTAAAAGTTCTGTTTGCCCCAAACTGGAACAGTCTCAAACAGTTCTGATGAAAACAGATTGCAGAAGAATCAACTTAAACATCAAGACCAGAGTGTGGTTTGTGGGTGGGTGGGTGTGTTTGGGGGGGGGGGGGGTGGGATGAGATGGGCTATGGAATATGTACTCGGAAAAAGTTATTGGTACCACCAAAGGATCACAATATGACATTCATTTATGTTATTTAATTATGGGCTTGTGTTAACATATGAACATCAATTATTACGGATGGAAATTACTTTCTAGTTTAAACAATTTTGGACCCCTCCCCCCACTTATCAAAGATGCCCAGTTCTGCCCTTGAAAATGTTGATTTTTTTATTTTGTAGCCATTAAACCCTCTTCTGTGATGGCTGAGCTTGTTTCATGTTCTGTTACATCAATGGAATTCTTCGACAGACTTCAAGATCAAGGTTTGAATGTGTAATTTCTCAGCAACATCTGCAGCATTATTCATTTACTACAGTAGATAGTACATGAGGATTTTGCAACAAAATGGAGAAATTTCATCTTTGAAGATCTGTTTGTTCATTTAACTGCTTTGCAGTTAAAAGTTAGCCTAGTTCGTAAGTTTTTAAGACACTCATTAAGCATCATGAATTCCTCTTGAATTTACTTTGAGTGCTGGTACAATTATTTTTTCTAATCTCTTTCCAAAATAAAATATTCAAAGGAATTGTCAGAGAATCAGGAAGCATTAGAAAGTGTTTTGATGAATGTTATGAAGACTTTGTCATTTCTGATGAACTTAGAAAGGTAAGTTGTAACAATAATCGGTAGGTTTGTTAAACCCGCCACCTCACCAGTGCTTTCAGGCATCCTACACCAATGACCATGTGTAAAGATTGTTTTCACTCAGAGCTTGTAATCAATTTATTTTAGTCCTTTTCTTAGCCTTTTGACCTTTAATATTTATTTACTATTTCTCATGTTGTAAGCGCAGCATGTCATGTAGTTTTTGAAGTCATTTTAGAAATCGCTGTAAACTTAACAGTAAATTTGTTGAAGTCTTTTGTGAACTTTTGGCTTGATTTTTATTTTTACTTTACCCTAGTAAGTGATCATTTTTTCTTTTAAAACAATATTTTGTATGTTTATCTTTCCAAGATGTAGCCTGCTAGATGCAGCAGACTTTCTCTAGAAACAATCCGTTTATTCATTTCCTTCATTTCGTGGGAAACTTTTTCTTTTGGAATCCGGAAACCTTTGGAATCCAGCAATCGATTGAAATCCGGAATCCAAGTTCCTCTAACAAACAACCAGGAATCCATCACCTGGAATCCAGAATCCACAGCGAGTAATCCAGAATTCGAGGCTGTCTTGGATTCCCTTACTGACAAGGGGCGATTGAATGCTTTTGTACACAAGTTAAAATTGACGGCTTTAGTAAAACCAAGTTTCAAAGGTTCCTTTTTCTCCATTTGTAGGTTTTACTTCTTGAAGAGGCAGAAACATATCCAATTTTCAGTGATGCTGATAGAAATGAGTTTATTTTCTTGATATTTAAGCATCTCTGCCTGGGAGGCCAAGTCTGCCAAGTAAGTCCAGATATCCACTCAGAAACATTTTAAGGCGCAGAAACAGTCCGCAGCATTCGACGGAAGTAGCTTCGCATTTTTGCCGAGAAAGTAGCGCAAAACTATTAGGCCAATCACAAAGGTCCATCGTGATTAAACGTCTGACGATTTTGATGGCCAAGGATTTGTATAAACTTTCTTTTAATTTTTCTCAAAATAATATCCTTCGTTTGGTTGTAAACGATTCCTGCCCGAGTAACAATATTGTTGGAAAAGTGGGCGGAAAATAATAACAGCGGAACTGTGTTAAACATTTTTTCAAAACGTTTTGTAAATATAACAGTAAGAGGTAAGCAGCCGAAAACGAAAGTCTTTCATTACGTTTGACTGAATATAAATCACTGTAATTACGTTTTGTTAAGGACAAAAATGCGAGCTCTCTACGGTAGACTTGCCACATGTTGATCTCGCGAGCTTCTAAGCGAGCGGACGGGAGTGAACTTTTTAGGCCGAATGTCTATCTCTATCCATGCTCTTACAGGTACTTGCAGAGTGGGAAGTCTAGGAAATGCTCTCGCAACATGCCTGCTTGCCTTCGCTCGCGTGAAAATACGAAAAAAAATGCATGTTTTCCAGGCTGGTGCTAAGAAAACCAGCCTACATCAGCCACTCGAAGGATCACATTTTTCATCTTACCGACAACTTGACCTACTAGAGTATTGCCTTGGTCCCAGAGGTTTTTCTTCAAAGTTTTCTTCGCGGAAGAGAGAGCGAGCCGCGAAGAAAATTTTCAAGAAAAAAATCTGAGCCTGATCAGGATACAAGATTACAGTTGAACCTCTCCACAACGGCCACCTTGTAGTCTGTTACACAGCCGCTTTTAGTGTCGTCACGCAACGCTCCTTCCCACTAAGAGCGTTGCGTGACGACACTAAAAACGGCTGTGTAACAGACTAGCCACCTTGGGGACAGAAGAAAGTGGCCGCTGTTTAGAGGTGGACATTGTCGACAGGTATTAGGGAACTTAAGCAACAGCGTTTTTGAGCGACGGACGTCAACCGGAAGTGGACTTTTTGCATCATTGGGCAGTGGTTTTGTTAAAACTCTCGGATAAATCGTCTTTAAAAGAGAAAAGAAAGTTAGCGATAAAAATTTGATAGCGTCAAGGCATATAAAAAGGAAGAAAGCCTCACTTCCGGTTGACGTTCATCGCTCAAAAACGTCTTTGCTTAAGTTCCCTATAAAAAGAATTAAGACGGAATCCACGAGGACATTGAGTAATTTTGATTTTGAGTGGACAAAAATCTTGTACTAGAATAATTTAAAACATTGCATTCTTTCTTACATTTTTCAAGGGCTAAAGATGTAATAAATCATCTGCAGTAGCACTCATGGGAGCCCGAGAAAATGTATGTCAAATTTTAAAAAATTATATGTTACACATGAAATTTTCAGAATTTTACCTTTGAAATCACAATTCTTGTGAAATTTGACCTTCATTTTCTTGGACTTCAATGAGAAATTTTTTTTTGGTGTAACTACAGATTATTTATTACATCTTTAACCCTTGAAAAATGTAAAAAGAATGCAATATTCTTTAAATTATTCTAGTACAAGGTCGTTGTCCACTGAAAATTAAAATTACTCAATTTCCTGGTGGATCCATCCTAATGTATGGACTGTCCGCCAAAAAACTGGCCATTTTAGAGAGATGGCCGTTAGTGCAGGAGGTTCGACTGTGTACGCTTCTAAATGCTCAGAGAAATTACTGAAAATGGCATCTTCAGTAATCTCAATCTCGTGTTCTTTTTCAGTACGAAGATGACGTAAATCCTTACCTAGAAACGACGAGAATAGTTTATAAAGATCTTATAAGGTAGGTCTCCTTAAAAAGGGGGAAAACCAAACCGAAATAAGAGAGATGCTGTTTATAAAGGAAGTTAGTAAGGCCTTATTGAAAAATAAGGAGATGGATGCAATCCGCACGAAACTCTTTAGTGTTTGTGAAGACAGTAATTTAAAGGTTTTGTGACTGCACGCCTCGGCAAATCGAAGAAAGTGTCCTGTTAAGATACAGTAGAACGGGTAACGAAAACGTACAACTTTGCTGCAAAACGAGTGGAAAAGCGATTTTGCGCAACAAGCAGTTTGCGTACATACCAGACATTCTAAAAGTTCTTTTTTTTTTTGTCTGGTTGGTTATGCCATTTTAAAGGACTTTTCATACCTGTTTGGCGCCAAATTAACCGGTCGAAAATTCTACCGGTGACGTCGACAATTGACCAGTAGGACAGTGAGTGATGTTTCACGCCGTTCCCGACACAGCATATGTCAATCACTTTTTCCCGCGTGAATTTATAATATGAATCAATCCATTCATGCGAAACAAGTAGCAAGTTTACGTGAATACTGACTTCTGATTGGATATCATTACGCGGGAGTCACACGGGAGTTACGTCACTTGGTACAAAGTTAGTTTGTCGGGGCTGGTCAAAGGCGCAACATGTACAGATTTTGTTAATGATATATGAAATAAATCATATATGAACTGCGGAAATGAAATAAAATGAAGAAATGATCGTTGCAGTGAAACGCAACTTGTGCAATTGCGTAAAGAAGCCTGAAAAAAAAAATCAGGACTTCAACGGGGTTCGAACCCGTGACCCACAATTGACCTGCTCCCAACGTCAGTGGCTTCATAGCTCAGTTGGTAGAGCATCGCACCGGTATCGCGAGGTCACGGGTTCAAACCCCGTTGAAGTCCTGACGTTTTTGCAGGCTTCTTTACGCAATTGCATAAATTGAGTTCCACTGCGACGATCATTTCTTCATTTCATGTACAGATTTTGTTGCAAAAAGTAGAACTACTTTGTACTTTCTACACAACAACTTTTTGCAACTTGCAACAAGCTGCTTTGTTGCAAGTCTGGTTTGATTTGCGGGTGGTAAAACGTGCAACATCGCTGTTGAACTCGTTTAGCAGCAATGTCGTAAGACAAGCTGCACATTTTTTATGCCCGTTTTATTGTACCTTTACTGACTGGAGCTAGACGAAAGTTGCTCCACTCACAGACACTACACATAGTTAAGGCTGGAGAAACTTCACCATATAAAATGACTGTTCGTTTTGTTATGCTTCATACAATCATGGCACACAGCAGTGTACTGTGTCCTTGGCAGTCAGAGAATAGAGTAGGAGGATTTTGTTTCTTTGCGGGGTCAACTTGAGCTTAAAAGCAAAAGAAAATTCAAAATCACCTCTCAAAAGTGCCCTTGGCCGCTCACAGGAACCTCGGCTTATTGGAACTGTGTAAATACAGACTTCATGGGAATTCCACAGGCCGCCCAAGCTTGCTTCGCATGCGCATCATACCTGTCTGTGGGAGTTCAAACGGGGTTTTGTCAAGTTGGGTGATAAAGTAATCCGTTTAAAAGTGTTTTTTAACTGAGGGAACTATTACTGTACCTATTCTGATCGGCGTCGCTTTTACTAACCCTTTTCTTGATAATATCCTTTTTCCAGCGTTCACAAAGATCCTTCAACAAAGAAACTTCAAGTCGGATCTGTTGTGCTCAAAGTATCCGCACAGGTATATTTTTATTCGCTTGTAATAAAACATATAACTAAAATGAATTTTCCAAACGTCTTGTTGCGAAATGGCAAGTAATTTACTACACTTTCAAGAAACAGCGACCTTTTAGCCTGAAGAGCAGGCTCTGTTTTCTCGCGAATTTCAGGCAAACACAAAGTGGGCGTGGAGCGTGAGACACACGTTCTCCCGTCACGTGTGTCTCGCTTTCCACGTACTCGCCTAAAAAACGCGAGAAAATAGCGCCTGTTCAGGGCCCAGTTGTTCGAAAGCCGATTAGCTCTTAACCTGGGTTTCTTTTTCTTGTCTTCAAAAACATTTTCTCGGATAATTTTCTCTGTTATGTTTAGAGCTTCCAATCATCAACTTGTAGACAAAAAGAATTAAAACTAAAATGCTTTTTAAGCTTTCAAATCTGAATTCAAATTTCGCACTAACCCTGGGTTATCATAACCCAGCTTTGAACAACTCGGCCCTGGGGCCCGTTTCTCGAAAGCCCCGATAAATAACGGACCCGTAAAGCTGTTGTTGTTTACATGCAAAATAGAGGTTTCAATAGTTTAATTGCAAAGTGCAAGCCTTACCTGACTTAACATGTTCAGTTATTCAAATGATCGTCGTTAAAATGGTACGATAAAATTCATTGTTCGATTAGGCAGTTGTCGCTTGGAAACAGCTTGCTCAGTGATGTAAGGAACCGTAAAGCTTAGTTGTCACTTCACGTGAAGGCAAAGAAAACTTCCGAACTTGAAATTAAACGCAAAAGAACTGAACCACATGTAAGCCAACGTTGGTACTCTTGCGTCCGCATAAAAATGTGCGTATTATGCAAAATGTTGAGAAGCTGATGCTTAGCACGTGCAACAACACGTGTAGCCGTGCCAAGAGCACCCTGAATACGAGGCCAAAAACAGCTAAGCTACCACGCCTCTATCTTGCCGCTTCTTGCGTGTTGTAACAACAGACCTCTTTAGCTTGTATGTTTTGTTAATTTCTCAATAGAGTGTTTTCACTCACGTGGCCAGCATCTATGCAAATTTATTGGAACAAAAGAAAGCGTTTGCATAAGAAAAGAGTTCAACTCCCAGAGGATTGGTTGGGACACCAACATGGCCGCCATTTCATTGTTTTGGGCCACTAATATGGCCGCCGTGACGTCATGTGAAAACACTCTATATACAGGTCGTGTGTTGGTCATGTGATAATATTTTATTCTGTTTCTTTCAAATTTCGTCTTATTCACGTGCATATGTAGGCATAATTTATGAAAAGACAAAGAGTGATGTTCCCCTGGGACCTCTATTGGAAAACAAAACATACAAGCTAAAGGTGTGGAAAAACGGGCAACAAAAAACGTGCAACTTGTCTTGCAACACTGGTTGCTGCAAAACGAGTTGAATAGCGTTGTTGCGCGTTTTATCACCGACGTTCAAACCTGTTAACAACCTGATTTGTTGCAAGACAGGTGTGGGTGGTAAAACGCGAAACATCGCTATTCAACTCGTTTTGTAGCAATATTGCAAGACAAGTTGCACGTTTTTTGTTGCTCGTTTTTCTGCACCTTAACATCACCTAAAATACACCACCACGACGGCAACGGCAGCGAAAACTTCTCTTTAAAAGTGAATTCGCGCTTTTTCAATCTTCATTAATCAAATCCCATTTCATTCAATTTGTCAAATGTTAAGGATGTTTTTAGGATTTTTAATTCTAAGGGACTGTTTCTAATTTCAGAAAAAGAAAAAAAAATTTACTTTGTGTTCACGTCCTCCGTAAAACGTGAAACTAGAAGGTTTCTACGTTGTAGTCGTGCAACAACGGCAAAGAATTGTACAAAAACATAGATCATTCTCTCTGGGCAAAAAAGCGTGATGCACGAGCAAAGTTGTTGTTTTGCTGATGTAAACCTTGTTTTTCTGCCGTTCTCGTTGGTGTCCCTGTCGCTTACCCGCCTCTTCCAAATTTGGTCAGCGCCAGCTGCTTATGAAGAATTAGTCGGCGGATTAAAACCAATTATAAACCGCGAATTATTTTGAATAAATAGTACTTGTCCTTTCAACTTTGTCTCAAAAATGTTTTATGTGTCACTATGTTTTAGGATGAAGAGGGCGCACAGGTTTATCCTTCACTTTCACCACACGATCAGTCCTTTGCGTACATGTGTATTAGTCCACTAAAGAGACACGTGTATGTGTGGAGTCACTCGTGGAGATAACATGTACTACTCTTTGTGAAAGAGAGCACCGCATGGTGAATCATATCCGTCTCGAAGGCTTGGAGCGTTCAGGAGATGTGCAACATAATTACGCATGTTTTATGTTTCCTAGAAGTGTTCAGATGATGCCAAATGAAACTGTACAGTCGCGAGCATTCTGTTTCTAACCTCCTCTCCAGGATCGTCTCATTTTCCAAGATGGCGGTGACATGAGGGAAGACGGTTCGCGACAAAAAAGGAGTTAAAGCCCGCTTCGCGTCGCATTTCAAATTTGTCGAATTTAGTGCTAATAAGGAAAATCTTTTGTTCAACTTCCTTGTATTAGGCTATGTTTACACAATACTGGATAACAGGAGCCCATGTGGATAGCAGGAGCCCATGTGGATAGCTATTCGTGCCGACACGAAATGCTATTTAGTATAGTGTTAAGGCAGCAACCAACAGCACAGGACTGCAACAAGTCCTTCACACAAATCGAACATCGTGCCGGAGCGGTTGGCCGAGAGGGTTTGGTGCACTAATTCCCAGTCCTCACTCCTAAATACAGCTATTACGAGAAAGGTTGTCGGAAACAAAATTGGGTCAAGCAGCACCTCGCTGAACAGCTCAAACAATTGGCTGTGAAAACAATGGAAACGGTGACATAACAATGCTCATATCCCTGAAAAGAAAAGGCAATATTGTTTTAGTCGACCACTGAAATTAGAGATTTATGTGAGATACTGGACTACTGAAAAACTGTGCACGCGACAATCCCGAAAGGTAATATGGGATATGATCGATATACTGTTCCTGACGCTGTAGTTGTGGAACCTACTTTTGTTTCTTTCCTTTAGCACTCGCAAGCATAAGTCCATGGCCTCTCGTGCTATTCTTTCTCAGTTTTTTTTTTTGAAAAACAGTGAACTCAAAACCACCCACAATCCCTTTCGGGATTGTCGCATACACTTTTTCCGACAACCTTTCTCGAAATAGCTGTATTTACTTCCGTCTCGGTGTTATAAAGCCCTCTTTCCTACTTATTTTCTTCCGTTACGGTCCGAATATCCGTTCACACTGCATCATAGTGTGACACAGAATCTATCAGAAATGTGGCGCTCCACTTTCGAGATCGGCGCGATGCAGCTTCGCTCGGGTAACAGGGAGCTTAAGCAGCAGCGTTTTTGAGCGACAGACGTCAACCGGAAGTGGACTTTTTGCGTCACTGGGGAATGGTTTGGTTGAAACTCTCGGGTAAATCGTCTTTATAAGAGAAAAGAAATTTTGCAGTACAAATTTGTTAGTGTCAAGGCATATAAAAAGGGAGAAGGTCTCACTTCCGGTTGATGTGCGTCGCTCAGAAACGTCCTTGCTTAAGGTCCCTAACAGCGCCGAAATCACCGTTCTTACGTGTGAACAGAAGTCCTATCTGGTGTGATTTTCGTGCCGGCGTAAAATGTTTCCGGTATCCTTAGACTCTGCACATGTGAAATGCGACGTTTAAAGGAGCTGTGTCACGGCAGTCCAGTTCATTTTGTTTAATTTTGCCAATTACTCGCTGTCAATCGCTATGGAACTTAAAGTAAGCAAAGAAATTACATTAAATGAAAAAATCAGAGATCCGAGACAAACAAATATGTCTCCTGAGCGTTATTTTTGAAGTTGCAAGCAGCAGGGATCAACTTTGAAAAACTGTTAGGCTGAACAGTTTTCAAAAATCCTAATTTCAATCCGTTTCAATCTTCTTCAGTTTTGCCCATCCTATCCGTGGCATTTGTTGTTTCTGTTGTGTTATTTTAACCTTCCTTTAAAGTTTTAAGCGGTTATTTTTATGTTTTTCTTAATTTAACGGGCATTTTGTAATTTCCTAATTTGGCTGAATTTCGTGATGCAGCTCCTTTAAACCGGGCCTTAGCGACGAGGACGGAGACGCCAGCACGAAAACCTCATTGTTATAAAGAGTTCAGACTCGCTTGGAATGTTAATTGTATAGGAATTTCCGTGGTGTAGTAAGTAAAATTCGTTCTCCTGTGTTTACGTCCTCGATAAAACGTCGCATAAGGAAATTTCACGTCGTAGTCGCGAGTCGTGCAGTGACGGCAAAGAAAGAAGTGTGATGCATGTACAAAATGGTGGACGGTTTTGCTTATTAAACTTATCAGTTCCCTATCTGTAACATCCTTTCCAACTCTCCATCTTTTTTTCCCATTTTTAATTTTCCCTTTCCCCTTGCTCGTTCCCAGCTCCCCGTTACCGTTTTGGTATCATCCAAACCCGCGAACGATTGAAGGACTAGTTTGCAATTTCGCGCAGGCAAAAAGAGCTTCCTCCCACCCGTTCACTCCCTTAGTACAAGATTTGCAAAGGGTACGCCGTATTTTAACTTGGGAACGACAAGAGAGAACGAGCTACTCTGTTGGTCACGACCTGCGCATGTGCAGGATTTTTGCCTGCTCTGTTGATTTTCTCAACTGTCCGCCATATTGGATTTAGGAAATCAGACCGACTTTTGGCAGCAAACCTCTGTTTATAGTACATTTTTTCCGAGTTTTTGCTGGTATACTTTAGTACTTTCTTCTACCAGTTCGACGCCGGGTAACCCTAGCACTATTTTTTAACGGTGTGTTTACAAGGCGGGTTACTCTTTTAGCTTCTTTTAACCACTGGGCGAAAGGGGTCATGGCTCTGTGTTTTTGAGCGACGCATGTTAACCGGAAGTATATTTTTGCGCTTTTGAACCGTGATTTTGAATAAACTTTTGGGCAAATCGTCTCTTTAAGAGAAAAAAAAAAAATCTTAGCAATAAAAATTTAGTAGCGTCAAGGTATAATAAGAGAGAAAAAGGCTCACTTCCGGTTGACGTGCGCCGCTCAAAAAACGTCTCCGCTTTAGACTGCGAGCAGTCGCTATTTAGCTCGAAATCTGTAAGCGAGAGTATTTGAGCAGCGAAGTCGCGCGAGTTGCGAGGGCGCGAGATCCGAAGGCGCGAATACGAGAGAAAAGAGAGACTCTTAAGATATTTATAAATACAAAGCTTAAAAACAAAAAATTCCAACAAGTAAACGCGACGGCTATACGATGCAAATGAATACACCCTTGTCTGCCCTTAGTCATTAGTATATCACAGAGATGCCAACCTCTGGAGACCTAAAATCGGGAGACTGTCTCTTTTTTACCCCCTCCCCGGAATTTCAAAGAACCCCCAAAAGAATCCCAAACCCCTCCCTTTCTTTTGAAGAAAAATGAAAATTGTCATAAAATAATCAAAGTACCTCTTCATGGGCACGAAACGTTTGGTGCAATTCATACGATACAATATCACTGCATCAAGTACTGTCCTCAGTGCAGGAGGAGGGGGTACTATAATGGCCTAGACAGAGAGGCTCCCCCCGAAAGGGGTACCTTTTTCAAGATTCAGGTGCATGAAAGGGAAGGGGTTTTTTATAGTTGAAGTATATGAAAGGGACATCTGTCATTTCAGTCAGTTGAAGGATCAAAATGAGATCAGTCACTGACGCATTTTATGGATGTGAGAGACAAGAAAACCTGTTTTAGCAATTTATTCATATTGTAAAGATGGTGTATTTACAGCAGTTAAAACTGGATGCAGCGTTCAAAATTAGGTATGTGAAAGGGGGTACCATTTGTTACTAGAGGGTATACAAAAGGGGTACCTTTTCTGTCTAAAACGGTACGTACAAAGGGTAAGGGGTTTGTCCCTGGGGTGGAGCCTCTTCGTATAAAACTTCAGTGAGCACCCCCCCCTCTCCTCCCCTCTAGGTTGCTGTTACTGTAGTCTGATTCTTTTCTTTAATTTCCTTGATACTGCGCTTCATTAAATGAATTTTTATTCATTTAAAAGCTAGCTTCCTGCCCCTTTTTTGAAAACCCAGGTTTGTTAAAAGAAATTATGCCCCCTGGAGCGGAAATAAAATCAGGGAAAATGGGTAGCAAGATCTGTTGTGTTATTTTACATGAAACATTGAGTAAGCGTAATGTGGCTACTATCCACATACAGTTGTGCATGTTTACTGAAAAACATATTGGCACTCCAATCTTTTGCCTCCCACCACTTGTGTGAGACCTTGAACTCTTTATTTCCAAAACTACAGACAGCTTGCTTGAAAGCTTATCAACCACCTTCTAATAAGCTGCCAACCTCTGCAACATTGATGATGTGATGCTTGGTGGTAGGTTCACTGCAATATTACTGAATCAAGCTAATAAAGCAGCTTGAAGTATTCAGTTTTACACTGAGCTTGAAATATTTTTCTCCACAGTAAAAATATTGTTTATTAAAAAGAAGCGGAGCTCCCCTCTAGAAAAAAAAAGCATCCAGAGGGGGCTAAACAGAGGAAGTATACTTCCCACGCATATTTTAACAGCTAGCCTTTAGAAAGTGCCTCCCAACCAAAGTACTTCCCCCATGTATACTTGCAACACTTAATATTGCAGCTCAGTTGTTGTTGACTTTTATCCTAAGTTTGAATTTTATTCGCTTTGTTTTGAACTCATAATCACAAAATTTATATTACCGTACCCCCAAACAAAGGGAAGCAAAATTTAAACCATGGTTATAATAAAATAAAACTACAGCATAGCCATTTGCTCTGAAACAACTGAAATCTTTAAGAGCGAGGTATGATTGATATTCCTGGCACGTTGCACGTTAATATGTTTAAAGTTGCCTTTTATTGATGTATTAAATAACCTGATCCATCTTATCTTTTCAAATAATACAATTTGCCATTACTTCTCATCATAGGTTTGTAAACTAGTAATATTATTAGACTTACAGTTTTATGTCCTCGCCAACATGTTTTAATTTGGGCTTGAAAAAACGCTACAGCTAGGAAGGAGCTCCACTGCCACACTATTTCCCCGTTCCCCGTTCCTCGTTTTAGAAACATCCGGCTGAGATTAATTTTAAAAAATCCTCAACTACACTTAGCATGTTCAGTTTTCTAGTATTCGGAAAGCTGTGTGTGGAGGTTTGTTCATTTCAATAAAATTGTTCATTCCAGAAACCAACATTTAACGGGCTTTCAAAGGCGCTCAAATGCTCCAACAATGCGGGAGAAATCACAGACAACCCAAGCGCACTATGTGTGGGTTCGGGCTTCAGAGGTCATTTGGTCGGAATATACTAGAATTATAACGGTATTATCTGATGCCAAATAAATGCAAAATCTTAAAGATATGAAGTCCTCTTGTTTGTCTATCTGTATTAGTAGCCTTCTCAGTTAACGAAGGTCGATATTTCTTTCATTATTACTTGTGATTCGGGCCCTTACTTTCGAATTATAATTTTATCACATGTATTCGAATCTACAATGCAAAGAAAAAAAATAATCATGATCACGCGAAATATTGATTCAAAAAGTTCCCTTACCTTTATTTCATAGCCACTCTGTGTCCTACGACCGGATTAAACGCCGTTTAGTCGACTTTCTTTCCACTGAGTACTGAACACTACACTTCTTTTATAGTGTTTATCTGGATAATCACAGAACGAGAGGGAACGATACTTTCTGCCCATTGTTTGGGTTGCAAGGCCGGACTGCCAGAATCTTGCTCTCACATAGGCAGCGTTTTATTTTATCTTGAGGCTTGGACAAAGATAAATGGTCGGCTTTCGTGTACCCAGGTCAAATGCACGTGGCTTTTGCCATCGTATGTCAAGCAAGTCGATTATGCCAGGGTTCGTGACATAAACTTTACATCTGGAAAGAAGATGAAATCTGACTTGGATGTGAGCATTGACAATATTTCAAATGATTCCTTTCCTAATGATTACAAACTTGACCTTACAAAAAAATTGTCAAAAGAAATCCCAGCCCCATCAAAAGCGGAAATCATGATCAGTTCTTCTCTAAACTGAGCAAAAGCAAGAATAAGCCCATCGCTCTCAGTCTTATCCCAGAATATGCTGGAAGTTATGTTTTCAAAAGTCGCTCAGTGCCAACAATAAAAGATCTATTCGAAAACAAGTATCTTGACCTTAGTTATCCTGATCTACTAAAAGTTTGTCAGGAGATTGATATCAAGATAACGACGGAACAGATCACTCAAGTTGAAAGAGATACCATTACTGAAGCAAAGGGGACCATTTTTTTCACACACAGAGCTGGGAGAATTGGTGCTTCCCAGTGCAAGGCTGCAAGTAACTCTGACCCTGCCTTACCCTCTCAGACCTTAATTCAGTCTATTTGCTACCCAGAGTTAAATAAAATCAACACTAAAGCTGTCCTCCATGGGTGTAAACCAGGAGCTTATCACAAATCCCATAATTTCACAAATTAACACCTTACTCTTACCATATTTCATTATGCGCATTTGATCATATTCACATGTATTTTGCGCAATATAAATGTTAAATTATTATTATTATTTCTTACTATTCCTCCGCATTTACACTTAATCAGTTCCACAACCACGACGCCGAAGTGTACGCTCCGTAGCGTCTTGTTATTTTTAGAACAGTCTCAAGTTTCGATTTCCCGCGAAATTGGGCTGTTTTCCTTTTGCGTCCGCACTTGAAACAAAAAAATGGCAGCGAAAGCAAAAGGAAGCCGAGTCCCTTTTGAGTTTCTAGTAAATCCTTTTTCCTATATTCTTGAAAGTTCGGTCCACAATTACTCCTTTCCAGCCGAGGAAACCAGGTAACCTTTAAGAGCTGTTAATGAATAACTTCACACTGAACTTCAGCTTTGGAATATTTTTTTTTTTCGATGCGAGCCATCTTGATCAGGCACTGTTAGAGTTTCAGATGCACTGCCCTAAGTAATGTGAGCTTTGCAAAAGTTTTTCAGAGGAGCCCATGGTGTAGAGAAATGGGGGGACTCTTTAGATTGTCGCGAAAATCAAGGTGCAAAACATTAAAAGAGGTTTTTGAATTTCGCCCGTGACGAGCAAGCCACGAGCTTGAGTGTCGATGTCAATGCTGTTCCGACCCACGTCGTTCAGCGGGTCGAAATAAAGAGTATACTGCGAAAGAAATTACAGGACAAAACAAAATCTAGTGTTGCTTTCTTACTGGAAAAATAGCAAAGTGACCTTTCAGCCGCTGGATTCAAATGTGAGATACTGCATCTCACGAAGAAACACTCACCTAGCTGTTGAGGATGGGGAGGATCCCTCTCGCCGTTTTTCCGGAACGTGTTCTTGTTGTGTACCCTTCACAACTCCATACATTTACTCATCAGACAGGACCATACCAGCCTGTTCGTCTCATCGTGTATGGAGACGGAAAGTACTCTCTCCTATGTCCGATCTACTAGACTTTCTCACAAGTCGAGCTTTTGAGCGCGAAGAGCGATCGTACGAGCGCGGAGCGCGAGCGAGCGAAACCAGACCAGAAAACCAAACGAACGACTTTGAGAAAGTCTACCGATCTACGAGCACTTGATCATAAATTCTGGAAGAGTAGAGGAAAGTGGAAACCTTGTAGAATTGACCAGAGACCTGCTTTCTGGCGACAAGACTTTATGCCCAAGGATAATGGAAGATTTCTCGGACTTTGGATACGTCCCTAAGGGTCTAAGAGTGATGGGCTCCTGGTGTAAACATGAAGAGCTGGCCATCAGAGCCTACGAGGAAAAAATGAAGGAGTTACGCACTAACTTTAAAATAATTAGATATGGGCTTTTCATTAATGAGGCCTGAGTATCCCTGGCTGCATACCACACCTGACTTTTTATGCAGTTGTGATTGTTGTGGGGAAGGGTGTGGTGAGGTCAAGTGCCCTTTCTGTATTGAAACTGTGACTTCGATAATTATGTGAAGAAGAGCTCTTCGAGTCTGGAAAAAGATAGTTCTGGAAATTTCAATGTAAAAACCCAACACCAGTACTACTACCAAACACAACAGCAGATTTTTACATCAAAGAAACAGTACTGAGATTTTGTTGTTTGTGTTTTTAGTGATAATAAGGAGGCAAAGCTAGTTGTGCAGAGAATTGGTCCAGATATTGAGCACTGGAAGACTGTCTTACCAAAAGTGACTAAATGTTGGATAGATAGATAGATAGATGATAGATGATAGATAGATAGGTAGATAGATAAGTGCTTTATTATCAACATAGCGCCTATAGACACATGTGTTTACAACGATAACAAAGATTTTCATGCAATAATTACAGAGGTGTATATTTGTAAAATTTATACGACTATTAAACAAGGTTATATTTAACGCGGCTATCTCTTTCGCGGAAGCGATCATATACGTATTTAGCCACAATTTTTTGCGTTTTCTCTCCTTGATTCATACTTATCAACGTTGCAAAGGCAGAGCTTGGAGTCATAGAGTCAAGAATAAGATTAGTTTCCTTTTTTAGCGTATTGAACAGTTCTCTCCTAGGATCCCTATAGGCTATGCAATTCATCAAAAAATGCTCCTCGTCTTCTAATCCAGTTTTACATAGTGGACAGATTCTTTGGTCTGGTGGTTGGTAGGGTTTAACGTATCGTCCAGTTTCAATTGCTAGTTTGTGGTTGCTTAACCATGATTGATGTTTCTTACATTTGTGAGGTAATTTTCGTAGTCATGGGTAAGTTTAAATTTCCTAAAAGTTCTTAGTTTGTTTTTTTGATGCGGGTCCTTTCGTTCATCATTGTGTATTTCACTAATCCATGTTTGCTGTTCTATGTCTAAGAGTCTCTGTCGTATATAGTTCATGATTGCGGGAGTGTTCGTTTTCGCTGACCATATGTCGCCAAGACCTGCGAGATTTAATAGTCGTTTTAATTTGCTTGACCAAAGTTCCTTTTTATCTTGACCAATTTGGTCTGTAAATGCTATTCCAGAGAGTTTATTTTGGAAAACATGTGTGTTACCAGAAGTGCTCGGTAGATGGCATACTCGGAAGCACAATACCCCCAAAGTTGACCATCCACCTAACAATGATGTATACTTTTGCAGAACTGCAACAGATGAAGACACTGTCATCTGCTGCAACCCAGAATGTCCCATTGGAAGTTTTCACCTTTGCTGCTTACAAATTGTCAGTGTGCCTAAGACATGGTATAGTCCAAACTGTAGAACTTTGCCAAAATTCAGACAAAAAGGAAAATCTGCTCAATCTGCTAGGAAATCAAGCGCACCTTCCCTTGCCTTGGCCATGGATACCATTTGCATATGTAAAAGCAAGCCTAATGAAAGTGACAAGCTTGTGGAATGCGACAGTTCTGATTGCAAGTACGGCAGATATTTTCATTTGTCATTTATCGGCTTGAGACGAATGCCAAATAACAATGAAACAACCTGGATCTGTGCCAGTTGTAAAGGCAAGAGACAACAGCACACTAGTTCAAGTAGACTGAGTTCTGCAAATGACATCACATTTGTAAAAGTGGTAAAAAACACTAACATTGCAATTGAAAAACATAAACGCATTGCTAATCTAACTCAAGCAGAATGGGATATCATTATTTCACCCACTGGATGGCTAGAGTGTACCATTGTCCAAGAAGCCCATGTTCTTTTGGCAAAAGTAAAATCCCCTTATAAGTGGCTTTACAAACACCAACCCTTGGCCCCATAAGGCAGTTTGATATCATGAGTTTGTCCAGCTTGTCCATGTAAATAACAATCACTGGGTTTGTTTTAGTTCTATTGGGTGTGTCCCTGGGCATGTCAATTTATTGAACAGTTTAGCACATCCTGTTATTTCTAAGGAAATTAGAGAGCTGGCAATGAATTTACTTGGGCCTAATTTCAAAGGAATTGTTCAAATACTAGTGCAGCAACAAAAGAATGGTAGTGATTGTGGTATACAGCTATTTCGAGAAAGGTTGTCGGAAAAAGTGCACGGGACAACCCCGAAAGGTATTGTGGGTGGTTTTGAGGTCACTGTTCTTCAAAGAAATTTGAAAGAATGGCACGAGAGGCCATGGATTTATGTTTTCGAGTGCTAAAGGAAAGCAACAAAAGTAGGTTCGACAGCTACAGTGTCAGGAACAGCGTATTGCTTATATCCCATATTACCTTTGGGGATTGTCGCGTGCACATTTTTTCCGACAACCTTTCTCGAAATAGCTATATGCCTTGATCAACAATGGCCTCTCAAATCGTTCGTCTATAGCAACGAAAGAAATGTTTTTTGTTCACAGATTGTGACTGAATAAATAAATGCAATGATTCTATTGCTCAGTAACTTCAAAATGACAGGAGTGATATAATTGAACGTTGCACACGGTCAGGTCCAAAAAAGGTAACAAAAACATATAACAAAGGGTTTTCCAACCATTCCACTTTAATTAACTATGTGTAAAGTCTCAAGTCTCGTCGTGAATTTTACACAGATTTTGTCAGCAACATTTCTGGAGATCAGCGCAAGCTTTTTGCTGCTACAAAGAAACTGTTCAATCAGACAGCAGATACGCCTTTTCCACCTCACGGCGATAAGTTAGCCTTGGCTAATGACATGGGGTCGTTCTTTATTAAGAAAATATCGGATCTTCGTGTTAGCCTTGATGCAACTGAGAAGTTGTGCAGCACTGTTAACCGCCATTCTTCTCATTGTTCCTCGTCCTTTACTGCTTTTCGCCGTGTAGATATGGACTCTCTAAGAAAACTTGTGCTCAGAGCGCCGACAAAATCTTGTTTACTTGATCCTGCTCCCACTAATATCTTGAAAGATTGCCTTGATGAGTTACTTCCCATATTATCTACTACGATAAACTTGTCGCTTGAATCAGGATTTTTCCCTGACACTTGGAAAGAGTCGATTGTTACACCACTGGTAAAAAAACAGGGTCTTGACTTGATTTTTAAAAACTTTCGACCGATCAGCAATCTTTCCTTTGTTTCAAAATTGGCTGAAAGAGTGGCAGCTGATCAGATTCAGTCCTACTTAAATGAGCATGCTCTTTTTCCTTCATTGCAATCAGCCTATCGACGGCACCATATCACAGAAACTGCCCTGCTTAAAGTCAAGAATGACATTCTAATGAACATGGAAAACCAGAAGGTCACGTTGTTGGTGCTTCTTGATTTAAGCGCCGCGTTTGATACCGTGGACCATCGGATTCTCTTAGATCGCCTCCAGTTTGATTTTGGAATTTCAGGCTCTGCACTTAATTGGATTGAATCGTACCTTTCTAACAGAACCCAGCGCATTTATATAGACGGAGTTCTATCGAGTAATTTTAATCTTAAATTTGGAGTTCCACAAGGCAGCTGTCTCGGGCCATTATTGTTTTCCCTCTATGCTAGCAAACTTTTTAAGATCGTCGAGTCACATCTTCCTAATTCCCATCGTTATGCAGATGACACGCAACTGTACATCGCGTTTAGATCAGGAAATGATTTGGAGTAATCTCCTTCGCAGCCGTTATTAGGGTCGTCACGCAACGCGTTGCGTGACGACCCTAATAACGGCTGCGAAGGAGACTAGATTTGGAGGAGACCGCTGCTGTAACTGCCATGAAATCATGTATTGCTGATATCAGTCAATGGATGCATTCAGATAAGTTAAAACTGAATTCCGATAAGACAGAATGTCTTCTGATTGGAACACGACAACAACTTCAGAAAGTCAGTAACATTAGTACCTTATCGGTTGGGGACTCCCAAATTGCTCCATCTTGTGAAGTTCGAAACCTAGGAACCTGGTTTGATTCTAAAATGAGTATGCTAAGTCATATCAAGAAAACTTGCTCATCCGCTTTCTACTATATTTATAACATGCGTAGAATTAGGAAATATTTAAGTCGTTCAGTCACCGAATCATTAGTTCATGCTTTTATTACCAGTAGAATAGATTATTGTAACAGTCTACTATATGGCCTCCCGAATTCACATATCATGAAACTCTAACGGATACAGAATGCCGCGGCTCGGTTGGTCACCGGAACACCTAGATTCTGCCATGTTACAGCATTGCTTTTCCACCTTCATTGGTTTCCAATAAGTTACCGTATAAAGTTTAAGATTCTTCTTTTGACATTTAAGTGCTTATATGGTCAAGCTCCTAATTATCTAGTTGATTTCATTACTATCAAAAAGCAATCCAGGTACTCTCTAAGGTCAAATGAGTCTATATTCCTCGAGTTACGAGGCATTAAGACCCATCCAACTCTTGGCGATCGTGCATTCCAGTCAGCCGCACCTTATGTCTGGAATGCATTACCTGAAGACATTGGACACTTTTAAGACTGCTGTTAAAACTCATTTTTTAAACTTAGCTTTTAAATAGATTTTTAGTTTCAAATACTTTTTTATTGTAGTTTTTAATAGTTTCTCATGTTTTAGTCACCTTTAACATAACTTTAATATAACAATATTGTAAAGCGCAACCGAATATATTCATATAGAGGTTTGCGCTATATAAATGTAAATTATTATTATTATTATTGTAAAGGTAATTCATGTGTGAACGTAGCAGCTAGTGTTGAGTCAACACGCAAGGCATACTGATCAAACCGCAATTTGTTTCTTTCGATCTTCTTTAAACTCTTTACCAAAGCTTAAGAGTGGTATATGTATAAGCTTTCAAAAGTGGCCTAGGAAACTTATGTTAGCTCTATAACGGGGTAGACGATATCCCATAAGTGACTCCCGAAAAAGTTTGAATAGACACTGTCCTGTTATACCATGCCATAACAACGTTGTGTTATCAAAAGTGCAAGGGACGACAGGAGGAGACGGTTTTTCTTTGAACCCGTCGTTATTTGTTCCATTTACACCGGCTCTTTCCGCAAGCATTCCAACGTAAACATCGTCAATTTTAAACGGCTTTACAACTTGATATAAGTTTATAAACGAATGGACCACATCGAAGGACAGGACAAAACCAAACCCCGGGCAGTAATCGGGGTAGAAGTCAGGTTCATATTCTTCTTTGGTCACTTCCCATTTGTCTCCCTTATATCTTCTCACTGGAAGTTTTTGCCAGAGCAGTCCCATGTACAATTTATATTTAGGCATGCTCGGATTACTTAAATTGGAAAGTAAAGCGTTCGTGTTCACAAAAACATCATCATCTATTTTAAGAAGAAAAGAGAAATTACAATATCTGGAAGCCCATTCAAAACCCATTTGTATCTTCAGAGTTTGATTCCAATAATCGTCAAAGTAATCTGCTCGAATAAGATCTCCGAAGGCGTCACCTTCGTGTAGTAGCGATTCCGAAAGGTTTCGGTCTCGTGTTTGAGCAACAAGAAAATATGACTTCCACTTCCACTGAGGTCTCGTAGAATTGTCAGCTCCCCAAGTTCTGCGAATGTCTTTCCTCCGTTCGATGTTCGAAGGAGAGGATGAAACCAAAATAAGAAGAAAGTGATGAGTTAAGCAACTGCTCGTAGAAATCAAAGTTGTTTGGTGTCCATTTGGATGTGTCGTGTTTTGCAATCGCATGAATAACTCCACGAACGATTTCTGTGTCACATACTGGTTCGGCTCATTGGTCGGTGTCAAGGCAGCCCAAGGACCCATCAACTTGATCATAGACCGAGCGAAAAAA
>JBBMOI010000010.1:15957500-15982500 GCA_038088405.1 Porites divaricata | reverse complement strand
AACAAACATGGTGGCTTTTCGGTGGCGCGTGTGTTCGTTCCAAAGACTTCACGAGGATTCCGATATCTTTCTGTTTTGGCTTGATTTAGACTTCTTTAAAGATATAACTCTCGGCCAAACATAGACTTTGCCGTTTTGAGGAACAAGTGGAACAGAAAGGTAAATGTATTGAAAATTTCAATGTGTACACAAGCTTCGCGCTATTTCTGTAAGCATGTTTAATGATTAAGAGCTTGGTGTATCTAGCGACGGGAAACATTAGAGATTTCACATCATTAGGAGACGATAAGATTAATGATTGCTTCGTTTATTGAATTTTAACTTGAGTGCAAATTATCATTTAACAGGATTATTTGCGTGGACTCAGTGTACGTTTTCGAAATCGATCAAACGTTCTAATTTGCCATCTTGATTCTGCCGTCAAAGTAATTCAGAAACTGTTTTTTTAGACATCATTGGAAATAAATAAAAGCTACTGAAATCAAAGGGTTCTTAATTTATTAGTCAAAGTACTTATTAATAATTAACTTATGCTTTGCGACTAAATTTTGAGAATTTGCGACTAAATTTTCTTAACTGGTAGCAAAATGCGACTTCAATTTTTTTTAATTTCGAGCCCTGATTAGCTGGCGAGCGAAAAGTAGCCTCTGCCGACAACCGTTCAAATCCGTCCAGAAATCTGGACGAATAAATTAAAAAACCCGGGTTTTTCCTGTTCTTGACCGGTTTAGAGCATTGCGGACAGAGCGCAAAAACCGCTGATTGGCGAGTGGATAATGATGTAATTTGGCCTGTTTTGCCTAACAGCGCCTGCGCAGACCCGAGAAAATTGAGACTGCTGTAGAAACCTTGAATGAAAGTTATGAAACATACTGTTTAATTGCCTTCAAAACTCTGTGGGTGAAGTTACTGAAAGCGTCGTTTGGGATGTCCACCGTATGTAAACATCGAGTGTTTATATTACAAATCCTTCGAGCATATTTCAGCTTTCAGCAAACTGACATCGGATTACTCCTTTGCTCAAATGAACAGCTACAGGGAACTTGCTATTGATTATACCCAAAGGCTTTCAGCTTTGATTGTCCATATTTTGAAAATGCGTTTGGCTTGCCAGAATCGTCTTGTTTCATGAATGAACTTCGTGTGGTCGAACAGCTTTCATAACTTTGATTTCAAATTAAAGCGTCCCACTTTGCCTCCTTTTAATTCGGATTCACATTCGAGTTGTAGAGATCCAAAAGTTTCATATCGAGGTCATCATCACCGTCCTCGTCATACACAGGCAAACAGGTGAGAAATCCAAACTCTTGAAGTTATTTGTTTGTCATGATGACAACCTGCTATCAGGTGTTTGTTAGACATTTTACAGCTTGCTACAAATAATGTTTTACCATGTGGATGATTGTTTACATGTATGAAGTTCATTTCTTTTGCTGTTTGTTATTTGTAGTTAATAATTTTTATTTGTTCTGTCACTGCATATTTTTCTTTTTTTTTTTTTTTATCAAAGTATAATAAAAAATAAAATAATTTCTTACAAACCAAACTGTACATCTACCATGGTCATTTTATTAATTCTTTTGTTGTAGGAAGCAGAAACCATTAACCTGATTTCTAAAAAGAGCTGAGGTTGTATAGAAGGACAACTACCCTAATTCTCTTCAGATCAGATTTCTTGATTGATGAAAATTATTTTTCGTTGTTGTACCTTGTTGTAAATGGAATGGAACAGTATATCTTCATTCATGCCAAGATTGTGCTTATTGCAGAGTTGCTCTATTTCATTGGGATAAAAGTAATACTTTTCTCCTTTTGTGTAATGATGGACCAATGACTTGTATTATTGAGATGTACAAGAGTGCTGAATATTCTCTCCGTTTACACCAAGATAATTGCTTGTCATGATGATGGCAGGTGGACAGTCTTTCTGCCAATCAAACATCACCCAGGGATGTGTATGATACTTACTTATCACATAATTATAAGCATTGCTGTCAAGTTTGTTTATCAAAGTATGCTACAGTAACTAAATGTGCTTCTTTGTCTTAAACAGATATGACAAAATGAAAGCAAACTCATAAAATGAACATGAAATTTGAATACCGTAAATCCTCTTTTAACCCCCCCCCCCCCCCCCGCTCAAATAAGTTCCCCTTCCCCTTTATATATATTCTTCACTAATTAAGAAATGATAGACTGTATTGATCAATCAGAACTGTAAATCTTCGTGTGGGCCGATCCAGGATGGTTCATTCACCAACTGGAAGTTCAGATTTGTTTATGATCCTTGGCTTTTCCACTTTGTATGCTAGTTCTTTATGGAGAACTGATACCATTGTCTTTGCTAAATTAATAAGCTCCCCCTCTCAAATAAGCCCCCGCCCCTTAAGTGTGTTTATAATAAGTAAGCCCCCCTGGGGGGATTTCAATAAACAAAACTGTTTGCCTGTCAAGAAGTTAAATATTAATGTTGTTACAAAGAACAATCTAAGATTTTGAACACAATTTTTTTTTCTGGAAAGAGTTTCAATACCTTCTACCTAAAGCTATATTTGACATATATGTTGCAGTTAATTTTTTATCTCAGGCAATTTTTTATTTTTTCTTTTGTTTCAACTTTATTAGCATACATTACCTGAGTTAAAAAAATTAACTACAACAAATACAAGCTTCAAGTTTATTAACATGACATTGGCTTTCAGTCCAGGCCAAAGAATATTTTGGTCAAGCATGCAGTAAATACCTGCATTAGTGCACACGGGGTACTCAAACTCATTTGCTTTTATACAGGATTTACATTGCACTTTCTTGTAAAGCATGTTTTCATCTCTTAATTTTTTAATTAATTTGCATATTGCTGATTTTAGTTCTCCACCAAAAGCTTCTTATGCTGTATGACTTTGTTGGGATAGTAGAGACAAGCTCAGGCAGGTAACCACATGGAACATCATCTCTCTGAAGTTATTGTCGTCAACTCATGGTCGGGTGCAGGTCGTACTGTACGCTACTCTGAAAGATGGTGAACAGTGCAACTCCATGAGAAATTCATTGGTTTAGTTATTGTTTGTCATGGGGTCAATACAATAAAACTTTCACAAGCGAAAATATCTACCAGTGAAGTTATTATTTTGGGCTCTGAAAACAGTAGCCACACTTGAGTATTTTTTTTACACTTTTAAATGAATTTATCACTGGTTGCATTCCCTGATTAATAGGAACACAACAAGTTTGGGATGCCACTTACTGTAACCAACCCATCACAACATTTAATGCTTAACTATAAACCCATTTCCCTTGAAATCTTGTTCCACTACTCACTTACACTTCCTTCTATCTAATCCTATGATCCAACAAGCTTTGCCAAAACATTTCCTATCAATGGGAGGAGAGGAAGCGAAAAATAAATGTCAAGACTGTTGTGTCACTTTTAAACCTAAATGCTAGCTTGAAATTTTGCTTTCTGAGCATGATCAAATGTTGGAAGCTGATACTTTGCACCTGGAACAGAAGGCTCTGGGAAGTGTTCAACTCACGAACAGCGTTTTGGCTTGTTGTAGCGAGGCAGGGACCAGAAAACAGCTTGATTAGGTTCAAAAAACAATTTTCTGCAAAATCCCCAGGAGTGAATGAGATAAAAATAATGACTGAGCATGCAACATATTTTGAGAAGGCTGATCACTGCACCTTTCCATTGTTTGAGAAACAGCAGATCATTATTGTGGCCAATGAAATGGAAAAGGTTATTATATGTATTAATGACTTCCTGTTCTACCTCAGTGGCTTAGTCTTCCATTAAACTTAGGTTGAAAAACTGAACTTTTATTTGGAGGAAGGGAGGAGGGTGGATAATGAAATGTGTTTTAAAAGATAGTCTGGATCATAATAATAAAGTTAAAACCACAAGCACCCACCTTCAAGTTTCTTGTGGACTTTTTTTATTTTGATTTTTTCCAACCTTTTTAAAAATTTTTTTGGAAGGAACCTCCCTCTGCTTCCTTTCATGAGGGTGTCAATGGGGTATAGCTGTAGTCAGTAAACAGCTCAAAATCGGTACTTAGTCAGTAAGCAGAAATAAAAACGTTTAGTCAATTAATTTGCAAAATTATTTTGAGTCCCGCAGACGGTTATGGCCGTTTATATGGTAGTTTTTTACAAATCACTTATCTTCAAGACTTCCAAAAATACGTTTTATCCCACTTTCCAGTTTGCAATTTTCTTGAACACTATATCGAAGCTAGACTGCAAAACAGTTGGTTTTTTCCCCAAAATCGGTAAAGCGTGCCGTAAGAGTCTTACACGCGCAAAGCGCACGAGCCCATCAAAGCAGCCTGAATATTACCGGCAGTTTCTTACGAGAGGTCTTACAAATCCAGCCTAACCACTGCTTTTATCTGTGTGCCATTTCGCGTTTTCAAGGTAGAAGGCACCACAACATCACATTTAGCCTGCGTGGCAAGCGTTTCCGTTTGATTTCGGAGCAAAGAAAGACCGAGGAACGGTATTCTAGGTTTTGGCCGCGCGAGAAATGAAACAAGGGCCAAAAAAATGAAAGTGGCGCCATTTTAGACTCTCGTTCCTCGTTCTTTGCTCTTAAACCGCACGGAAACGCTTGCTACACAGGCTATGTTTATATATACACAGTTATACTCACCTTATAACTTTATCCGCGCTTAACGAGTGTCTTTTGGTCCATAACTTTCAAAACAACTGCTCCAAAGAATGTCACTGATAACACGTAACGAAGTATGACTACACAATAAATGTCACAAAATCTACCTAAGTGGTCCCGTCCTCTCTTGTCTTTACGTCATCCTAACCATTTCGTACTTACAGGCGCAAACAATAGAAACGTCATCATTACCTACCGATTCCTCGCGGCCCCTATTCAAGCAAATCGAGATTTTTTCTACTGTCCTTAATATTCGCGCGAGTTACTAGGGTGCCTCCTCGGGATTTCGCCTCTGGTCGAAATCCCTGCGGAGGCAATAATCTGTATAATGTATTCTACTCAACCCCTTATGGAAATTTTCTTCACTCATTCAGAGGCGAATTGATTTCGTGTGCACGGCTTGTTTCGCGTGACTGCATTTTTTATGTAGAGACCGATCGTTTATTACGTCCCAAGGAAAAGGCGGGGGGTGAGAATTAGGGGTTGGGGTTCAGGAAAGTGTGTGCTGTATCAAAACCTTACCCCCCCCCCCCCAAAAAAAAAGAACAATAATAATTGCATATGAAAATTGTACCCCCTTGGTAGTAACAATTTTTAAAATGCACGCTCCTCCAACCCCTTCTAGACCAAGTCTCTTTATCCATCCTTGGGCATTGATTTCATAAGCTATATAGAGATACCGGTAGTCAGCAGCGTAGCGTGAGATTCTGAAGGTGCATGCAGCGGAAAAGTTAGTGCGCCAAAGGCTCCCCAAACCTGAGGGAGTCTGGGGGCATGCTCCCCCCATTACTTTTTGAATTAAGGGTCTCGGAAATGTCATCTCTTGCGTTTTCTGCAGGACATTTTAATTAAATAAAGACGAAGGAAAAATGCAGTCTTTATTTTACCCATCTCTAATGTTATCGGTAAGGTACAGTGTTTACCGCAAAGAAGGGTAAAACAGTGACGCCATCAAGGAGGTTACAACAAGAGCCCATTTATGGGCTCCTGATTACAAGCAAAGGGCGAGATGAGTACCCTTAAGACAAGCAAACTCTGTTATAATGCCATCAATATCAATTACGTCCTTGCGCTTATATGCAGAATTGCAAGAGAACTTAACCTCTCGTCTGTCATGGTCCTTCGTAAAGGAGTTAGCAGTCTCTTCAGTTCATACCGCTGAAGCTACGCTCAGCTGTGTATGTTGATACATGATAAGGACGATAAGTCAACAAAGTTATGAGAGCTACATATACTCCGGGATAGAATTGCAGTTGGCTTAATCAAAAGTCTCAACCAAGGTCTGTGGCTTCACATTCGGATGTATTTCACTCCACTTAATCAGTAAAAGGATAAAGGAAATCTTAACGCAAAAACACCAATATAATGCGAAATATTTATCCCCGAGTTTAATGATGAAAATGCTTTCAGAAAATTAAAAAAATCAATACATTATTCCAGATTTCAGCTGTATGCGCATGTATGCATAGGTGTATGTGGGTACATGCACACTACATTCCTGGTAGGAGAAATAGCTGATGGGTTCCTGGGCCAAGCTTTATACGGTTAACATTTTGTTGCTGACAAAGAACCGCCAAAGCGTATTTTTTGTCTACTTTTGAAGGAAGCGTGGATTTGCTTCAACCATAATATAGTTTGACAACTTTTACATAGATGGCCAGTCCTGTTTCTTAATATTTCGACCGCTCCCCTCACATTTTGTGCATTTTCAAAATTGACCCCCCTCAAAATAAAGCCTCCTAGAAAATTGTACCCCCCACCCCTTCAAAACCAAAGAAGGAGCAATTAGTGCTGAAAACGGCAACCCAAAGGTGGGGACTGAGCATAAAGAAATCGACACTGCAAGTCAGATTAAATGGGAGAGTGACCTTTGGCCGTCGGAAGGGCCCTTCTCCAGTCTTTTTTAAAGAAAAAATAGGAAAAACAGAATTTTGTCATTTTTTGTGAGTTCAGTTTTTTTTCACTTTTTCCCACCACATCTCCAACCTTGAGCAGCCGCTCCCGTAGTTTTCCCCACCGTACCCCAGTCATTTGTTATGTTTTGTTTCACGATGCTTCAATCTTAGAAAAGATAAATGGAAAACCTAGACCCCCCTCCCCCCCCCCCAAATCAAGGATGGGTACATGGCGGGTTTCTGCCCTTCGCGCGGCTTTATCGTTGATTTGCCTTCGGCACCCTGGGATACAATGCGACACATTTTCCGATTCTTTGAAGCACCTTGCCTTTAAATGTCATATTCTTTAGGCTTATGAAAATCGCAGGAATTTTTATTCTCTGCCCTCCCAGACAGAGAACATTTCTTCGACATCTCATTTTCCAGGGGCTTCTACATCCACGGGTTCTTACATTCAGCGGCTTTTTTGTTCAGAGACTGTTACGTTCAAGGGTTCTTAGGGTTCCCTCGTGGGGAAGGAACGCGTGACGCACCCCTAAGAATGTCTACGGGGAAGGCTAGTCCAGGGGTTGTTACACTCAGGGTTCTTATATTTAACAATTATTCCTCGAGCTCGAATGGGCTCTGAGTCAATAGCCCATGAGGCCGAAGGCCGAATGGGCTACTGACTCAGAGGCCATGAGGGCGAGAGGAATAATTGTTTTAGTACAATCCAACTAGTTGGTCAAAAATATCGAGACAAATTAACTTTAGCTAGCAAAACGCGATTTAGCCGCCATTATTTTGGTTTTCAAAGCCCGCGCTTTTCGCTACTAGTAGGCTATAACATATAGCCTAGTAGTAGCTCAACCAATCAGAACGCAGCATAGACCACTAGTTGGATTTTACTAAAAGACTATATCCAGGGGCTGTTGATACAAAGCATGTAGAAAAATCTGAAACGGCAAACTGATCCTTAATGCAAGGCGATGAAGAAATAAACAAAAGCAGGAGCTCCTGATGGGCTCCTGACGAAAGAATAAAACAAAAAAAATATATGAAAGAAAATGTACATAAAGAAGCCCCCGAAGGTTTGTTTTCAAACCAAAATATTGGGCAATTTGTTTAAATATATATATATATTTTGTTTTATTCTTTAGTTCACTTCTTCATCGCCTTACCGTAAGGATCAGTTTGCCGTTTCATATTTTTCTACAAGTTTAATTGTACTGATCCAGGTCTACAACTGCAACTGCAATACAACAAGCTACAAAGAATACAGAATGCTGCCGCTAGATTGATCTGCCAGCAAAGCAGATTTTGCCATATTACACCACTCCTTTTTGATTTACATTGGCTCCCAGTGAAGTTTCGTATTGAGTTCAAAATTCTTTTAATTACATTTAAGGCTCTTAAGGGTTTGGCACCTACCTATATTGATTCATAGTATCAAATCAACTTCACTGTATGACCTAAGAAGCTCTAAGGACAGCCTCCTCCTTAGTTATCCAAAGCCGTTATCCAAGGCAACACTGGGTGATCGCTCTTTTACATATGCCGCCCCAAAACTTTGGAACACTCTTCCTTTGGCCATCAGATCTGTGAATACTGTTGATGATTTTAAAGGCAAACTTATAACATATTTGTTTTCTACAGCGTTTTTATTAAAATCCGAATAGTATTGTAATTTCTTAGAATTTTAGATTTTAGTTAGCTTTAATTTTCACTTTTAGCGTGTAACGTTCATTGTAATGCGCATTTGAACATATATGCATGGAATTTGCGTACAACAAATTCATAATTATTATTGTTATTATTATTACAACTGGGAGATCCGGAACCACTCATTAGTTTGTTCCTGTGGTTTTGCTGGCATTTTAAATATTTTTGATACAGAGAATGCATTCTTTAAATATATCCAGTTTCGACTTGGTATTTTGGCATCGCATTTATCACGCCTTTGGAAAATTACGATATAGTGTTGTCTGTTTTTTAAAGTCCGTTTATTGCTCCATCGCTCTATTATTAGATAAAGTAGCTGATTCAAAGGGGACAGACAGCAAATTGTTGTTGCTCGAATATGAATTTGTCGCCCGGGGGGTACTCCCATACATGACCTATACGGGTATGTGCCGCCCGTAATTTTGAAGCTGCTGATTTAGGACGGGGTATACATTTCAGAGGCGTTTTCTAGAACGGGGTATAATATTTAATAAGATGGGAAATAAAAAAAATTGTGAATCACGGCTTTATCTTCTGCTTAAAATTGTTGCTGATTATGAAGAAACATTTATTTGATGTATAAGTCAAACAAATAAAGAAATATCTTTTTAAAAAACAGGGCTATTTCAATTACAAACTTTCTAGAACGGAGTATAAAAAATTGGACCATTTCTAGAACGGGGTATCAGTTTTAAAGCGAATTCTAGAACGGGGGATAAAAAATTGACCCATTTCTAGAACGGGATATCGATCTTAGGGGAAATCTTTTTTAGAACGGGGTGCCAATTTGGAGTCCCGGGCGGCACATACCCACCCAAAAAACACCCAAGTGTCCCCCCCGGGATGTGTCTTGACTGTTCATCAGTAGGATGACTAAAATGTGTGCAATTTCGCAATTGGTTTCGGCTTCATTAAATCCTATACCATGCAATTGTAGAGCATTTTAGGAGGAGCCACCCACAGTGTGAGCGCAGTTACTGACAACGCCTATGAGTAGGAAAACAGTCTTTAACAATTAGTCGCCGAAGGCGACGTGAATATCGGCGAATAGTCACCGAGACGAAGTCGAGGTGACTATTCGCCAATATTCACGTCGCCTGAGGCGACTAATTGTTTTAGTATAATTACATTGATGATTATTCGAGAAAAAAAATTTACATGAGGAGCTTTGCTCAAGAAAAAAAATCTCAGCAGGCGCCGTAAATTGATGTCCTGGTAAGCGATAGAAAGGTGTTTGCTTGGTGTCATAAAATTAATTAAGACCGGGACATAATAAGTAAACCAGACTCCAAGTATCAGCGAGAGACGCGTCATTTGAGCGCGAGGCAAGGCGAGGAGCCAGCCTCCCACGCAATCGCTTTTTTGCGAGGTGACCTTTTTGGTTAAAATGAAAAAGATTTTGATCATTCGAAATGTTTCTTTAAAATAAAAGCTCGCTTCATCTACCCGTAGAAAGTAATTTACATGAATTTACACTTACTTTTTGTAAAACATAAACAAATCCAGATCGGACTGCCACTGATTTGGACAGGAAACGCCAGGCTTAAAAGACAACACGTTAAAGCATTTTATATTTCCTTTGTCACTTTGATAAAATTTTTGAAGGAGCGACCCATATTTCATGTGGAAATATTTATAAATACTCGAGTGCTGGAGTCAGAAAATCCCTCATGTGACATGACGTGACGTGTGTGACACCGCAAAAAGTTGTTTCCAGTGCCGCTCAAGTGACTGGATATTTGTTTTTGAGGATCAGGCAGCGATCATGCGATGTAACCGAGTTAAATTCTTACTAATTAATTAATATTCTACCTTGGTGGGACTTTCAAAGTTCAAAGTACCGTCACAGGTTTTGATTTCCAAACCATTTGAAGTGAAGGCGACCGTCGCGGTATGAGTCTTCGTTTGCCATTTCGAGTCTGTCGAGGGTTACAACCCAAAAGCATTGGTATGCCCTCGAAAAAGAAATATGTGGAGTCCGTCCGACGGGTTTGTCGAAAAATAAAATATTTAGGAGATTTCCTGACGAAAGACGTGGTAACGCGGGAACTTGAACCCGCCAAATCGGCCTATGCCGAAGTGGAATTCAACAGGATGCCAGCTACTGTGGTCTTCTTCGCCAGGAAAGCATTCCACCGAGTGGCCTTGTAGATTCTGTTTTTCTTTAAGGTAGAGGTCAGACTAAAATGGACTTAACTTACATATTAGTGATATTAGACCTGAGGTAAGTTTGTTTTTAGTCATGTCATCCCCAATACAGTGAGGTATTTCTGGCCACTTTAATGTAAAGAAAACATTTAGCTTTATTATTCTGTTTCTCTTGGGTAGTCAGTTCATTAATGGGCTGTTGTTATCTGATGGCAAAACCTAACTTTTACCATTATTATTTTGCAATAACTAGTATTGTTTCTCTTGGTTAGTCAGTTCATTTATGGGCTGTGGTTATCTGATGACAGAACCTAATTTTTATTATTATTATTATTTTGTAGTACTAACTGGTTCTGTTTCTCTTGGGTAGTCAGCTCATTTGTGGGCTGTGGTTATCTGATGACAGAACCTAATTTTTATTATTATTATTTTGTAGTACTAACTGGTTCTGTTTCTCTTGGGTAGTCAGCTCATTTACGTGCTGTTGTTATCTGTGACAGAACCTAATTTTTATTATTATTATTTTGTAGTACTAACTGGTTCTGTTTCTCTTGGGTAGTCAGCTCATTTACTTGCTGTTGTTATCTGATGACAGAACCTAATTTTTATTATTATTATTTTGTAGTACTAACTGGTTCTGTTTCTCTTGGGTAGTCAGCTCATTTGTGGACTGTGATGACGGGTTATTATTATTAGTAGTATTATTGTTGTTATTACTATTATCATCATTATTGAGTAATTTATAATTATTTTTCTTTGACACAGGGCTATATGCAGCAGGTGATGGAGTGTACACTGATTTGCTTTAGTTTTTTTTCAGAAATTCACATAGAATTTACTTTTGTTATTAACAATTATTGCTTGCGCCAGTACCGGTCAGCGGTACGCTAGTTATAGGCTTGCGTAGTTGTGTCCTTCTCGCTTGATCCTCGTGCTCTCGTGCATGTAAGCTCGCTCTGTGACTTAGGCTTATTAAAGGTTCCTGTTGTGTAACGAATCGTGTCATCGGTTTACCTTTGCTCTATTTACTGGCGTGGTGGCAGCGTCTTCGAACTTACGCCAAGAAATCGGCGCATTAGACGATAATATCAAGGCAAAGCTACTCGTTTCCCACAGGTACGTCGATACTTCGAACATTCTCGTCGTTCAAGCACGATTTCATCGTACAACCAATACACAACAACAGTCATGGGAACCACTGCACGGGCTCCGAAACAATGGAGCCTCTCGAAGAACGAGACGATTAACAGCTTCGAGAATTGGAGGCAAAATCTGGTTTATACTCTGTCACTCGACACTAACTTCGCTCCATTTCTCGCCGATGGCGCTACTTGGGCAAAGAAAACTAAGGCCCAGCCCCTACGCGGCTTCACTGATGACGGAGAAACAGTACCGCTCTCCAGACGTAAAACAGCCCGTCAGAAAGTTAATTTTTTGGATCTAATGCTCGGGCAAATAGCCAACTATTGCCCGGTTATATCGAGGAACACCTTATTAAAGAATTCGACTTCCATCCAGTCTGTTTGGAACATGATACGGGAACATTTTGGCTTCCAAATCACCGGAGCTCACTTCCTGGATTTCGCAAACTTACATCTGGAAGCTGACGAACGCACTGAAGACCTCTTCCAGAGACTAATGGCCTTTGTGGAGGACTCTTTACTCCATGCTAACAGCCTTTCCCACCATGGCGATGTTACCACAGAAGACGAGGAACTCACTCCTACTCTGGAAAATCTCATCGTACTGACCTGGCTCAGATTAATACACCCTGAGTTGCCAAAACTCGTGAAACAGAGATATGGAACCGAATTACGATCACGAACTCTAGCATCCATAAAGCCAGAAATATCTCAAGCCCTCACCTCCTTACTCGACGAGATACGCACCGCCCATGATGCTAAAATCATACGCACCGCTGTTAGTAGTTATCGCAAACCCATTGGCAATAGATCTCAGTACAAGGTGAGCACACGCCCCAACCGTCCGTCCAGGTCCTGCCCGCTATGTAAACAAGCTAATCGACCCGAGCATGGCCATTTCCTTAGCGAATGCAGTTTCCTCCCGGAACAAGATCGTAGGTACATCACTAAGGCCAGACAAATCGCTGACATCTTCGACGACCCTGCTGATCCTGACACCAGACCCTATGCAGACGAGCCAGACAGCGACACCGATGACCCCGGTCCCAGTCTTAGCACTCATGTCTTCCGCATACAGACTCGCCAGTCACCGTACCTTGATATGTTCCACGCACACCACCCTGTGCGTATAACCATTGACAGTGGCGCCACAGGAAACATGATTCGCCACACCGTTGTCCAACGTCTTGGCTGCCGCGTGACGCCCAGTTCTCAATCTGTCCACCAAGCAGATGGCTCATCTCCCCTGCATGTGGTTGGGGAACACACTTATCATTCACCCGTGAAGACCGCATATTTACCTTCGAAGGCCTTGTCGTCGAAAACCTCGACGTAGATGTACTGGCCGGGACCCCCTTCATGGAAACTAACGATATAGCAGTACGCCCAGCCAAGCGCCAAGTAATCCTTGGAGACGGGTCCATCCACAACTATGGGTCGCACCAACCTGCAGCAGTCAGCTCTGCGGCATGTCGTGCCATAGTGCTACGTTCACCTTCCTCGTCCACCACCATCTGGCCCGGAGAGTTCCTTGAAGTAGATTTACCAAGTGATGCACCTCGCGACTCTGTCTATGCACTAGAACCGCGAACCGATGCGCCCAGCATAAGGCTGCTAACCGCCTCCCAACTGTGGCCAACCCCAGCCATCATCTCGAGCGTCGCGGGAAAGATACGCATCCCCAACCTCTCTCCTCAACCACGTTTTCTCAAGAGAAATGAGCACTTTTGTCAGGTACGCGCTGTGTATACACCAGAAGCCAGCAACGCCAACTCGCAGCTGCAAGCGACGCTGCGACCCAGACCACCTCCACTTCAGGCCAGCACAAAACACTCCGCAAACGTGTGTCTTGACCCAGCAAACTTGCTTCCCCGCGATGTTAGAGCCAAGTTCTCTTCACTCCTTGACGAGTACGACCACGTCTTTGACCCAAAAATCAAGGGTTACAATGGCTCAGTAGGTCCTTTCGAAGCCAGAGTAAACATGGGTCCTGTGGAACCCCCTCAACGGAAAGGCCGGCTGCCGCAGTATGCCCGTAACCAGCTACTGGAACTACAACATAAATTTGATGAACTCGAAGCCTTGGGTGTCTTTCGCCGTCCCGAAGACATTAACATTGCAGTAGAGTACCTCAACCCGTCTTTCCTCATCAAAAAAGCCAACGGTGATTACCGCCTAGTCACCGCCTTTGCTGACGTTGGTCGCTACAGCAAGCCTCAGCCCTCTCTCATGCCAGACGTAGACTCCACCCTACGTCTTATTGGCCAGTGGAAACACATCGTCGCGACAGACCTGACCAGCGCATTCTACCAGATTCCACTCTCGCGCGACTCGATGAAATATTGTGGCGTCGCTACACCATTCCGGGGAGTGCGTGTGTATGCACGGTCTGCCATGGGCATGCCAGGCTCAGAGACGGCCCTTGAAGAGCTCATGAGCCGAGTGCTCGGTGACCTGTTGGAGGAAGGCATTGTTGCTAAAATCGCAGACGATCTGTATTGCGGAGGTAACTCCCCGGAAGAACTCCTGCAGAACTGGTCGAAAGTTTTACGAGCCCTCCACAAATGTGATCTCCACCTTTCCGCATCAAAGACCATCATCAACCCACAATCCACCACAATACTAGGCTGGAATTGGAACTGTGGCACCTTAAGTGCCAGCCCACACCGCATTGCGGCCCTTGCCTCCTGCCCTGCACCTGACACCGTAGCCCGAATGCGATCCTTTATTGGAGCTTTTAAGGTGCTCTCCCGTGTCATTCCTGGATGCTCTACACTCCTTGCAAAACTCGATGACACTGTCGCTGGCCGCGAATCTAACGAACCGATTCAGTGGACAGATGACCTCAGAACATCATTCCGCAACGCCCAAGCCACCCTGTCCACTACCCACACCATCTCGCTCCCCAGACCTGGCGATCAACTGTGGATTGTGACAGATGGAGCTGTCCGAAAACCTGGAATAGGTGCCACCCTATATGTCACCCGTGATGGCAAGCTACGCCTGGCAGGATTTTTCAGTGCCAAACTACGCGGCTCTCAGACAGCGTGGCTACCATGTGAGGTGGAAGCTTTAGCTATCGCCGTTGCCACCAAGCACTTTAGCCCTTACCTAATACAGTCCCATCATAAGGCCTGCATACTGACGGACAGCAAACCATGCGTACAGGCATATGAAAAACTTTGCCGAGGAGAGTTCTCAGCAAGCCCTCGTGTGTCTACCTTCCTGTCTACTGTGAGCCGATATCAGGCCTCTGTCAGACACGTATCCGGCTCCGCAATACTGCCTTCAGATTTCTCCAGCCGGAATGCTGCCCCCTGTGAAGACGAAGCTTGCCAAGTCTGCACGTTTACAAAGCTTACTCAAGAATCTGTTGTCAGACACACATCCACCCAAGACATACTTAGTGGTACTAAGCACCTCCCGTTCACCAGCCGCACCGCCTGGTTGACCACACAGGCCGAATGCCCCGATTTACGCCGCACTCGAGCGCACCTACAACAGGGAACACGTCCCTCCAAAAAGCTAACAAACTTGAGGGATGTTAAGAGGTACCTCAATGTAGCAACCATTGCGAAGGATGGCTTGCTTGTTGTCAGGCGTGACGAGCCCCTCGCACCAACCCGTGAATGCATTATCGTCCCCCGACAAGTACTAGAGGGACTCTTGACTGCCCTACACATCCAACTCGGTCACCCATCCAGCCATCAACTCAAAGCTGTAACCAAGCGCTACCTGTATGCCCTGGACATAGACAAGGCCATCGACCGTGTGACTCAAGCTTGCCACCAATGTGCTGCCTTGCGCCAAACCCCGAAAATGCGAGAGGAGCAGTCATCTTCCCCTCCACCTGATGCCGTTGGCGTATCATTTGCTGCAGACGTTATCAAGCGCTCGAGACAGCTCATTCTCGTGGTACGTGAGTGCGTGACCTCCTTCACAGCCACAACTCTACTGGAGGATGAGCGGCACAACACTCTACGTGATGCCCTAATTCGCCTTTGTGTCCAGATCCGTCCACTTGATGGGCCGTCAGCCGTCATACGCACCGACCCCGCCTCAGGCTTCAAGGCACTAACGGAAGACCTACTACTAAAACACCACAGAATTACCATAGAGATTGGAAATGCCAAGAATCGCAACAAGAACCCCGTAGCCGAGAGGGCGGTTCAAGAAGTCGAAAACGAGTTACTCCGACATGACCCACTAGGCGGTCCTGTGTACCCTGTGACCCTGTCAGTAGCAACCGCTACCCTCAACTCACGCATTCGCTCTCGTGGCCTTTCTGCTCGGGAGATGTGGACACAGCGAGACCAGTTCTCAAACCAGCAAATACCACTGCACGACCAGAGCCTCATCGTCCAACAACACGAACAACGTATTGCCAACCACCATCACAGCGAGAAGGCTAAGGCCCCCATCGCCAAGGACCGCCCAGCTGAGCACATCACCGTTGGTGACTTAGTTTACCTGTACTCTGACCGCAACAAGACTAGAGCACGCGATCGCTACTTAGTTGTAGAAGTGACCGGTCCCTTCTGCAACATCAGAAAATTTGTCGGTTCTCAGCTTCGCAGCACATCTTATCGTGTGAAAACCTCAGATTGCTACCGGGTTCCATCTGAAGTAGCAGACTACCGACCATCGGCAATCAACGATGATGCAGACTCATCATCCGATGAAGCCCCACCAGCACAGCCAGTGTGTTTGCCACCACCTCCACCTGTCATACCGAGTGCAATCTCGACCCCTGCTTCTCAACAAGTTCCTGAAAACGACCCCCCCCCGCTGGCGGACACGTACTTCGTGAGGACACCCACACCGATCCAGTAATAGACTCCCCCGCCAGTGACTCTGATACCAGTGACCCGCCCCGCAGATCCACACGTGTGCGACGTCGTCCAGCACGTTACAATGACTTTGTTCTAGACTCTAACTAACTAACCATAAACAATGACACTAAGAACATTGATAGTTTTCGTTGCAAGTTTTATGTCCGTTCCTGTTTGTAGTTTTACATATTATTCCAAGGATAGCTCGCTCCACATTTAAAAAACTCGAGGGAAGAAGAAAAGGAAGTCACGCCAGTACCGGTCAGCGGTACGCTAGTTATAGGCTTGCGTAGTTGTGTCCTTCTCGCTTGATCCTCGTGCTCTCGTGCATGTAAGCTCGCTCTGTGACTTAGGCTTATTAAAGGTTCCTGTTGTGTAACGAATCGTGTCATCGGTTTACCTTTGCTCTATTTACTGGCGTTGGGTACTGCGATAAACTTTCAGCGACACAGTGTGACAAAATTGTTTTAACCAAAATCATGACCACACCATCAAAACGTTTTTATTATTAGTATTATTCGTTGGTTTCAAACGATGCTAATATATGTATGTAAGAATGAAATAATATTATTTTACCGCTTGTTACCTAGAAATCCGTACTGTAAAAATTCAGATGAAAAGTTATAACACTCACATGTCTATTAGTTCTTACAAATGATTTTGTCAATGAAAATCGACGACAAAAATTTCCCTTCTGTGGCTTAATTGAGAAGCTTGGGTTGCAAAGAAATGTTTTTGTAAAACACAACCGAGTCAATTATCGTACGTTAAATAAATCAAAGCACTACTTTAGCAATTTACGCTTAACTTCCCGTGGCTGGTGCCGGAGAAAAGATTAGGCCACCAGATTACTTCAAACCCTCTAGTTGCCCTCCCTTCGCCGTGCCCTATTATTATTTCAGAATCAAGTCGCTACTAAAATGAAGCTGTGACAAGTCGGTAGTAGTTACTCATGTCCAAGAATTCCAAAAGTTCCTGTTTCGGAAATCGTAGTCTCTCAGGGATTAAATCATTCTCATTGAGTAAACCGCATTAATTCATCACAGGTAAGTAAATGTATATAATTTATCACATCGGACCTCGTTGCTGACGCCGTTTTGTATAATGTTCCTGCCGACAACGCAGTAATGAAGTATACTGTTCGATCGACATAATTGTAAATAATTTCATTCCTCCCGTAAGAATAGATTTTAGGCCGTCATTAAAATGTTTCGGCAATTTAGTTTCTCGGGTGTTAAACTTTAGCTTCTCGCAATATTTTCTGAGTCGGCAAAGGGTTTATGTTTCATTTTCAATTTCTCTTTAGTGATAGATATAAACCCCGCTCTCGATAAGATTTGGTTCTCAATCTTCGATTATCCCATTCGAGTGATAGTTATTTCTCTTGCTATCGCCTTTTATAATGATGGTTGCGCGATCAATAAAGAGCGGGTTTTTTACAGTAGAGCCATGCGTTGAATACTATTTCCCGTGAGAAGTAACTGTTGACGCGTGTCTCCTTGCGAGTAAAGCCAACAAATGCGCGTCCGTATCTGGAAAACATTTTTATTATGTCAAGAAATGTCTTGTTTAAAGGTCTCGTGATTCCCACGCTGAGTGTTTTTGGATGCCGGCAAGTGCGAAAAAAGTAATTACCGAGAATTCCGAAGCAACACCTCAGTCATATGAAGGCGCCAGTTATGATCTCCTGTTTCAGTTAATCATAAGCCATGGGTTGATTCAACCAACCCTTAGCCTAATTTGCATAATTTTTTTCGGTGAGCAAAGCCCGTCATGTGATCAATTTCCAACCCCGAAACATCAAAAAATCTGGCTGCCACTTTGAAAACTGCTAGACTTCAATGCTATAATCACCGCGCGGTGATTATAGCGGGATAAAGCGAAGCTCCTAGCCAATCACAGCGCTCTATATTCGATAGTCATCAATGTAATTATACTAAAATGCGTTAAATAACGAATTAAATGCACACGTAAGTTAAATAAGTTAATAAAGCGCGCGCGCGCGCATTAAAATTGCCCGCACACACAACCTACTTCATTAAGAACACTGAAATAATGAAATTAACAAAGGATATAATAGTGTAGCGCGCGAATGACGTCAGAATAGTGGCTAACTTGCAATTTTTGTCTGAGTTTCGCCCTTTTTCTCATTTTAATGAAAAAAGACAGACAAACATGACATTTTAATGACAAAAGTCAGGCAAAAGTCAGGAACTGGCTAATGTTAATTCAAGTTCAGTTTGTTTGCCTGGGGTTCGGGTCTAAAAGCAGTACTTGCGCGCAGCGCCAGTGTAGTGACTTCCATGACTTCCAACTGAAGTACTGCGCGGGAAAGATAGAAGATAGAAGTCATCACCAGCTTTTACCAAAAAATGCTCCTGGATATGTTCTCTTGGCTTATTCAATTATCTTAAGTTTTGGTCGAATGGAAAGCGCCCATATCCACAGACGAATGTGTCTTTAAGTCCGTGAGTAGCAAAAGTTTTTTCTGTCAAACGGCAGTAATTTTTGCGAGGTGTCGACAATACGAAGAGGGGGGGCAGGGGGGGGGGGGGGGGGGGTCCCGTCACGAGTTCACGAACAACAATTTTCGTTTCACGATTCACGAAACCACGCACGTCTATAAGCCGTTTACAGTACTGAAATCTTCTTTTTGAAGACGTTTAGAATACGGCTGTTAATAACAACATCGCTAACACCAGATTCTTCAAAAATTATTTTCACGACAGCGGTTGTGGTGGACTCGTAACCGACTTCGGAAAGTTAATATTATATGAAATTATTGACTCAAAACGCAAATCTGATTTTAACCTGACAATATTTTCACGGCTGGTATAGTACTTTTGTATCAATTCACAGCCCCTTACCTGAGCGAAACCTTCAAACGGAGATAAAGGGTTCACAGAAGTACGATACTATTAATAGGCACACTTACCTGTTCATTTCGTGTCGGAATGAAGGAACCGTTGCTTCCCGTACCATCCGCATTGCCAATTGCTTTGCTGCCCGGTATTAAAGACAGAACCAACAGCAGCAAACACCCGACCAAGTAAAACTTAAGGGCCATGGGTCCGTGGAAAAAACTTGATCAATGTTGATGAAATTGGTACCGAAACGCGCGGAATATTATACAATTTTTAAATCTGGTGGTAACTAATTGATCCCAGTATGCCCTAGGAAGCTATGCCCCAGTTTTCCCCATCCGATCTATTTTTACCCCTTGTGTGCCTTCTAAAAAACACTCAACTTGCCAAAAGTAATTGCCAAAGTCCGTGGATTTTTTCAGCAATCGACAACAAAGCAAAGGAAAAGATATGTGTTAAACGTGTAATTTTCGAATTCCGGAGGTGACTTGTCATGAATCTTCAAACAAAAAGAAAACGAAAGGAAAAACTACAATTTTTGCTAATATTTTGACCGAGATCTACTGTTGGCGTGACCACTGGAAATATGAGAGACCTTTTGTATGGGCCTTGCAAATTTACTTATCAAAATTCCGATCAGAAAAATCTAATTCATAACTCAAAATAGCGTTTTATCGCAAATAGAATTCAGCCTCGTTTTCATGTAACTGATTCAGTCTCTTATAATTGAACTGAATTTAAATGTCTTCCCATGCATAGATTTCCCTAGACTTTTAATATGAATATTAAAGAGTCTTTCTTATTTCAAAACTGAAGAAAAGACTTCTGTTGCAATTAGTGACAGGTCTATCAGTACGTTGACTGGACGTCCAGGCATTTTAGGAATTATAATTAGCCAACCTACCACTAATTGCAACAGAACTGATTTTTGCCGTTTTGTAACAAGTAAGGTTCGCTCTCCAACATATTAAAAGTCTAGAGCAAGAAGAAAGTGGGAAAGTGATAAAAATCAGCAAGAAATATGTGCTCATTGATTTTGAACATGAAAGCGAGGCTAATAATAAAGAAACTACGGTTAAAACTAAACGAAAGAAGTGGTATAGGTTAATCAACAACGGTTTAAATGTATACCGCTTGTAGGATGCACTGCAGGCTCAATTTTCATATTAAATATGGCGGTCTCCAGGATAGATTTGTTCTGAATAGGTCAGAACCAAATTTACCCTGCTAGCAGAGGCTTTTCCCTTGTGTTTCTCAGCCTTGTACTGCCATTCTCTTCGCGGTTTTGGCTGCTCGCGTTTTGTTTTGGTTGTTTCTGTGCCGAGGAAAAGACCTCTGCAGACAGCCGTTTGGGGTTCCTGTTGAGCATGCGTGTCAGATACCTCCAAGATCTAGGAAGTAATCACATGACTAAACGGTTGTGGAACCGGTTTTATCGACTCGCGCACCTTTTTTGTACTAGTTTGCTGTGCAAAAGTGCCTGCAAAAGTGAGCCCCCTATATCAACATGGCGAGTGCGAGTCTTTCCCGTGAAAGTTTCAACGACGCTGTTGAAAAGGCTTTAGAAGCCCTTAAAGATAGTTCAATCGAGTCTTTGACTAAATATCAATCCAAAGCTTTGTTTCATGTATTGAATGGCGAAGATACATTCGTCAGTTTACCAACGGGTTATGGGAAATCATTGATATATCAACTAGCTCCATCGGTCTCCAAGCATCTTGGCCTCCTCAGTGAAGTGCCGATTGTACTCTTTATTTCCCCGCTGAACGCTCTGATAGATGATTAGATAGCCTCAGTTACCAAGCTAGGAATTACAGCCTGTAAGCTCGATGCCTCATCTCTTGAAGATACTGTCAGTTTCTCTGGTCATGAAATGCTGGAGGTGTGAGAAAGTGAAACTGACGGGCAAACTCCGGCGGCGGCATCGTATTACCGACACGTGACCCAGAAATTCCATGGTAACCGGATTTTCATCTCGCGCATGCTCAACAGGAATCCCAAACGGCTGTCTGCAGAGGTCTTTTCCTCGGCACAGAAACAACCAAAACAAAACGCGAGCAACCAAAACCGCGAAGAGAATGGCAGTACAACGCTGAGAAACACAAGGAAAAGCTTCTGCTAGCAGGGTAAACCAAATTTCAACTTCTTTGTTGAGTTCTTGATAAAAGAAAACTATAAATAACCCAAAAACACACTTAAGCATGTTTTTATGAAGCAAAGTGGATTAGAATAATTTTAGGTGAAAATATGTCGTTGTTTTCTGCTTCACTATTGTACATTAAGTCTTCTGAGAGGGAACTGATTTGTAGCGTTCAAAATTAAATTAATAATAATAGTACATAATTTCAACTAATCTAGATGTACTTTGGAAAACATCACTCCCGTTTGGTCTATCATGATCGAGCTGGTCTGGTATGATACAATTCGCTCACCAAGGCAGTCATCCTAGTCAAGCATCGGTAGTCTTTCTTCTAATGATAAACATGAGCTCAAGTAACGCCACATGCATTTTCTCGACACTGAAGACCTCATTACCTTTGAGCAGCCTATATTGTGGAAGGTGCTGATGATTATAGAGTCTGAGCCTCCGAATAGTGGCCTTCGTCAGGTATTTTTCAGTCTTGGAAGTTTTCACACGGAGATGAGTTTCATTGGTAGCATTGGGTACCTAATGGCAGAATCTGGGCTAAAGAAACTTCTGGAATTGATTTATACACAACTGCTGTTGAGCGCAATCTTACTGCGAAAGCCAAGCGAAAGAGCGGTATGAGCTTATCTCCTCGTTGAAGCAGCTCTTAATATCCTAATCATAACTATAACAAAATTGTCAAATCTGATTGGCTATCAACTGCCCTGATTTCAGCCTTAATTGGACAGTTTAATAGGACAGAACGCGTCATGCCTAAGTAATTGAACAGTACGCGCCATCACGCGCGCGCTTAAATGGCTTTCTTTTTTCACGGCTAGCAAAACAAAATGTCGAATTTCTTGTGTTTTGATTTAAAAAATAGCCTATTATATTACAAATTTTGTTAAAGTTATGATTAATTGGTAACAGAACTTCGTGTCGTCCAATTCGGTCTGTAATCATACTCGTGATTAAACAAATCGGACTCCCGCTACGCGGTCGTCCGATTTTGTTAATCACTCGTATGATTACAGACCGAATTGGACTCCACTCAGTCCTGTTACCATTACTTATCCTTTGTAAAGCCATATAGGAGTGTTCATTCCTGCTCTTGAAGTAGAAGCTAATTCCCCTGATGTGAATGATGCAATAGTTGAAGAGGGGGTAATCCAAGTTACACCTGCTTTTAAGCTTCAAAAAGCTTGTGCTCTGTACGAAGATTAATTTAATGGCTAGAAGGAAATCAGTGGAAAAAGTCAGCTCGGCCAGTGCAATCAGTAAGATCAAACATCTGCTCCAACAGCAGTAGGAAACCCTTCAAGACAATCGCACTGCTAAACTCTGATTGTAGTACATGGACATGGTCGACATTCTAAGAAATTTATCAACAGGACGTACTGGACGCTGGGTACAGCATCTTGAAGCTCTTTAAATGCTTCCCTATTTGGTAGCTTCTGGTCACAACCTTTACACTTCTCAGTTGTACCTGCATTGGTCCGTCCAGGGAGTGAACATACTATTGTATACCAGAAACTAATTGATGGTTTTCACGTAGTATGAGGAAGTGAAAGATAATGGGTGGGGGGGGGGGGGGGGGGGTGGGGCTGTCCTCAGACCTTGTTTTATAGGAGGTGTTTGGAGAGATGAATCGTGCTATTCTGGATCTCACAGGAGTCTCTTACAGTACCAGCAAGAAAAATATGGACACTTCAGAGTCCAGAAAAAACCGTGACATGAAAGATATCCAGACTCTGCTAAATGCCTCAGCTGTTCAAAATCCCTTCACTGCTCAACCAGGCCTAAGAAACATCATGAATGGTGTCCATGCAAATTATATTGTAAATGTAGATGATTCTAGGGATATTGGACAGGGCATCTTAGCGTCAACGACTGGAAAGTTTGTCACAGAGTTTGCCTTCAATAATCAGGCTGTGACTCTTGCTACAAAGTCGTCGGTTAAAATGGATGAAGAAAAGATCCAAGTAGACTCGCAGTTTCTATTCCAGCGTGTAATTGTAGCTTTGAAATCATTGCATGAAATGCAAGCAATGTTCAAAAATTGAACTATGCAGCTATTTGCCTGTTGTGTTTGATTCTTCACTAATGTTGCTTCAACCACACAAGCCAGTTACTGCAATTATGTGAACCATAAGTATGGTCAGGTGATAGCTGTCTTTGATGGATACACAAGGGCATCCACAAAGAGAATAGGGAACTTAAGAACCACGACGACGGCTTTGTCGACGACGACTGGAAGTGAGTCACAGTGTACTGCGCAAACGCGACTAGTAAATTTCGTCGTCGTGGTTTTCGTCGTGGTGTCGTCGACGACGCCAAACATAGTAGAATCACGTCGTCCTGCAATCCACAACCTTCGGCAGGTATAAATCCACTGTTTTAAGCGATTTTTGAAGTCCTTTGCATTTCTTTATTCTCGTTAATCCAGGTATCGTTCTTTTTGTCTCCTAACAAGCGATGTTGATTGTAAATTCGACTAATGAATTGTTTTTACTTCGAAGAATGACAACAACTGTGGAGGCCGAGAGAGCGAACTCGTAAGTGATAAATTTATTTGTACCTTTAGGTAAGACAAATCAAATTAATAATAATTAATAATTAATGTTCAATAAATTATAGAGGAAATAAACTTTATATGGAAAACAGCTATCACATCAGCATGTCTCTTTTTCCAAATCTAAACGCTGACAGATACTCGGACTCGGTCATCTCATGATTCAGTTGAAAGCTGAATAATCTTCGTGCGGAAAGCAGGTTTTTCCACTCGAAAAGGTCAGACAACACAAAAAATTTTTCATCGTCAATGAAATTAGACGTACGGCTTAAAGAATAAGATCTTGCATTGTTTTAAAAGACGCCAATGCGGAAAAGTTAGTTGCGAACGGACATTACAGTTTTACATTTGTGTTTACATTCAATGTCGTCGTCGTCGACCAACCGACCGACTGCATCTTAAGTTTCCTTTTTCCCGCCGAAACTGACGTTCTCGTTCCAGTCTTTTCCCAGTCAACAGACGTCGTCGTCGTGAACTTCGTCGTGGTTCTTAAGTTCCCTAATGGTCGATCACGACGTCATGAAAATACCCTTGCCCCCGCTCTACGAAAGTTAACTGTCGCTGGTAACTCCAGGCCTTTTCCTTACTGCTTCCTTACTCCCTTGACATTAAAACGAAGCATGAATAATACAAAACGCACTTAAAACATAATAGGGAGCTATTCAGTTGTGCGCAGCAGAGTGAGAAAGTTGGAATAGACATTCTTCTGTGACACCATGCCATACGATTGCACTGTGATTGTCAAAGTTACGGCGGCAAGGAAAGTCAGGCCAGGGAAGATACAATCGAAGCCCAAAGTTATTTGTCCCAGGTACACCGGCTCTTTCCGCAAGCATTCCAACGTAAACATCGTCAATCTTAAACGGCTTTACAACTTGATATAAGTTTACAAACGAATGGACCACATCGAAGGACAGGACAAATCCAAACCCCGGGCAGTAATCGGGGTAGAAGTCGGGTTCATATTCTTCTTTGGTCACTTCCCATTTGTCTCCCTTATATCTTCTCACTGGAAGTTTTTGCCAGAGCAACCCCATGTACAGTTCGTA
>JBBMOI010000010.1:15945000-15952500 GCA_038088405.1 Porites divaricata | reverse complement strand
TTATCGCAGATGCTGATACGGAAAGGTGTGTTGTCGCCAGTCTTAGTGTCGAGATAACACACTTCAGTAGATGATGTAGAAGTATCCTTAAGTTCCAGCTAAGCCATTTTTAATATAAGAAGGCTGGGAGCGTTTTACTGAACCTTCAAAACCTTCACAGGAAAATCATTGGAGTGATAATAAATGTCCAACAGCAATACCCTATTTAGTAGTTTTGTATTAGATACGTGACTTCGGTTTCAAGTACTTCCTTGAAATTGTTTGTACAAAAATTACCCTGTAGTTCTCAATTTTACTTGAAATGACTATAATGGGTTAGTGTGGGGACAAGAGGCTTATCCAGTTGCTAATAAGAGAGAGTACATCAGAGGGGTATGCATTGAGAAAATCCCTCAAAGGACTGAAGTGCAAGAAACAGAAAAAAGAAATTTAATGTTTTGCAAAGTTTATAAAGAGAATCAGAAGGAGCTTGAAAAAGTACAACTCCAATTGTTTTTGTAAGTTGTGAATTTGATTTACAACAAAAACAAACAAGGTAAAATTGATTTTTTATCAACCATCAAAAGAAGTTATTGTCCCTTGAGCCCATTCCCCTCAGCAGTTCTTTCTATGATACTAACCTTGGCTTATTTGGCCTTGATGGGTATGTGCTGCTGATTTAGGGTGGTGACCATTTCACCCTTTAGGGTTTTGAACAGGGTGTCTGTTTGGGCTGTGAAGGTTGATGAAGAGCAGTCTATAGTTACATTTTTGGTGCCACCATTTTTTTCCCCAAGTTTTTTTCCATGTTTCTAAGTTTAAAAGCTAACTTAATTCTGTATGCTAAATGAAATGAATCAGAATTATAAAATAAGGTCTCTTGGCTTAAAAAGGGTAGGGAAATAAACAATGTGTCCTACTACCCATACTCTCTTTCAGTGTAAGCCCAGGGAGGTGATCTCACATTTTAATACCCTTTTACCACTTGTTGTAACAGCAAAGTCAGTGAATGTTTATGATCTCTGAAAAATGTTTTTGCCTGCCTCAACACAAGTTTCTAACTGTTATTGTTGACTACAAATAAATATATTATCTTAATAATATGATTTTACATTTTTTTCCAAGGCATCCTATGGTGTTTTTTTATCCAAGTACAAGGCAATTTTTAAGTTGAGAAGGTTTGATTTCATTAACTACATTTATACACAGACACGAACTAACCTGGCGGGTTGATTTCCAAAGGTGTAAAAAATTACATGCAACTGTATGGCAAAAACTGGTCACAGTGGCCAAAAGAAGGCAAAAATAGAAATGTCACCATTTTCCTGACCATAATCTTGTTCCAAGGGGTAGTGTAGATTTTGGAATTTATAATTTCCCTCTTTGTTTGCAACAAAATAATAAATAATAACAATGATCGTTTATTCAACCTTTTTGCAGCATAAGCTGAATTACAAGGCGGGTCATTAATTACATACAAATACCTCGGAATCATGACACATATATATAACTGATTATGATAAGACATATCCCATTTCGCTAATTTAAACGTGATTCTGGTATTTGATGGTGCAAAAATTTCCAAATCTGTTAGTAACAGGCACAAAAACAGATTCTCCTGTTCTAAGGGCATACGGTCTTGTGTGCGCAACACGCGGCACTAAGCCTCGTAACAGGTCGGAAGAAGAGTAACTTCGCTTGAGAAATGTTATGCACGCATCCTCCCTCCTCTGGCGCAGCAAGATTAAGCCTGATTTCTTAAGCGCGCCCTCATAGCACAGAGAAGGAAAAATAATTTTTAGCGCCCTCTTTTGTATTGATTCAATTTGATCACTTAAGTATTGTGTGAGGCCAGCCCAAGCGGGACTCGCATACTCTTAATCAGACCTGATGATACTACAATAGCCAAGAATAAGCTGCCTATCAGTTAGTCCGCACTTCTTAAGGGCGCGTATTGCATATAACCGCTTACTCCCTTTCTTTACAATATGAGAGACATGCTCGTTCCATGTTAAGTTATCGGACAAGTGAACCCCTAACAGCTTGTAACAGGAAACCTTTTCTATCAGAGAGCTACCAACCAGTTGAGGGGCTGGGGGAAACGGGCAATACTGCAAAAACTAATGCACATTTCCTTGCATTTTTTACCGTTAAGAACCATTCCCCTAGAGGAAGCAAACGAGTAAATATCCGAAACAGTAAAATTCAAATATGAAGGAGAGAGCCTGGGCACAAATTCCATGACTGTGGCGTCATCTACATATTTAACTCTATTTGTACAGTTAGAGGCCATACTGTTCACCAAAATACAAAACAGAAGAGGAGCCAGTTTAGTTCCTTGAGGAGTCCCGCCATTCAGCCATATGGGTGGGGACAGAGCCTCCCCCACCCTCACCCTCTGGTTTCTGTTCGTAAGAAAGGCAGCAATCCACCTCACTGAATGTGGGTCCACATCCAGGGTATCCAGTTAAAAGACACTTGCATGAATGAGGACTCAAACTGAAGGCAGTGTAATAACTGCTGTCATGAAAAGAGAATTCCAAACACAAAAAGTATAATTACCCTTTCATTTGCCTAAGATTCATTTGATAGAAGCTACGGTAAAGTTTAAATTAAATTAAATCACACGAAGAACGAAACTTAAACATATCAACATGTGCAAAATTTATTTACCTTCTAGAACATAAAAAGAATATACATGAACTACGAGATTTACCATGCCACTCAATCATCCAACGCAACTCTGCCAAGATAAGTTCACAGTCAAGGATGTAAAATTAAGAATCTCGATCATTATTTCTTCTCGTCTTAAAGGTGTAGTAAAACCGTAAACAACTCCGAGTCTGACAACTCTTCTACTCGACCACAGCGACCGCACTTTTTTTTAATATCGCGAAGAATTACTTCGTTTATTAAATATAAACTCTTCTACCTACGTATTGGAGGGTTGGCCTTTCTTTTAGTCTTGTGAGTCTTCTAAAGGGAAGAAAGGAAAACGTAAGCTCCACATTCCCGTGGAAAAAAATTGGTTACAGCAAAGAAAACAAAGACCAACAGGGCCAAAATTCACTTCACACTTTGGAATCGCTGCGAAGATAAATTTGTTGTTGTTATTCCCAACCCATTACGCGCATGTTCGCTACGGTTCTCGGATGGAAAGCCAAAAAGCGGCAAGATCAGAGGCCGTTGCCAGCCTCCCCCCCTGCTTTCAATACTGGAGGGGATCTTCCGGGTTCCCTGAGGCGAAATACCTTACAAGTTTGCCGCATGTTTTGACTGTTAACATTCGTCATCTTCAGTGTTACATATTTTGAAATCGCCGTTGAATTGAAATAGCTCAAGTTTGGGAGCTACTGCGCTTTTCACAAACATGCGAACTCTAAAGTTCAAAAGCCACCTTCACAATTGCGTTTTCCGCTGCCGTCAATCATAATTACGATCACAAGCAACGAACCTTGAAACACAGAAACACACAAAACGGATCGAAATCCACTAATCACAAATCAGAAACCATGACCTTTTGAACCTGTTAAAGGGCGCTTTCCATTCAACAAAAAGTCCGGTTTGAAATTTCGGGAATTTTACGTGTTCACTGGAACGGTACATTCCGGTTCCACAGACCCGACCCAAGCCACCGCGCGCTTGGTTATTGTCAACCTCGTTCCCAGGGTTCTCTCCTACCCGTCCCTACGGAGAGAACCTGGGAACGAGGTTGGGTTATTGTTCTTGCAAGCAGGATACAAAAGAGCGGTACTGGGGACAACAATTTTTTCAAATGGAAGGAACATTTCGGTCCGACCGACCGAAATGACCAGACCGGTCAAAGAGGACCACATTCAAAGCTGGTCCCGAATTTTCCGGTCGGACTAAACCGAAATGGTCCATTCCATTTGATGAACCAACCGAAATTACCGAAATTTTGGGTTGAATGGAAAGCGCCCAAAGTAAAGTTTTGTTTCCTAAGAGGTCCGTTAAGATGATTGACGGCAGCGAAAAGCGCAATCGTCAGTTGGCTTTTGAACTTCAGAATTCGCATGTTTGTGAAAAGCGCAGTAAACAAAGATATCAGAAAACAGTCTTCACACTGTATTTAATAAACAAAGATAATAACTATTAAAACAAGCAGTGAAATAAAATTGAAATTTGTGAATATTAAATATCCGAGAGAAAAAAAAAACAATATTTGTGCATTCGAGGCGTTCACAATTTTGAAAGGACACTAAAAACTTGAAGTCCATAAAAAACGATTATTCGCCTCGATAATAGAAAATTTTGAAACAAATTCATCATGCCCTTGCCAAATTATCTTCATGTTTGCAGGTATAGTCTCATTATTTACAAAAACGCTAACAGGAACAACAACGGCTAACGCTATCCCCGCGTGTTACACTCTTCACCCCTCTCAGTTCTAATCTATTTTAGCTGATGAATGTCTTCGATCCATTTAATTGTCGATTACACTGTTTAATTTAGTTCCTATTGCGGATTATTATACCCTTTAAAAATACTCCTTATGAATTTCACACCACTTGAATCAGTTTACTTAAGGCTGCATTTTCTCATTTTCTTTTGCAAATTTTTAAAAACAGGTATTTATTTGTACAATTGCACCGCTTTTATTGATCTGACTCCGTTCACAATACAATTTTTTTTATCATTTCTTCACTGATAGAGTTTATCTTGTAACTTACTTACACAGGTTTTTTGTGCCCTGTAACTTTATTTTTCGTCGTATATCTCTTATTTTGGTGCCTTTACTGTAATCTTATAAAATTAGTTTAAACAGAGACGCGTTTAACGTGTATGAACCAGGGGCACCCAACGACTGTTTTCTGTTAAACATTCGCTCAGAGAAGCTAATATTGCCTAGAATTTTCTTCGACTTGAGGACGGTTAAAAACTTCTAGATGACCATTCTATTCATCTACAATTCTCAAAGCTTATCTATTAAATCCCCTACGATTTTCTGAAGTTCAATTTTTCACGTTTCGTTCCCCAGGTAAGGCGATTTTTCGTTGAAAAAAGGAAACCTAAAATTTTCGGATTAAAAAATGTGATGGAGGGAGGAATCAGAAAAATTCTCACTTTCGTAATAACTTAAATTGCAGCTAAAATTTTCGGGAAAATAATACTGAAGCCCTTGTAATTTCGAAAAGGCTCAAGTTTCCCCAGGATGACGGAACAGATACAAATTTCATAGCGCCGCTTAGAATGCATTTCTAGAGATCTTAAAGTACTCAGGATAACCTCAAAAGTGTTTTCAATGTGTGTGGGATGAGACCGTCGTTAGGTGCCCCTGACGAACTGTTTTGAATACTTCAGTGTGTAACCGTGCGTTACCCTGGGTACCAGAGGTTTTTTCTCGCGTGGGACGAGGAGGTTCACGAGGAGCTTCATCGGCCGAAGGCCGAAGACACAAGCGGCGAAGGCCGAAGACACGAGCGGCGAAGCCGCGAGAAAAGGCTTTTCGCGCGGGTCACTTTATAAGATGTTTAGTCTTGTATACCCTGAAGAAGGCAGCATTGCCGAAACGTCGGTTAAGATTCTTATAATAACAGCGTCAGTTTTACAATTTTAAAATTTACATTAAGTACTACGCTGCGCAGGTTTTTCAATCTTTATTCACTTAAAAAGACTTCACCGAAACCGGAAAACGCGCATGAAAAGCCTCTGGCACCCAGGGTATGTAACTGTACCAAGAATGATGAATTTACCTTTTTCATCTCTTATATAGACAGTTTTCTTGTGCGAAATTGGTTATTGCTGTACATGAATGAAAACGAGAAACGCTCAGCTGAGTCGATCCTCGTGTTATATATTCACTTTCCTCTGTCTTTCACTGAGACATCTGGTGCAAGTTAAACAAATTCTTAAAGTACAATAAATATCAACTCACTAAACGTTGATTAGAAGGAAAACTGGAAGGTTTCTTCGGAGTTTCTTAAGAAAACGTGGCTCATCGAATACGGTACCGAATAGTTACTAAATATCAGGATTTTTATCACTGTGGTACACGGTTGCATCATCATACAAAATTCACGAAGTTTTCACGTGCGATTCTACTTAATTCTTTATACTTTAAAAGCTATTGCTTCTAAACGACAAGAGCCTTTGCTTAAGCATTGGCTTAAAAAAAATGAACTTTATCTGAGTGTCAATGTATTTAGCACGAAAGTAATAATTGGACACTACTTTTTTTACGTCTCCTATTGGAGAGGGGAGCGCCAGTTTACGTGGTCATCCGAGTCACGCGAAGGTCTCGCCGCTTGCAATGCAGAGGGAGTACTGGTACCTTCATTTCTCAGTTATTTTAAGACTTTGAGTGTTGGTCCGGTCCCGGAAATCGAACCCGCGATCTCCCGCCCAGGCAGTCAAGCGCTCTACCGACTGAGCTAATCCTGCCGCTGTCAAAACGAAAACGAAAACGAAAAACAAAACGAAACAGGTCTTCATACGTTCAAGTTACTGTAAAAAGCCAATCGGCATGAGATGTACAGTCACACAGCTGGCACGTGAATGTGTAGGACTTTATCCCCTTTCGTGGTTCGTACGTGAGGGAATTCAAGTTATCACACAGTAATCTAGTAATCAGGATTATAGAAATAACTCATGCACGCAATTTGAACATAAAGAAGTTGGACTTTGCCCTTTTTACAATTTGTACGTGAAAGAACGCATATTGTTTAAGAGATTACGTTGACCAAACAATTTTAACAAGAGATTGTTATATAGCTGGAAATTTTTTTCCAACAGCGCGCGCTCTCATTGGTTACTTCGAGAAAATATGACATCTAACAATGAAACTGTTTCCCGCCAAAGTCTCAGAGCAACATTGCAAATCTATCGACGTCAGAGGGTAACAGTGCACTGCTACCGGCGAATTTTAACCGACGGGAAACATTGAGGTTTTCGGGAAACAAAATAAACTGTTTCCCTCTGCACCAGTCATTGGAGATGTCAGGAGCCAACTAGGGTCCTGGAGATGAGCAAATAGAGAATAACTACGCACTGAACAATGCTATCTAATGGCCTTCGGCATAATACAAACTTGAACTGGCGAACAGAGATTGATAACACCGCTGATCAAACTGTCTGCAGAGTTCTTGGTTTTCTTTGTACCTCTGAGTTCCACATCTGAACTGCTGACCGCGTGTGAACTAAGGCTCAGCACACCTGCTTCATCCACATCAGAACCGTACTTTATAACTAATGAGACCTCGATCAAGCCTGGTTCTACAATAAGAGAGAATACAGGTTTTAACCATTGTATTCACACCGATAAAGGGCTAGTTTTAGACTTGGCACAAGTCGACTACGTGAACGCCAAAGACGCGAGGGACGCTCGCGAAGCTAGCGAAAGCGAGGGACGTAAGTCGGGCTTTGAGAAAGTTTAGGCTAGTTTATGCCGATAGTTTCTTCCGGCAAAGCTGTGTGAACGAAGTTCTGTCATGTAATTGACTACGGAGGAACATACTAAAACATGTATTAAACATTGCATAGTCCCTGTACGGTGTTTTCCCA
>JBBMOI010000010.1:15900000-15940000 GCA_038088405.1 Porites divaricata | reverse complement strand
TGCACTTTTTCTGACAACCTTTCTCGAAATAGCTGTATACTAACATGATAATAGTAAGCTCGGTTTTCTAGTTGGTCACCATATTACATTTTTAAGGAGCCAAGAAAAGCAAGGATGTCCCTGTAAAATGAAAATAGCTTAGAATGCGGTTTCGTGAAAAAAAAAACTCTGTTTTAAAACCAAACCTAAGGGTTCACCTAACTCCTCACCTTCTTCTTCAGTTCTTCTGTGATCTACGTTGACATCAACTTTCTCTATGTCCAGATGTGGTACCAGATCAGGTTGACTGTCACGCAGGTATCCATAGTGACGGGTGGTGTAACCTGGAAACATGGTCAGCATTGTGGGACTTTTAGCCGTAGCATTGAAGACCAGAATAAGAATGGCTACGTAAGCAGGGTCATCAATGGATGGTTCAGGTGTGGCAAAGAATGGATGAGTAGAAAGTAGCTCAGGTGTAAGGGATGACGCAAGATGTTGATGCTTTTCACCCAGAAATTTGGCACATCTAAAAGTAAAGAGAAAAGAGATATCGTAAGATTGAAGTGGCTCTGTCACGGTTGTCTAGTTTTTTTGTTAACAATGCCAATAGAGAGGAGAAGTCGTTACGTCACGTTGCCATGGTAGCAAAATTTCTGGATGACAACAAACCGAAAAACGTCACTTAACAAGTGAATTCGCACTGTTTGACTTCATCGATCTTATTCAGTTTCAATTAATTTGTCAAATGTTGGCTAAATTTTCTTCATTTTCTCTTATGCTTTACGTCATGCTGTAGTCATGTGAATGCTATATTTCAATCAATTTTTGACAATTTTATAGGTTACGCAGAATTTGTTTACGTACAAAGTACGTAACTTAGTTTTCGTCATTCGTTCATTGGTTGTACCAATTGATTGTGTGGCTGATAAATCGAAACTGTAATGAAAGCTACATTTTTTTGAATGAAAAACACTCTTTTGCCCTCAATTTAGTACCCAGAATTCTGGAAATCGCATTTTAGGGCTTTGAAATTTCAAAATATTCTGAAGAAGCAGCCCCACAGATTCCCCTAGAGAAAGGGGACTAACGGCCCCTTGTTGATACAGTCGGATACTCTTTTCAAACCTGCTGGCTACGTCAATTTTTATTGAAACCCCTGTGTGTTATCCGAAACAGCTGTAAGCGCGTGCAAAACAGGGCAGGTATCGTGAATAAGGTCCATTATGTCATCATAAGGGATCATGAATTTTCAATGGGGTTGGAACAAGAGGTGATGTAAAACAAACAGTTCTCTTGCATATGATCACATGACCTACACTGAGAAAATAAAACATACAAACTAAAGAGGTCTATTCTTAACTCTCATCTCCAGTACAGCAAGCACTGATGACTACCCAAAGCAGCTCTTACCTCCATATAGACGTCCTGTCTTGAGGATATTTTGACAAGTTACCTAGCAATGCATGGATGGTGGCATGAAGACTTGCCCGGGTGGATAATGTGCAGTGACACAAGAGCTCTCGCACTGCTTCTCTGGTGTCTCCAGAGAAGTCTTCCAGGACACCTAGCAGTGTTTCCAACTGATCTTCCCTCAACTGAACATGCTTGCTTATCTTACGCAGACTATTGATGGCATTTAGTCGCACACTTTCAATTTCATCATTCATCATGTCAGCCAGGAAATCCAGTGACAGGACTGCAAAAGGAGCGTTGCGATAAGCCAACTCGCAGAGGGAATCAACAGCAGCAGTTCGCACTTCCAAGAACTCATCCTCCAAGCCATGGACAAATGCTCCACATGCACCACTACTCATGAGGCTGATGTCTTCAGGGTCAATCTCTGGTTCTGGTGCTTTATCACCCCATGTTCGTCCAGTGCTCCAGCCCTCATCAGCTCCACCTGCTGCGTGAATTTCCTTGCGCTTCTCATGTTCAGTCTTCCTTTTCTAAAATGCAAGTACTGTATAAATGAGTCATTAAGAAGGGCAATATAAAGTTTTGGAGAGATGTAGAACAGCAAGTAGCCTAGTACATTTATTTTATCAGTACCATCCCACCGGTTGACCCTCAACAATTATCACATAAATATTCTGAACAAATCCCCCCAAAATCTTGGAGCAACATTTTCCCACATGAAAACATCAGTATGCTACAGTATTAAATAACTGAAACAGCAGCTAAGGAATTTTGCTTTTCCGGATACCTTTGCACCTTACAATTCAACCACAAAGGTTGCACAGAGAGCATTTTCCACCCGATCAGTTATATAAGGCTCCAATGTAGAATGCTATAAAATGGACAATTTCCAGTTCAAATTATTGCTTGTAAAACAATGATAAGCATTTCATTATAGTTACATTATAACATTATATGGTTATTGTCATTATAGTTATGCAATACAGTACATAAACATTATACCGGTAGTTATAGTCATAATGATTATAGTTAGTAAAAGTTATTGTCTTACTTTAAGGTGAGACATAAGCTTCTTATCTAAAGTCTGCTCCAAGAACTTTGGACTGACAAGATGGAGTGATCCTAGCAACCGTGCAGCCTCCCTGCGCACATTCATGGACAAGTCATTCACCATGTGACAGATTTTGATAAAAGCATCATCTATAAGCCGGGCCTCATCTGATGAAGGCAACTTGACAATTCTGCGAGGAAGTAATGAGAAATTCAACCCAACAGTAACATCCATAATTATCCCTTCTGGGTTCTGCTTTAGAAAATATATTTTTGTTTAATAAACCCTAGCCTACAAGACAGCTTTATCATCTAGTGGGGTTAAGGGTAGATAGGTAGGTAGGACATAGGTATGCCCAAATCGGATCTGCATCAAAATGTAGAAAATAAGTATTGTAGATAGATAGATAGATAGATAGATAGATAGATAGATAGACAGATAGACAGACAGATAGACAGATAGATAGACAGACAGACAGACAGACAGACAGATAGATAGATAGATAGATAGACAGATAGATAGATAGATAGATAGATAAATAGATAGATAGATAGTTAAATAGAAAATTTTGTTAACGTGTCAGAGCCTTATAGCTTGGGAAAAACTAATTTGGGGACACAATTTATATCTATCGGAATTACATACACAATATAAAAGTATAAATATTAAAACTATGCATAATGTATTACAATCCAATGAGAATCTAAAATGAATAATATTCGCTAAAAGACTGAGGAGAATTGTAAAATTAAATGATTATGTTGAGCAGAGAGAACAGCCCTTACATCCATCATGAGCTTACGTCATTTTTATTTTTTTGTTCAACTTGATTTGGTTCAGCTTTCAGCTTTGTTTCATAATCAGTATCCTATACTAACTATGGTGATACAGTGTACTTTGGGAGTTAGAAAGGAAAGAAAAGCAAATGATTTTCTGATCTATTGCACTATCTAATGATTTATCTTTTTGAGTGGACGAGACATGGGAAACAATGACATTTTTAAAATCAACCACTCAGGTAGAAAGCAACACACCATAGGGTACAACATATTCCAGAAGGACTTGTGTGTAAAATAACCTTCATGAATATATCACTGAGCAGGAGCACCCAACGATACTATAGTTAAAAACCACTTAAACATAGCATTGTTAAACGTATTTTAGTATTTAAACATTAGAAATAGGCATATTTTTATCCCCTAAAAATTTTTTCACCTGTTTGGATTTCCTAGCTGAAAGTCTACTGATCCGAAAATTATGGGGATCAAAACTTACCTTTTGGAAAATCTAACCCTAACCCAAAAATTCTAGGTGACCTTTCTAGGGTAAAAATCCGTTAAAAATGGGCAATGATACCATTTTTTAGATGTTCGAAAATCCTAGGAGAGGCAGGCAAGCAAGAAATTTTACAATGAATGTTCCAAAAATTCTAGATCTCAAATTGTCGTCCGAACAGATATTTTCCAAAAATTGATGTTGGGTGCCCCTGACTGAGAATGAGATCAATGCTGTTAGTTGGCTGATGTGAGATTTATGCATTACGCATTATCATAGCCAATAAGATCATGGCTTAACTGACAGACGACCAATAAAAACATGACTTAAATGACCAATGAGGTCAATAACCAGACTTTAATACCATCAACTAACGTGATACAACTCACTTTGACCCTGAAGATGACTACCGCACAAGTTGTCGAAACATCAGTCTCTGTCAACAACAACAGTCCTATTCAGGACTATGTTCACCCAGACAATCATTACATTTATTTCAAGCAGTCAACCCCTTTTCAGAGTAACTAATTAAACTAAAACCAACCTTTCAGGATCTGCTTGACTAAAAACCCAAATCAGCTTAATGGCCACCAATCGGACAGCCTCATAGTCATCATCCATTGCGAGTGAGGCTTGATCATACACTGCTATGCCTAAGGTATGACCTCTCTCATGTAGCGTAAGCTAGAACAAAACAAAAGCTGTTTAAATGTGGTCAAAGATTACAACAACTTTCCCTCAACACATAATCTTCAAGTGCTCAACATTCGAGCCAAGGCCGAGTGTTTACGACAAAGGGTGAAAGTTTCACCTATAATGATGATTTTGTCATCACCATTCTCAATTATCAAGTGCCTTAAACATGTTCAATTAAATTTGGCTACTGTAATAATTTATTTTTCTGTTTGAATGCATTCAGAATGGCAGATGATAGCTTGTTGTTTAGTAGTTGTTTCTAATCTGCCCTTCACAGGCTTACTTAGACTTGGAAGACATTAAGAACTCTGCTGCTTTGTTCCTAAGATGAAAACAAAATGATGGTGGTGATAAACAACAGTAGTTGAAACTTCCTTGATCAGTTATATCACCTACCAAGAATGTTTAGCTTCTACTTAGTAATTACTTAATACTACTAATAATAGAAATCATAATAACGGTAATAATAATAATAACAATTTCTTAAGCATTGCACACTTGTCTTGTCAATATTAAAATTTTCAATTGCGCATTACAATGATAAAAAGCAAAAAAAAAAATGAAATTTAAAATTTACAAGAATAAAAAAGTATACATAAAATATATTATATAAAAAGAAAAAGTACATTTAAAAAGCTTTTGCAAATGAAAAAGGTCTTGATAGCCTTCTTGAAACTTTGCACAGATGTGATGTCCCTTATTCTATACTGAAGATTTTTCCTAGTTTAGGTGTGGTCACAAGAAAACAACAATCCCTGAGCGTGGTGAGACACCTACATGAACTATAATTAAGGCGTAAACCATTGTTGGAATGTAGGCTCTCTTCCAGTAGTGTCTCTAACAGGAAAAAGTTTACATATGTGGGCTGGGACAAGACCATGTATGGCTTTAATGAAAAACTATATGATATTTTACTGGCAGCTAGTGCACTGAGTAGAGCAGAGGTGTGATGTGGTGTGATCTTACCAAAGCTTGTAAGGCACTTGTGCGTACTCGAGGGTCACTGTCATCTGAGAAGCTGGCTAGCAGACCCTGCACCCCTCTCTTCGAGCTTTGCCCCACCCAAGATAGAGAACCCTCTTGCTCCTGAGTCACATGTCCAATCAGTGAAAGACACTGACAGCGTACCAAAGTGTGGGGATCTTTAAGGTGCTTTTAAGAAAAAAAACAGAATGTAAGTTTTAAAATGTGTAAGTCAGTGTACAAAACAAAAGCATAGACTTCACTATTGTTACAATAAATACCTGGGTAGCTATCTTTTCAATTTGGTGGACAATCTTTACCTAGGGTGAGAATGACAATGCATAAACTTCTGTTAGTCTGTATATATATGGCACTGGGTCTTTACAGAATAATTAAAATAATACATTTCTTCTACGAGATTTGTTTTAATGAAGCAAATCAAATTTACACAACTGGCGCTGCAGAGAATGCACTTTAGCTAAAAAAAAATCATATCACAGAAACTCTGAATAAAGAGGAGAAGTGCAAAGTCACGTTACCATGGTAGCAAAATTTCTGGATCGCAATGATAGGGAGCTTAAGCAATGGCAAAGGTGACAGCAACGAGAGCGGGAAAAGAGCAATATGTTTACATTTTGAGCAAAACAACAACTGCATCATGTGCATCATGCCTTCTTGTACATTTCTTAGCCATTGTTGCATGACTGTGGCATAAAACTTCCTAATTTCATGCTTTATGGAGCAGGTGAACACAACACAAAGATTTTCTTTCCATTTTTCTAAACTTAAATCAGATTCAACCCTTGAAAATTCCCCAAATTTGACAAATTAAAGGAAACTGAATAAGATTGATGAAGCTTGAAACAATACAAATTCACTTTTAAGTGATGATTTCGGTTTGTTGTCTTTCAGAAATTTTGCCACCACGGCAATGTGACGTAACAACTTCTCCTCTCTATTGATAAACAAAGGTAAAGGAGAATATTACGGTTGTACCAATGACCGATATCATTTCAAAAAGGAAATTATGTAAATACACCATATATCAACCCACCTCCTCAATACAGAGCTTGCCCAGAAGCAAAAGACTTTGGAATACCTGCGCATGAACTTTGTGGGACTCTGAAAAAAGGAATCATTTCTACATACAGTTCATCAACAGATTTTAACTGTAGCTTCCTTTATTGATTGCTGCATGATCAAAATGCTTTAGCTGCTTGGAAGACTTTAATTTCACTATGGTTCAGTTAGTTGTATGATGTTAGGTATCTACTGTGGAGTCCAGTTATTGACTTCACATACAGCTATTTCGAGAAAGGTTGTTGGAAAAAAATGTGCATGCAACAATCCCGAAAGGTTGAATGGGATATGATCAATACACTTTACCTGACACTGTACTAGCTGTCGAACCTGTTCTAATTAATTTTTTTGTCTCACATATTTTTTGTTTTTCCTTTGTTTTTGGGTATGATAATGTATGCTAATGAAGTTGAAACAAATGAAAAATAAAAGTTACCTAAGATAAAAAATTAATTACAACAAGCCTACTTTTGTTGCTTTCCTTTGGCTCTCCCAAACATACGTCTATGGCCTCTTGTGCCATTCTTTCGAATTTCTTTAAAGAATAGTGAACTCAAGACCACTCAATACCTTTTGGGATTGTTGTGTGCACTTTTTCTGACAACCTTTTTCGAAATAGCTGTATACATGCAGCAAAATGACTTGTCACAAAATGATTGAGCACCATTGACGGCTGGGGTGTGGGGAGATACAGGGGAAACTTACCATCTGTGAGGACCGATTAGGGTAAAATTCCAACTAAGTGACACAGCCTTGAACATCAACAGATGACTAGATTAAATGGTGACCAAAGGCAAAAAGATGGGTTTAACCCTTTAAACCCTAAGATCAAAATATGAATTCTCATTTGTTGCCCCTATTCATTTCCTACAGAAGTTGTGGGGAGAAGTTGATAAAACATCAAGCAAATTCATCTTGGATGATCATGTCTGTAATTCTCATGACCACTCTGTTTTACAAAGCATTGATATTACAAGGAGAAATTTGATGCTAATCACTCTTAAGACTTAAAGGGTTAATAACATCAGGGACATGGCCTACTCCTCAAAACGTGAAATGACTGTTTGAAATTCAGACTACAATCATGGACAAAAGTCTTGGGACACTCTTGCACTTCTGGGGCATTTTCCAATTCACACAGGTCCAACCCCTCTTCTCACTCCACAAACAATGTTGGACGCGTGTATCCAGAATTTTTTCCGAGTTTCAACTTTGTATAGGGTGGGGGAGGGAGAACTGCAAGAAAATTTTGAAAAGGATGGCTAGCACTGTTTTAAGAGGGAACCGAGAAATGACAGAAAAATATGAATATTGCAGTACTGTCCCAAGGACTTTTGTCCAGGAATATAGGTACAAACGTACCCCCTCCTAAGAGGGCCTCATTTTTGGGCTATACAGTATTTGCCATGCCCCTGTGAAGGGTAGTGTTTTCAAGCAGTTTAATCTGGGATAGGATATTGAGGGTTTTGCTCTTGAATAAGGAAATTGATCAGCGGTATGATAAATAATCATTGGAGTTTCTGGTTTATTGTTAGACTGAGATTTGGTTGGGACCTTTGGTGGTTAACAGGTAGACCAGAAAAAAAAAAGCAGGGCCGCAGCAGCACAACCCACCCAAAAAATCCTAAAGAAACCCTCCAGCTAGGGGAGTAAGCTAGCCAGAGAAAACAGCAGACATTTTGCGATGCCACCACTAGTTTCCCTGTGAAATGACATCTGAGTAATGAGCACAAAAATTCTATACTGACGACAGACATGTCACTACCCAGATCTGGGTAGTGTTTCTGATTGGTTGTGCCAAGTGGGATATTTGCTTAAGCCAATCAGAAGCACTGCCCATGTATCATCAGTATGGGATTTCTGCACTCATTTCTCGGATGTCACTTCATAGGGAAACCAGTGGCAGCGTCACAAAGTTTCAGTTGTTTTCTCAGGCTAAGAGAGAGGTAGAAAAAAATATAGGTGCAGTGTTGGGAAGGGGGTCGAGTGAAAGGCTAAGGTTAGAAACTGATTGATTGAGAGAGGTCATTGTTAAAAAAAACGGCTGCCTGCGTACCTTTACTTCTGGCTTCACCTTTAGTATTCAAGAGACTAATAAAATCTTCTACCATCGCGTGAACATTCACTCCAGGAAACGTTCCGACGCTTTCCAGCAAAGAAATAACTTTGACTCTGACAACAACATCTTCCGTCTCGTAAAATCTCTCCCACAATGTTCGAATCACAAAGTCAGCAACTTCTAACGTTTCTAACGGAAGTTCCTTTTCAAGATCAACAAGAGTTTGAAGTATTTCCTGTTGGGTTGAGAACTGAGAAAGCTCAAAAGCAAGTCTTTTCGAAGCATCAATCGCTTGCCTGCATCTCTTGAGTTTTAAAACTGGTTGACTTTGGCTGCCATAATCCACAGTCTCTACAGTTTTTTCTTCTACAACAGATGTAGAATAGTCTGGACTACTTCTTTTCATAATTTTTGACTGGTACCTGCAATCTCTTCAAGAAGAAAAAGAAAATGTTGAAACAGAGCTAGCCGCCATGATGGATTTTCTCTCGACCTCGGTTTGGGGTTACCGCGGAAGGTTGGGAACTAGGCCAATCTCTTGGGCCCGATTGGCGCGATCAAATCATGGTTCACCAAATGGGGCCACTCTGGGTCCACCTCAAAAGGTGGACCCGGGCGCGATCCATTCAACCAAAATTTCCGATAGCCTGAATTTCATCCGATTACTTCGAGTAGTTATTACTCCCTCAGTAACGTCTGAATCGACCGGCCGTTAATGCCGTCCAGTGACGTCACTACTCTTTGACCTTCGCTTTAATTCATGCAAAAAGTAAAACACGGTTTTCAAGTGGCAAACCGAGAAATATCGTTTGGAAATGTCTGCATAATACAGAATTGCTTATTTTTTTCGATCGTAACTCATGTTAATTTAACGTTCAAACTATCAACTGCACAACTCTGAACCGGTTGTACTGAATTTTATAATCAAACTCTGTCGCAATCACGCAATGAAATAAACACGTTCAAAAACACATTCAATTTGATTTGCTTTAATTGAAAAGAAGCTATTTGGTCCTTAACGAAGAAAACAAAACAAGGAAACAAGAAAGAAAAGCTAACAGAATCATTACACTTGACGGTAAAAATAGCAAGAAGGTCGAATTATAACATGCAGATCTCAGAAAACTTCGCGTAAACAAAATCACCGGCCGCCAAAACCACAAAGCGGCTCTATAAATGAAAAACCTACCGACTCTCCGGAACGATTCTTCATTCGCAGTTCAATTTAGCATTTCAGCTTCGAAGACAAGGGCAATTTTCTGTTTAAGATAAAGATTAAGCTTATCGAAATGCTTGAACTACACGAAAGAATGCAAGGGATGCGATCCGCTGAATATCAAGCAACAATCCCGCTAAAATTTTTCATAATTATACATAATTATGGGAATGTTTAGACAATCAACCAATCAAAATCACTACCCGGTTTTCGGGTAGTGAGTGACGTCACTGGACGGCATTAACGGCCGGTCGATTCAGACGTTGTTGAGAGGAGAAAACGACTCGAAGCAATCGGATGAAGTTCAGGCTAAATTTCCGACCGGTCCGACCGGGAAAAGTGGTCCACCTAAAAAGGTGAACCAAGGGTGCTTACCATTTCACAGAAAATCTGAGTGGGGTTTCGAAAGCAGGATGGAAAGCGATTTACCAGTTAACCGCAGAATTGCCTTATCCGTTACGGTTTGAATCCAAAAAAGGGGGAGAATGCGTCTGGAACCGAGAAATTGGTAAATGGTAGCAATATTCCGTTTGGTATTCGGTTGGAATTTCCGAAAAGTGACCTTACCACTTACCATCCATCCGGAATTTCCGAAATTTTCTGTCAAATGGGTAAGCCATTGAGTTTTGGATCGAAATATCCGGAAATTTTGGTTGAATGAATCGCGCCCTGGGGCCACTCCCAACTCCCAGGCCACCCCCCTCGTCAGAACTCATTCTAGTTCCATGCCCAGCAATGCCCAGCACCGTCTCTTGTCTTTGCCATTCCTTTGTTTCACCTGTGTAGACCTGTTGCAAAGTATTTTTGTCGATTTGATTGCCATGTCTGTTCAATCTCTTGTCGAAGAAAACTGGCAAACAACAAAACCTACCATCAAGGAAAGGTGCGCGTTCCTGTTTAACAACGATGTGTTGAGCGATGTGAAGTTGATTGTACCTGCAGCGACAAGTGCCGAAAGTGAAAATAAAAAAGCTAAACGGGTGATCTCGGCTCACAAGTTTATACTGTCGATCAGCAGCCCCGTGTTCTACACCATGTTTAACGGTGAATTGCCGGAAACTGGAGACTCTGTAGAAGTGCTTGACTGTGAGTTTGAGACCTTGTTGGAATTTGTCCGTTTCTTGTACAGCGATGACGTTACTTTAAGCGGAAGTAACGTGTTGCAAGTGCTGTACTTGGCGAAAAAGTACATGGTGCCTTCACTCGCAGACAAATGCAGGGAATTTTTGGAAGATAGTTTGTATCCATCAGATGTGTTCCGTGTTTTGCCAGTTGCTGAGCTACATGAAGACAAAAAGCTGTTAGATCATTGCTGGAAGCTGATCGACAGGCAAACAAAGGTGGCTTTGGAATCAGCTGAATCAATCGAGAGGTCTGTACTGGAGTCTTTAGTGGAAAGAGATACTCTAGACATCAAAGAGATTGATCTGTTTACTGCTGTTAGTCGTTGGGCAACAAATGAATGCGGGAAACAAGGCTTAGAGGCAAGTGGCAAAGTTAAAAGAAGAGTTCTTGGAGACCGTGTTGTCAAAGCAATACGCTTTCCATTGATGACGGAAGGGGAGTTCACCTCAGTTGTTGTCAACAGTGAAATTCTTAGTGCCAAAGAAGTTAGTGAGATGAGCCAGTATTTTAAAACAGAATCAAGTCATCCAGTGAGATTTTCAAAGAAGGCTAGAACGTTTAGTTCCTGTAGTGATCTTCTACGATGTCATAGATTTACAGGTGGTGGCTATGGAAATGGCACTTGGAAATACCGTGGGTCTCCGGACAGCCTCCTGTTTGAGGTAGACGAAGACATTAAACTGCATGGAGTATACCTTTTTGGCAAGGACGACAACAACTATTCGGTAGCTTTGGAGGTAATTAAAGACAGTGATAATTCATTATTACTGTCAGAAACTGGAAATTTTACATCAGAACCTGTACATGACTGGAAAGTTGGTGATTACGATGGGTTTAAATTTTTATTTGATACTCCTGTTGATATAGAGGAAGATACTAAATACCGCGTAAAGGCATTAATATCTGGTCCTCCCTCTATGAGGGGACAAGGACGCTATGGACGTACAGGTTGTTCAGGTGTGCAATTTACTTTTTTTTATGATGAAGAAACTAATAATGGAACACATCACAAAAAAGGGCAATTTCCTGAATTTCTTTTTACAAAATGTGTGCAGTGATACACATTGGTATGCCACAATCCCCAGGATTTCAAATTTCCTTGGGTAACACTTTTTCGGCTTCATGTCCAATGATCGATTTCTTAGGAAAAAATTGGTAAATTTTATGGGAAATTTTTGTGTCAAATTGGACACAAGTGTAAGAAACAAAAATAAGATGTAAAATCATGACAACTTTACGTCGATTTAAACTGCCACAAACCCCAAAAAGTTTTTCTCGCTAATATAAATTTCCTTTTTCTCTTGATCACCACTGCGAAAAAATTATCAATGTAGCTATTTTCGTTAATTTCCAATGAATTTTCAAAGTTTGTAAAAGGTCCTGGCTAGATGGAATCCCTTAGAAGGAGGTGATCGAGGAGGGCTAGAAACGAGAGTTGCTTTGGCAATCTTCAGCTCGTCAGACAAGATGGCGCATCTCGTGATCACTTTTATGTCGTTGGCCTTGCAATTTCTAATAGAATTTAAGAATAAAGAACTTCGAACAGCAAGGGAAATGTTATTCAAATTATTTTAAACTCTTCTGTTTCTTAAACACGAGGAATCTTTGAACACTAAGAGTATAAGAGAGCAAAACCTCAGAATTGCTAATATGGAATCCCCCGGAAGGTGCTGTTTATTTTTAACTTGTAAACAGAATCCCTCAGAAGGCATTTAGCATCCCTCAGAAGGAGGTACACTTTATTTATGTATAACTTGAAAATGTAATCCCTCAAAAGGAGACAGTGTAGCATCCCTCAGAAGGAGGTACAGTCTGTATTTATGTATACTGACTTGTAAATAGAATCCCCCAAAAGGAGTTTGGCATCTTCCAGAAGGAGGTACACTATGTTTATTTATAACTTGTGAATAGAATCCCTCAAAAGGAGTTTGGCATCTCTCAGAAGGAGGAGTGCATTTATGTGTAACTTGTAAATGGAATCCCTCCGAAAAGGTCAGTGTGACATCTCTCAGAAAGAGGTACACTGTAATATGTATAACTTGTAAATGGAATCCCTCAAAAGGACTTTGACATCCCATAGAGGCAGGTGATTGTTTTTAACTTGTAAAATTTACAATGGAATCAATCCCCCTGAAAGATTTTGAATTACAGGATTTTTGTATCCCTTATGGAAATCTCTCAGAAGGAGATGTCTTTTGCTGAGAAATGGTTTCAAAATTAAGTAACATGAAAAATTAAGACAGGGTCCATCAGGAAATTGAGTAATTTCAACTTTCGGTGGACAAAAACCTTGTACTAGAATAATTTATACAATATTGTATTTCGTTACCTTTTCCAAGGGCTATACATCCTGTTATCTGTAGTAACACCAAAGACTATTTCTCATGCGAACCCTAGAAAATAAATGTCAAATTTCACAAGAATTGTAAAAATGCAGCTAAAATTCTGAAATTTTCATGTGTAAGATGTCATTTTGTGAAATTGGACATTCATTTTCTCGGGCTCGGCATAAGAAATTTCCTTTGGTGTTATTACAGATAACTAATTACATCAATAGCCCTTGAAAAATGTACAGAAAGAATGCGATAATGTTTAAATTATTCTAGTACAAGGTTTTTGTCCACATTGAAATTACTCAATTTTCTGATGGATTCTGTCTTAATACAACTAAATATTGCAAGGCTGTATGGTATGGTATGGTAACTTTATTATTTTATACACGGTATTTACTTCAGGTACATTTACATTCAAGTATAGAAAACTAACTACTTAAACTAAACTAGAATCTAAGATAAAAACTAAAGATGCAAAGAAAACACCTGCTTTTCAAGGAGGTGTGGTCTAATAAAAGTCAAAGGGACCCCGGTGAGCTGAAGCTGTGAAATCTAGGGTTCGCAGTGTAGAATTTTTATGAAAAAAAAAGATTCTCTTGTTGTTTGGCACAATGGGCCACCGGGTGATGTTAGAGCACAGCCTTGTATATAGCTATAGCTATTTCCACTTTTTATTGTCTGTTTGATGTTGCTATGCACTAAAACATGCAAGTAGACAACTCAGTATAAATGTAGTTTGAAAGTCCTTGGTAAGCAGTGCATGACTTATTGTATAGGGCTGTATTAGGGAACATTTAAGCTTTCAGTACTTAGGGTAAGCTTAATTAAAGAAAAAGAACAGAACCTTGCACAATAAAACAGCTATATTGATATTTTGTTTGGCAAGTTTATGGCAGATGTCGCTGAGATGTGTTACAGGTCAAAATTAAATTCAGGTTAAAATTTTTTAACCCAGGTTGATTCGCAAAATGTTACCTTTTGTCTCCTACAGTGTGGCCCTAATGTTTTTTATTATAATGGCTTTTAGATATTGAGAATCATCAACCTGAATATGATTTGGACCTAAGAGATACATTTAAACCCTTAAATAAATGCAATTTAACCACGTACATTAACATCAGGCAAAAATGCATCCAGAAATTGCCAATGCCACAAATTGAAAGCTATATGTGAAATTCGAGGCAAATAAAGAATTCATGGAAAATCTTTCCTTACACTTTGTTGACCACAATGAAATCCTGGTGTTTGCCAAATTTTAGCATTCAGATTGCACTAGATTGCATCCTATAGTACTTGAATTTTCAAAAGTTCCCGGAGGAGCATGCCCCCAGACCCCTAGTTTATTGTGTCTTCGGCACTCGTCATTGGCGTTATCATGTTAATATTACACATATTCCCTGTTATGCCCCACCAAGGATAAAATCCCGGCGCCAACCCTGCTTTTTCGGCTCTTGTTTCACCCGCACAGAAAAGAGTGCTAGCGATCTTGAGCTGGGAAACAACTTTCGTGACGTCAGTATTTTTCAATCAATTATAATTTGGTAGGGCTAACACGCGTGGGGTTCTCGGGTGCAATGGCCGACAGTAACCATGAACAAAATTTTAAAAATTGGAGGGAACAGGGGCGTAGCCAGGATTTTTCAAATGGGGGGTCACAGAGGCAGAGCTCTCAAGTTGATTTGTTGGGAAAGAGTGGGATCTGCAACGGCGCAGCCGTTTCTTGTGACGCCAAAGGCGTCACCCCACTAGGGGGGTCTGGGGGCATGCTCCCCCAGGAAATTTTGAAAAATGGAAGTAGCTAAGACGTGTTTTCCTTCACTCTGAGCAGAAATGTCATGCTTTAAAAGTCGGACTCCGACTCTGAACTGGAATCCGCCATGATGTGTGGATGCTCAACACGTTACCGGGTCAGCATGTGAACATGCGCAATAGTCATGAAAGCCACTGCCCAGAGAAACGCTGGCTCTACACAAGAATAAAGTGTTCGAAGCGAGAACAAACCAAACAAGGACTTAAATTATACCATAAAATATAGTTTATTATAAAGAAACTTCACTAAAGGAGCAAGGAATCTCAAATGCGTGAGAAATAATACTTTCAGCGTGAGAGCGTAAGACTGAATTTGTTTGCGTTAGTCTCACGCTCAATGCGTGAGACTTGATAGCACTGCAGAGGCTACTCACCAGATCACCATCCGGGGTTCGCCGACTACAGGGTGTCCCAAAACTTCGTTCCTCTAATTTCATGCACTATGGCTTTTGATCAAAACTTTATTTTTACAAGAAATTTTTAGAAGATGTTTATTTCTCTATCAAGTACATGTATTCAGAATTTCAGTGACTGGCATGCCCTTTTTGTTTTTTGTATCACATTCCGTAGCCGTTGCAGCATGAAGTAGACACAGCGTGTAGACCCACAAATGATCTATAATGAGCTTTTTATCACCGGGTGCGCAAGATCCAGTTCAACCCCCAAACAATATTTGTTTAGTTTAGGACGCTGAAAAAATATACTTTAGGCATTCATCCAAAAAAAGATAATCATTCCGGCCCCCTTCCATAGCAAGGCTTTTGTACTTCTTTACAAATTTGAAACGAGCTGGGCGTTAATTGGCAGACTAAGGAGAGGTTTTTTTGCCATCTCAGGGGCCTCTAATTTTAAACATTTTAAGGATCTTTTCATGACCCTTTTATTTGGTTTGCTAACTATGTGAGACTGAGCTTCCTACTCGAGTCTCCTATTTTGTATCTAGCCTTCTTTAAAACTATTTTAGCTGCTTTATTCAGGGCTTTTGGTCTTCCCTTAGTTTCTTGCCTGCAAAACCTTCATTTCTCCATCACGATCATGACCACCCAACATTCGGATTTTTCCAGTTTTTTAGCAATTTCTACAACAGATAAGCCAGTAAAACGAAGTATACAGGCTTGTGCTCTCACGCAGCTAACGTTTTTGCGTTGAGGGGGTTTATCTTTCGTGATATTCACCAAAAAAAGGAAGGAGTTTGAGCAATTCGGGCTATGAAATACCAAAAAATGTGGCCGCAAAATATACTCGCGCACGCGCACCTTTGGTGCGGAAGTACACAGACAGAATATTCGAGTCAAAAGATAGGACAACAAGTATGGAAATAGTGAATTATATTGAAAGACACAACTTTTGTTGAAAAGATTTGCTTACCAAGTCCAATCGTACTGAAATACAGACTTATAAAGTAGAGGAACGAAACTTTTGGGACACCCTATATATATGGTTTATACCGCTGCTTTCCTTCGTGTATCAGCGGGTTCAGTCGTATTATCGCGGCATGAAGGCCCTTATTAGCTAAAGACAAGGGCCTTTACAAAAAAACAAATTTAAAAAAAGTGGGCTTTTCGACAATGGCTTTTACGGCCAAGATATTGTCATGGCGTTTCCGCCACCACAATATTGTAGGTTGTTTGCTCAAAAGAAGGCCTACCAAGCGGGGGTCACGGGCACCCCAGGACCCCCCCTAGCTACGCCCTTGGGGAAATATAAATTATGTAGATCCCACGGGTTTTCCTGGAGGTGAAGAACGAATTCGAATACCCATAAACCGGGGCCCAGTTGTTCGAACGCCGGTTAGCGCTAACCCGGGATTCTTTTTCTTTTTATCAAAAACACTCTCTCGAATAATTTTCTCTATAATTTTTAGAGTATACAATCATCAAATTGAAGGCAAAGAGAATTAAACTGAATTTGCTTTTTGGGCTCTCATATCTGAGTTCAAATTTCGTACTAACCCCGGGTTATCTTAACCCAGCTTCAAACAACCCGGCCCAGGGGCACCCAACGTCAACTTTCGGAAAATATCTGTTCGGAAGACGATTTGGGATCTAGAATTTTCGGGACATTTGTTGTAAAATTTCTTGCTTGCCTACCTCTCCTAGGATTTTCGAACATCTAAGAAATGGTATAATTGCCTATTTTTAACGGATTTTTACCCTAAAAAGGTCACCTAGAATTTTCGAAAGCCTTTTTCTGGATGGAATTTTCGAAAAGGTAAGTTTTGATCCCACTTGATAATCAGTTTCGGATCAGTAGACTTTCAGCTAGGAAATCCGAACAGATGAAAAATTTTTGGGGGATAAAAATATGCCTATTTCTAACGTTTAAATACTAAAATACTATGTTTAGGTGGTTTTGAACTACATTCTCGTTGGGTGCCCCTGGAACTTTTAGTCTTAATTTCGGGCAATCTTTTATCTAAGGTTGTATTTCCCGTGCTACTTGCCTGGGAGAATTACGAATGTAATTCAACCGAACCGTTTCTGTTATAATATGCATAAGGGATCGAGTCCATGACGTCACCCATTGTTATAACCTAGGGAAAAAGTGCGTTCCGCCATACTAATTTTAAAACTGTCTACCTGCATACTAATTCGGTATAGGTTTACTAATGAGCGAATACTACAACAGGCACAATAGGTTTGCCTCGGCTTGCCCGTGAAGTAACTTGACTCCGGTTTTTGGACCGATACGTTTTTTCTGTTGCCGCATAGTAAAAAAGGTTAGTGGTTGGAGAAAGCTGACATTTCAGCCTAGAGCTTTCCGTAAAGTCATTAGAGCTAAAATATTATTTCGTAAAATGAATCCTCTGCTCTCAGTCAACGTAACTGCTATGTTTTGTCACCGCTAATGGTTTAGGTCATTGGGCCGATTACCAGCCGCTGTCACCCACAAACATTGATTCTTTCAACAGGGTAGTAGCAAGGTATATGGGATCAGCTATCAAAGGTCTGCAAGAGGGTGGGATCAGGGATCACATCCTTAGGATCAGGGATCACGGCCTTGGGATCGGGATCAGCGCCGTTGTTCATAGAATCAGGGATCAGACTGATAGTGTGATAATGATTAAAATCACCAAAAAATTGGGATTTTGGACTTTTTTAAATTTTTTTTTTTTTTGCATCTAGAAAGGCTTATTACATATTATTAGCGCTATCCTCCGTTCTTTCTTGTCACGCAGTCGTTGATAATTTTCGAATTTCCGGCATTCGATTTCATAATTGTCTCTGTTGTCTCGTCTGTGCCCTGGATAACATCATTTGTACCATGGCACACATAGTGATCACGTTGGTCCATTTATAGATGTTGACCTTTTGTCTCACCGTTTTCGGCCGTCGAGAACATTGTGGCAACTTGTTCGCTATACTTGTGTGTATTTTGTTGACAAACCATGGGGAAAAAGAAAAAGAAGGACGATCGCTCACGTCGAAGTTAAAGTGATTTTAATTTTGACTTACCGCTTTGGTACTTGCTGAAATCTGCAGCATTTTTCGCTAAATTTAATTTCACGAACTTTTAAGTCACCCTACCAACGAAGTTCGAGGAGGTCATCAAGTAGGTTAGTACAATACTTTATTTTTCCTTTGTATCGATTTTTTTCTTTTTGACAATATTACAATATTAAGACACAAGTACGCAGAGGATCGCTCGAGAATTCTGAAGAGACTGGCCATAGCTCTGCATACTCTGGCAGACTAGTTCATACTGAGAACAGATCCTAACAATTGATCGCATCGGGAGTGATGCATTATCTCTTTGACCTATCATTAAACAGTACCCTTTCTTCAAAGAATATAAACTATACAGATTTTTTAAATACAAGTGAATACTGCGGCGGTTAGGATTGCTTCGAAATGACGATTTTAACGTCCTGGCATACTGGCGAACCACGCTAAACTCAAACCCCCAAGGGAGGATAAAAAAAATTTCGGACCAGTAGGGGAACTGGAGGGAATTCCAGTTATCAGGGTAAAAATTACTGAAATATGGACAGAAGGCAAACTAAATTTAGTTCGAATTAGCGTGGATTTAGAGTCAAGCGAGTTAGAGTTATGGAAGTACTACTTTAAATGCTTCAATAACAGTTCACAGTTCAAACTAAATGTTAACTGGGTCACGTGTCATGTTTGGTGTCGTTCCGAGCTGCTTTATCTGTGATTTAGGCGTCACTTTGCGAGATGATTTCTCTAGTTTAAGCTGGCCGTCGAGAAAGGCAATTATGATCTCGCGAAAGAAGATGGATACAGCAATTAAATTTGGCTTTGTAAAACACCAAATCCGCGTCGAATTCCAGAATTTTACACCCTCACTAAGATACACAAGCCGACCCCAGCTGACAGACCGATAGGATCAGGGTGTGATGGCCCAACAGAGAAATTGTCATCATTCGTCGACAAACTCCTTCAGGCTATAGTACAACAAAGTCCCAGAGGACGTCGTACTTGTTTCAATGGACGTAACGAGCCTTACTTTTCAAATGTTTAAATGGACAGGGACCACAATACCTTACCGAGTTTTTCAAAGTTTTAAATGTCAATTACAATTTAAGGGACTCGGGCACTCGCCTCGTTTTACCTCATTTTAATCTTGAATGCAAGCATAAGTCATGGTCGTATCTTACTGCAATGCTGTGGAATGGCTTGCCTGCTGGAGTTAGGGGGAGTCCGACCTTGGCCGTCTTCAAGCGCGCGTTGCATTCGTGTTTAACGTGACGTGTTTAGCTTCGCGCATTGTTGTTGGCTGGGTTGGGCTCTCCCTTGGCGGGGGGGGGGGGGGGGGGGGGGGCTATTCCATAGCATTTCACAAATCATTTTAAAAATATCTTTGAATTTTTAATATAGTATATTTATGTATATATATATATATCTGTAGAGTTTTTATACTTATTTGTTAGATTTATAATTTATATTGTATTTAGTTATTTCATTTAATGTAAATTTTGTTTTCACGTTCGCGTTTTATCGAGCTTTTTAGCTTCTAAGCGACACGTGCCTAAATAAAGTATTCTTCTTCTTCTTCTATACAAATATACCTCAAGAGGAGGGAATACACACGGTATGCAGAGCATACGAAACATTCTACATAAACAAACCTCCTATCCCTACACAATTACTAGAACAATCGCTAAGGCTAATTCTTGAAGAAAACTCATTCCAGTTTTATGGAAAAAACTACCTTCAAACACATGGTACAGCCATAGGCACGAAAATGGCAGTCCCCTTTTCTAATTATATTGATTCATGAATAAGGTAGAGAGCGAAATCCTAAGCCAAAGCGAACTAACACCGCTCGTTTGGAAACGTTTTATAGACGACATATTCTCGCTCTGAACTATAAACAGAGACAGAATAGAGCAGTTCATTGAACATGCGAACAATCATCATCCTACGATCAAATTTACGGCTGAAATTTCCGATAAGGAGACAACATTCCTGGTCACCTGTATCTACAAAGGCGCAAGATTCGAAAGAGACGCAATCCTTGATGTGCGGATTCCTTTTAAACCAACTGAGACATTTCAATATTAATACGCATTTTAAATCCTACCCCTCAAGGAAATAAAAAAGGCTTCATTAGTTCATTATTATTCAAAAAGGCCCTAAGATTCTCAGAACAAACTCTTCTAAAATAATGTTTGAAGAGAAAATTACAAACTTCAAATCACATCTGCTACAGAGAGGTTACCCAGAGGATCTCATTTTAAACACAATCCTTTCAGAGGTTAATTTCAAAGACAGGAAACTAGCCCTTCAACAGAAACAAAAGAGAAACCTACGAATCTTGCCTTCTGTCACACAATATCAACCACCAGTGCTTGACCTAAAACAAATTCTCATGAAAAACTGGCATTTAAGAGAACAACAACCATTACTGAGCGAAATCTACAAAAATCCGCCCCTCATATCGTACAAAAGAGGGAGGCGCTCACAGACATACTCATGAGAGCCAAACTATGAAAAAGGATATTTTAAACACGCGCTGGGGAGTTGTGTAGGTCTGTCAACCCTATTTTACGCAAAATTATATAGGGAAACTTGTGGGATCAAGTATTTTTACGGGATCAGGGATCAAAATTTACAGCAATTTTGGGATCAGGGATACAAAAATTAGGCCAAAAAACGGGATCAGTTTGAAAAAAATATACCTTGCAACTACCCTGCTTTCAATGTAAGTTAAACGAAGATCGTAGATTTTTAGTAATTGTTGGCATCGGTTTAGCGATAAAGCGAGTTTTTTATTTCTCCGCCGGTAATTCGCTTGTTTACTGATGATAGTTCTGTTTAGGCAGAAATTTCCCGAATTTCAGTAATAGCTGTAGGCTTGCCCTAGACAAAAAAAATTGAGAGACAAAGGACCCCTCCCTCGAAATTAATTTTGTTCTAGAACCACGTGACCAGACCCAACCAGGAGAGAACCCTGGCAACGAGGTTGACCTAGCGCTTGTGTTAAGCGCTTGTGTTAAGCGCTTGTGTGTTTGAGCTGAAGAAGTCGACGTCCCAGGTGAACTCAAAAACTACTACAGTATCAATTGAAGGCAAACTGAGGGGGGAGGTAGAGAAGCAAGCTGGTCCCTTGACCGCTAAGGGGTCAGCAGAGGTAACAGGCGGATTTTCCCAGTCATACACCAAGGCTAAAGTAGTCCGCTATGAATCCCGACAGTTCCTTGTCATTCCTCCAGGTTTCTCCTTCTGCGCTTTTACTAACAATACCAGTGTTTCTGATGTCCATTCCGCCACCGGCTTTCGTTGGAAGTGTTCCTTCCCTGAGTACATTCAATCACAAGAACAGTTCCACAATGGGCGCTGCACTAGTCTGGAAATCTGTGCCGTCGGTGTGTGTGGACGGACCCAGGACGTTGGCAGCGGAGTCGATTCAGTCCGAGTAGGGATGGCTTTATTGATGACCATGGCGTGCTTGACCGTAGTGTTTCGAGCATGAACTTTCAACGGTGAACTTTGCGATAATCCAGTGAGTTGTTGAGCCTATCTCCAAACCCAAAATATCACATTGAATGTTTAATCAGATGTCACTTTAAAGGCTTATTTTGCTCTTTTGTAAGAGTTATATCTTAATTCGCTTTAACTCACTTTAATTTTCTGTTTAAAAAGATAATAATAATAATAAAAAAAAACACCATATGAATTCAAGTTTGTGCGCGGTAGGTATTGTCTATATTGGCTTACAATTCTAAGTGAGTGTTGACAACTTAGGGCATGTGTGAACAATTCTTGGATGTGTGTGTAATCGCCCCGATAATATAGGTTATTAAAGGAGTTCTGCAACGTTATTTTTGCAACAAGGGAATCATCGTCTTTGGCAGGCTGCTTTAAAGGAGCACTGTCACAGTAATTCTTTTTTTCAAATTGTTCCAATTGAGCGAACATTTTTCTCTAGTGGCAAGCGGCAAGTGCAACACCAACATTGAATTAAAATGAAGGTAAAGAAAAAAGATCATCAATTTCTCCGAGATACCTTTTCTTTGGACTTTTAACTGCAGGCGAAAGAAGCCTTGCATGACGAAACATGTTTTGCAAAATAAAAAATGCCATTTTTCTTTCGTTTATTACTCACCTTTCGGTTAACACATTGTATATGATTCTACACTTAAATTGAATAAATGGGTTGAATGTTTTTGTATAATATCCTGCTTAAATCAAATGATCATAACCATCAAGGAAATGATCAGGGAAGATTCGACAAACGGAGGCTTCGATAGATTGGGATTCTACTTCACAGTGCGATAATCGTGAGGGTGCTCATGTACGGATAGTATCTCTTGCATGGAAGTTTAAAGTGCAACAGTCGAGAGGCGACAAGACCGGAAAAGTTAAAAACTCCCTGTTTTCCTTAGCATGCAATTCAAGCAATTTAATGACTCATTTTACTTGCCCGCACTTAGCTCTAAGTGTTTCATGTTGATATTAGGTAGAGGGGGACATTAGGTCAGTAGTTCATGTATGACCCCATGAAATGTCCTGAGACACCATATGGGGTCACACTTCTGTACCTAGAGGCAGGACATGGCATTGGTGTCTCAGGACATTTCATGGGGTCATACATAAACTACTGATCGACATCGGGGTTTACGGTATTAAGCTTTTTGTTTCAAGCGGTATCTCGGTCGTAATTTTGATTTTAATGTGCGGTACTGCGGTATCGTCCAGCCCTGCGGTATGCGGTTTTTCATCCTTCTGGGTAACGGTATATTCGGTAAAAGAAGATCCTTCACGGTATTGCTGTACCGTTCATTCGGCCTTTCCTGTCTAATGTAGGTCAATATTTGGAAGACTTGAAATGAATACACAATTTCGGACAGTTAATCTATGATCAGGAAATTGGTAGGACATCCAATGAACTGGCTTTTCGATCGTTGTACCGTTCAACTCGAGATCTTGATTTCTGGTGTATACATGCTTGAGATAAAAAACACGCGGGATGGATACAACGTTAAGTAAGCGTGACCGATTATAAATGCGGTATCGTTGTTTCGTCGATTTTCGTCACGGTATTTGCTAATTTTTCTTACGGTATTGGGTAGCCCCGAATGTCCCCCTCTAGATACTTTACCGGTGCTCCAAGGACACGACGCTTAGAATTGATCGCCCACACATCTCGACCTCCCCTTAGATTTTTTGTTTTGATTTATCGTTGAGGCGGATGATAGTATAGGGACGCGAGTCGATTTGTTCTTACTCACTTGCATATATAAGTTGTTGAAGTTCATTTTTATCCGTGGTTTAAATTTTATTTTCTTTTGTTTCAAACTGATTACCATACATTGGCTTTTAGCGTTTACGAAGTCGTTCGCGTCGCTCGTCGGCCAGTATAAAACAAACCAACTAGCGACTGACAAGCGACGTGAACGACGTCGTAAACTCTAAAAGCAATGCAAGGAAGGGTACATACATTACCATACCCAAAAACAAAAGAAACTAAAAGTTAAACCAAAGACAAAATTTAACCACAACATATACTCATAATCTATAAGAAGACAAAGGGCAAACTACCCATAACCTAAATGACAAAAAAATGAAATCTAAAGAGGTCTATTGTAAAGAATAGCTCCCCCCCAAAAAAAAAATACCTCGCACAACAGTTTAGCCTTTGTGCAACCTTAACCCCTCCCCATCTCCTGAGGGTGGAAAAATAACAGGCAATCGTCAGTCGTCCGTAAAAAGAGCTATCCTTTCAAGGTGATGTTAGAAGCGACAATTCGCAACGACGATTTTGAGCGAATTGTCCCATGTAACATCACCTTTATGATATCAGAATTAAGTTGTAAGTGTTCATACTTTGCAGTTGTTGAAAGATACAGTTTAAAGGGTGTGTTAAAAGGGCATGCGCAGTTGCACTAAGGGCCCCTCCCTCGTCACTAACACTTCCCACTTCCACACTGAGTATCCATTTATTTCCTTTGTTTATTTCACGCACAATGTAACACCGACCGTGCCGTTTCATTAGGGTGGTGGTGAACTGGTCATGATGACGACGACGACGGTTGACAATCATGATAAAGATGTTGGTTATGAAGACGACAGAGAAGAGCACAATGATGATGACGACGACGGTGATGACGATGTTGGTGATGATGATGACGATGATGATAATGACGACGACGGTGATGATGACGATGCTGGAGATGATGATGATGATGACGATGATGAAGTCGACGACGATGGTGATGATGACGACGGTGATAAAGGAAACGATGCTGGAGATAATGATGATGATGATGATGATGATAAAGGCGGATTATGATGAGCTCAGTTGGAGTACGTTAGAGTTGACAAGAGCCCCTTAAAGCCCAATTTAACAGAGGGCTACAACTGACAGCATGTAGCCCGCAGATAACCGGAACCAAACTCTAATGCTTACATTAAGTACGCAAGCAGTTCATAGTTGCTCTCAATGTTGGTGAAATGCCGAGAAAATGATTTTGAATACTAAAACAAGGTTCCTCTCATTCTTCGGCCCATTCCTCGGTCATAGACCACATTAAACTTGTTGATGAACTGAAAAAGAAAAGAATTTTTAAGCTCATTAAGATTGATAATGACTTTACAAAGCACTGAATATCACAAAGAAGATTATCAACATCAACTGAACCCAATGGCGCTGGCGGATGTAAGACATGTAGCTCTAACTTTAGAGTTAAAGACTACGAGCAGCCTCTTATATTTCGTCACAGTTAGTGTCGAGTAGCACGCGAGACACGATCGCGTAGCCGCGGGATAAGAGCGGGTCCTCTTCTTCGCGCCACCAGGCGCGCACGTGGCTCTTTTCTTTTCTAGCTCGTTTCGCGTGACAGACAGAGGGGCTGCTCGAAGAACGATACAATGGATGTTACTAAAAGGGTTACAGGAAAAGAAACGGAGAATGAGGAACAACTAGTACGGTCAAGACCACGCCTCGTCTAAACCAATGGTGACTATTCAGGTGGTGTAGAGTGTCTGTGGCGCTGCTAGGATAAGGAACATGGAGAATCACCTGAGTAGCTGGCGGGATTAGCGTGGGAGTTTTCCAGGTGATCTGTGACGTCATTGCGGGGGACTGGGGAAAGAAATTTTAATGCCGTATCCCATAAACCAAAGCTGACGGGAACAGATTGAATTGAATTGAATTGGTGCGCGCGTTGGTTTATGGGATACGGTATTAAAATTTCTTTCCCCAGGCCCCCGCAATGACGTCACAGATCACCTGGTTGTATTGTTTTAGCAGTGGAGCCGCGAGAATAGCTGCTCGCGAAATCCCGCGCGGCTTCGCCGAGCGGGTCGGTTCAGCGGCCAAGAAAGTAACCCCCGCGCGTATCCCGCCAGCTACGCGGGTTATATCCCCATCCCCATTACTCAAGCTCTGTTTTTAACTTCCCGTTTCCTTTTCCATTTCTCCGTTTCCCGTTTCCCGTTTCCCGCCTTAGAAACAGACCGATCGAACCGATTACACGAAAGAAAACGAAACATTAGAGAACTTTCGCAGTAGAATGCCAGGAGAAAGAAATCGGCTAACCTTGAGTGACAAGCGTGACAACAAAAATGTTTGAAAAAAATTCCACCAAACTTCACCTTCTTCAAAACAGATCTTTTTGAAAAAGACCACAACACAGTAAAGTAATAACCAAGCAAGTAATAACCGTGTCGCTTTTGTCACACACAAACATTTTGCCGTCTATTTCTTTCTGTCCTCCTGTTGTGTTACCCTACTACTGTTAGTTAACATATGTATCGGAATAAAGGGCAGACTCATTTGAAATATATACGCATATAGCCGTTACATTTTCCGGAGCAATTTCAGAATACACTTTACATTTGTCGGAACGCTTTAAAAAACGAGGTATAACACAATGGGCACTTTTGTTGTTCAGTGACATGCAAAGAAGTGGCCGGGAATTCTGAAGTTTGGCCCATTTTCCTATAAGATTTTTTTTAGCTGAAAAGCCGTAAAAAGTTAATTCCAGCAGGCAAATGCGATAATTTTTCGCGTATGTTGTTAGTAAATCTTCTCCAAGTTAAGGCCAGGTGATCATAAAGAGCTTTAGCAAAGAGGTGTCTAAGTTACGCACATCAACCGGAAGTGAGGTTTTGCATTCTTAGGCAGGGAGTTTAACCAAATTTTCGGTCCGATCGTCTTTATCAGTCTCCCTCGCAGCCGTTTTTGTCTCGTCATGCAACGCCCCTCTCGAGACAAAAGCGGCTGCGAGGGAGACTACGCCTCTTTAGGAGTAAATACTCTTGGCAATACAAATCTGGTAGCTTCCAGGCATATTAAAACGGAAACGCCCTCACTTCCGGTTGAAACTAAACAACAGAGAGAATGAAATGACATCTTTATGTCATGTTCTTTTATTTTAGGAAATGGATGCAAATAAAATAAACACACCTCATTCAAGCTGTTGGCACCTTTTGTTATTGTAGACAAATAGCACATCAACATGACATCATTACATTGCTGGAAAAGAGACATGAGACCAGTTTATTTTAGGTACACTGATTTCCGGCGCCATGTTCTAGACGAGTAAAAAACTGGGTACGATATGCGACCACAAAGCCTCTTTGGATCGTTTAGAGGACAGAATGAAGGTCAGCACACGGCGCCCTAGACTTACTACAAGTCGACCTCTCATAAATTAAGTGAGCGAAGTGAGCTTCATTGCATGAGGTCGAACCACGAAGTCGACTTGTTTCGATTGAATGGATTTGAATTATTATAAATTCACGCGGGAAAAAAATGATTGACATACGCTGTGTCGGGAGCGGCATGAAATATCACTCACTGTCCTATTGGTCAATTGTCATGCCGTCACCGGTAGATTTTTTGACCGATGAATTTCGTGCCAAACGGGTATGAAAAGTCTTTGAAAATGGCATAACCAACCAGGAAAAAATAAATTATAAAGCACTCTTAGAAAGTCAAATGGCGCACTACAGCTGCTGTGTTGCAAACTGTAAAATAGTTTCAGAAATGCAACTAATCCCTTATGCACCAGGTATGTCTTCTTCAGTCAGAAGAACCCTGAGTGCGCCTGTCTCTAGCAGGTGCTTGCCGCTGTTCGTCATGTTTTTGCTCTCCGTCCAAACGATCCCTAGAGCGTTTGCGGTCATGAGTCGTGCTAGTCTTCTTCTCACTTAGAACATGGCCAATTCAATTTATACCATCCCAATTCTAAAGACCCTGTTAAAAGAATGAATTTTCCCACACCTTGGTTTTGCAAATCTATTGCGCCGTTGCGGGAAAGCGGCAAAAGTTACAGAAGAGGCTAAACAGTACGACATCCCAAAAATGAACTTGTTCGGACACGCCCCTGAAAGGGGGGGGGGGGGGGTGGGTGGGGTTGTGACCCTCGCTCGCATGCAAAAATTCAAATTAAACTCATGAAGGGGAATAATCTGGGCATGGTTTCTGCTAAATTTGATCCTTTTAACGGGACTATACTGTAGCAGGCAAGCAAATGGAAAATATGAGCTTGACCCTCCCCGGCTACTTTCATAGTAAACAAATTAATGGAATATAGAACCACAGGCCTCCCAAGCTCACGTTACAAAAAGTGTAATGTAAATTTATTTTCTCAGTCGGTGTCGCGTTATAGGCGACCGATGAGACTTTGTACCAGAAATAAAATACTGAGGTCTGCGAACGCTAAATATCACTGTATTTTATCTTTTCGTCTATAAAATAAATAAAGGGGACTTAATTTTGATGTATTCATGTGTTTTTTGGTGTGAATTCATCGATTTAGTCATTTGGCTGTTATTGTGTGACGTAGTATGAAGAGAGTTACAGGAGTCAAACGATAACAGCCAAAAAAAAAAAAAAACCCGACAAAATCGATGAATTAACACCACAAAACACAAGAAAACGTCAAAAGTCTCCTTTATTTACTTTATAGACGAAAAGGTAAAATAAAATGATATTTAGCGTTCGTAGGCCTCAGTACTATATTTGTCATACAACATCTCAACGGTCACCTGTTACGCGACAACGACTTTCTTGTGAGAAAGTAAATTTACATTCCACACTCATGACGTGAGCTTGGGACGCCTGTGGTAGTCTCCGTGGGGGCGGGGATTAGGCGGGGAGCTTTGCGTGACTCCGGTCCGGGCGGCTGCGAAGGAGACTAGGCCTGTAAAAGAAGAGGGAGCGTAAGGGTTCACGGTGATGAGGTTTTACAAAACCAAGCGGTTTGCGGTATTTAGAAATTTCGGGTAATTTTAATATGGTTTGCGGTTTTTTTTAAGTTATTCTGTGCGGTATTTAAAAGTATTTCTGTGCGGTTTCGCGGTATTCGTACCCCCCTTTAAAGAGGCTCCCCGTCAAAAGAACCTCCTAGTTGTTGAATCCCTGCCTACTTGTACTAATTGCATTCACCAGGCAACTTGAACAACCCTGATATTGACAGCGTCATGGAAACACCTCTGATGAGATTACAGAGGACAATCTGGAGTCTGGTCTCCATGAATGCTTAAATTAGCCTACGAGCAATCTCCCTCCTTTTTTTGGTGTGCTGCTCACCAAATAGAGACTATGCTTGCAGGTTAAGTGTGGAGTGAAAATCAGGTGACACTTACATTGTAGAAGTCTTCTCTAAATACATCTGTCTGCATGACTGGAAGCCTCTGGATTAAACTCAATGTATCCCTCATTATCTCATGGTTACAAGGAACTTCTCCTGGATTAATACAATGAACATAAAATTTCATTAATGCTGCTGTAACATTCTCAAATTTAAATGGCCACAGACAAAGGAAATCATGCACTATATATTGCACAACTGTCAGGACCCTCATGATTATTTTCCACCCTGGGAGGTGGGTGCTACCTATAATGGCCTATAGGGGTAGGCTCCGCCCGACAGGGGTACCTTTTTCAGGCTTCAGGGGCCCGTTTCTCGAAAGTCCCGGTAACTTTTCGGGCCCGAAATCAAATATTCAAATCTAAATATAAAGAATAAAAGCGCGGGTCCTGGCTAACAAACTACTGCATTTTGTTTCATTAACTGATAGTTTTATCATGTTAGATGCCAAGCTATAGAAGCCTCTTTCTTGCACGTAAACAACAACAGCTTTGCGGGCCCGTTAGTTATCGGGACTTTCGAGAAACGGGCCTCAGGTTTATGAGAGGGTTGGGATTTCACTGGTTGAAGTATATGGAAGGGTAGGGAAATCTGTCATTGCAGTCTGTAAAAGGAACTCAAAGAGCTAACAGACATATTTTATGGCTGTGGAAAAGACAAGAAAACTTCATGGTTAAGTAATTACTAATTCATGTTTTAAAGACAGTGCATTCACAGCTGATTAAAGAGATGCATCCAACAAGAAACTGTCATAAGCAATATCATCAACAAACTATCAGGAAAGCAAAGCATAGATGGGCCTATCAGCAAAGCAAAGCATAGATGGGCAGGTCACATTGCATGGCTATCTGATAACCGTTGGACCATCAGGGCCGAGTTGTTCAAAGCCGGGTTAAGATAACCCAGGGTTAGTACGAAATTTGAATTCAGATTTGAAAGCTTAAAAAGTATTTTAGTTTTAATTCTATTTGTCTACAAGTTGATGATTGGAAGCTCAAAAAATAACAGAGAAAATTATCCGAGAAAATGCTTTTGAACACAAGAAAAAGAAACCCGGGTTAAACGCTAATCAGCCTTCGAACAACTGTGCCCAGACCAACAGAGTGGACCCCAAGAGATTGGACCCAAAACCAGGGTCATCCAGATTGGACCCTATGGTCAAGGTTAGCCAAGTGCAGACACCTGTGGGATCAATCCAGGGAGGAATCCTCTGTCGAGAGTGAGCACAAACCCTGATGATGATGATGGTGATGAAAGAGATGCAGGGACAGGGGTGCTTTGTATACGAAAAGGGTACATGTACCTTTTCTGTCAAAAGAATAGTATATATGTTGTGGTTCAATTTTTTCCTTGGTTTAAATTTTATTGTCCTTTGTTTTGGGGTATGGTAATATATGATAACCAAGGAAAAAATTGAACCACAACATATACAAGGGCACTGTTGAATCTTGGGCAGAGCCTCCTAATATAAAATTTTTTGAGTTCTCCCTCCCCCTGGATTTTACATGTTTGCTCACCATTTTTTACAGCTTTGGCATATTCTAAAATCATCTTTACTCTTGAATGAAGCATCTTGATGGCATTGTACTGAGCAAGAAGATGCTCTGAAACTGTAAAAAGATATGAAGAATGTCGGACAAAAAAATGAAGGCTTAGTTTATGTCTGTAATGTGATCACTGTGGCTGCATGGACCAGCTCCAGTCACCCACAATATTACTATTTGTAGCCCTATGCTGTACTCAAAAGTCTGTGACATTTACTTGTTAGAACTTATTTTTTTGTTTTTAAAGGACTTTTTTTGCAGTGGATGGAACATAGTCTTAACTCTCTTTATTGCCCACTTAAGGCCAGTTGGATTAGTTCTGAAGAATATCCACATCCACTTACAAAAGGGGTCCACTTACAATATTTTAACAATGTATGTACTACAGTAAACTGAGGAAGTGCATGGTTCCAGAGGACCCTGATTGTTTTGTGTTATCCCAATGGTGGTCCATGGAAATGCAGTGAGAATGTGGTCCCACAATCAAGAATATTTTTTGGAAGAAAGCGAAATGTAACACAAGAAAGCTCAGAGAATATTCTGATCTCCATGTGGGAATCGAACCCATGACACTACAACTTATCATCTAGAGACTCTAACCTCAGAGCTACTACAGACTCCAAGGTGTACAACAGGGTCGAAATTTAATTAAAATACGACAAGCCACAGAGAACTGTTTTGATACACCACTACAAAATATAAGATTATTATTTAAAACCTGTTGAAGTGTCAACTGTCCCTGTATTGGATAACCTTGCCACATGATCTACTCCAATTCTTTCAGCTTCTTCTGTAGCCAATGTGTAGTGAGTTTGCACAAACAGCATACGTGCCTGAAGATTTAATAAAGAAACTACATTAAAATGGCATGCAGTACACTTAATTGCACTGACACTCACAGTGAAAATTAAACTTAGAGTTATATATATAATATTTTACAATAACTGAGCAAATCCTCGTGCACTGATTGGTTCAAGAGCTATGGTCTGTGAGAGTGTAGACAATGGAAATGATGTAACATGTCATGCAGTGCCGGTTGTTTTGTTTTTGGTTTTTTGTAAAATAATAAATGTCATTGTAAAAAACAAATCGACCACAATTTTCCATGGTATACACTCTTATAGACCATAGAAATGACGCCATAAAATGTTCCAAGCTTTGCAGTGAAACCACTTGCCTGCTTCTCGTGGTTCCACTTGAGTTTTGACCATTTTATGATGTCATTTCTATAGTCTATAAGAGTGTAGACCATGGAAAATTGTGGTCAATTTCTTGAATAGCAAGTACTTACTGCTCCATCAATAATGTCTATCACAGATTCAAACAAACTGATGGGTAACTGAAACAAAATTGTTAAAATTACAAGCAAGTTAAAAAGATGTCTACTCATGATCATGCTCAACATGTCAAAAAACAGGAAACATTTTTTCACTTTGAAATAACCAAAAATCCTAGTTTAAGGTGGCAACCAAATTAAACCAAAAATCATCAAACAATATTTTTATAGTGTAGCAAAACACTACTTCAACATGTCACTCCAACATGTAATACCTTGTAACTAAAATAACATCAAATAAGTGATCTCAGTGGGTTAAAATCAAACATTGATGTGTACAGCATAGTATAATGTTAAACAACAAAAACAGTAAACTTACATCATTTGTCTTTGCAAGTGGATTAAGTTTCAGAAACAATGGACTTTCATTTATCTCACACATCTAAAGAGGAATGACATTTCACAAAGTTTGAGAAAGTAGAAACATAACAACTTCAAAAGATCAACTGTCAATCATCTGTCACAAAACTACATGTAGACTGCACCACAGACGAAACCAAACTTTTGGTTTAGTTTGTCTGTGGGCCAGCACCAAAATCCTTGCTCCTGGTCCCAAGCTGAGTACCATGATTTGACGAGTACACACACACCACGGTTAGCCTGTCAAAAAAGGCATTATTTGATTGGCCAATCAAGTTGAAGGGAAATTCGGAATGCACTTCCAGTAATTCAATGAGACCTTTGGGGGCCCAGAGCAAAGATCTTAGTGCTGCTAAGCAGATGGTACAACGTGCAAAGAAGGTCATGTTCAATAGCCCGGGGCTAGTGGATTTTGCAATCATGCTAGTGAATTCTGTTCTTAACTTGTCCGAAGGGCAAGTGAAGGTTTTTGGGAAATTCAAATTACAGAAGAACTGTAATCAGTGCTACTAATCAAAAACATTTTTGGGCTAATTAAAAGACTCTTGGGCTAGTACATACTAGCAACAACTTGCCCGAATGGCAAGTGGTAAAACCGACCTTCTTTACACCCTGTGGTATATGCCAGAGTTAGATTACATGTATGTTTGTGACACAGGCTATACAAAACAAACCTGTTTGTGTACTTTGATGTCATTTTCAGTGGGTTCAGAACCTGTGGTGTACCAACCAAGGAAATCCAGATTCTTAAACACCTGATGAACTATTAAAATAATAGAAAAAAAAACAAAATAAGTAACACCCATTGAACATAACCCATTCACACATCAACTGCCCAGAATTGCCTGTGGGGTCAACATCCCCTGTGTCGCTTGTGACACCTCAAGCAATAACAATGCAGTGACAAGTCAATCACTTAATCAAGAGGCTAGTTATTTAAAGGGCTAAAATGTGAAAATTTGGATTTATTAACTACGTTGACAGGGTAAACAGATTGAAAAACATGTTTTAGGTTCCATTATTAGGAACTTTGGGAAGCATGTTATTGTAGTTTAAGTGAACATCACCAAAAATTGCAGTTGCACCTTACAACCAGGTATTTAAGCTTATTTTTCAGTTTGTTGCCTTGACAAAATCTTGTTTAAAAGGTTGGCTTGCATCTTGTAACCGAATTCACCTTATAGCTGAAACAAATATGGCCTTTCGTTGGCAATTCAAAGGGTTGTGGGTTGTGAGTGGTTCATTTTCTTAAAATGGCAGAGGTTCACTGATGGTAACAACATGGCAACAAGAAAAAAAAAACAAGAATTGAATTACTTGGAAGAAAAGAATTCATTTGAAGGATAAGTATATTTTTTCTTAATTGCAACAATAGAGCTTTTGTTATTGTCTTGGTGGAGATAAAAACAAAGGGAACCATCTGTAGGCAATAATTGTTTTGGGTTACCTGGCAAGGATAGCTTGGAGACCTTTGTTCAGGGGCACCCAACGAGAATATAGTTCAAAACCAACATAGCATTGTTGAACATATTTTAGTATTTAAACGGTACATATAGGCATATTTTTATCCCCTAAAAATTTTTCATCTCTTCAGTTTTCCTAGCTGAAAGTCTAGTGATCTAGGTGACCTTTTCACGGTAAAAATCTGTTAAAAATGGGCAATTATACCAAATTTTTTTTTGGGGGGGGGGGGGAGGGGGTTAGAAAATCCTAGGAGAGGCACGCAAGCAAGAAATTTACCGGTGACAACAAATGTTCCAAAAATTCTAGATCTCAAATCATCTTCCGAACAGATATGTTCCAAAAATTGTCGTTGGGTGCCCCTGTTTGTTGTCCCTTTCATTTCAATCAAAATAAAACCTTCCCATACTTATTACAAAATCTAAGTAAGAGCTCCTGCTACAAAAATATGCAATGTTTTCAGAGCAAAAGAGGGAAGAATACAAATCCATGCCAACAAAATTGGCAAAGGAGATTCCACCCTAAATTCACATGACAAGTGGCTAGATTTCTTTGCTTGACTCTCTTCACACATTTAGGGAAAGTACCACCAAAAAAGTTTCCATTTTGGGTTCTAAACTTTGTTCCTGTCGTCTCAACAAGTTTTGTTTCTTTGCAAACATTGTGTTAATTTCTCTCACTTTGAACCATTACCCTCTCTTTGTCATTAGTATAATAACATCGATGACTATTGGAAATAGAGCGCTGTGATTGGCTAGGAGCTTCACACTATCCCGCTATAATCACCACGTGGTGATTATAGCATTGAAGGCTAGCAGTTTTCAAAATGGCAGCCCAATTTTTTGATGTTTCGGGATCGGAAATTGATCAATAATTTTATTTTCTCGAATAATCATCAATGTAATTATACTAAAACAATTAGTCACCTCAGGGGACGTGAATATTGGTGAATAGTCACCTCAACTTCGTCTCGGTGACTATTCGCCAATATTCACATTGCCTGAGGCGACTAATTGTTAAATAGTGGCAGGATTAGCTCAGATGGTAGAGCGTGTGACTGCAGAGCGGGAGGTCGCGGGTTCGATTCCCATGTCTGGAGCAATACTCAGGGTCTTAAAATAACTGAGAAATGAAGGTACTCTCTCTGCACTGCAAGCGCCTAGACTTTTGCGTGGCTCGGATGGCCACATAAAATGGCGGTCCCGTCTCCAGTAGGAGACGTAAATATAGTGTCACCAATTAGTACTTTCCTGCTAAATACATTGACGCTCAAATAAAGTGCATTTTTTTTGTCAGTGAGGAGAGGGCCATCATATCTGTTATCACCAGAAGACAGAGAGTCTGGCTTTGTCATACCCTATGCAGGCCATCTGATATTACGCGATCGTGCGATTTCGCACAATTGACCTCAAATTGCATCTGATCGCACAATTTGAGGAAAATCGCATAATTCGTAAAAAAATGCTAAATTCAAGTAAAAAAAACGATGAATTCTAACTTTAATTCAACATTTTCCAAATCTTAATGTTATTTAAGGTGATTTACCACAAAAGAAAGCCTTGCAAGACATCTGAAACCTTCAATCACGGTATCTGGGCAGCCATTTTGATTTCAGAGACACGCAGTGTGGTCAGTGGTGTAATGGTGTCATGTAATATTAACAAGTGTCCTTTTTCTTTTCCAGGTAAAAATTATCAAGCAAATTTAACTATTTTGTTTTAAACTTAATAAATAGATGCTTTATTATTCCTTTACATTCAAATTGCCTGTTAAACAACATTAAAGTGGTTTTTCTGCTTTGAAACCTGGTAAATTAAACCTGAAAAAATCGCATAATTTATCGCATAATAGTCCTATCTTATCGCACAATCTGTCCTGAAAATATTGCACAATTTCTGATTTTTAATCACACTCTATCAGATGGCCTGCCTATGGCATGGTGATCTTGCTCCATTACACTGTACTTATTGAAGGAAGAATAATAGGAAAGAGACCACCTGAAAGACCTCAAGTGGGAATACTGGATAGAGTAAAGGATGGCAGCCCAATACCTAGTGGTCAAGGGGTGCGCCTTAGATCAAGAACTATAAGAAAGGACCTGCCTGTGGGCAGATCACACACACCCTCTCTTTTGCATTAATTTCATTAAAAGTCATTTTCTACTATTTTGGATTACATAAGAGTTGTGTCACAAAATTTACCACAATTCAAACATTGGGAGCTGCCACCAAATATTGAATGTTCACATAAAAATAACTGCTCAAAATGTATGAATACAAAATGAGGCACGGATAGACAAACTTGAAGAAGATTGAAAGGGATTACAATTGTGGTTTTTGAAAACTTGTTAGCCCAACAGTTTTTTAAAGTTCACTTTTGTTGTTTGTAATGTCTGATATAATGCTTGGGAGACATGTTTGTAAGAGAAGAAGCTGTAATTTTGTCATTCAAAAGAAATTTCTCAGGATTCATAGCAAAAAACGAAGCGTAGAGGTTGTCATTAACCAAATCAAATAGTCAGCCATGACAGAGCCCCTTCAAAGGTGACGTTACCAAGACGATTCGCAAAAACGATTTTTAGTAGTACCACACAGCGTCGCAATGTTGGAACAATGTTGCAACTATTCGAAACAATGTTGCACCAATGTTGCAATGCTTTCTTGAGCTAAAAATCGTCATTGCGAATCGTCTCGTGTAGCATCTGACCTTGAGTGGCTTTCGTAACTTTATAGACCGAGGAAAGAAAACACATGTTCATGTAACTAAATACATGAGCAGAATGATGAGATTACATGACAACACAACGAGTCTATATTGAGCCAAATGTTATGTACAAGAAGGAAAAAAACATAACCTTTATTGGTTATTTTCTGTATTATTCTTATTCTTCCTTGAATCTACAGTAAATTTGTTAATATCCAAAAAATTACTAGGAAATGTCCCAACTGCGATATTCTTTGTTTGTGGCTTAAAGATGCATCCAGAAATGACAAGTATTTGCCCGTTTTTTTGTCCTTTTGAACATGTAACATTATATTTTGTTGTTCTATTAAACTCATTTTTCTTACAAAATACTTGTTTCTGCTCTATAGAGCGACGGTCCCCTATCAGTAACAACAGCCCTTTAAGTCGCCATAATTTCCAATACACTGTACCTTAATTTCATTGAGCATTAATTTCCTAAAACAAAGTATGACAAACTTACACTGTTCTTCTTTAGTCTTATAATACTCCATGTTAATCACAATTTGACCATCATCAAACAGATCAAATTGCAGCTCAAAGGAATTGAAAATTTCTATGTTTCGTCCATCCTGAGTTCCAAGAAGAGCTCCAATTACTAAACCCAAAAAGAGATAAAAGATTACAACAATTTCAAACAATTATAAACAGTCATTTTAACATAGCTAGAAGATTTCCCTGATCAAAATTAATAGTGCGAGTGTACTTCATATTCCCATTGAGCACTCCGGTGACATCAACCAACTAACACCTCAAGTTTTTGTGAGTTTAGCAATCCTCCCAAGTGCACCCATAACTCAATAACTCATAACATAATCTAAAGAGAAACGTCTTTGAATTTGTTAGCAGATCGAAGGGGAGCAAGATGAGTGTTGTTGTTGTCATTGGATGAGATATGGTGAGTGCAAATCATTCTTTGCAAAGGTTTTTTTTGTTCAAGAAGAAGTTTTTGGTGAATCAATAGTTTTCCAACTCAATATGGATTCTAAAACATTTTTTATGCTTTCTTAAGTGTCTTGTGTTAATGTTCTCTCAAGAGGCTAGACTTGTTCTCAGCTAAGCTTGGAGCAACTCTTACGTCTCTTTTGTGCTCCACAAACTTCCTGCATCCTTCATATCTCAACATACGCATGCTGACTCATGAACCAATTGTTAAATGACAATAACGAGCAATGTTTTAAAAACATAACTTGGAAATTCAATGTCCAGCATATTCTTAGAGCTTTTAACTTTCACCTACTTTCGCCCATTTTCATCAGCAATAATATTTAAATTCGAAGTTGAGTTTACATCCATCCACATACATGTACGAGTCTCTCTATGCAGAGTTCTCCATAGATTTGGAAGTAGTCAGCCCAATTTTGAAAGTAGGCAGCGGGTGTATTGTGAGTGCCCGGAGGGCACGAGCCCCTAGGGGGGTCTGGGGGTATGCCCCCCCGGAAAATTTTTAGCACAAAGGAGTCCAGAGATGCAATTTGAGGCATTTTGGGCACACTGCGGCACAAAAAAATCTGTCACTAATTTTTCTGTCAGTTTTTGTGCATTTTTCGGAATCTAAAATGATAATTACGGTGATCACAAGATATTTATTTTTCTCCCAATACTAATACAATCATTACTTATTGATGAAGCTAAAATGGTATGATTTGGAGTGGGAAAAAACAGATGACATTTATTTTTATTTACTGTATTTTAAAAAAAATAAAATTTGTTTCAAAATTGCAAGCTGTCAAATTGAAGTTTTTTATTCTCCTTCTTTAATTTTACTTCCTTAATTTGAATTCTTTCGTCAGGAGCGAAAACCAAAACTAAATGCGAAGAGACTAAGCCCGACTTTCAACATGGCCGCCATTTCTTGGTGGTTGTTTACTCTTAACCGCGACAAGGAATATAATGTGAACTCGTGAAATTCTACCTTCGTTTTTATAGAATCTTGTGTTTCTAAACCTATAAGAGTTGTCACATGGTTGGAAACCACCTCAGGATGAAGTTATCTCGAACAAACCTACAAGTTTTACATTGCGCGATCGAACAGCTGATCGAACAGCACGTGGAAATGTATGCAGACTTTAACCTGCTTTAAATAAACTTACAGTAAATACCGATTTCTGTTCGTTCCTTGGGAATAAGGAAACTCGTTATTTTTCCTCTCTTGCCATCTTTTGATTTTCCACAGATTTTCGCTTTGACATCTCCTAAAGACTTGATGTAAATTTTCTCGTCGTAATCGTAATCCTGGGATCAGAATGTCGAATTGTTCGCATCCACGTGCTCTTTGAGAAAACGAACTTATGATTTATTTTGACAGAATTGTGGCAAAAGTTAACGTTTTAATTGACAGCTTGCGGCCAATGCTCTTTAAAAAAATTATTTTTGGTATGTATGTCAGCCTTCAAGTAAATAAAATAACATTACAGTTGTTATCTTTCTAAAGCTTACTAGGTTACACTATTCTTTATCGTTTCCTTCAGAAATAACATGAACGCGTACTGTTTATGGTACTTGAGATTTTAAGCCGAAATCACACAACGTGCGAAATTTATTTTACAGAAACTAAAGCATAATTTTCTGCGCTTCTAACAGAAGTAGCCGGCGCTTGATGCACGAGTAGCCGGCAAAAACGCCGGCCGCCGGCGCTTCTGGAGAACACTGTCTATGGGTATTTTGGGCATAGTTTTGTTGCCCGTTTTCCATCAAATCATCGGTTTTTCAACAGAGTGGTCACATATTAAGAATTGTTTACCGAGCTTGAGAAACCACAACAACAATGGAGGAAATGAGAAAATAAAAAGGAACAGGTTTAATAAGTGAGACAAAAACTGTGCATGCAGCACAGTTATTGGCAGATTTCTTTGCAGTCAAACTTGATCAGAATGGCAGGGCGATCCTCCATTAATTTTAATCTTCGAGATGTTCATTTCATTAATAGTGATTGTTGTGACTTCAATTTCCTTATTCTCACTTAATTTTCCAAATATTATGTTTTGCGATTTTCACGATAATTTTGGGAAAAACCACAAAATATAGTACTTGCAAAATCTGATACTCGGAAGATTGAAATCGTGAAATTTAATATCAGGTATATGCATCCATAAACAACGAAATCTAAGCCGTTGCTTTATTAGTTACTCTAACATGTTTCAGTTTCAACTTTAGAAGTTTTTTGTTTGATTTTGTCCATTAGCCTTCTACCGCATCACTCTTGCTGTCGGAACTGTTCTCTGCTGCTAAATTCTTCAAAATCTCGCACGTGCAGTCATCAAACTTTTGTTTGTAATTGTCTTTGTTTTCTGTTGTTTACGATAAAATTAGTAACTGTTCTGAGGTCAAGTTACCTTTACATATAAAAGAATAGAAAAATCGCGGAATTTAATACACTCTAATTCTACCTTTCCCTTAAAATATTGCAAAATTAAATACTCGCGAAATTAAGTGAGAATAAGCTACGTCGGAAATACGTATACAGAGTGTCGCAAATATAAGCTTA